>CM032130.1:29448030-30152905 GCA_018894105.1 Jacaranda mimosifolia
CCATCCGATGGATCTATTATGGTTATTTCATAACCCCCCTTTTCTTTTCGTATGATTTTACTTACTATACCCGCTTCTGTAGCATTATAAACTGTATTGTTACTCTTGCTTCCGTCGGGATAAATCTGACCCCTTCCCCTATTCCCCCCTACGTATATAGGATATTTTAAGAAGTGAACATCTTTCTTAGTAGCGGGGTCGGGGGAAAGAATAGGAAAGGTGATTTCACTATATTTCTGACCAGGGACAGGCCCTATCACAAGAATATTTTTTTGATTAGGGCGATAGCTCTGAAAAGACAAATTGCCTATCTTTTCTTTCATCTCGGGAGAAATACGATCGGAAGGAGCTAATTCAAAACGGAAGAAAGGGTGGAAAGTGAGAAAGAAAGAGATGTAGAAATAGAAACAGCTTCCGAAATGAAGGGGACTAAACAAGAACAAGAGGGATCCACCGAAGAAGATCCTTCTCTTTCCTTTTTTTCGGAAGATTAGATACAAAATTATCTATTTTTGAAACAGGAATTAAAGTAGTAGATCTTTTAGCCCCTTATCGCCGTGGGGGCAAAATCGGACTATTTGGGGGAGCTGGGGTTGGTAAAACGGTACTCATTATGGAATTGATTAACAATATTGCCAAAGCCCATGGGGGCGTATCCGTATTTGGCGGAGTGGGTGAGTTTATATCAATACTATAGATAAAGTACATATCCCTTTTTTGTTATGTGTTTGGATGATCTTTTTAAGATGTCCTAATTATTTTTTAAACTTCATAAGTACTGATGTATTTTTCTTTTCTCTTTTATAATATATTTCTCTCCAATTTTTTACCTTTTTTCTTTTTCCTTAGTTTTTTTTTTCTTTTACGCATCATACCAAAATTATAAATACATTGAAAATATTAGAATTAAAATAACATATAAAAAATAAATGATTACTCTATTCATTTTATTCAATAAAATTTTAGCACACAGTCAAGTGTGCCAAAATACTCTATTCCATTTGGTTTTATTTTCACCATCCCTTTTCATTTTCTCTACAAAATGAAAATAGAAAGCCATCAACTTCTAACCATTTTCTCGCAAAAAAATTCCTCATTCTCATTTTCACTCTCTTTTTAAATCTACCATATTATCTTATTACCATATAACTCAAATTCAAATTTGATTTGACATAAAGATCTAATTATCATTTTAAAACTAATAATATATATTTTATGAGGGTTCGATCCATCGAGAATTGGTCCAACTAAGTATCTTATTGGGGTTCAACCTCGAAGGTTGATTATCTTGTGGTGAAAAGGATTGAATCCTGCAATCACGTAGCAAATATCAAGCTAGCTGAGGAGCCCTCGGCTAAGGCGCTCCGACGCTCAAGTCAATACGGGTCGATGAGATAACACGAGTAGCAGAATAAGAGTTTTTTGTATATATGAGAGCATACCTTAGAAAGATTGAAGTGAGAGTATTTGTAGCCTTCTCCTTTTGGAGATTTGTCTGAGATGCCCTTGGTGTGTTGAAAGGGTCTTTTCCCTTGCGTGAGGGGTGATTAGTCATTTCTTATCTCGGCACTGTTCCATGTAGTTGTCCTTCCAGGTTTTAGGGGTAGGGTAGTAGACAGTTGAAGTACTTGCTGCGCCAGACAGTAATGGGGTGGCATGCGCCATTAATGTGGCGGCATGCCGCCTGTCAGTGTATTTAATGTGGCAGAGGTGTACTAAGCATATCTCGACCTCTGTGGTCAAGATATGAACCTACACAGTAACGTACAGTGCTCGAATTGGCATTGCGGGTCGACTCGTCGATCCGCAGCAACGAACTAATCTACTCGAGGAAAACCTAGTCGATAGCTGAGGTCGGGTGTACTGCTAGGCTCCGGAGGCAAGATGGGCCTAGGACCGTGCCTTTGGGCCAATATAATTTGGGACGAGTCACTTAGGTTGTCCCATATCAATTTTATAAAAATAAATATCTTTAAACATTAAAAATATAAATCAACTAATTTTTCAATCTTTTATACCTACTCTCATCATTACTCTTTAACAAAACATTCAAATATCATTTTATTTTTAAATTTAAATTCATAACTACCTTTTTTAATTTTTGAAAATTACATAAAATAAAAAATAAAATTCAAAACACACCCAAACGGGCACTTAAAAAGAAAACTTATGCACGCAAAATTTGGTAAAAGTACTTAGTGCACAGTAATGTAGAATTCGTATCACCATCACCATTCACGGCAGATTGTACAGCACTTGCAAGTTCTTTTTACACAAATTTGACCTAGAGTTGTCACTACCGAAAGGCGGTCATGCAATACTAACAACCGCGACTTTAGTTGAGAAAAAACGAAAATGCATAGCATTTGAGGAGGGAGAACCGGAGACAAATCGCGCTAACGGTCTCAGATTTCCAAATACTTTGCCGCTTCATTTAAAATCTTCCTCTGCACCCCCGCCCCCCACCCCCACCCCAAAAAAAAAAAAAAAATCTTCCTGTGCAAGTTTCCCTTATCTTCTAATCGATCAGAACTTTCACTGATTGTAACGTTAATTTCCTGTTCTTTGTCCGAGAATTCCTATATTTTCTCTACGGGCATGACCGCTCAGAAGACCATGGGCGTGGCTTGTGGCGCAAATTCTCGCTCCTCCTTCCGCAATTCGCCGTTCTCCGATTTTGGCAGGTTTCTGAATTCTGATTCTCTCCACTTGAGTAGATATACGTTTTCTTTCTCGAATGTTCGATGGCATTATTCATGTGTGTATAAACATTTTCTTTGTTGGATATCTAATTCTCGTTTTTTATTTAGCATTATACTGTATTGTCTGATGTTTGTGAGTGAGGGGATATGAGTGAGGGTATCAGCCAGAAGATTCTAGCCGCACCTTCATACTTTGGTAATTGAGGATGTATACAGTATAAGTGTATAACCAGTCATTTCTGAAATATTATCTTGGAATTTGAAAGTGTTATAGTGATTTTCTCTTGATGCATTCAGATATTGGTTGTTGTTAATCATTTAATTGCTGCAATCATGTTCCCCTCTTGTTGGTAGGTTTTTTTTTTTTTTTTTTTTTTTTTTTTTTAATATCAGATAAAACTATTTCTGACTTCTTTTTTTTGCACCTTAGATCCTATATTCCATTTCATATTTCATCTTACATTCCAATGTAATGTGATGTATATATGCCTGATGAGAGTATGGGATACTTTTGATTCGGACCCGAACGTCTTTTGGTATCTGTTTGACAAGAACCCTTCAACGCTCAATTCGGAGTTTGAAAGAAGGAAAATTTATGATTTGAGTTATGCTAAATTCTAGAATCCTGATTCTTCTTTTTCCTTGTGATTGAGAATATTTATAATAATAAGTTATGGAATTTTACTAGGATTAGATATCTCCATTTATTTATAAGTGATAGAATTTGATTAGGAATAGATTATTTGATCTAGTCCATCCCGATTTATTGATTCTACTCATAAATAAATCAGGCCTCAATAATTATAAATTCCGATTAAGAGCCCATTTATATGGTCCATATCAATATCAAGCGTATCTGATTTTTAATTAAATATTTTTATAAAAAAATATTTAATGCAAGTATCATATATCATGCAATGGAATAGAGAATAAAATATAAATTAAAATAAATGATCTAACAGCTCTTTTTATGGTTTCTGGGCACTTGGTTTAGTTATATGGTCGTGAAGGAAAAACTACACGAACAGTTTGACGCTTCTGCTCCAAGCTCTTCTTAGAGTGGGTCCAGTTCTGGTAAGTCCATATTTTGCTGGCTTTTTATTTTTGTTAATGGATTTACTGTTCTTTTAAGTCAGGTTTATTTTGAACTCTAAATAGATTTTTAAGCCGGGTTGAGATTTTAAAATTTATTAAAAAGACAAACTTAATCTTTAAAATTTGCCGAATGGCCTATGGTTCAGTGATGGGGGGTAAATTGGGTTTAAACCCATTGTTCCACCTCAATTCATTTTGGGTTAGGTTTAAAATAGTTTGATTGGGTTTGTGTTGGATTGGATTTTAGTAGATTGAATATGGGTTGAGGTTTAATGGGTTTTGAATGTAAATAGGTTTAAAATGGGTTGAATGTGGTTTTTAAATAATTCAACTCAATTTTAGCCCCAAAACTATCCTTTTATTATCTCATTCTTCCAAAATAATAACCCACTTTATTTTTGTTTCTATAACACTTCCAAAAATGAAAAAAAAAATAATAATAATGAATTGAAAATTAGATAAATTATATATCACTGATTAATCATTTATCATTTCTCCACCTCATTTAATTTTAAAATATTAATTTATTAACTTAATTTGAATGAATTAGTCAAGTAACTTTGTACTTGAGATTATGATCTAAAAATTGATGATATCATTATTTGGTTTATAAACTCTAATTTTTTATTAAAAATTTTAGCCAGTTAATTTTATAGCCCCCATATTTTTTTCAACTTTGCAATATAAAATAAATAAAAAAATATTTTTCTTTTTTCTTTTTACAATTTTTACAAACTACCAAAATATTAATATGTAAACGCAATAAATTTATTGTGTAATGGTGGCATGTGACAAGACAGTCTATGGCCGTCCATTTCATTTCCTTTCCCTCCACATGACGAAAGGGTCCCGACTTTATTTTCTTTTTCGGTTATAATATTTTCAAAAACTTAAAATTAATTATATTTCAATATTTTTTGAGTATTTTATTTAAAAAAATAATTTAGGTGGATACAAGAATTTAAATTTAAATGGTTTATATTTTTTATTCTTAAAAAGATATATTTTTCAAGGTATATGTATATTTTAATTGTTTTAAAATGATAGCAATATTTTTACATCGAGTCGAATTTGAATTTGTTCATTGTGATAAACGATAATGGACTAAATTAAAAAAATAAAAAATAAAAAAAATAGTACTTTTTCAAATATTGACTAAATATAAAAAGTGAAAAACAAAAAATAAATACGACTAGTATAGTAAACATTTTGTTGGGTACAACGTAAACATTTTGTACTAAAAATTTAAAATATTTTAAATATTTACGTTTTATTCATTGAGCAAAATCGTTATTTTGTATTAAAAGAAAAAATATAAATATTATAAAATAATAAGTAAATTATACGTTTACATAATTTGATTTGATTTTATGTGATTAACAAGGATTTTATAATAATTAATTAACATATGTCAAATAAAAAGATTATAGTTTAATAAAGTAATATAACAATATATTTAGCAAAACATTTATATTTTTACTTTTTTGTACTAGACCCACCCAAATCCGACTCAACCCATTTTCAACTCCTAAATATAAACTCATTTTGAGCCCAACCCATAATCAGCACAATCTATGCATTTGCCACTATTATCCAACGACATTAGTCTCCCATATAATATAAGATGTCAGAAATTTGAGTTCGAACAAGTTCTTAATATATGCGTGTGTATAATAGGAAAAAAAAATAAAAAATCAAACTAGACTCAGCCTTGTTATTTGCATAATATATCTGATCTATTTAAATCAAAGTCGAGCCGAACCTATCCTCTTTCCATGTCTAATGCTAAGAAACATAAGACATGAGTTTTAGTTGCCCGTTAATGTGGAAACCACTCAAAAGGTCCATAGCATGTAGTGACAGGTAATATGCTTTGGTGGAGAGATTTTTTTCCTTCTTTCTTCTTCTTCTTAAACACATCCCATCCTAAATGAGTACTGTTCTTTTTCTTTTATGTCATATTCCACATATGACTTTGGCTAATTTGTACACTTGTTGAGTATTCTACTCGCTTTGAATAAATGGCAAACAAATTAGTTCCTTGAAAGATAGTGGGATGTGGAAAAACTTTTTCTTATGTGTTGAAATTTCCAACAAAAATGCCCTCATCCATATCATATTTCTCCTCACTATGTCCTTGGACTTTTTAGTGTGTACAGCCCCGTTGTCAGACAATTTATGTAACCTGTTCTTTTTTTGCCCTTTGCTGTGTAATAATAAAAAATAATAATAATAAACTAGCTTTAATTGAGTTAAATTGAGTTTGGGCTCTATTTTGTGTTGGTCTCGAGCCTTTTATATATATTTAATTAAATATTTTTTTTATTTTATTACCAAATATTACTATTATTTTACATCGAGTTCGAGCTTAAGTTTGAGCTCGCTATTGTTTATATCTCGCTTGACAATTTGAACTTAATTGAACCGAGCCCCAAGTCGAGCTTGAGTTTTATCAAATTGAACTTAGTATATATATATATATAGACATACATATATTCGAAAATTTCAAGCTCGAGTTAGAAAATTTTCCCCAAATTCAAGTCTATTCGGCTTGATTTTACCCCTATGTAGGTGGCTAGATGGGACCCTCCCCACTTGGTATAAATAATAATATATACATTAGATAGAATTTTATATGTATTTGCAATGTCTACAATCTTAACAAGTGATTAGAGTCAATGCTCTAGTATTGTTTAAGAGTCGTGCAATGTTTATAGTTCTTTTGTCTTTCTTAGTGTGTAATTTTCATTTCTAGCTAATCAAAAAATTGCCAAAAACAAAATTGGCACTTGGTAGGCACCCTTCTAATTTAATTTTTTTATTCTTAGATAATTTTTCTATCATTATAAAATGTTAGAAATAGAATATTAGCAGTGATAATTATTTGTGCTATTAAAATATTATCATATTATTAAATTATTCTCAAAATATTAAATCGACTGGTAATTGTTATATTGTTGTGGATGGCTCTCTACTTAGGTCATAAAAAGAGGCACGCAATAAGTATTATGCTCCATCCTCGCATAACAGCATTTTAAATAATTTAAAATGAAAAATGAAAAAACGATAGCAGTTATAGTATGCGTTTGTGTGGATATATTTAAAAAAAGAAAAAAAAAAGAAAAGGATCGAATTGATGATTATAGGCTATAATGCACGGATACGGACATGACACGATTACGGATACGGTGACACATTCAATTTTAAAATCTTATAACACGACATGGCACCTACACACCACCTACATGGTTATCATAATATATATATATATAAGTATTTATTAATCATATTAATGTTGTAATATAAAGTTTATGTCAAAGCAAATTAAAAAAAATTCAAATCTAAACATTGAATACATATATTTTAAATTTAAATAAATAACGAATCCCCTAAATACGAATAAGCGTTAGACTTTATGTAAATTATATAATAGAAATTTTCAATACAAAAAAATGTAATATTAGTCATAAAAAAATAAGTGATAATGTAAAAATTATAACTAATAACATTTGAAAAAGTTTATGCTTATCACTAAAAATTTGCCATCAATTATCAATGGTGATAACTTAAATATAATTTTTGCCAATAGAACAAATTTTTTTTGTTATATATATATATATATTTTGAAACATGTCTAATCATCCAAATTTATTATGACATTAAGATCATAATGAGGTTTTTTACTAATTTTATTTGCCATTTAAAAAGTTTTTATATTATTTATTAGCTCTTAAATTTTGTAAAGTTTAATTAAAAAAAGTCTCGCTGTGTCCTAGCCATGTCAGACATTGTGTTGGGCCGTGTCTGTGTCTGATAAGTGTATGACACTGCACAAAATGATTTTATGACACGTTCGTGCATTATAGGAGACAATTTATACTGCATTTGGTGGTAAGTGATGTGGCGCGGTTTACTTAGGGCTTGTTTGGTTTTATTTCTATTTTCATCATTTCTAAAATGGTGAGAATTAGTTATGTGATGTGATGTAGAAATGAAAATGTATTTGGATGAAATGTTTGAAAATATAATGATTATGTAGGTTGTAGGTGAAGAGAGATAAAAATAATGGAATAGAGAGAGAAGATATATAGGTTATTGGAAAAATATATATAAGTTATTGAAGAATATGTTTTGAAAATAAAAATTGAAATTATGTTGGGTGAAAATTTTTAAAAAGTGATGATTTCTATTTTTGAAATAGTAAAATTGATGGGAAGGGAGTTTGGAAATAAAACCAAATAGGCTCTTACTATATATATCAAATACTGATAGTCTGATACTAATGCATTTTCTGGGAAGGGGATTTGAGCAGTTGGCTGCTTAGTCCAATCAATTCATAATCTAGAAAAATAAATAAATTGCTTTTATTGGACTTTATAGTAATGGTATTAATTAAGTCTGTTTTCATAATTTCAAGCATCAATTTTTTTATATCACTAATTTATAGTGGGTAGAATTAGAAAAATTCACTTAGTCTTGTAAAACATTATGGCCCCCCAATTGTTTTACAGTCCCCAATCATGCGAGGTTTATGTGTGAATTGTGTGTAGAAGGCCATGATTTCTAAAAGGATAAGATGAGACTTAAGATCTTGGAGCTTATAAAATATTAATAATGACAATTTTATAATTAAAATGGTTTAAAATGAAGGAGCTTGTTAAGATCTTAAAAATAAATTGGGATCTCCTTACTTTTTTTAAAAGAGCTTATAAGCTCTTCACATCTTATTTTAGGATTTTCTATTTTTTTTAAAAAAAAAATTACCAAATATTTTTTATCAACTTATAAACTTTTAAACATCTTATAAGATATTTTGAAGAGCTTATAAGCTCACCCAAACACCCTCTTATTAGATACTACACAACATGAAATTCGAATTGACGTGAATTTTAATAACTAAAAATTAGCAATTCATGAGGTAAGTAATTGTAGAATACCTAGATTCTTAAAAAGGGCTTCTTTTTTTTTTTTTTTTTTTTAATTTGAACTGCTACTTTCGAATAGAAATTATAAATAGACGGTGTATTGGTCGAGCTGAGTTTATAATTAAAGTCACTGATAAAAAATCAAAATAACTAGTTATAGTATGAATTTTTCTTGAATATTTTTTTTTTCTTGTATTAAAAATTATAAGCGTGTTCAATTAGAGAAGAAAAAATTTTACATATGTTTATTGCATATGCATGGCGTATTGAATTACATGATATATGACAATCAATTTACACATATCATCTACTCGGGAAGTAATCATATCATACCAGGTGTCTCATCATATAGCGTTTGGTTTGGTTCCTTTTTCAAAAGTCATTTTCATGGTTTTTACTATTTCCAAATAGAAAATCATCAACTCCTCCTTACTTTTACTCAAAATACTATTTATTTTCATTTTTAATTAATCATAAATTTATTATATCATTATATTATCACATCAATCAAATTTAAATTTGATTTGATATAAAGTACCAATTATTATTACAAAATAATTAAAATATACATATATTTTGAAGAAACACATATGTCTAAGTAAATAAAATTATAAATTATTTAATTTTTCAATCCTATATCTACCTTAATTATTATTTTCAAACAAAACATCCAAATATAATTTCATTTTCATTTTCAAAGAACAACTAACTTTCAACTTTTTGAAAATGTTAGGAAATAAAAAATTAAAATTAAAATTAAAACATATCCAAACGAGCCAACAGCCTTCCGTGAAGCAATTTGCCTCATGGGAGCGTTAAGGGCCTGTTTGGTTTAATTTTCAAAGCCCATTTTTGCATTTTTTACTATTTGAAAAATGAAACACATTACTTTTAACATGTTTTTACCCAAAGTCATTTTCATTTTCATTTTCAAAACACATTTTTCAATAACCTATATATCTTCTCTCTCTCTCTCTCTCTCTCTTCCATTGTTTCTATTTCTCCCAACTTACAACATATTAAAACCAATATTGATGATGATTCGATTCGTTGTGTACTGGTCCAACTAGGAAACTAGGCGTAATTCGACCTCTCTGGTCGATATACTTGTTCAGAGGGGTTGAATCCTGCAATCACCAG
This sequence comes from Jacaranda mimosifolia, assembly GCA_018894105.1. Taxonomy (NCBI): domain Eukaryota; kingdom Viridiplantae; phylum Streptophyta; class Magnoliopsida; order Lamiales; family Bignoniaceae; genus Jacaranda; species Jacaranda mimosifolia. Next base: position 29,457,893 of record CM032130.1, read on the forward strand.
TAAATGTCAGGCTAGCCGAAGAGCCATTGGCTTAGCCCCTCCGACACTCAAGTCAGTATGGATCAACGAGATAATCAGAGCAGCAAAGTAAATGCTTTTTGTATATATTAAAGCATACCTTTAGAAAGTTAGAATAGAGGTATTTATAGCTTTCTCCACCTGAGGATTTGTCTTTGATGCCCCTGATAAATAGGGAGGGCCCTTGTTTTTGTATGAGGGGTAATTGGTCAACTCCCCTTCTTTTGCCCTTCTAGGTGGCCACCTTTCCAGGTTTTAAGGCAGAGAAGTACACTGTTGAAACGCCTGTTGCGTCAGACGGTAAGGGGGTGGCATGCGCCATCAATGCGGAGGCATGCCGCCTATCAGTGCATTTAATGCGGAAGCAGTGTATTGTACTGTGTCGACCCATCTGGTTGACAAGGTCGACCATACGCCATTTTGTGACAGAGGCGCGAGTCTAGAAAGAGGTCGACCTAGGTCGAAAGAGGTTGACCGAGATCGATTACGCCCATGGGCCGAGGTACTTAGGCTACCCTATATCATGAGTCCCCTCACTTTACAAGGCTGGACGAAGATTCGACGAAAAGCGTTGGGAAATAGCTTGATGGCCCTTTTTAAGAATCGACTAGGGTTTTTCGAAAGTCGACCAGGGTTTGACGTATTTATTGAGCAGTTACATCATAGCACGCATGGGGCGGCGTGGCGGTTACATGCATTATTACAGGAGCTTGGTTTCCCACTTTTGTTCCCCTATAAATATCCGTGGTAAAACCAGCCATTTTTACTTTTATTGAATTAGCTTCTAGTCGACCACTTATCCAAACGTCATCACATTCAAGATTTTCTGCTTTTAGCTCTTCGATTCATAAAGTGCTCCTTCATTTATACTTCCTGCCCTTTAGATTTTTAACATCATGTTGGGTTTATCAAGTTCTGAGGGTAGTCAAGGAAGGGATAGTGAGGCCAGCTAATCTGATAGGCCTAGATATGTTTCTGGGGAGTCCAGTGGGTCGTCGAGTGATGATTCCAGTTCCAGCAGTTAGAGTAGCGACCGCGGGGGGATGAAGCTGGGCCAAGCTAGATTCCTCCTTCACGGGGTCGACTATTTACACCAAATCATTACAGTAAGATTGTGTCCACCATAAACCCTGTCGACCTAAGACGTCTTAGGCAGTTATATCATATTCCCACTGAATACGAACTTCTGACTCCCGGGGAGACTAGTCGAATGCATCGTCATCCTGCAGGTTGCATAACTATTTTCGAGGATGCTTTTAAATATAGTCTTAGGTTCCCTCTGAGTGGTACCATGATTAACCTACTTAGGGGCTTTCAAGTGTCCATAGCTCAATTGTTGACCAACTGTTTTTTCACCATCTGCAATTTTATTGTTTAATGCATCTGTTCAATCAGCCCGCTAGTTTTGAAAACTTTTCAAACCTTTTTCATCTGCCAATGTCTCGCAAGTCGGGTAGTTCCGACGAGTCGGCCTTCAATTACTTAACTGCTCGACCGTGCCGTAAGTTCCTCGTAGCCCCTGCTTCCTCATATGGGGGCAAGAATGGAAAAAACGATACCTATTTGTTTAAGTAGCTGGGGGTTTCACTATTCCACAAGGCTAGTGGAAGGGGTATGTCGAAATGCCAGGGAACCTTACCCCGACCTGGCCAAACACCTTTGTTCAGGACCTGGTTGAATTTGGCTAGATGGAGGCCTCGGTTTCTATCGAGGAGAGGTATTTAGTGCTGGCAGGGTTATCGCCAAGCTCGTTAAATTTGCATGCGAATGATCGACTAGGTAGACTATATTTCTTTTAATTTGTTGCTTTTTCATTGCTATTATCAATTTTGACTCTTGTTATTTTGTTGTGCCACAGATCGAGCAGAAATCATGAACGGGTCAAGAGCAGAGGCTTTGGCACGGGCAGAAAGAAACTAGCAACACCGACAAGGTACTGCGGCTCAACGAGCGGCCGCAGAGATCAAAGCGCCCCGTCAGGAGGTCACGACGCCCATCCCCTCTCCAACACCATCACCAAGTTGAGTAATCGTGACCACGGGAGGCAGCCCCATGGGTCAGGGGAAGAGGGCGATGACAGAGCAAGCAGGACTTACCTCGAAGAGAGTTGCTATTGACAAGCGAAAAGGGAAAATATGAGGGTCGAGCCCTTTGATTGGAGACGATCTCTTCAGGGCGCACAAGGATAACTTGTTGTTAAATCTGCCCAAGCTGCCTTCTCCTCGGTTCGAGACTGAACCGGGTATATCTGTGCATAACTCCCTTTCTATGGAGACCTTGGGGCCGACGGGAGCTGCCCCTTTGAAGGTGTTGCTAGTAGGTCAGTTCATGGCTGACCAAAGGAAGATAATGGGACTGAGCTAGGATACGGCTCTTCGGGCGTTGGTTTATCATGCTAATATGGTAAAGCTTCCTCGCTTATTATTATACCGTTACACGCTGATTGAGTATCTAATAGTATTATCTTTCAGGTCGGCCAGTTGGGGTACAATTTTTATCGGAGGTTGGAGCTGGCCCTGGCGGATCGGGAATAGCTGGAGGCTAGTGGGGATGCAGAGACTCTGAAGGCTAAGCTCGAGTCTTCGCAGATGAGAGTCGACGAGCTGGAGAGGCAGATCAGGCAACTAATGAAGGACCTCAAGCACAGGATGAGCAAGTGATCCTAACTGTCAAAGAGAGGACAAAGATAGATGGGCTGGTGAAGAAGCTGCAGTTGGATGGGCAAGTCGTTTGGAACTCTGGTCGATCTGCAGGTCAGAATGCAGCTCTGGATAAGGGGCGGTCGAGTTCGATCGCCTACTGCCACTGGTGTGTCGGGAGGCGGTGCAAAAGTTTATGTTGAGCTCGGCATTCCAGGATGCGAGCGTGGTGTTTGCCATCGACGACGCCCAAAGCTCCTTCGAGAAGGTCATTATACAGCGGCAACTTTTGGGCTATTGTTTTCGACCAGAAGATAGGAGCTGCATTAGTCATTTGCTCGATGAGCAGCTACAACCTTACCCGGAGGCTGGGGGTGGGGTCAAGGGACCAGGCGTCGAGGCCACTGTGGTGGAAGAGGCTCCTCCCCTAGACTCGCTGACCGATGAGCAGAGGAGGCAAGCGGAGGTCACGCAGAAATTAAAGGTTGTCGCCCAGGAGTTCGAGTTCGCTGGTGACTTCGCCTTCGAGGTCAATGAGGGAGAGGCCAACGTAGCAGCATATTTTCCTACTCCCAACAGGTGGTTCCTGCTCGATGCCGCTGGTCTTTCTGAACCGGCAACTGCTGCTGTGCCTGTTTCTGCTGTTATGCCCGAGCCCTCAGCGGTCGATGTGGAGGGTGCTCGGGAGGTTGGTGAGGAGGCTGCTCGGGAGGATGATGAGAAGGGCGCTGGCTCCAGCTGAAGTTTTTGTTCATTTTTGCTTTTCAATATGTAATTACCATGCCTCGATGAGGCATTTGAACTTTGGGTTATTTATGCTACTGTATAAACGAATGCTTTGATGATTTGATGTGCAATGATCATGCTTTTTCGCTTTTACTTTAGATTATTCATGCTAATGACCATGCTCTTTAATATGTAATGACCATAGTCTATTGTTTTGCGCATATAAATTTATGGTCGAATGTTTGCAGTATTGTACTTTGCGAGATTCATTCATGGTCCTCGTCGAGTAAATTGTGAATGTATGCAAGCAAAATAATTAGCATTCAAACTTTAAACAACTTAACAACTGTGGGGTCGATTTCGTATCATGAGCGGTAAAGTTCAGGTAATTTTATTGACTACGGAGTCGAATGTCTGGTCTTGGCTGATAAGCGTCGACTTCGCGGCATAAAGTTAATTTTGTCGACTATGAGGTCAACTTTGTGGTCTTGGCTAGTAAGCCTCGATTTGGCGGCTTGAAGCTAGCTTTGTCAACTACGGGGTCGACTTTGTGGTCTTGGCTAGTAAGTCTCGACTTGATGGCCTGAAACCAGCTTTGTCGACTATGGGGTCGACTCTGTGGTCTTGGTTAATGAGCCTCGACTTAGCTGCATGAAACCAACTTTGTCGACTACGGGGTCGACTTTGTGGTCTTGGCTAATAAGCCTTAACTTGGCAGCATGAAGCCAGCTTTGTCGATTATGGGGTCGACTTAAGAAAGGAGATTCTGCAGGTTTCATGTTGTCGGAATATGCTATAATTTTTTTGCTGTGGAGAGACACAAAGGGTGCCAATGGCCTTTTACACATAAAACTTTTTCAGGTTTACTGCGTTCCAAGGTCGTGGTCGTTCGTGGCTTGTTGCGTCTGCTAGTCGATAGGCGTTGTTTTTGGACACTTTAATCACTGAGTAAGGTCCCTCCCATTTTGGGTCTACTTTTTCCATGTTTTTTGACACTTCCGCTTTCTTAAGAATGAGGTCACCAACTCTGAAGCTTCGGGGTCATACTGTCCTGTTATAGCATTTCTCCATTTTTGACCGGTATCACTGCATCGTGTTGCAGGCTACGTGGCGCTACTTGTGGACAGTGATTAGGTCCAGAGTCCTTTTTGATACATTTCTGATCAGATTATAGTGGATTACCCGAGCTGTGTGCTGGATCAACTTGGACGAAATTACTGCTTCGGATCTGTATACTAAGCTATACGGGCTGCGGCCCGTGACTGTTCAAGGTGTGGTCCTATAAGCACAAAGCACCCCTAGGAGGTCGTCTGCCCAACTAGTCCCTGTCCCTACTATTCGAGTCTTGAGGTGGTCGAGAACTATTCTATTTGTGACCTCGATCTGGCCATTAGATTGGGGATTTTCTACCGAAGTGAAGTGTTGGGTAATTCCAAAGGCTTCAAACCACTTCCCCGTGCTCTTGCTTTGAAATTGGGTGTCATTATCCGATATTAGAACTTTAGGCAACCCGAAGCGACATATTATATTTTTCCAAATGAAACTCTTGATGACCGCGTCGGTGATCTTTGGAACTGCTTCGGCTTCTACCCATTTAGTAAAGTATTCGACCGCCACTATGATAAACTTACACTGGCCCGATATCTTCGGGAGAGATCCAACTATGTCAATCTCCCATTGGTCGAATGGTCATGTGATTTGGACGTTGACCATCGATGCAGCTGATTGGTGCTGAATGTTTGAATAGATTTGGCACGACGGGAGTTTCTAGCAAAGTCGATTGACTCTTACAATAAGGTATGCCAAAAATAACCATAACGGACAACCTTGTGCGCTAAAGATCGACCGCCGGAATGGTTGCCGCAGATGCTAGCGTGTATCTCCTTCAGTACTTTATTTGCCTCATCGGGTGCTAAGCATTTTAGTGGGGGTCCTGATATTGACCTCCTATAGAGCTGTCCATGTTCATCTTGTGCGAACTTGACCGCCAGTCCTCTAAGCCTACGGGCTTCCTTGTTATCGATGGGCAATATCCCTTGACTCAAGTAAAGCTTGATTGGCTCTTGCCAAGAGGGGTTTGTCTCTTCGAGTCACCCAACGTGGTTATGATTGGTGGCAGTGACACAGGATTTGTCGGCCACCAAAAATGTTATGGTTCTCTTTTTGGTGCCCTTCGCCGCTGGCTAGCTTGGAGAACGCATCTGCTCGTTCATTCTCTGTTTGGGGGACTTGACTCAGGGTGAAACTCCTGAATGATTATCATAATTGTCTTACTTCTGACAGATATTGAGTCATTTTGGGCTCCTTTGCTTCAAATTTTCCCTCCACCTGCTCCGCAACCAGCTAAGAATTAGTGAACGCTACAAGCTGCTCGATGCTGCGAGTTGCGGCCATACTCATCTCTGCGATGAAAGCCTCATATTCTGCTTTGTTGTTGGTGATCGGGAAGTCAAGTTTTATTGCAAAATCATACTCTCGGCAAGTGGGGAACGGAGGGATACACCTATTCTACCTCATGACGTGGTTGCTGATCCATCAATATGCAAAGTCCATACCGAGGTGTTCTCAACATTTTGTATCGGTAGGTCAAGTCTTTCAACGATGAAGTCGGCCAGGACTTGTGCTTTTATGGCTGTTCGCGATTAGAACGTGATGTCAAACTCCCCGAGCTTGATGGCCCATTTGGTGAGTTGACCTAAAGTGTCGGGCTTCGATAACACCTGTTTTAACGGTTGATTCGTTAACACCACTATTACATGGGACTAGAAGTAAAGTTGTAGCTTTCGAGCCGCCGCAACGAGGACTAGAAAAAACTTCTCGATCTCCAAATAATTGTGTCCGGGCCCGTGCAAAGCCTTGCTGCAATAATATACAGGACAGTGGGTCCTTTCTCTTGTCGATGTCAATACTGAATTGATCAAGGCAGAGGACACAGCTAAATAAAGCTATAGCACTTCTCCTAGCTCAGGTTTGGCGAGCATGGGTGGTGAAGAGAAGTACTGTTTGAGCTCTACCAAAGCTTGATCGCAATGCTGAGTCTACTGAAACACAGATTTTTTGGCATTTCTGAAGATTTTGAAGAAAGGTAAGCTCTTGTCGGCCAGCCGAGCTATAAATTTGCTGAGGGCTATGACCCTGCCGACCAAATACTGGACTTCGCTAACTGTGCGAGGTGGGGTGATGTCCAGAATTGCTTAGATCTTCTAAGGATTTGCCTTGATTCCTTTCTGACTAACCATATATCCAAGGAACTTGCCCCTATGTACACGGAATGTGTATTTGTTAGGGTTGAGTTTCATGCCAAAGGCCCTTAATATGGAAAATGTGTGGCTGAGATCGACCAGGTGGTCCCCGCCCCTCTCAATTTTGACAATCATGTCGTCAACATAGACTTCCATCGACTTTCCGATCTCATTTTTGAACATGAAATAGACCAATCTTTGATACGTTGCCTTTGTATTTTTTAGTTCAAAGGGCATGACTAAAAAGCAGGATACTCCGTTGGGGATGATGAAAGAGGTCTTGTCCCTATCCTCAGGTGCCATAAATATTTGATAATAGCCTTGGAAGGCATCCATTATACTAAGTAATTCACATCCAGCAGTAGAATCAATTAATAAATCTATACGAGGCAGGGGTAAGGATCCTTAGGGCAAGCTTTATTTAAATCAGTGAAATCATTACACATTCTATATTTTCCCTCGTTCTTAAGGACAAGTACAACATTACAAAGCCAAGAAGTGTACTGAATTTCTACAATATATCCTACCTCCAAGAGCTTGCTAACCTCATCCTCGATGATTTGGGACCTCTCAGCGTTGAAGGTTCTTGTCTTTTGTCTTACTGGCTTGTGAGCTGGGTCCACGTTGAGTCGATGGACAATGATGTTGGAGTCGATTCCTTGGAGATCTGCAGCTTTCCATGCGAACACATCAATGTTGCGTCGGAGGAAGTCGACCATGAGGCATTCCAATCGATCTCTCATATCACTCCCAACCCTAGTGGTTTTGTCAGGGTTTTCAGGTTCGAGCTCTATTATTTTGAACTCCCCAACAGGCTCGACCCGGGTGTCTTCCAGCTTTCTCTTCTTAGATGAAGGTCTCTCTTCAGGTTTCGCTACTGGGGCATCTCCTGAGGGCTTCAATTAAGGTCATTTTTTCTGCTTGTTGGAATCGACGAAAATGGTATAACAGCATCATGCATCCTTGAGGTTGCATAAGAGTTCTCCTACTCATGCTGGGGTCAAAAACTTTATCTTCATATGGTAAGTAGAGACGATGGCCTGAAGTTATTGAGGGCTAGTCGGCCTACGATGACGTTGTACGCAAATGGAGCGTCGACCACCAAATAGTTGATCATCAATGTTTGACTCCAGGAGCCTTGTCTAAATGTTGTGGAAAGATTAATGGATCCTTCTGGGATGATCTCGGACCCACCAAATCCAACCAGCGGTGTTCTAACTGGATCAAACTTTAGTTCCCCCAACTTCATTCTGTTCAAGGTAGACAAGAACATGATGTTCACGGAGCTGCCGTTGTCGACCAATATCTTTCTGACTTCAAAGTTGGCAATTTCAAAGGTTACCACCTTGGGGCAATCTATTTTTCTGTTGACTCCCTTGTTCTCCATATGGTCGAGGTCTGAATAGCTGAAGGAGATTAGCTCGGCGCTAGTTGAGAGTTGAAAAACTTTTTCGACCTTGGTTGGTTTGGTAGACTCGAGCTATCTTTGTGTTTATTTCCTTGCATTCCTGGAATCCCCTCCAGTGGGGCCTCCCGCAATCATGTCGATGACTCCTCGAAAAGGCGGGTCGGGATCTTGGGCAGGTCTTTGCCCTTTTTTTTCTCTCCTCGGGCTGGCCGACCTTTCTCTATGGGGAGTCAGTCGGTTCTGCCCTCTTCCCACCTGTCCTGCTCCTCAACAATTTTTTTCAGATGGCCTTGTCTAATCAATCTTTCAATCTCATTCTTCAAGTTGAAGCATTCTTCTGTGTCGTGTCTTTCTGTCTATGGAAATCACAGTATTTCTTTAATTTTTTCATGGCTTCAATTTATGTGATCTTTCTAGGTTTCTTGAGTAGGTTCTCATGTTGTATGGCGAACAACACCTCTTTCCTCAGGAGGTTGAGTAGAGTGTAGTCGTGGAATCATTTTATTGGGGAAAAGACGCCCTTCTTTGATCTGGCGGTCATCTTTCTCTCTGTTTTTCTTTCTGTCGACTTTCAGGCTACCATATTTCAACTTGTTCATCTCCTCCTAGGTCATATACCTCTCAGCGAGGTCTGAAGCTCTTCCATCAATCTGGGCTATTCGCGCATGAGCGCATTTGCACATTCTTTGTGTTTTAAGCCCAGGAAAAGTACATCAATCAAGAATTCAATCCTCGGGCTGTCAATCTTCAACACTTTCATGTTGAATCTGGTGAAAAAATCACAGAAGGACTCTCCTTCGTTCTACTTCACTGTTTGCAAATGTGTATAGGGGAGTTTGGTTTTTCTCCTACTTGCGAATTGATGCAAAAACTAGTCACACAACTGGTCATATGAGAATATAGACACCGGCTCCAGGTTCACAAACCAATTGAGTGCTACTCCCTAGAATGTAATTACCAACATCTTTGCATGGATGTACTCATTATATCCATGTAGTTGCATTATGTGCTCAAATTGCAGCAAATGTTCATTCGGGTCCGTTGAGCCGTCATATCTTGGTAGTCCAGTCGGGATCTTGGCATCGACGGCAATATATTCATCAATGATCTCCTGGATGAATGGTGAGTCCTGTTCCCTATGGAACCTCTGTTGTCAATCTGGATGAAGAGTCCTTTCTACGTTCCTCGTCGAGATCTCGTCCAGGCGCCTGTTCAACTGCTGTACTTAGTAGGATACCTCCTCCCACTCTTGTTAGTCTGCTTGAGATGCATTTTTGCCCAGTCGAAATCTTGAGCATTCGACCCTATCGCGCTACGGGGCTCGAAGGGGTCGAACGCCATGGTCAACAAAATCTGCTATCTCTTCCCGCAGCGGGGGACGGGCCATTTCTCTGGAAAAACGACCTGGGCTCAGTTTTCTTCTCGGTGGGGGCCTTCGGGATTCTGGTTGCTGAGAGTTCTCCTCAGGTCGTCCTCTCTCCGGGGCCGAAGGCTGTGGCGTGGCACTGGCCGCCGGCTCTAGTTGTATGGCATGCCGATTCAACGCGGCTGAGAGCTGGGCAAAAATTTATGCCAAAATTTGTTCACTAATGAGTTACATCAACTGGGGCATCGTTAACGTGACCAGAGGCTCAGGTTGGGCGCTGGATCCTTGGGCATTTGGTTCTAGATGATGTCGAATGGGAGGGGAGCTGGACCTCCTATTTTCTTCTTTCCCAGAGGGAGCTCGCCTGGTGTTCACCATTTTTCGATAGAGGATTCAGAGGTTTCCCACAGACGATGCCAAATGATAAGGGTTCGATTCGTTAAAAACTGGACGTAATTCAACCTCTCTAGTCAATATACTTGTTCAGGTGGGTTAAATCCTGCAATCACCAGTAAGCGTCAGGCTAGTCGAGAAGCCCTCGGCTTAGGCCCTCCGACGCTCAAGTCAGTACGGATCGACGAGATAATCAGAGCAACAGAGTATAGGCTTTTTGTATATATTAGAGCATACATTTAGAAAGTTAGAATGGGAGTATTTATAGCCTTTTCCACCTGGGAATTTGTCTTTGATGCCCTTGATGAGTAAGGAGGGCCCTTGTCCTTGTATGAGGGGTAATTGGTCAACTCTCCTTCTTTTGCCTTTCCAGGTAGCCACCTTTCCAGGCTTTAAGGTAGAGCAGTACTGTTGAAGCGCCTGCTGTGTCTGACAGTAAGGGGACGGCATGCGCCATTAATGCGGAAGCATGCCACCCGTCAATGCATTTAATGCAGGGGCAGCGTATTGTACTGTGTCGACCATACGCCGTTCTGTGACAGAGGCGCGGGTCTAGAAAGAAGTCGACCGAAGTCGATTGTGCCTATAGGCCTCAGATGTAAAATTGGACTTGGCGTTGCGTCTCTGGGCCAGCTTGGTTTGAGCCAAGGTACATGGGTCACCCTATATCAAACATAATCATTAGTTTTCCCACAATCTATTCAAATACAAATTTATTTTCAACTTATTTCTACTAACTAACTTTTTAAATTTTAAAAATGATAGAAATAGAAATTGAAAATGAAAATAAAACCAAAACGATGGGCAGGGGTAGGGTACCCTATCCATATCCATACCTTAAAATACTCAAAACAATGAGATCCTAAATCCTATCTTACCCTAAAATACCCAAAAGGTTGACACTCTAATCCTACCCTACTCTATCTAACCCAAGACCCATTGGGTCTAGTTCATTGTATTTATGTTTTTAATGTATATATTTATTTTCTCAATATATACTAAAAATATTATTTGGCATACAATAACAAAAAATAATTTTTTTTATATTTAATTTAATTTAATCATTAAATTTAAATTATTTAATTTTAAACTTTTTGCTAATTAAATTAACTATTTTATTGATATAATAGTTAAACTTTATCAATATAATTAACAATTAAACTTTTTACTAATTAAATTAATATAATTAAAAAGACAGTTAATAAAAATAGTTTAAAAGCAAAAACTTTTTTCTATATTTAATTTTATAAAATAGTTAATTTCTATATTAATAAACTTTATTCATTAGCAAAAATAATTTTATTAATTGTTTTTTTAAAAATTATTTATTCCACTATTAATTTTAATATTATTTATTTTATTAATGAAAAATGTTCAACTGATGCTATTGCTATTCCAATTTAAAAAATAAAAAAAATGTTATCCTAATATATTAATCTTATTAATTTAGTTTAATCTTTAATGAAGAAAACTATTTAGTTGTTACTGTTTATTCACATATTTGTAATTTTTATATATAAATTTTTTTTCATTAATATAAATTTGATTTGGATATAAACAATTTTTAGGTTCATAAATTAAATTTAAGTATAAAGTTATGGGTAATTTATGGGTACAGACCCTACCAATACCCATTACACTATTTTTAATAAGTATGGGTATGAATAGGATATGTGTATTGACATTTTGAATTTGAGTAAGATAACACCCTACCCATTTACAGGCCTTCTAGTGATGATACACTAAAGAAGTGTGCCCCCATTCACCTATAAATACACCCATGCAATCTCCCCAGCAAAACACACAAAAAAAAGAACCACAAAACAAGCACAGTTAGTTAAACAAAGCAATGGCCAACTTGGTATTGATCTTCTTCTCTTCTTTGGCAATCCTATCAGCTTTGCCAGGAGTCCTCGCCGTTGTAATAACTGTCACCAACAACGCCGTCAACACTGCAGGGGGCACCCGTTTTGCGAAAGATATTGGAGGCAAATACAGCCTACAAACCATGGCTGCCTCCACGAAATTCATCCAGAGGACGTTCCAGCAGAACTCCGCTTCTGATCAGAAAAATGTGCAGAGAGTGGACTTATTCATCGAGGACATGGATGGGGTGGCGTATACCAGCGCCGACAAGATTCATATCAGTGCTAGGTATGTGTAGTTGTGTGCGTATCGAAGTTCCATGGTGGAAAATCTTGACAGAAAAGTTTAATCCTATAGCGGGAAATTTTAGGTTTATGTAGAGTCAATAGAGAACTAAAACAACTCTTTTCTATCCACTTCTAATTCAGCCTTTCGATGATCATCACCTTTAGGGAAAATTACAATTTTAGTCTCTCAATTGTTGTCCGTTTTGTTTCTAATCCATTTTGTTGGAGGTGAGCACATTTGATGGATCAGAAAAGAAAGAATCGTGTCTCTAAATGTGTGAAAAATACAAAAAAAAGAACGAAAACAACTCTTTCCTATCCCCTTCTAATAATTCAGCCTCTCGATGATCATCACCTTTAGGAAAAATTGCAATTTTAGTCCCTCAACTGTGTCCGTTTTGATTCTAGTCCATTTTGTTGGAGGTTAGCACATTTGATGGATAGAAAAGAAAGAACCATGTCTTTAAATGTGCGAAAAATCCTGGGAAAAAATAGACACACACACGCGCACACTCTAAAACAACTCTTTCCTACCCCCATCTAATTCAACCTCTCAATCATCACTATTAGGGAAAATTGTAATTTTAGTTCCTCAACTGTTGTCCGTTTTGTTTGTAGTCCATTTTGTTGGGGGTTATCACATTTTGTGCATCAGAAAAGAAAGGACTGTACCTTTAAATGTGCGAGAGATCAAAAAAGAATGGATCATGTGCGAACATGCCAACAAAATAGACTAAAGAAAAATGGATAATAGTTAAGGGACTAAAATTCCATAACGTAGAGAAATAGTTCGCAGAACAATACTTGTACCTTCCAATCTCCGACACCTTGTGCAGGTACATCCAGCGTTTCTCAGGCGATGTGAAATGGGCATTCACCGGAGTTATATACCATGAGATGACTCATGTCTGGCAGTGGAATGGCAACGGCCAAGCCCCGGGTAATCTGATTGAAGGGATCGCCGACTTTATGAGGCTAAAGGCTGGCTACGCCCCAAGCGACTGGAAAGGTGCCGGCTATGGGAATCGGTGGGATGATGGGTATGAGGCTACAGCCAGGTTCTTGGATTATTGCAATGGCCTAAGGAAGGGGTTTGTTGCTGAACTCAACAAGAAGATGAGAAGTGGTTACAGCGACAATTACTTTGTGGAGTTACTGGGGAAGAATGTGGATCAGCTGTGGAAAGACTACAAAGCTAAATATGGTCATAGGAAATAACTTAAATGTGCCAATATTTATCTGTGCTGGTAGAATTATGATAAAGAATAATATGAAGCCTTTCCTTTGTAAATTCTATATGTGTGGTGTATTATGTATGTGCAATCTATTTGGAACTGATAAGTGAAAGACATGTTCTATAGGTGTGGTGTGCTTTGTTTGTTATGACCGAGGCTTCTGAAATAAATGCTTGCTAGTTGTAACTATGTTCATCTTTGATTTTCCTTGTTTGGTCTATACATCTGGTGAGAACATTAATACAAGTGATCTAGCTTTAGACAAGTAGTACTTTCCCTTGGGGATTAACTGAGGAGATTGCTGCCTATGTGATGATAAAATCAAATATATATTTACAACAAAGAAACGTATCCCCTATGGAATTAATTTAGGCGATGATGGTTAAATCGAATATTTACAATAAACACATATCTTAAACTGGATTCAAGCAGTGGTTGAATAATGATATGATGTCATAAAGAGTTTTTTGAAGCACCGTGACAATTTGAGATAGTTTTATTATAGCATTATGATGTAACAAGTCGATTTCCCAGTATTGTGAGTAGATTATAAATTTGAAGAACACCCCAATAATAAGTCGATCATGATCTAACAAGTCGATCTCCCAGCCAAGTCTCGTCAACCTCCTCGATCCCAAGGACCATGGGATAATGCACAGTAATCTAAGAAGCAACCTCGTCCTTAAGGAGTCAAATCCATGCCCATCAACTTGGTACGGGAAGTCGCATTAAAATGTGTGTCAAGTTCCTAGTACATACCTCCATATTAATGACATGCCGCAACATGCTTCCCCCGCATTAATAGAAACTGGTCGTCCTTGCCCAATAGGTAATGGTTCTCGTCCTATATTTGATACAAATGGCTGCTTGTCCGGCTATCCCAGGGAAAAAATCCACTTTGACCATAATATATGGAATCTAATACCACATTTAATAGGAACCCAACAGTAATTTTAACCCTAGAAATTGCTAAAAATATTCTAATTCAACACTTACCTAAGGTACACACCTCATTCACCCAAAACTCCCGGCTACATTATTTTCTTTTCTCCATTCATACAATGACTTAAACATCTAAGGTTCTCAGTTGGAGGCCATCTCGGCAAGCTTAAAGTGCTGCAGATTCTATTTGCGCGCTGCAAGTTGAGTTTCAACCTCAATAGGTAAAGAACCTGAACAACTATATCACCTTTCTCTTCCATCTGTTTCATCACATTGAACAAGAAGATACGGTATGCATATAAACTATAGTGATAATTATTATGTGGAATTGCAGGGAGAACCTGTGGATCAACTATGGAAAGAGTATAATGCTAAGTATGGAAAAATACCTGCAGCAGCCTCAAATGCTATTTTTATAGGGGTAAGAAACTGATTGATAAATTCACCTTTTTAGTGATATGTGAAGATCAGTTTGTAAAGAGTATTTCTGGAGATGACAGTTAGAAATTTAATATAATGATTTTTTATGCAATTATTAAAATCGCAAGCTTTTGCCAATGTTCTTCCATAAATAAATGCCATAATTGTTGGGTGTAAATGTATGATTTGAGAGAGATTGATAAATTGAAGGAAAGAATTTGTTATATCACTGCAATATTACAATGTTTTTCCAAAGTTTCATACAATAAAAGTTTGGAAATATATTTTTGCTCTAAGTTTCTACTCTAATATTTTTCTCTCAGTACACAAACATACATCTCTCTTTTCAATTGTTGTCTACAAGTACATACTACACACATATATATAGCCATCACAATTTCTACACAATTTCATATGATTCTCTTGGTAGAATAAGCAAAATTGAGATTTGCTTCTTGGTAGTAGCATTCAAGATAAATTTTGCTACCTTGAACCTTATCTTCTTGGTGGCAAAAACCAACTTGTTCACTTCTTCCTTTAACCTCCTTTGACTTTTCTTGAATCTTCATCCCCCCCCCCCACCCCCTCCCCTCTCTCTTTTTTAATTTTGAATTACAAATTATATTGCTAATAATAATAGCCAGAGATGAACTATACTATTTTGTCTAATCCAAAGAATGGCAAATGAGAATGTTCCCATAGTCTAATGCACGGCACAAAGAAAAGCCAACAAGCACAGATTTGTACAAGCATGGAAGGAATGACTAGCAATTCAGAGCAGAAGCACCCCAAAATGAAAAGATTAGTGCAAACTGAAACTCTCTAATTTCACACAGTTGTACAGACACGGGCCAGTTGAAGCAAACTAAAACGTTATAATACGTAGACAGGTTAAATCATTAAAATTCGCCTTCCAGAACATGTGAGAATATGGCTATGAAGCGTAGTTACTATTACTAAATTCAATGTATTCGCCTATATTACAGCAAACTCACCCAGAGCCAATAGATCAAGACAACCCCAATGTTGTCGAGTTCACAATTTTGCAGAGATTATATCATTTGTCAAGGTGCTCAATTGCTGAAACTACTTCACTTGTGTGTTGGAATTTTTTCCTCTCTTTTAGAAGGGTCTTAGCAAAGTTCAGAGCCTTGCGCTCACATTCTGCCCGCTTGCTAGCCTCCGTGATTGATTCAAAGTCTTCAACATGAGCCACCCCAACAATTCTCCTGCAAATCAACCAAAAGCATCCTTTCATTTCCTACTCTTAAAAATGGAGTATCAAGAACAAAAATTGTAGCGTACATAAGATGTACAAAGACTCAACGACTGTGAATCAACCAGAAGCCTCGTCTCATGTAGACATGATCTTCTATCCATTCTACATTTAAATCTGACGAAACTAATAGTCTAGTAATATGGAATGGACCTCACATCAACTACCACGCAGCCAAAGCTACTACGTAGGTGAAGCGGGATTTTAAGTACAGATAGCAGAATACCATATTTACCAGTGCAAAATTAATTATATCTGCATTTTCATTGTGTATTTCATACCCTCCACCGTCACATGCATGTAACGCCCATTGCAAGAGAACAGGGTAACTAACTAAAATAAGGATTTGCCCACCAGTCCAAGAATACTGAATTTCACCATTGTTTGAAGTAAGTAATGATTTTTCATGTCTATATCCAGCATGAAGATGGTTAGCCTGGTTTCCAATCCCTAGCTTATATGGCATCCCAGTGGTCAAGCCCTACCAAAAGAACTAGGAACTTCTGTGGAATTCCAATCAACCAATGTGGGCAATTAAGAGAAAACATGTCCTTGAATTCTTGGGACATTATAGTCAGACTTGACTTAACTGATTCAAGCATTTGCAGTCAAATAACAAGAAAATTTTGCCCCAGTTAGGATTTAGTTAGAAATTGGACAGTGGGAGAAAAGTATTGAGCTGCTTATAGGTAAAATAGAATAATTAAAGTCATAATAATCTCCTATAAAATTCTAATTGAATTACGTGTTATGAATAACGAGTACAGGACAAATTGGTGCTATCTTACTCTAAGGTGACTTTGCACTTTTATGAGAGATGAAACAGCGGAAAGCTACAAATAATCAAAACACAGAGAATATAGAACATAGAAGGAGGAAGGCATCATCTACCTTATCATTTTAGCAGCACCAAATCCAAGAGTATCATGGAAAAGATCTTCCATGTATTTTTGTTTTACCAGCTCTTGGAGTTCTGGATTATTATAAATTGCTGGAAGATAAGCCTCACCAGGACCATCCTTGTGTTTGTCCCAAAGAGCAGTAAACTTACTGTAAAAGAGGCTCCAAGTATCTGATATTGTCTTCAGAATCCACTCTTTGTACAGCTGATTAGACATATGTAACTTTTACGTTAACAATCATTGTACTAGAAAAGCAGTAAATCTCTCATAAGGATGGATAGACAAATACATAATTTTGTAACATGCATGAATGCATTCCCTGAGAAGCAAATTCTGATATAAACTATTATAAGAAAAAAAATATGAAAAAATAAGAAGAATTTAAATCCCTAATGATGAAAATGTCTTATTACTTCATCCCTTGAAATAAAAACTATTTCGTCAAAGCCTTAACTGTTTAATAACTTGTGGAAGTCAAGGAGTAAAAGAAAGAAACAAAGGAATTTTCAGTCCATTAATTTTCATAACAATAGCAACTTTCCCTATTACATTTGGATTAGAATATGACTAACAAGTAAAAAAAACATCTTAAACAACCCTCTCCCCCACCCCGCCCACCCACACACAGAAAAAACAAATTACTAGTTCCATCCTGCATAGACTTATTAAACAGCCTCATTACTGTTGCTAGTAACAACATTGAAAATCATTATTCAAGAGAACATGGATCTGGAGAAAGGAGTCAACAGATGAAATGAAGATCCCGATGAAACAACATTTTTAGGGAGTTACATAGATAGGGGGGAGGGCTAGAAATGTCGACAAATAGATGAGAGAACTGATAAGACCCTAGAGAACAGAAAAAAAGAAATGATTTGAAATAAAAAGGGAACTAAATTAAGACCATTTGACTGGATATGACTGAAAATTAGCATTAGCAAATGCAGGAAAAGCACATACTTTACGATCAGCACCCTTGTCTGCATGTCCATCTTGTGCAAAATAAGCTAAAATCAGGTTTCCAATAAAAGCTCCAACATCAAATCCCATTGGCCCATAGAATGCAAATTCAGGATCGATCACTTGAGTTGAATCAGTAGTAACCATGACTGAACTTGTATGGAGATCGGCATGTATAAGAGCTTGGGCTCTCTCGCTGAATCTGAGTTGAAAAGGATACCAAGCAACTGTAAGAAAAACCTTCATGTCTATACCATTAAAAGAGAAGGCTTAAGAATTATTTGTTGCGTTGGGGGGGGGGGGGGGGGGGGGGAAACAACCAAACAGTGTAACCTACTTAGACTTTAGCTCAGCAACTTCAAGTTTCAAAATGTTATCCTCCCGAACTGCCTCAGCATCAGCATCAAGGTACGGAGTTGTCCAATGGTTATATTCAGACACTTTGTAGGGGTCAGAAAAGACAACCTGTTCAGTATGCCTGCATAACTCCATATTCCCACAAAATTTAGCAACTGCAAAATAATGAGCTATAATTAGAACGTATGCCCATGAATTTCAGCATGATGAAGATGAGTGGATAGAATCATGAGATATAAATAGGATGTATGCCCATGAATTTCAGAATAATGAAGATGAGTTGTAAGGAATATATCATTTTTTATCTGAATTTATGACCACAAATTCTCCACAAAAACGGAAGTCAACTAGCAGGCATGTTCTGATTTCCATAATATTTCATATGTAAGAGCTGAAGTGCACTGTTAACTCTAATGTTCGCAAGAATGGAATGCAGGAAGAAACAAATGTAGAATTCAAAAGCAATGAAAAGGGAATAATTGCCAGGAAAAACAATACTGCAGTGGAAGCAAAGGGTGTGAAGGCAACAAAACCAAAGGGGATTAAGTGGACTGCAATTCAGCTTACCTAAGAGTATGTAGTAAGAATTCAAGAGTCTTCAACTGTAAGGCTATCACAACTTTTAATGATTACGTCAAAGTTAAGATTGTTCTGCCATTCCATGCAAGATGGCCATCAGAAGGAATTTTTTAAAACCAAGATTGAAGGATCAAGATTTACCTGCACTTTTATGCTCCGTAGTAGTCAGATAAAGTAGGGAAGTATAGAACAGTGTCCTGGCCATATAGTCTGACATATGTTCCGCAAGTAATGGATACTCAATCCCAGCAACCAATCCTTTTCTTAAGATTATATGAGGTGGCTCAATGTACCGCATACCAATCAAACACATTTTCCTGTCAAAATGGTAAACCTCAGGAACATGATCTGGACACAAGCGACCATGTTCTTGTAAAGCTGTTGCTTCGAAATAGGCACGTTCTTTTGTCAATGGCCATGACTCCCCTATTAATCGAATATAGGGAAGAGCCTGCAGAGATTTATCACCAGTTTATAAACGAACAAAAGGAAGAAGCTCTTCTTCAAAGACACTGGCATGGTATGAGGTTTATACATAAGAAGTTTCCCAGACAATTACAAAGTTGTTTATGTAATCCTGAACGGCACCTCACTCATTTGACATTAGGATTGTTCATAGCAACCTTAAGACAGCTGATTAAATGGAAAATATCCGCATTATAACCAAAAATAATGATACTAAAACAAAGTCGGAGGAGGCATTTACTATCCTCGTATGCTTTTCTCTCAATTCAGTTAAGCAGAATCCGACTGATACCAAAAAAAAAAAAAGAAACCGTAATAACCACCACAAAGAGAATAACCATCGCCAGTATAACAGAGAAAAGGACAAGCAGCATTCAAGAGAAAATTGAATTTCTACCTGTTTGATGACGAAAGAGCCTGAAGAGCCGATAACAATGTAAACGAAGTTGAGATTTCCATCGCCTACTTCTTTAATTTCCAGCTTATCGAACTGGTTGCCGAGCTTCTCGGCCAGAGATGGAGTGGCCTTCACGTACTCCACCAATAACTTCTCGTCCAGCGGTCGAAAACCATCGGAAGTCATGCTGCCGGAGGCGGCTACGGCAGCTCGGCGGAGGAGGAGGGCGGTAGAACGGCGGAAGGGATTTCAAATAGTAGTTTAGTGTTGGTTTAAGGGGGGTGATAAAAGAGGTATGAATTATAACTAATTGTAACTACAATTTGAGTGGTATACTTTCCCAGAATTTTAGAAGAATGAGATTCTATTGGTGAAAAGCATGCTGCATTGACTAATTGACTTTTGCGAATAATTTGCTGAGGACATTGTGTGATAATTTCCACAAATACATTGAATCTGGTCATTTTTTTTGTGGAAATTATGACCCAATCCAAAACTAGTGGAAAGCACACCAAGCAAAGCGCCGTGCCTTGCCCGTTGAAATAATTATTTCAATATATGTATTATATTTATTTATATTTTGTAGAATATTTTTATCAATTATAGATTGTAAATTGTGGAACATATTTTAGGAGGAAGTGTTTCAAAAAATAAATTGGGGTATTGCAATAATTGTTTATTTTTGTTTTGGGGATTGGTGAAAAATATTTTGAAGTAAAATTATTTCTTTAAAAGTATCTTAAGAGGAAACTAAATTTTAATATAAATGTCATATTAATTATTTTTAACATAAAGATATTAATAATTCCTTTTGTAGAGAGGATGATAGTGATCATATTGGTTTATTTAGTTTGGTGTGGTTTTAGAATATTTTAATAGCTCATAGAGACACCCTCTCATTAAGTTTGAAAGTATTGTAAAAATATAGAAACTTATAAACTTTTTTAATAAACTTAGCTAAACATTTTCTGAATCAAATTTAAAAATATTTGAGTGTTTATCATTCTAATTCAAAGAAACCACATCCTAATATAGTACTAATTGTCAACTTACAATTTGTATGCTATATTTTATTTCATATTAATAAAAAATAAAATTACATACATAATGTATATTATAGAAATAAAAATAAAATTAGAGAATTCTATTAATGAAGTGAAATCTGCAGGTCTGATTTTCCACCTAAATCTGCATAATCTAGTTCAATTGCACATTTTTCTGTGGAACAAGAATAAAAAAAACAAGAAAACTTTGTAGTCGCTGGTACTTGCCTGGAGTACCAGATAGTTGGAATGAATTGCTTTACGTTTTTTTGTTTAAGAGTGGACGGGGATCTTGGGGACAGACTGACTGAAATCCGCGGCTTTCATTTGGTTTTTGTCCTTTTTTATTTTAATCCCCCACGATGATTCACTGGTGACATAATATTCAGTTTGTCCGAATTCCAAATGCTGCAAAATATTTCTTATAGTATGAGACCAGAAATGAAATAGAAAGAAACACCAAAGCTGTTTTATTTTTGATTGCCCACTTTCTATCATCCCAATTTAATAATAACTATTTGCAAAAGCTTCAAGATGTGTTTAAATCACACGAGGAAAAAGGCTCAAAACTTTAATCAAACTATAATCACAAAAAACAAGATGATTATCAATCCTGCTTAGCGGAGCTCGGACTTATAAACTTTCTTACTGAAAATAGAAGAAAGATTAGATTACGATCTAAGAAAATTCAACTATAAAACAAATAAAGAAACAAAAAACACACAAAAAAAGAAAGACGTTTCAAAATTGGGCAGCGTTGTGTATATTAAGTAAAAGAAAACTATCTAGGATGCTTAAATAAACTAATTGATCAAAACAAATGAGCACTTTATTGTTCCTCTTCACTGGATGCTTTCTTCTAAACAGCTAAAACAAAAAGGATAAAACAGAAAACCAAAGAGTTTCGCGTTCGCGAAATAGCAACATCACAAAGGGTCAGCACAAATCAACTGAAGAAAATATTAGTATTTCACTTTCAGACAAAACCTAAATCAACAACATAAACATCACAGGAATTGAGAAAAAAATGAAAATGAATCAATTAGAATACAAACTTTGGAAAATAGAGACGTATGCAAAAAAGATTAGAAAACCTACAAAAAGATAAACTTAGCTTTTACTGCTAATAAACTGTATAATCATTATCATACACAAAAGATGTAACTAATTTTTTTAATGTTGACAAATATCATCAAGACAAGCCAAGAAACAATTCTATCTTGCTCCAAAAAACATTTAGTGCAGATCATATACTTGTAGAAGGCAATGTATTTTAAATAGTGTCACAAAAACTATATTTTCAAGTAGGAGCTTCTATTAATATATATTCAAAAGATAGCAAGATAGATAGGTTTCTGGTCCAAACTTGTAGTAACTTGCTTTAGCACATCAGTCTTTTGTCCCATCATCACTTGAAGTTTCATTTTCTTCACTTTCATCACCTGATTCTTCTGCAATCAGTAAGTATTTTTTGTAATTAATAATATTGAAAAAAATTAACTACGTAAGTAATAAAATATATTTAATTTAAGTGAAAAATGAACCTGTTATTATTTGTTTCTGTTTCATATTTGATATGGAAGCATCAACATTTTCTTCTTCTGTCAATACAAATATAAAAAAAAAAAAAAAGAAGTACTTAATTTTTTTTTTATTTACGCTAATAATTATGTTATTAATCTGTAAAAGAATCTATGTTTATTAAAAGATAAGAACCTCCAGAAAAGAGTCGCTTCAATGTCCGAGACTTCTAAACTTGTGAAGACATACCCAAACTCTCAACAGAACCAGCAATAGGAGTAAAGATGTTGCTGTCTTCCTTCTCAACATTTTCAGACAAGTTTGTAATTGTATATTGTGTGTGCACTCCATCATGTCTTGTTTTATAATACCTCTTCAGCTTAATCAAAAACAACTTGTTTTCTAAGCCTCTATTCATCTCAACAAGGGAAGGTAGATATCCCTAAAAGATTTTAATGTCAATATTATTAATTATTTCATTCATATATGTATTAATTGAAGAAATTATTTACAAACTTACAGCATTATACATCTCCATAGCCATGAATGCATTTATATTCATGATTTTGACATCATCTTCTCCAAATCCTATTGCCTCCAAAGAGCCAGTCTCATCGACAATATTTGTAATGACGAATTCTCTACATGAAGAAATTTAGTTATATTAAAAGCTATTTCTATCAGAATATGCAATAATTTTTTTCTCAAAATAATGACTAAATTGTAAAATAATATCTTCAATGTATATTGATTTCATTCATCTATTCTAATAATAGTAACTTTTTCATAGATAATGAGTTTTTGTTCCTATTATATGGATAGAATTAATTATCTATTACTTACCTTGGTTTAGCAACTGTTGTTTGACCACATTTCTGACAATCAAGTTCCCAATTATATTCTGCAGCATATGATGTGTGACAATTCTCGCATGCTATATAGAAAAACTTTTGTTCTTGATTTGTAACTTCTATTGAAGCTTTAAGTACAAATTTGTCAACCTGCAAGCGTACAATTAAATAACTAAGTGATTAGGATATTTGCTACTATTATAAATTTCAAATCATATTTCATGTATGCTATTTTGTATTTTAAATCAAATGTCTTAAGAACAACTATTTCTTACGTTTTTAGTTCTCACAACATCTGAAATAGAGTGTAGTTTAGTATTTGCTTGGATTGTTGATTGTTGGGCTTTTATCATTTTATCAACTTGCAAAAGAGCATCCATAATGATATGCTGATTATTTGATCGCCTACATAATTCAAAATCAAAATTACTACTTAATGTAAATATTTCAACTTAAATTTTTGAAATTTACTAAAGTGACTTTAAGAAACTAACCATATCTTTAACCTTTGAGCATCAGGTATAGATGGATCAACTATAATTGTAGTCAAAGGTGTGGATGCAAGAGAAATACCTAAAAATAATATTGAACATATATTATTACAAATAATAAATATTAAAAAGCAAAGAAAATTTAGAAATTGTACCATAATAAGCTGACACTCTCAGTTTTGTAGCACTTATAATAGGCATCTGTTCAAATGTAGACATTATAATTTCGCCTTCAGAAATTGCTATCTTGTTCCACAAAGAAAGTATCAGAGGCTTTTTTCTAATAAGATGAATGATAGAAATATAAAAGTCAGCTATAAATTTTTTTTAATAAATTTGAATTTATGATAAAATAAAAATAGAAATGTATATTAATTGAAATATATAGGTAAGAATTATATTCATGGTTTATCAATGCAAATTCATGAATGACAAAGCTTTTTGATGAATTTCCACCTGTCCGCTGCTCAAATTTTTTGATAACAATAGCAAGAATATCTGAAAATTTAACAATGAAAAAGTTAAATTTATATTTTAGTAAATTTATTAAATAATACTTATAGTATATCTATTTTAAAGTCTTACCAACTGTATTCTTCTGATCAGAAGGCATCAAAGTGCTGAAAGATTGAAAGTTAGGTATTGCAATAGACAAGGGAATCACATTTGCCAATTCCTTTTTGATAACAGTTCTTTGAGTGATGATCCAGGTAAACTTTTGTCCATAATTTTCATAAAGAGGATTTGCAGTAGCAACATGTACATTTGAAATGATGTATGTATCATACAATGTGAGAGTTCTTTCAAACTATTTTATTGCAACATCAAATATAGTAGCAAGAATTCTGGTGCCCTATAAATCACAGTCAATAAAAATATTTCATTAACAAATCATTTAACAATATTATATATAATGAAATATAGAGAATGCAAATCAACAATACAAATTTTTTATAGAAATATTAAACTTCAAATACAGATGAAGTTTCAAGAAATTTTATAAGTTTTTCTAAATTTATATTATCTGAAAATTGAAGAATTAAATCAAGAATACTTTATAAAAAGTATCATAGATAAAAGCTTAACTTACGAATATAGTTAAAAAATCAAGTTTTTATGAAATGCATTAAAATGTATATACATTACTAAAATTATTTTATTTGTATATCATTTTTCAATAAATAGTAAAGCATTATTTATATTTGTATGGAAAAGAAGAAAAAAAAGGAAACATTTAAAGGTCAATTATTAGTACAATAATTTAATTTATTTTTTTATAATCGGGATTCATAAATACGTATATAATACAAATTTTATTTCGGTAAAAGCAATTGATTTTACTTATTGTAAAATACATTATTTAATTAAAAAAGGATATGTAAGGTTAATTGAAATATCGTTTCGTCAACTAACGTAATATGTTGATATCTTTTTGTGCCGCGAGTTGATTGGCGCTCAGAACTCTTAGATTCTACCAACACTTTGACACTCCAAGTATCCGATTTTGGTGTTATATCATTGATGTGCAATAGATTCTTCATTTTGATCAATAGCACCTGTAGTTTCACAACAAATAATTTAGTAGAAAGTGGTTTTATTATATATTTTAAAATAAAACACACAATACATTGTATAATATAAAAAAGCATTTATAATCAAATTATTTAGTTTAAAACAAATGTTAAACTAAACATCCAAAAAATTAGAAGTTTAAAGCATACAATGCAAATATAAATAAGAGACACACCTCTATTTATAAGTGCAAAAATTTCTTGATAGACAACGTTCTTTGTGTACTGTTGGACACAGTCTTGTGTTAACAATGGTTCGATGAGAACCTTTATAGAATTAGCTTTCTTTGCATGAGAGAGAGCTACATATAACTGTCCATGAGAGAAAACTGGTTGTGGTAAATAAACTCCAACATAATCTAAGGTTTGTGCTTGAGCTTTATTGATAGTCATAGCAAAACATGGTTTGACTGGAAATTGAAATCTTTTAAATGGTATGAGACATTTTTCTTTGTCTGTACATTCTAAAGGAATTTGAGGTATAAAAACTAATTTACCTTTATGATCACCTGTTGCTATTTTTGCTTCGATAAAATTGTCACCAAATCTACAACAAATTAATGTTGTTCCATTACAAAGTCCTTCAACAGGATTTAAATTTCGTAAAAGCATTATTGGACAATTTTTTTAAGTAGTAATTTATGTGGTGGCAAGTTACTTGAAGTAATGGAACTGAAAAAATCTTCATATTGGCCTTGATCATTAGCATTAGAAGCTTTATTATAACTTGTATATTCTATCAATTGACCTGGAAGTTTGTTAATCAAAATATTATTGATTTCAACTACACAATCATTTTTTGGAGTAAGAATAGCTCTACTAACCAAATCATATAATTCATATGAAAAAGAATCTATGGATGGAAAAACATGATGAATTAAACTTTGTAAAGAAGAATGATGATCAATAAATGGTAAAAATATATTATTGGGAATAAAAATATTATCTTCAAAAATATAAGGTTCACTACCATCAACAATTTTTAGTAAAAATAAGGTAAATGATGGATCATCTCTTGCTCTAATATTTTCTTCTAATTTAAATTTTGTTAATTGAGGCCAAATATTTGATGCAACAAAACTTGCATTTATCATTTGATGTTTAGTTCCATGAGGTACTATAGGTAATGTTTGTCTAAAATCTCCTCTAACCACTACAACTTTACCTCCGAAAAGAGTGCCTTTTTCATCAGTGATATCTTGCAAAAGTGTATCAAATGCTTCTATAATTTTTCGATCAGTCATTGATGGTTCATCCCAAATAATTAGTTTTGCAATAATTATCATTTTTGCAAGACTTGATTGTTTGCTAATTTTAGTATCATTCTTTTCATTTGTGTCAATTGGCAATTTAAATCTAAAGTGAGCAATTATGTCTCCTGGTAAAAGAGAAGCTGCTACTCCAGAAGTAGCAACTGCTAAAGCAATAAACCCTTTTGATCTGAAATAGGCAAGTAACGCTCTATACAAGAATGTTTTCCCTGTTCCTCCAGGGCCATCAATAAAAAAAGATCCTGATTCATTATTATTTATTTTGTTAATTATACAAGTAAATGCTTCTTTTTGTTTATTATTGAGTTTACTTATACTTAATAAATCTTCATTAGAAACATAAATACTTTTTTCATAAGCTAGTTCTTTTGTAAATCTTTCTTCTTCTGTTAATCTTTGAAAATGAGGAGCTAAAGAATAATCATACATGGATTTATTCATAGACATTAAAAAATCATCTATACTGTTTAATGTTTTCTTTTCAATTTCTAATTCTGTAAAGTTAAAATTTCTTCTAAAATCATCTGAAAGGACAAAAAAGAATTTTTGAAATAATTGTTTTGGATCAGGAGGTGAATAATGAATAAGCAAAATAGCAAAAAGTTTACGCAAAGTATATGGCATTTGAAATTTACTTGCTTCTTCTAAACATTGTTCTACATATATATCAGATTCCAGTAATCCTCGATTCAATGCAACAAATCGAAAAGTAGTGTATTGAACATTTCCAACTGTAAGAAGATCTTCATATGAAGTTGGTGCATTTATATTTGATAAGAGCAAATTTAAAAAATAACGTTCTCCTTCTGAAGAATCAACAACAGCAACTCTTCCAACAACAATTTGTCTTTTTCATAATTTCCACTTTTTATATTTTTGTTCCCAAACAAAATATTGAGGAAAATCTTTGTACAAAAGGTTAAGTTTTTTAGCAATTGGATCATTAGCATTCATCCAAAAAAATTCAGGTAAGATTGTTTTTGCAAGAAAAGGATTTGCTAAAACTTCATTTAAAGATTTATTTCTTCCAAAACAAACATATTGACCATTAGGTAAATGTACTGGCAAAATTATAACTGGTGGATACATTTGAGTTATATCAAAATTATATATACACCAAAATGCTTCAACTGCTGAAATCCAAGGTCCTTTTTGAAATTCTTTTATTTCATCAATATTGTTGGCAAAAGAATCTTCTACTATATTATAACAAATCCTATCATGACCCTTATATATATATATATATATTTATAAAGATACTTAACAAGCTTGAAATCAAAACATGCTTCAACATTAATATGACAATTGAATTTTGCTAATAAATATGGACAATATGGTACAACATATCTATTATCTAAATATGCATTTCGAACGAGTACTTTTTGACCATTATTTCGTCTTTTATAATTAGGATATGTATATTTTCCATGTGTTGTGACATCACAAAAATCTTTAGGATATTTGTTTTTACATTTCCCATCTATCATGCAAATATTTTTAGGACTAGATGCACCACAAGGACCATGCATCATATGAGAGATAACATAAGATCTAAGTAATGGATTAGAAGTATTAGGAATTTCAGCACTTATAATATCATCATACAATTCTAGAGAAACTAATTTATGTTCTTGTTTTAAAATAATGAGCCAATGAGAATGAGGTAAGCCACGTTTTTGATACTCAATAACATATACATACGCAGCTACTTCTCCAAAAAGTTTCTTTTTGATTATTTCATTTTTAAATTCCTCAAGTTTAGCTCAAAAAACACGTGCTACCAAGTCCGGTCGATCTTGTGCTTCTTCTATTAACAAAAGATTTTCTTTAATTTCACTCCAATTAGGATTACAAGTTATAGTAATAAATAGATATGGATTACCATATTTTTGAACTAAAGCCATAGCATTAACATACTTTTTCATCATATCACGTGGACCTCCAATAAAAGATGAAGGTAATAAAATTCACCAACCTATTTTTGTTGGATCATCCATCCCATCCACACCCAGAGAATCAACAATTCCTTGTAAACTTTCAGTTCTTGCATCAAATTGTTGTTGCTCCATTCAATAATAGTTCAATCGTTGTGTTTCAATTTTTATGTATGAGTCAATACTATATTGTTGACCTAATCTTCCAGAATGGAGTATGCAATTAAACTCATTTTCACGAACTTGACATCTATATGCAATGTATTCACTACAAGAGATGTTCGTCTTCTTGTTTTTATTTTGCAAATAAACTGCAATATTAATACAAATATAATTAATTAATTATTAATATATATATAATAATTAATTAAATTTACAATTTTATTAAAAACTTACCTTCATTTTCCATATTGATCACATCATTAGCTGTTTGACCAATTGTTGGAGCGATAAGATTTTGTCCTCTACATTGATATCTAACATTGCTAGATGAACTGCGACGCTCTATTCCAGCATGCCAACCAGGTTGGCCGAATGGGAATAATAGAGGATATTGTAATGGATCATAACAACCATAATGATAGAGAATCATATGGCTATTAGAATTAGATCCATAAACTCTAATATCACGATTCATATCTTCAGGTTCATCACTTGTTTCATCCCATATTCCAGCAATTTGTTGAATTGTTGGAATATTATGTGTTTTCTGATTCAATTCAGGATGAGTACACAAAACAACTTTATAGTTTTGTAAACTATACCATGATCGGATCTGCTTGAATATTTTGAAATAAGGATTGTCAACTAAAGCTTTTATCAATAGATTAATAATATCAGGATCAAGATCATATTTGTTAAGAGCATCATTTCCAATTTCATCAGATGTGTCTAAGAAAAATAATTGAAGACGCCTTGGAAGTTCAATAGAATTATTAAAAGTCTCCAACTTATGAGAAACTTGCTCATTAACTTTCAAAGTATATATACCATGATTGTTCCAACAAAAATGAGGATCAGTCTTCATACCAATGGATGTTAAAGCAAAATTATTATTGTAAGTACGAACTCGTCTTCTAAAATGTTGCCCAATATTAGAAGTATCAATAGCAAAAAGATGTTGTAATATAGGATGTGTATTAATCGGCAACAATGAAACCTCACCATTTCCACAACAAAAAGAAGGAGGTTCATGAGAAAACTTTTTTGCATTACAGTGTGGGCAATCAACTACAGAAGACAAAACCCAAGAAGATGTTGGAATTGCATGTAAACGTAATAATCGAGTAGGTATTGTAGGAAACTTCGAACCATTTGTGCAAGTATTATTATATGCAACTGTTTGCATACTTGAGATATTAAAAAAATTTATCATTGAATCATTCTGAATTGATGTAGGATTATAAGATTGACAAGTAGAATTAGTTGTAATAAATTGATTGATAGATCGAGTTTTTAAATAAGTAGATTCACTTGTAGAACCAAGATTTGCCCTCGATCTCTCAACGCGAACTTGATATTGTTTTCTACGTCTTTCAAGTAATATTGCCTTATCTTTTGCAGACATATTTCGATAAACCTTTCTAGCTTTTTCCCTACGTTTCATTTTTCTTTCTTCCTCATAATCCATTAATACAGTCCTATAATTCACATATGTATAATATATAATCAATAAATATAAAACAATTATACTACATATTTGTAAAAAATCTTCATTAATCATTCACTAATAATAAATAAAGAAATAAACAAAATTAGCACGACAACTAAACCAACAACTCAATTACATACAAAAAAACATAATTAAAATAATTGAGAAAAAAAATATATCAATTAATTAGATAAATTTAAAGAATTTGCAATGTAAATAAACAGATTAATGATAAGATGTAGACTTACTTGATTCAAAGCTGGACGATGCGACAAATGATTCAAGAAACACAGAAAGTACGTAACTGTCATGATAAAAAAGAAATATAAATAAACATGATATTTTAAATTTTAACAACATGTGTGTAAATAGCTAGAGTGAAATATAAAAAATTTAATAGCAAAAATTAATCAAAATAAAAGATTAACACAAATCTCATTTAATTATAAAATTTAAAAAACAACTAAAACTAATTTAAAAATCAACAATAAAATTTAAAAAATAAAATCTCAATATTATATATATATATATATAAATTCCATTAAAAAAAATAAAACTTAACAAATAAAATAACAAATAAACATATAATAATTATTTAAAATAAATTCTATTCATTCTTTTATAAGTCAATCCTATAATAACGTTCACTATGTTTACATAAATTTGCACTTCATTTATATAAATTTGACTTTTTTCACATCAAGTTCTAATTTTTAGCTTACAAAAACGCATTATTTCATTAGCTTTGTTATATTAAGTTTTATACTGATTAATATTATATTTTACTTTTAGTACTAATACTTTTATATAAATTTGCAAAATTAAATAAAAAATATTAGCTATACTACACACAAAATAAATTATAATATTAGAAATTCAAAATTGCTAAATAATTGTCAAAATTCTTAATTAATTTATTAATTGAAATTCCATGATCATATATATCTATATAATTCAATATCAAGAAGCATAAGATAACAAAATAAAAAACGTACCTTATATTTACAATACATATTAAGTAGACAACACCAATATGCAAGCCTGGATAAAAAAAAACATTAATTAAATGTTAAAAATATATATAAAAAAATTAATAAAAGAAACAAAGAATAAAAAAAATATTAAATATGCAACTATTATTATATGCAGTTATTTGTATACTTGAAATGTTCAAAAAACTAATGATTGAATCATTTTGAATTGATGTAAGATTAGAAGATTGAGAAGTAGAATTAGTTGCAAATTTGGATTTAAGTATTAATTAGTCAAACATCATATAATAAGAATTATAATGGAGAATAGAAGTTGCATGCACATCATTATTTTAAAAAAACAAAACAAAAAAATTTCATTAACAAGAAGCCTTAAACATCCCTACAATTTTTGTCTCCAAGTTTTTGATCTTTGAAGACATGGATATTCGTGCCCTCAAAATCATATGGGTTCATTCTTTAGTAAATTACATGGTTATTTATATATTTATTTATTTTCTTGTTCATTTCTCTTAAGTATGCAATACAATGAATTTACTATTTTATTCATTTGTCAAATTATCTTATTATTGTTTTTGACAAAATTACTTGCAACAATATTAAAGCATTAATTGCAACAATTAAATTATATCATATGACTTCTAAATGACTTGTAAAGTGTCATCTAATACTTCGTGATCTATTGTGAAAGTCTTATGTATATTTCATTTTATTTTCATTTTATCATTTTAATTCATATCATAAGATAATAAAATAAAAAACATACCTTATATTTACAGTAGATAGTAAGCAGATAACACCAATATGCAAACCTGGATTAACAAAAAAAAAAAATTAATCAAATGTTAAAACATATAAAAAAATTAAGAAAATGAACAAAAAATTGAAAAAAAATAAAAATACAAAGTTCTCAGATTTGAAAACAACAATCTAATTACCCATAACAAAGAACCTTAAATAGAACATTAAACATAAATTAAAATAAAAAAATTCAAATTATTAAGATTAGTTGGAAAACTACTATGGTAATACATTAACTACTTAATCTGATTACAATAAAGAAATTTGTAAGCTTCTAGCTAGATAAAAAACAAAAGGGAAAGAAGTTTGTTGTATTTTAAAAAATCATCATTGCTCAAACAAAAATCATCTAATCTTAACATAAAATTATAAACAATCTTTATATTAATATTATATTTTACTTTTAATATTAATACTTTCATATAAATTTACATAATTAAATAAAAAATATTAGCTACACTTCAAACAAAATAAATTATAATATTAAAAGTTCAAAATTGCTAAATAATTATAAATTTTTTTAATTAATTTACTAATTGAAATTGTACGATCATATATATCTATATTCAATACGAAGAACCATAAGATGGTAAAATAAAGAACGTACCTTATATTTGCAGTAGATAGTAAGTAGATAACACCAATATGCAAACCTGGATTAAAAAAATAATAATAAATGTTAAAAACATATAAAAATAAAAATAAAAGGAAAAAAATAAAAAAAAAAAATGTGCAAATATTATTATATGTAGTTGTTTACATACTTGAAATGTTCAAAAAATTTATAATTGAATCATTCTAAATTGATGTAAGATTACAAGACTCAAAAGTAGAATTGGTTGCGAATTTGGATCTAAGTATTAGTTAGTTAAATATCATACAATAAGAATTATAATGGAGAATAAGTGTTGCATGCACACTATTATTTTAAATAAAGATATCAATATATACGTAGAAAAATTAAATTTTTATTTTTAGATACAAGAGTATATTATTTAACATACATATGTGTATATATATCATGAATGACACAGATTAGAAGATTGAAAAGTAGAATTAATTGCGAATTTGGATCTAAGAATTGATTAGTCAAGCATTATATAATAAGAATTATAATAGAGAATAAAAGTTGCATGCACATTATTATTTTAAATAAAGAAATCGATATCTACATAGAAAATTTAAATTTTTAAGTTCAGATACAAAATTATATTATTTAACATACATATGTGTGTACCTATATATATAATAAATATATATCATGAATAACACACACATACATATATATATATATATAGATATATATATATCAAATATAACTACTATGGTAACACATACAAAAGAATTTTATTGACAAGAAACTTTAAAATGGACTCATTCTTTAATAGATTGCAAGATTACTTATTTATTTATTTGTTCATTTCTCTTAAGTCAAGTATGCAATACATTGAATTTAATATCATGAATTTACTACTTTATATATTTGTCAAATTATTTTATTATTCTCTTTGACAAAATTACCTGCAAAAATATGAAAGCATTAATTGGAAAATTTAAGTTACATTATACGATTTTTAAATGACTCATAAAGTGTCATCTAACACTTCTTAGTCTATTGTGGAAGTTGTAGGAGCGTTTCGTTTTATTTTCATTTCTATCATTTTAATAAGATAATAAAATAAAAAAGTACCTTATATTTATAGTAGATACTAAGCAGATAACACGAATATGCAAACCTGGAAAAAAATTAATTAAATATTAAAACATAAAAATAAAAATAAAAAAGGAACAAAAAATTGAAAAAAATAAAAATATAAAGCTTTGACATCTCAAGACAATAATTTAATTACCGACAACAAACAATCTTAAATAGAACATTACACATAAATTAAAATAAAAAGTCCATATTATTAAGATCAGTTAAAAAACTACTATGGTAATACATTAACTACTTAATTTGATTAGGATAAAGAAATTTGTAAACTTCTAGCTAGACAAAAAATAAAAGGGAAAGAAGTTTGTTCTATTTTAAAAAATTATCGTTGCTCAAACAAAAATCAAGAAAACTCTTAACTCATGTAGTATATAAACACAATAAATCTAACTATTGACAACCACTGTACCTCAAAGAAACCATCTAATCCTAACATAAAATTATAAAAATTGCACAAGATAGGAAAAAGAAAAACATTTCTAACAAACTAAAAATATAAAAACTGTACCAAATCTAATATTAACAATCTTTATAAAAATCAAATCTAGTTAGAAGCTATTCTAAATTAACACATAATAATGATTACAATTTTCATATTAAAAAGCATACTGGAACAATTTTATAGACAAATCCTTCATTGTCCAGTTGGTACTTTTACTGTTAGGATTGGAATAAGAAACAGGATATCAGGCCAGTAGACCACGCAGCCATTTTTCTCCACCTACTTGTGGTTTGTCTTTTCTTGATAACAAATAATACCAAAATTTATTTAATACACATTTCAAAATTCCAACACGTAATTAGAATATCATTTTTTTTTTTTCCACACAGCCATTTTTCTCCCTTCGTGAATTGTTCCTGTACGGCCTGTGAATTCCTTTTTTTTTTTTTTTTTTGGGTTTTTTTTGAAGTTTACTCTTTCTCTCTCTCTCTCTCTTTCGGGCTACATGGAGATGAAAGGTTGTGGTGAAGGGTTTTTATGTTCCTTAATTTATTTTGTGGATTTTGGTTAAATAGTTTTTATGGCCTAAGGTTAGAAGAGATATGATGGCCAACAACAAAGTGAAGAACAAGCTTTTAGCTGATTAAAAATAACCCAAAGAAACTTAACTATCAAAAAATAATGTAGGAAAACATACAAAAATCCACTTATTCTTCCTATCCAAAGCAAAACCAAGAAAGCTTTACCTCCCACTTATTCTTCCTTTCCAAAGCAAAACCAAGAAAACTTTACTAAAAGATTAAAAATTTAAATGAAAAATTATATAACCCAAAGAAACTTAACTATTGAAAAAAAAAAAACCTACAAAACATACAAAAACCCACTTATCCTTCATGTCTAAAACAAAACCAAAAAACTCACTTATTCTTCCTATCCAAAGCAAAACTAAGAAAGCCTTACCTTCCACTTATTCTTCTCGTCCAAAGCAAGATGAAGAAAGCTTTTCCTCGCACACAATATAAAACCAAGTAGAGCTTGTGTCTATATAAAAATCTATAAAAAGTATAACTCATAAATAGTAGAGTTGTACTATAAAAACTCATAAAAAGCTAAAAAAATATTTTTTAAAAATAATAATGAAATATAACTCTGAAATACATAAATTATAATAAAAAATACAACAAAAACAAATCAAATCATGATAAATTTAATTAAAACTAAACAAATTCTTCCCTAAAATAATAAAAAATAATAAATACTTATCTTGTAGCTGTAATTTTTTCTTCCATACTACAGAAAATATCAGATAAATAAAAAAGTGTGATTCTTGAAAAACAGTCATCGAATCACTGTACATCAGCAAGAGAATAAATAAAATGAAGAGAAAAAAAAAAAGGTACCCAAGAAAAAAACCTAAGAAAGAATGAAGAAAATAAGAACACATATAACCATAAATTAAAAAAAAAAAAAAATTCTAGAATCATTATTATCTTTTAATTTTTGTCTTTTGCTATCATTTATCAAAGTTTGCCACCTATTGTACACAAAACTTGTGTTGCACGGTCTGGAAGCAAGTTTTTTTAATTTTTGTCTCTTGCTATCATTTATCAAAAGTTGCCACCTATGCTCCCTCATTTATGAGACTTTTTATGAAAAAAAATTTATAAATTATTGAGTAAGGATATAATAAAATCATTAATAATTTATAATTAAATGGCATGGCATTGAGTGCCTTTTTTATAATAATATCTCATATCCAATTCAACTTGATTGCAAATGATGTGAATTAGTACGTCAGCTATGCTTTAAATCTTTTTTTTTTTTTAAAGGAAAACAATGAGCCTTTTCTTTCAATTCACATAAACAAAATTTTATAAAATACATTCAAGCTAGTTTGGTTAGGATGATAATGTGAGATATATTGTTTTTATCTCACCTTATTAATTGTTTGGTTTGAATGATAATAAATACTCAAATCTGTATGAATAAATTAACACGTCATCACCTATTAGTTTATTTATCATATTAGTCAAACAATACTATAATGATAAAATATTACACAAATTATTACATAATAAATAATCATGAGATAACCTAAAAATCCAACTTAACAATAAATCTACCATAAGAGGAAAAAAAGCAAGGAAAATGGAATCAAAAAAAAAAAAAAAGCCACCATTTTTTCTTCTAACCAACTCTATCAGTCCCACCATTAGTACAATAAAAACAGCAGAAGGTTTCACCCAATCAAGCGTCAATAACTCATAAAAAGTAGAGTTGTACTATAAAAACTAATAAAAAGCTAAAAAAATCATCTAATTCTTTTTTTTAAATAATAATCAAATATAACTTTGAAATACATAAATTATAATAAAAAATACAACAAAAACGAATCAGATCATGATAAATCTAATTAAAACTAAACAAATCCTTCCCTAAAATAATAAAAAAATAATAAATACTTATCTTGTGACTGTAATTTTTTCTTCCATACTATAGAAAATATCAAATAAATAAAAAAGTGTGATTCTTGAAAAACAACCATCGAATCACTGTACATCAACAAGAGAAGAAAAAAAATGAAGAAGAGAAAAAAAAAAAGGTACCCAAGAAAAAAACCTAAGAAAGAATGAAGAAAATAAGAACACACATAACCATAAATTAAAAAAACAAAAAAAAAATCTAGAATCATTATTATCTTTTAATTTTTGTCTTTTGCTATCATTTATCAAAATTTGCCACCTATTATACATAAAACTTGTGTTGCTCGGTTTGGAAGCAAGTCTTTTTAATTTTTGTCTCTTGCTATCATTTATCAAAAGTTGCCACCTATGCTCCCTCATTTATGAGACTTTTTATGAAAAAAAAATTATAAATTATTGAGTGAGGATATAATAAAATCATTAATATAATATAATATAATATAATATAATATAATATAATATAATTATTGAGTGAGGATATAATAATAAAATCATTAAATTCAACATATATAATTAATTAAATCGCATGGCATTGAGTGACTTTTTTATAATAATATCTCATATCCAATTCAACTTGATTGCAAATGATGTGAATTAGTATATCAGCTATGCTTTAAATCTTCTTTTTTTTTTTCGAAGAAAAAAATGAGCCCTTTCTTTCGTTTCACATAAACAAAATTTTATAAAATACATTCAAGCTAGTTTGGTTGGAATGATAATGTGAGATATATTGTTTTTATCTCACCTTATTATTTGTTTAGTTTGAAAATAATAAATACGGAAATCTGTATAAATAAATTAACATGTTACCACCTATCAATTAATTTATCATATTATCCAAACAATACTATAATGATAAAATATTACACAAATTATTACATAATAAATAATCATGAGATAACTTAAAAATTCAATTTAACAATAAATCTACCATAAGAGGAAAAAAAATCAAGGAAAATGGAATTAAAAAAAAAAAAAGGCACCATTTCTTCTTCTAACGAACTCTATCAGTCCCACTATTAGTACAATAAAAACAGCACAAGGTTCCACCCAATCAAGCATCAAAAACTTCAAATAGTGCCATTTCATACAAGAGGAAATCAAAAAAAAAAAAATGGAAAATAGGTTTGGTGCTACATAAGTTGTGTTGTACGGTAGATTGTGGAAGAAACTCCTTTTAATTTTTGTCTCTTGCTATCATTTATCAAAATGATAGTACCATTTCATAGAAGAGGAAAACCAAAAAAAAAACAATTGAAAATATTACACAAATTATTACATAATAAATAATAATCATGATATAACTTAAAAATTCAATTTAACAATAAATCTACCATAAGAGGAAAAAAAATAAAGGAAAATGGAATTAAAAAAAAAAAAGCCACCATTTTTTCTTCTAACCAACTCTATCTGTCCCACCATTAGTACAATAAAAACAGCACAAGGTTCCACCCAATCAAGCATCAAAAACTTCAAATAGTGCCATTTCATACAAGAGGAAATAAAAAAAAAAAATTATAAAATAGGTTTGGTGCTACATAAGTTGTGTTGTACGGTAGATTGTGGAAGAAACTCCTTTTAATTTTTGTCTCTTGCTATCATTTATCAAAATTTGCCACCTATGCTCTCTCACCCATGTAAGTGGAGCCCACCAAAAAATTCAAGGAAAATGGAATTAGAATTAGAAAAAAAACAATCACCATTTTTTCTTCTAACCAAGTCCACCGGTCCCACCATTAGTATAATAAAAACAGCACAAGGTACCACCTTATCAAGCATAAAAAACCTCAAATAGTGCCATTTCATAGAAGAGGACAACCAAAAAAAAAATTGAAAAATAGGTTTGGTGCTTATATTATAGTAGTAATACAAAATTATTCCATATTTGTATTTTGAATTTTATCAAAAAAATAAAATATTATTTTTTCTTGTTTCATTAAACACAAGGGATCTGATCACTTGCATGTTAAAGAATGAATCGACAATTCACAAGCAATTATTTGATTAAGGGAATTCAGCAGTCATAGCAAAAATGAGTTTTTATAGGACAATTATCACTACTTATTGACTTGAATCTAATTGATCTATTCGTTGTTAGAATAAAATTTGGATGAAATTAATTAAAAGCCTAAATCGATTGATAATAAAGAATCAGCAAATGAATTATTAATGAAACGCCACTCAATTTCAAAATTATTTGATTCTTTTAAAATATATTAAAATGCAGTAATATTTAAAAATAATAGAGGGTTATAAATTGGGTTTGTAAAGGACGAATAGCTCTCAAAGAGAAATCTAACTTCTCCTTCGATTTGTACAACTTTTATATTCTTGATAACAAGTTGACTGCAAACAAAAGGGTAAAAGGGAGTTTTTATGGTTCAAAATGTCAAATCTCATCTAAATTTCACACTTGTACC
Source organism: Jacaranda mimosifolia (assembly GCA_018894105.1). Lineage (NCBI taxonomy): Eukaryota > Viridiplantae > Streptophyta > Magnoliopsida > Lamiales > Bignoniaceae > Jacaranda > Jacaranda mimosifolia. Next base: position 29,496,556 of record CM032130.1, read on the forward strand.
CCGAACAATAGATTATTAATATTTACATTTTTTAAAATTGCTTATATTTTATTATTATTTGACCTTTGTGATGGATAAAACAAATGATGGGACCCATAAACTAAAATTCATAAGTACTACCAACAAAGGAGTAATGTAATTCGTGGTATAAAATATATAGATGCTAACATTATAAATTTATAATTTACATTAGGAACATGATTGTGAATGAATTGAATTTTAATTTAAATTTGATTTGAATTTGATTCGAATTTGAGAATTTTTATTCGATTAAAATATTTAATAAATCATAATTTGATTATAAGTATTTATAATTCAAAATAAATAGATCGCATACAGAATTAAACAATCCGATCTGTTAAAAATCAAAATACAAACTTTAATAATTTTTTATTGAATTAATACTCTTATATAATATTAATAAATATTTTAAAATAAAATTTATATATTATATCGACATAATATCTATATTAATGTCTATATTATTCTATCAATATTGAAGTCTTTAGCCTCAAAATAAGAGAGAACTAATAAAATATCAAATATAATATATAATAGTTCATTTATACATTAATATAATATGAAATAGGGGTTTAATATTCAAATATTTAACTTTTAGAATAATATATAATAAAAAGTTGTTAGAAATTCAAATATGACGTAAATTTATTTTATAAATATAATATTTTACACAATCCAAAAAGAAGAGAGAAAAATATTAAATTGGATCAAAAAAATTTATCGAATTTTAAATATCCATTGGATTCAAATATGGTACTGACTAATAAAGATCCTATAAAATATTAGGTTGAATTTGAATATGAATTTTAATAACTGAATTCAGATTCAAATATGATTAATTTGATCCAAATATGACTCGTTGGTAGCCTTTACTAGGAAGCTTAATTATTGTAGCTGAGCCCAATTTTTGTTGGAAGGCTTTTCTACAAAAGAATAAGATATAGGGCTGTCAATAGATCGGATTTTAATTCAAGTTTGATTTGAATTCGAGCCGAATTTTAGAATTTTTTTTAATTAAAATATTCAATAGATCAGATCCTATTATAAATTTTCATAATCCACAATAAATGGATTTAATAAGGAATTAAACAATTCAATTTGTTAAAGATCTGAATTTAAATTTAAATTTTTTTTATTAAATTAATACTCTTATATGTAAAATTAATAAAATTTTAAAATAAAATTTATATATTATATTGACATAATATCTATATTAACGTCTATATCCTACTATTAATATTGAGTCTTTAACCTGAAAAATGGAGGAATATTGATAAAAATATCAAATATAATAACATATAATAGTTTATTTGTGTATTAATTAATTGAAATAAGAATTTATTCAAATATTTAAATTTTAGACTAATATATAATAAAAAGTTGTGGAAATTTCAAATATCACATATATTTATTTTATAAATATAATATTTTGGTAAAATTCGAAAGGGTAAAAAAAAAGAAATAAATAAATAAATCGGTTGAATTTTTTAATTGGACTTCGAATATCCATCGAATTCGAATATAGTACTGACTAACAAAGCTCATACAGAATTTCGGATATAAATTTTGATAATCGAATTCATATTCTAATATAATAAATTTGATCCAAATCCAACCAATTGACAGTAATAAGATTTATGTGTTTGGACATTGTTATTGGGCCTATTAAAATTGCCACTTGATAAATTCACTTCAGGGCTTCAGCCAAACTGTTGTGACTTCGGAATCCAAACAATTAACTCCTATACCTCCTTGGACTCGAGGCCCTGTATTCAAGAGAACCTTATACTTAATATTTTTCTCTTTTATTGATTATTTATTTTTAATTTACACACAAAATTTAAGCAAAAAAAATAAAAAATCACCATTTTAAATTTATTAATTATTAAAGAAAGTGTGATTCAACGATAAATAAAAAATTAGCAAAATTTCCTTATATTTCATACGTGGGGCAAAAAAATCCCATATATTTTTCAATACACAACTTATATTTTCTATCCATTAATCTTTATCTTAACCAAAAGGAATTCTCTTTTTCTAGTCTTATTTCATACTAATACAAGAAGAATGCTCCAAGAGTCATTTTGAAACACAATTTTTTTTTTGTTTTTTAACATTTCCAAAGAGGAAATAATTATTTTGGTACTAAAGAGAATGAGAACATTAAGCATTTTTGGTCCCTCGTTTTTTAGATTCATTAAATTTATAGAGTATTTTTCTAAAGTATTATTCTAAAAAAGAATAATTCTCAAATTATCACTCTTTCAAAATTATTTCTTATATTATTATTTTTTATTGCCACATGTACTTCCATATAAGCAAAAATTGATTAGTTGGAATTTAAATTTCTTTTTCTTATTCTATAGGACAACCAAAATTTATTAATTGAAATTTATTGGAATTGTGATGTCTTCTTCCCTAAAGAGAGGAAGAGAGAATATGGACATGAGCGAGGCACTTGGGTGTCCAACTTTTTTTTTTCCCCTTTATTAACAAGATAATAATCATATTAATTAGAAGCCCGTACACACACTTAATCACATCAAAGTTTAATAAATAAATAAAAAAAAAAAAAAGCTCGTGTAGACACTTAAACCAATAAGATCATGTATTTGGGCAAAAATTGTGTTAATAAATTATGGAGATAATTGCATGAAATAAGAGTCAAAAATCAATCAAAAAATAAGTCTTAAAAAATAAATCACATAGCAAAAAAATATCACACATTATTTGTGTTAACAAAAAATATTGATCAATAAAAATTAATATCTCAACAAATTATTTTATTAATTATATAAATCCAACAAATAAAGGAAGATCAAAAATCCTAAAAGATTAATTTGTAGCATCAATGAAATTTTATTTTACAAACTCCTATTATGACTTTATGATATTTTAAAAGGACAAAAAAATTAATGATTGGTTCTTACTTTGCCAGTATGAAGATGTATAACAAGTTTAATCAAATAATAAAAACGTGAAATATTACTTTTTTTTGGTTAATTGATGCATGACAAATGGAGGATCCTTTTATAATTATTAGATCTTATCTACATCCTGTGTGTGTAATTGCTTGGATAAGGTGCTATTGTTTTTATTTTCCGGTAGAGGAGTCTTCTTCAATTATGTTGGTATACATTGATATCTGGGTTTTCAAATACTTTGAGTTAAGGAAGATAAAATAATATCCAAATTCAAATACTTTGGTATACGTGTATTTATATTTACATGTTATATTATATTATTTAAATAAAATTATTTTTTCATAATATAATTATTTACACATATATTTTGATACTTAAATAAAATTATTTTTCTGCATATATAAATATATACACATTTATTTCAATATATACTCAAAAAAATTTTAAATTTTAATTAATTAAATCATTATGTAAATTCATTATTACATTTTAGTATATGTATTATAAGATATTCTAAAAGATATTTTATTAATTCTATTTTATTCTAATAAAAATCTGTATATAAATATTATATAAAAAGTATTACATACACAATATTTTTAACTCATATTTTTCTTGAAAACAACCTCACAACCGAATACCATCTCAGAACTTTTTCTCACAAAAAAACCTCACAATCAATTACCATCTCATAACTTTTATCTGTCGCATTAATTGTAATCATTATACTTTTACATCACAAACAATCACTTCCTCATAAAAAAAAAAATTCTACCTCGTAAACATAAAAATCTCACTATTCTCTCTTAGAAATGAAAATTAAGAAATGAAATCACAAGCAATCACAGTCTAAGATGCCATGAAAATTCTACAACTCTCTATACACAAATTCGCCATCTACAAAATGGAAAATCGAAACCTCGAGATGGGCGAGCTTCCACTGATCGCCTTCGTTTCTTTTCTGATGTGAGAGTTTTTCCCCGAATTCCTCCGTCATATCAACAAACCGCAAAACTTGAAGAGTAGTCAAATGCTCGATGCCCACAGGCGCCTCCGCCATAGATTTACATTCCCACATGCCAAAGTCGTGGAGAAGGGGCATGGATCCTTTCTCAATTCTCACCCATTTCAATCCTCTCAATGCACACAGGAACAATTTCTTGAGCCTTTGAAAGCCTCCAACCTTGAAACTTAATCCTTCCCCTTCATAAGCATTATACATTTCCAGGCGTGCTAGATTAGGTAAATATTGAAGACATTCAAGCGGATCATTCAGTAATCTACTCTCTTCCAAAAGTAATTTAGTGAGTGCATTAAGAGAAGGTACCCACTGTGGTACCTTCTCTAGACGCCCCTGCAGCCGAAGAGTTCGAAGAAATGGTAAAGTAGAATATTCAGTTAGAGATATTATTGGAGATAGAGAGTAATCTAGGTCCATCAACTCCTTGCCATCATCAAATGAGATAATGTTCAAGGAACGAAGGTTAGCTAGCCTTCTAAGGGAAGAGCAAAGCTCCATTCCATCTTCTCTTGTTAGATTTGCAATGCCTAATCTCTGCAATCCAGTTAATCTCCCTATCTCTCTCACTATCTTTATTTGACCATCTTCTCTTGTAGCACCACCAGCATCTATGTAGCAAAGCTTTACCATACATGATAATCGTCCAATCTCATATGGTGCACTAAAACCTTTTATACTCTCTCCCTCATATACGTAAACTAACAAATTTCGAAGTCTTTGAAGATTTAGGACTTCAATAGGCAATTTTGTCACTCTGGACCCCTTGAGATCTAATGTCTCTAGTTTTCTAAGATTTCCTAGTGCTTTAGGAACAACTCGGACTTCTGTATCCCTTAGGCTCAGGTGCTTGAGATTATATAATTTGTAAACTTCATTTGGTATTGTATCCAACGAAGCTCCTCTTGAATGTAACACCTTGAGCATCCTGCAATCGCCACGTAATACCTTATACAAGAATGCTCTCCACCTCGAATCTAAAGGGTATAAAAATAGTAAAGAACGGAGATATTCAAACTTGTAGATTGGTTGTACATTATAATTAGTTGAAGAATTGTGAAGTGCTAGGCGTCGAATTCTATCTGGCCATTGTATTTCTCCTCCATTATCAACAGTTGCTATGTTCTGTTCTCTTGCCTTTGAAATAACATATTCCCGTATAAGATCATGTATATGAAACTCTCTTGGCCTTCCATCATCATATGTCACCACTGCTTGGATTAGACTTCTATTTAAAAGCTCATGCAAATAGCCCTCTGCTATTTCTTCAATAGTCTTCCCTTGTTTTCCCTCCACGAATCCTTCTGCTGTCCACAAATGAATCACCATACCTTTCTTGAATACTTGATCTTCTGGAAAAATACTCAGGTACAAGAGACAAGCTTTCAGATAGTATGGCAAGTCATAAAAACTAAGAGACAATAATTTCCACATCCTCTTAAGCTTATCTCCTTGGAGTTCAGAACCCAAGCTGCGATTGAACATTTCCCATTCTTCAATTTGCTCATTCTTAGTTGCAAGGAGACCACCAATTACAACAATGGCAAGTGGCCAACCCTCACATCTCTTTAATATCCTTTGAGAGACTTCTGTTAAATAAGGAGGGCATGACTTTCCCCGAAATGCCTTTTTGTAAAATAACTCCCTCGACTCTTCTTCAGGCAAAGGCTCCAATTTATAGATAGGACCATTGTACTCGCTACAAGCAGCATTGCCTATGTTATTGAAGCGAGTGGTGATGATAATATAGCCCCGACCATTTGTATTGCTTCTTGGGAAAGCATATCTAACTGCTTCCCATGCGTCTATTTTCCATATATCATCTAGAACAAGGAGGTAATTCTTATTTTGGAGAAAATTATAAATGAATTCTCTCATACTATCAGCATTGCTAGCTTCAAATCCCAGAGGTGGTGGTTGCTTGACTTCCCTCCAAAGTCTCTTAATGATATCTTCTAGAAGATTCTCAACCTTGAATGACTCAGAAACAGTGACCCATGCATGGTGGTCAAATTTCTTCTTCACTAATGGATCGTCATATACCTTTTTTACCAGAGTGGTTTTACCCAAACCAGCCATACCAACCACTGAAATTACTTTAACTCCACAATCAGTAGATGAGAGCCACTCAAGAAGCTGTTTTTTTGGCTTTTCAATCCCCACAACATCAACTTCTTCTAATAGAAGTGCATCCCCTCGACCATCATACCACGTGTTGCTACTACTAGCAATGGTAAAGCTTGTTGATCCTACAGGAAACATGATAGCAGGATTCATGTCCCTGAATGTCTTGGAAGCATTTTCTAATCTGGACCTGATTGCTTTCACTTCAGAAGCTATCTTATGCCTGGCTGTTAAAAATCTCAAATTTTTAACTGAGGCACAAATTTCTTTTAGGCGGCGGCTAAATCCGTGTGCATCAGCATGATGGGCGGATCGAAGTATGTATCTCTCAAGAACATCTTCTATGTCATAAGCAATTTCTCGAACTTATCTGACCCATTCTTTGAGCTGGGGATCACTTTCTTCTTTTACATCAGCAACTCCAAGGAATGCCCTCATTTGCCCCATTTGTCCACGAAGCAATTCAGCTTCCTGCCCAAGTCCTCGAAGAAGTTTTTGCTCTTCTTGGAGCCAGAATGAAAGTTGGTTAAACATAAAGGTTATGAAGCTCTCTGCCATCTTGGCTTGCTCAATTTTTCTTGTAATAGGGAAAAATGATCTTCTCTTGGTAGATTTCCTATAATTTATATACGTACTATATTGCTTTCTGGAAGAAAAAGAGGCATAGATGCATTATTTATCTTAACAAGAAACTTGGGATATGAATATCAATATGAGAATATGGCTATTCTTGCTTCAAATGAACAAAAATGTATAGGCATAGATGCATTATTTATCCTAACAAGAAACTTGGGATATGAATATCAATATGAGAATATGGCATTATTCTTGCTTCAAATGAACAAAAATGTATATGGCATTATTCTTGCTTCAAATGAATGCAATTCAGCCTGGTTCAAGTCGTAAGTATATTAGATTGCTTTCTTGAAGAGAAAGAAGCATAGATGCATTATTTAGCTGAACAAGAAACTTGGGATATGAATATCAATATGAGAATATGGCATTATTCTTGCTTTAAATGAACTAAAATGTATATGGCATTATTCTTGGGCCATTATTCTTGCTTCAAATGAACAAAAATGTATATGGCATTATTCTTGCTTCAAATGAACAAAAATGTATATGGCATTATTTTTGAAGAATGCAATTTAACCTGGTTCAAGTCGTAAGTACATTAGATTGCTTTCTTGAAGAGAAAGAGGCATAGATTCACTACGTGTATTTATTTAGGAAGCTAGATTTTATATTTATCGAGCAAGCAAAAAAGGCAAAGGCAAATTTAATTTATTTATTTTCTTCTTTTATATATTTTAACTTTAGAGAAACGAATAGTTTGCATAGAAGGGTTTCACTAATTACAAGTAATCTATTTTTTAAACAAAATTTTATTAATAAATGAGCAAAAAGGTATAAACAAAAGAAGAAATATGGATGAGAAGACTTTATTCTTACAATATTTTTTTCAATAAATATGTTGCACGTATTTCTGGTCCTGAAAGAAGATCTAATAAATGATTTTGTGTGTTTGTATTCGCCTTATTACTAGCAAATTCGAGATGCTGATTATATTGATATAATATTGGTACAAACAAGTCATATAATATCAATTTTATAATTAATTTAATTGACATTTGAAAACTTACTTTTTTAATCTTTTATTTTAGTATTTTAGACAACATCATGAAAAATATCCATAATTATTTTAGAATTCAATATCTTTCTCTATCTCTCATAATAGTTATTTTAGGATTCAATATCAAGCGGTAATAGCTTTGCTTCAGTACTTCTTTTCTTCTTTGTTGTTCATATGCTCATTTTTTATTTTTTTATTTATTTCTTCCAAAAAAGCAGTATGACCTTATTAAACCAAGTCATATGTTTCTCTTTTTTCTTATATAGAATATAAAGAAACTATCTTTCAATAAAAGCAAATGAGTTCATTAACGAAGTTTTGCTTAAGTGGTAAAGTTGTAAAGTTAAGATGTTTTAAGTGATGTCGAAACACCAAAAATGTTACTGGAAAATGTAATATTTTTTTGGTCTACATCTTTTTAATTGAGTTCATTCGCACCTATAAAAATTATTGTATGATTATAAGTACATAATCCTACTTACAACATTTAATTCGTGCACCCCATTTTACCTCAATTTATAAATATTTACTTAAGTATCGAAGGATTTTCTGCAAACTCAAAAGACCTAGGACCACAATTTTTGTTTTGATTTCAGAACATAGGATCAAATAGTCTAGACCTATACCAGGTAATTTGACATGATCACTTTATTAGAATAATTATTTTCTAAACACTTATCACTACAATTTCTTACAGTTGAAAAAAGATCTTCGTTTCCTTCTTATTTATATATTAATTTAATTTATTTTGATATTTCTTTTCTTTGTATGTATGCTCTAATTCAAAGTTAGCAATTATCCTTCTTTGAAGTTTGAAATCTTATTATATCCCACCATTTTTTTGAAAAAAAATAATAATAATAATAATTAATAAATAAAAACTTGGCATGCAAATGGTTGGGCCAGCCTGCCGGCTTTAGCCCCTTAACGAGTGTACCATTTCACTCAATGTTGGCCCAACCATTTCCAGTTAACACCAAGCCCATTTCTAAGGGCAACGCACTGCAAGTCTAAGTACTAGGGCTGTGAATATATCGAATTTTAATTTGAATTCAATTCAAATTTGAGGATTTTTATTAGATTAAAATATTCAATGGATATCCGATTATAAATATTCATAATTCAAAATAAGTAGATTAAATACGAAATTAAGTAATTCGATTCATTGAAAATTCGAATGCGAACTTTAATAATAATTCTATTAAAATTAATACTCTTATCTATAATATATATATATATATATAAAGATTTTAAAATAAAATCTATATATTATATTAACCTAATATTTATATTAATGTTTATATTATGTTGTAAATATTGAATCTTTAGCTAAAAAATACAAGAGATACTAATAAAATGTTAAATATAATAATGTATAATAGTTCATCTATACATTAATATAATATGAAATAAGAGTTTAGTATTGAAATATTTAACTTTTGGACAATATATAAAAAAAATTATTGAAAATTCAAATATGACTTAAATTTATTGTTTTATACAATCCGGGGGGATGTTGAATCGGGTCTTTTTTTTTTTTTTTTTAAATTTTGGATATTCATCGAATTCAGATAGGATACTAACTAACAAAAATTCTATAAGATATCGGGTCGAATTCGAATATGAATTTTTATAATCGAATTCTGATTCGAATATGAATAATCCGATCTAAATCCGACTCGTTAACGGCCTTAAGTCTAACAAAGGCCCCAAGGAAATACGCAATTTAGCCACAACAAGTAGATCGTTTTTTTTTTTTTTGGGTTGAGGGGGGGGGGGGGGGGAATGTTAAAAATATAAAAAAATATATGTTAATAAAAAATTTAAATATATTCTCTCTATCTCAAAGTTTATTATATATCTCTTTCAAAATAAATTTTATTTTCAAAAAATACATATTTTTTAAAAACTAGCCCCTCGAGTAAAGTAGTAATTTGATATCACTAACTTTTGCTCACTATTTTCAAAGATGCTATTCGTTTCAATGGTGACGCCCTCACACTTCTATATGTAAAGTTTGGGATTCGAACACAAATGGCGCCTAAGTGTTTGTATATGTGAATTAAAAAAATAACTAATTTTGAAAATAATAGTGTAAAAATGTACAATACTTAAAGGATCATTTGTTGTATCTTAGAACAACCATTTTCTATTTTATACTATTCTAAAAATAAAAAATAAAAAATGATTGATTGTACCATTTTCAATAAAAATACTGCAATTTTTCATTCTTATACCTATAACTATTATTTTCAAACCTAAAATACCTATTAATTTAAAAATAATTAAAAATTACTAACTAATTAAGTAATAATTTCTTTTTCTATCCTCTGAATTTTCAATCAAAATACTACAAATTTTCATTCTTATACTTATATTATTATTTTCAAACCCAAAATATTTATTAATTTAAAAATAATTAAAATTTGCTAACTAATTAAGTAATAATTTCTTTTTCTATTCTCTGAAGATAAAGAATTTCACGCTATATTTTACAATAATTCTTATTCAAATATAACCCATCAACTAATTAAATAATAATTTTATTTTTCCTCATATCTCCGAAGACATAGGACCCACAGTAAATTTAATAATATTTTTATTCTAATATTGTTTAGTTTATAAGACATAAAGAAGATTATGAGACTCATAATAAATTAAATAGGAATAAAGGCCTGCCTACCATCCACACCAGAATAATAGAGTTTTCCGAAAAAACCTGCTAGTGGAGGAAGACCTCCTAGGGATAAGAGACATAGGGCTAAAGAAAGAGCCAAAAAAGGATCTTTCGTGTATAATCCTGCATAATCTCGAATGTTATCAGTTCTGGTACGTAGACCAAATAATACAATGCAAGCAAAAGTTTCTAGATTCATGGAGATATAGAACAGCATATAAGTTATCATGCTATTTAACTACATTATATTAAATTATTTAACATTATTATATTAAAATAATGTTTTCAATTCACATTTTTCAAAATTTATATATTACTAATCTAGTCATGTTTTCATTTATAGATAAAAATTGATCATCAAAATAAAAATGAATTAAAAATAGTGAAAATAAAGAACAAAAATAAAGATTCAACCAATCTTACCCTTGTCTTTTTCATCTTCCATAGATTTTGTGTTGAGAGAAATTGGCCTCAAAATTCTGCAACGGGGGAGATCATAATAATGTACGTATATTCGAATTAAGAATATCAACAAAATACTAATTTATAGCTAAAATCGACTACCAATTTGAGCTATATGCGCCTGCATCTTATTTGAAAAATATTATTAAACAAATATTAATAAAATGTGAAGTTCACGAGAAAATAAAATTTAATTTCTCACTTTTGCAACAAAATGATCCGTCACAAAATATATTTAAAAGTATTTTAAAAAAGTTATAATGGAATTTTTGTTGGAAAAATAGAAGAAAAAAAATATCTAAAAAGAAAATGTCAATGCATCCAAAAAAAAAGATTCCACTAATAGGCCTGCTAAAGTCGAGAACCATAACGTGCATAGTACTAGCTTATGGAGAGATATATTTTTAGTTCTCGCATTGAAATATCTCCTTTTTCTATATTGAAGATAATAATACATATACGATCATATGCCTATATAGTCAAGGGCCACTTAAATATGCTTTAATTAAATTTGAATCAATCATAACTACTAGCCATATTTCAGGAAATTGTGCATCACAAAAAGAAACTAATAAAGATCGATTCCAAAAACATCACAATCTCTTGTAAGAAAAAAGAATTTGCTTAGTTGAAATAAAAGGTATCAAATTTTTAGCATGAAGTGCAAATAAAATTCAAAAAAAATATAAAATAATTTATAATGGATAAAATCCACGATAAAGTTTAAAAAGAAAAAAAGATTGGTGAGCGATTATATCCATCACAAAAGGTATAAATTAAATAATATTCCAATACAAAATATTTTTATATTTGAAAAATTAAAACAAATAAAAGTATATTATTTGTTCATTAACATAAAAATTAAAATTCAATATTATAAAATAATTATATTCATTATATTAAAAATTTTCTTTATTGGTAAATGTTTTATGACTAACGTAGTTATATTTTATAAGCAATAATGTTATATTAGTTTATCCAAATATTAAAAAATTTTAAATATAAAATACAGTAACTATATAGAAAAGATGAAGAATTGGGGAAAATTAGAGTAATATTGGACAAAATTATTGAAGGTTTGATTTTTTGTAAGTGAAAGGAATAATTTGTACTTAATTAAATTAAATAAGGTGTACGGTTATATTGTTGAATTTTTATAATTATCACTAATAGTTATATTTTAGACATAATTATTTAGTTTAATACAAATATTTAGATTTCTTCAATATAAATTATGATAATATATATATAAAACCAAACAATTGGGAAAAAATAATAAATTAAAAAATTTACTACTGGAGAAAAAATGACATATACTTGATTATAATTTTGCATAACGTATTTGCTCGTTGTCATCATTGCTAGAACTAATTAGTGCAAAAATTTTAATGAATTGTAATATTAAAAATTTAACAATCATTAATTAAATAATTAACTAAATTTGGAATAATTTTAATTTTAAAATAAGGTAGTAAAACTATTAACAAGCTAGTGGGACAATAATTGTTTTAAAGTATCTAGTTAGTTTTGAAATATCAATAACTTTAATTAAAATAATTACAATTCATTTTATCTAATTATGCAAAATTTTATCTTCAGTTTTTAGGAAGATAAAGGAAATTGTTATGCTACTATAGTAAAGAGCGTGGGTGTCACATATGACAACAACTGTAAAAAAAGATGAATATAAATTTCAGTATTTCATAATCAAAATCAAAATCTTGTGAATTATTTTCTTAAATCTTGTTTCTTTGAGTTGAAAAAATTAAGAAGTGGTGCTTGGATGTGAGAATTTTTCTCACTCTCTAAAAAATACTCCTCTCCTCCTTATCGCATCTTCGAGAAATATTCCTCTTCTCCTCTTAGAGAATTTCTTTAGATTATCTCAAAAAATTGATTCTTCTTCTCAAGTAATTTTTCGAAATTTCTCTTAATTTTTCATCCACCTTTATACATAAAGTTTAATTCTACATATTTATTTTATAATATATAATTATATTTACTCATAATATTTTAATATTTATTTAAAATTATTTTCATAATATATAATAATATCTACACGTAATGGTTTTATATTTAAATATTTTTTTCATAATATAATTATTTACATGTATATATTAACATTTAAATTAAATTATATCATAATATGTAATTATAATTACACATAGTATTTTATATTAAAATATTATTATTTTCTTAAGATAACTATTTTGACGTATATTTAAACATGTTAAATAAAATTATTTTCATAGTATGTAATTATCTCTATATGTAATATTTTAATATTTGAACAAATTTATTTTTTAATTAATAATTATATTTACATGTAATATTTTTATATTTAAATATAATTATTTTGATGATATAATTATTTGCATGTTTTTAATATTTCATATATTATTTTCATAATATATAATTATATTTACACATTAAATTTTATTATTTAAATAAAATTATTTTCATATTATGTAATTATTTACACATTAAATTTTATTATTTAAATAAAATTATTTCATAACATGTATTTATATTTACACGTTATATTTTATTATTTAAATAAAAATAATTTTCATAATATAATTATTTACATGTATATTTTAATACTTAAATAAAATTATTTTCTGCAAATATAAGTATATAGACATTTATTTCAGTATGTACTCAAAAATTTTAAAATCTTTATTAATTATGTCATTGTGTAAATTCATTATTACATTTTAGTATATGTATTATGAGATATTTTATTAATTCAATTTTATTCTAATAAAAATCTGTATATAAATATTATATAAAAAATATTTCATATACAATATTTTTAACTCATACCTCACAACCAATTATCATCTCACAAATTTTTTTTTTAAATAAATCTCACAATCAATTACCATCTCATAACTTTCATTAGTCACATCAATTGTAATAATTACACTTTTACCTCACAAATAATTACTTCTTCATAAAAAAAAATTCTACCTCATAAATACAAAAATCTCACTATTCTCTCTCAAAAATAAAAATTGAGAAATGAAATAACAAGCAATAATAACCTACAACTCAATTTTTCTTGCAAGTTTAGAAAATTGCTATAATATTCCGAAAATAAGTAATAATATATGGTATATAATATAATATCCATTTAATAGGTTTAAGCTTTATTCAAGTGATAGGCTCAAATCCATTCAACTTCTTATAGAAATTCATTAAATATGACATTAAACTCAAACATAATTTAACTGTGATATGGGTTAAGATAAATGAATTATTAGTGAAGTAATGATTGTTAGTAAAAATAAATTTGTATTTGAAGAGAGAGAAAATATAAATTATTAGGATATATATATATATATGTTATTGTGATAATATATTTCTATCTATACTATTATATATAGCACAATGATATGACCCATAATTATGTAATTTTGATTTTAATTCTGCAATTTTGGCCAAGTGACAAATTCTTAAATTTTTGAATATTTTTATTCAATTAAAAAAATTTGTTGTTGATCATTATCTCTAACTGATATGATTGTATGTTGTTTCTAATTTTATTTCATCTTAAGTTCAAAATATATCTATCTATACTATTATATATGACATAATTTTGTATTTATCTAATTGTGCAATTTTTGCCACACATCAAATTATTAGAATTTTGAGCATTTTAATGCAACTGAAAATTTTTACTAATTGTTGATTATTATCTCTAACCGATTGAATTGTATTTTATCTTTAATTCTCTTTCGTTCAAAAAAGAAAATATATTCAACAATATTTCATAATCTTTATTAAAGGTTAGACGTTTAAGAAATGAATAATTATAAATTAACTTATATGTAAGAGCTTAATTTATCAAAATAATTAAAAATTAATTATTTTTACCATAATATTTTTTAGATATGTAAAATAGTTTTACGTAAAACTATATATATAAAATATAACAATTAATTTAATTTGAAGAATATTTCAAATATAAAAAGTTACTTCTGCTACAACTACAAACTCTTAACTTTATTTTTATATTATTAATTTTAAACATTTTAAGTTTTTAACAATATCATAGAGAATTCATTTTCAATTATTTGAAAAGAGTTCTATTATATGGGACATATATAGTTGATATAATTGAAAATTTTCAAAAGCTCGATAAATGATTGCTTAAATAGCAAATAATATCAATTTTTTATATTTTTAATATATTTAATTAAATAATTCTATAGTTATATCATCTACTTTATTTTAATATTTTTGCTTATAATAATTCATAAAAAGATATTTTTACATGAATTAATAATGTCATATAAAAAAAAGTTTGACTGAAAGTAAGTATTCATTTAATTATTTGTACATATTTATATATTTATAAAAGAAACCTCTCTATGACGGAGTGAAAATTTCATTTTTAATTGAATATTAAAAATTTACTTATTTTTTTATTTATGTACATAATATATATCATTTGATATTTTTAAAAATAATAAAAATATATATACATTAATAAATATAAATGAATTTTACCTATCATAGTTATATAGAATATAAAGAGATATTTTAGTTTATAAAATTGCATGTTACAAACTATGTATTGAATTAGTTATCAAATAATAATCTAGTGTAAGTTATTTCATAGATAAAGTATAAAGATATTTGCACATTTACTCTAACAAAAAAAATTAACATTTAAAAATTTCAAATATCATGAAAATTGTAACTATAACTTCCACATCATTAAGAAATCATATTAAAATGCTTTACATTTTAAAAAATTTATTCGCTTACTTATCATATCAAAATATGTATGTATAAATATATATCTAATTTAAAAAGCATATTTAGTTAAATATCCTGCTCTACTATTATTTTTTTAATTCTTTCATGTATTGTTTTAAATTTTACCATTTTAAATTTTCTTGTATAATTTATAAACTTAGAGTTAGCAATTCTTCATATTTTGCAATTTATGTAAGTACAAATCATATTCAAATATAATATTAATAAATTGAAATATTCATATTATTTTATTTAATTAGTAATATATTTTGTTTCTATAAATACTAAAAATAATTATGGTTTATTTTTAATCACATGAAGTAAAAAAAAAATATTATTATAAAATAAATTATTTGAATACTAATTTTTTTTTTTAGTGCATCGCACTGGGCACATGCTATTTATATACAGCACAATAGTGTAAAACCCAAAATCATAAAATTTTGATCACATTCTGAAGTTTAAGAATCTTGAGTTTTTACTTAAATTTTAAAATTAAATTTGGACTATTAAATTTGATATTATTTATTCCTTTTAAAGATATCTATATTTTTTAAAACCATTTTATTGATTAGAACAAATTGTTTTTTATGTATCTCTAATATAAAAAAATGATTGCATATTATTTATAAAATATCTTTCATCTCTACCCTCAATATGTGGAAGATTCTTTAATCATTTGAACTCTATAATTTGATAAGTTTTTTTATTAATTTTCTATCATCTTTAATAACTAATTTATATAAATACTGCTATATATAGAGTGTTTCGAACGCCATTTTATTAATATTCTTAGTTTCTAGTTTTTTTTTCACTCTATTCATTTTGTGCCTTTTTATTTTCTAGTATTTTTTTTCTCTATCACTTTGTGTGCTTTTTTGTTTCATTCTTCAAATTGTTTATTGTTTGATTGATTTTATTGTTCAATTTTTTATTTTATTTTTTATTTGTTCTAGGTACGTTAAATTATGGAAGAGATTTTTTGAATCTCAATGCTATAATTTTCTTTTCAACAATAATGAAGTATATCATTTAGCTTTTATTGCTATTAAATTTGTGAACTTTTATATCTTTTTTGTTTATTACTTAGTTTAACTTATCAATTAATTTATTTAATTTCATTATTTTTAATTTCTATTTTTATTCATTTAATTTTATAATTTTATGAGATGATATATATATTAATTGCTCTTAATATTTTTTACTTTTATTTCATTTTAATTAGTTATATTTTTCTCGTTATTTATTGATTCATTTTTTTGTTTGATTTTTATTTTATTTAATTTGTTATACTTTTAATATCCTTTTGCTCATCCTTTGAATCAAGTTGTTAATTTATTTATTAAGTTTTTCAATTTACTTTTAAATTCTCCTTTTTTTCATCCATCTAAATTTATAATTTTGTAAGATGAGATCTATTCTTTGATTTTAATATTTTTAAATTTTATTTTACTTTTTGAATATTTATAATTTAAAAAATATGTCATTTAATTTTTTTTATTCGTATATATGTAATTATGTATATCTAAGTTTGTATAATTCGAACTTCTTTTTAAAACTTTTACATATTGCTTCATTAATATATATTCTTAGATCTTTTTTTGATTTATTTAAAAAAGATCATAAGGTGGTTATTTCAATGAAAAATACACCAATTAAGTTTTAAAATTTATAACATTGGTCATTATTTAATTCATCAAAATATGTATTCAATTTTATTTTATATATTTTTTTAAAATTTTGATTGTTCGAAACGTTAACGACCTTTTTTGTTATTCACTTTTTTTTCCTGCTATTGTTGAAATATAATATGTTGATCCAATTATATTTATACAAAAAAATTGAGAATGAATATAATAATTTATTTTTTCTATATTTTGTTTTTCATTCTAATTTCATTCTCATTTCTTGTTACTAATTCCTATTTTAAAATCAATTTTGAGTTTATAATTACTTTATCAATTTACTATAATTTTAACTTTGTATTGCTAATGTTGAACTTTTTTCTTCACTTAATTATTCAATAATTAACTTATGAGTCAAATTAAGAGATTTCTATTGACTTATATACTAATACTGATTTCAACTTTGTAATTATTTTATATATTTAGTTTGATTTTTCACCCCTTTTTTTTTTTATCTTCCCTATCATAGTTTTATTTTGGCTTAATTAATTTTTAATCAAAAATTAAAATTAAATAAGACTTTCTTAAATTCTTGCCATGTAATATATTATTTAATTCTTTATATTTTAAACTTGATTTTAACTTAATATATATCATCATCTTTTAAGTTTAAAGTAATCTCAAAGTATTATAATTTATAGTTTTTTTCCAAACAACTTTTAAATGATCAATCTTGTGTACTATATCTTTCTTATATATTTATTTATTAAAGCAATTAGTTTTTGATTGCATAATATTTTCTTCTTTTTAATTAAGTATATAATTATATTCATGAACTTTTGTGTTTTGGAAGTTTTGAATTTTTTTTAATTTTTCACTAAATAATCTTGAAATTTATTTTTGATGACATCATACATATGAGATATCTTTATATGTTCTAAGCTTTTAAATGCTAAATTTTAAAGCTTTAAATTTAATTTTACTTCACCATTTTTATAAGTAATATTTAATTTTACTAATTACTTGAACATTTTTACGATATTTTTATGTCTCTATTGTTATTTTTAATTATATTTATAATTCAACGATTACATTAATATGTAGTAATTTTAAAGATTCATGCATAGCATGAGAATAATGCTAGTGTGTGTGTGTGTGTGTGTAAGAGAAATGTATTTGAGAATAAAAATGAAAATATATTGAGTAAAAATATGTATAAAATATTATGTTTTAATTTTTAAATAATAAAAAATATGAAAAAGAGGTTTGACAATGAAACCAAATGGGCGCTAAAGCCTAAACTCATTGCCCAAGAAGAGACCATAAATTCTAAGAAATGGACCAAATAAATAAAACCACCTTGAGCCCGTAAACTTTTTAGAATATTATTATAGATACTCTAAATTTGGGATTATGAGATATGTACTTTGGATTGTCTTCAATATTCTCTGTGCATATTATCTTCTTTTATAAATAAGAAGTGAGCGTCGGATAGTTTGTTCGGAGAACACTCTGACAATCCTAATTGTTTATTGTGAATTTTATTATCAAAATCTGTGTGTCACCTGGAAAATGCAAAAGTTCTATTCAATAACTAAACTTTCCGTATATGCATCAAACTCGAATTAATAACAAGCTAAAGTTCAAATTATAAGTTCGATTCTAACCAAATTTGAGCTTGTCGACATTCTTAGAAAATTTTCCCCAAACACATTATTGAAAAAGATGTTTGTCGGCAAAACTTGGTCTCCATGAAGGAACTAAGAGACTTCATGGTCTTATTGCATCATGTAAGCAATTGAAAAAGAAGTTTGCCAAACAAATAGTTGAATTAGGAAAGTATAATAATATGATGGGCTAAAGCCCATTGGAAAATCTTAGAGTGGGTTTGGTTTTGCTCTCCCAAATGTAGAAAATTTCCAACACTCAATGGCAACCATCAATTGCGGATTTTTGTGAAACAAACTTTTCCTAACTCTATAGTTGACATTGGAAATTTTATGGCATGTACGTATAAGTATCAATTATCTTTGTTGTCGACCATTTCTTCACCACAAGCAACGTACTAAAGAGATTTTATTTTTAAAATTTTTTGGTACTCGAAAAATTTAGGCTAAAAAATTTAGGTAAATTCAATGGTGGTCATTGTCAAAATAAGGACATGCCCCAAAGTCCTATGAATGCTTATCGAGGAACTTACAGATTATCTACTAATGAAACCCTTATGTCTATAGAGGAAGTTAAACACACGACTTTTGTAGGACCCGTGCCTATTGTGTACCAACAACTGTTGGCACGTACTTAAGAGGATGAAATTCAATATTTATATATATATATAGAGACACACACACACATATATTAACAGTAGTGGTATACTAAAGTATGCGTTAAAAGTATTTTATATTAATCGTCGTGACATGTCATTCCTATTGCATTAATTGAATTATCATAGTATTAATACTAATTATATGAATGAATAATAAAACTCTCAAGTTTTTTTTATGTATACTATAGATAAATAATACTGTAATTTAACAATGATCATACTAAAGTAATATGTAATATTAATTATTAATTAATATAAACTCGTATGTGGCAAACAAATCATACACTAAAAGTTTAGAAATATGGGATATAATCGGCTGCACATTCTATAAATTTTTTAATTACGTCTTGATCATGTTACTTTTATTTTGCTATCTTATATCGAGTGAGTAATTTTTAAAAAATAAAAATTTAGAGTATGATTGATAGTTCAAATTTTGGTATAATATGATGTAATTGTTAATTTGGGCATGTAAAATGCCTTCTCATTCGATTTGGTATAGATGTATAACATTGAGAATACTTAATTAATTTTGTAGGACTATATATTTTCATAAAATATTTAAATGCATGTTTTAATTGTTTGAATTTTATTATATAAAATAATATATTTTAAAAAAGGATAAAAGGAGTGAAGTTGAATACTAGAGATAAAGAATAAAATCGTTAGAGGGGGAAAAAAATGACACGTGGAAGATGTACAAGAGAAAATGACAAAAACTTATTTAATATTTTTTCCCTAAGTATAACTAATTTAATCAATACGTACTAAATAATGACATGACACCCTCATGCTTTATAAAGAGTACTAGCGATGTAGTAAACTCGATGCCCTCATTTAAATTTTGAAGGTACAAAATTTAACATACTTACTATTTTATTTCATATATTATTATATTATAATATATTTTTAATCATTTCCATTTTTTTATTTAAATTCATGATAAATAAAATAAAAAATTATTTAAAAAATAAAAATGACATAATATGATTTAGAAAAAAGTGAAAAATAAGAGAGAGAGAGAGAGAGAGAAGAAAAGTGGAGAAAATCTTAATATTATTTTTGTTGAACATAATTAATTTTACAACACATCGTAGCATATTATACACACACACACACACACAAAGGCAAAGAGGATATTTAAGTAAGTATTCTTGTATTCATCATGTAATTAATTATTTTTTTATATTTTGTCAAATTAATTACATGTTAAATATAATATAATTGTGAATCATGATACAATTAATTTGAATTAAATCAAATTTCGGACAAAAAATTTTCAAAAAATTCAAGGAGCAAGCATTTTAGGTATTTCTCAACATGAAACACAAGTGGACTACATTTCTAAAACAAGTGGACTCCATTTCTAAAAAGAGAATAAATGAAGAATTTGACCTATGAAAAACTTCTATGGAGATATCAGGACTTTTGAGTAATTATCACTTAATTTGAGCAAAGCGTCTTTGTAGTGTCCACGACACGTATGAATAACCTTGGATCCTTAATCCTAGTTGTTCTAAATTTAGGTAAAAAGGCACTTCTCTTTGTCCCTTTATAGTATTTTAGTTCAACCAACTTGGTTTTCCGATCACATTCAACGTCATGCAAGGTCCAAATTAAGATATATTATAATCCACGTCGCATTCTTTTCACTACATATAGTAATTAAATAATAATTTAGAGCGTGAGAAGATGTTGAAATCTTAAAGTTTTATATATCGAAATACTTTTAAAAACTGATACTCTTAAATTTATCGTTAAATATGAAAGTTTCGATTATGCAGAACGGACATTGTCCTATCATGATAAAAAGTTTATTCTTATAAAAGGATGCTCCATAATTATAAAAAAAGAGAGAATAAACTATTTATAAAATTATTTTAAAGATCCTCAATTTTTCTGAAATAGAAAAAATTTAATATAATCATAATTCCTCTAATTGAGAAGACATCACAGTGTGATGGTGCTCAAATTCATATCATAAAACATGGAAGCTTCAATTCTACGATATATTATCTTGTCAACACATGTGAAGAAAATTTTATTAATATAAAAGAACATCAAATTGAGCCTCAATTCTTTCAATACGTAGTAAACTTGATGCCATTGAGGGCGAAAATATAATAAATTGGCCCAAGACAACAACACAAAAATTAAATAAAAAATACTCGCATGTGTTAAAAAAAAAAATTATGAAATTTAAGAAATTTAATACGTCAATCGATTAAAGCATGTTGTTAGAATCTCATCATTAAATATTTATTTAAAAAATGGATCCATTTTTAATTAAAAAAATTGTAAAATATATTAAAAATTTGGTTCTGTATCAACAACAATAAATCACTAGGGGGGTGACATGGGGATCGAAACAATTTCAATTATACGAATTTTATCCCTAGATAGAAAGTGAATCTGAAGCCGCGAAAAGTACTCAAAATATATTAGCGACGATTCTATGCCTTAAAAAGATATAAAAAAAAAAGAAAAAGAAAAAATAATTGAATAACGTAGTACTAAATCATTATAAGCCCACAACAAAGGTGGACTTTTTTCTTGCATCCTATGACGTGTTAGTCTAATGCATTGAAATTTCACCTGGCTTTCCCCATCCTATATGCATGCATGTAATTTTGAAAATGACTTCATGCATGAAAATATTAGCCTATATTTTATATGTTTCCTTTTTTCAACGTTGATAGAGTCATTTTCCCAACCCCAAATCTTTTCCTTAACCACCTGAAAATACTTTTTGGATCATCCCAGATCTTTGGTCCGGAGGTAGCTGGGCGGCGGCATTTCAAGATTTTCCTATGTCCTTCCTAGGTTGCTTCTTGGAACCTAATTAATATTACCAGCTCTAATTAATATTACCCCCTTTGACAAAATTGTTAGCATACACACTATGAAAAATATAATATTAATAATAAAATAATAAATAATAAAATAAAAATTATTATTGATAACATGTGTTAAGTGACATTATTTTTTATGTTGTCATTAATGATATTTTTTATTTTGTCACAATATAGTTCAATGGTGACAAAACAAATACTTTATCATTGCTAGTTAGTGACAACCATGTAGCAACAATCTAGTGAAAATAAAAATTATCATTGTAATTTGTGATAAGATTTTATTAATGTCACAAAATCGTCACCGTAGGTGTATCATTAATTGTCAATGATGATAATTTAAACATTATTCTTGTCGCTATTTGATTTATAAAAATCATTAAAGCAATAAAAACTAAGGTAATGTGTGGATATGAATTATATATTTTGGGAGAATGAGCTCTGGGAGTGGGGTTGAGGAATGTGAAATTTATGTTAGGAAATATGATGTATGTTTGTTTATGTTTTAGGAATAGTTAGAAAATTATTTTGGGAAATTTTAATATATTTGTTTATGTTTTGAGAGGAGACAAATTCCACTGTAGCAGTTAAATCAATACTTGTTTGTTGGATTTTAGGGTGAAAATGAAATTGAGTTATTTTTCTATTGTTTGAATAATAATAAAATATGTATGATATATATATATAATATGTATGTATATATTAAAAAATAAAAAAGTTTTGGGGACAATGAAATATAGAATATGGTATTTTGGGAAATTTAATTTGACATTTTGAACGAAATTTTTTTATATTTTGATTACATTTTGGCAAAACAATTTTGTTACGCACGTGTTTTTTCCGTGTGAGCTCCCGGAAAATTTAAAAATTAAGAATTTATCACTAGAAATATTAGAGTCAAATCAACTTTGGTAGAAGTTTGATACAATTTTTTTTCTCACTACAATATATATATATATATATATTAGTGGCAAAATAATAAGTAATAATATAAAAATTATCATTAATGATATGTAGTAAGTGGCAAACACTTTTATTTTTGTCACTAGTGATATTTTTTAGGTAACAATAATTTTAGTTTTATCACAATATGGCTCATTAGTGACTGAAACTAATATTTTAAATTATTACTATTAATAATTAATGACATCCCTATAGTAATAACCTAGTGGCAATTAATTGCCATCATAATTTGTGATAAAATTTTCATTGTCACTAAGTTATCATCATATGGGTGTCACTAATTATCAGTGGTAATAATTTAAATACTATTATTATAGCTACTTAATTTGTAAAA
Organism: Jacaranda mimosifolia; assembly: GCA_018894105.1. Taxonomy (NCBI): domain Eukaryota; kingdom Viridiplantae; phylum Streptophyta; class Magnoliopsida; order Lamiales; family Bignoniaceae; genus Jacaranda; species Jacaranda mimosifolia. Next base: position 29,520,282 of record CM032130.1, read on the forward strand.
ATTATTAAAGTAACAAAACAAAATTGTTTATCCCCTAATATATATAATTAGTAATAATTTTTGTATTGTCACTCATTATTTTGTCACTAAGATATCCTCTTTCTGTAATGTCTTGATATTGTTGTTAAAGTCAATAAGAGTACAACATAGATTAGATAATAATTTCATTCATTTTATTTTTTTTATTAACATTTTGAATTCTCTATTCATGCACGTTTTATTATTTTTATTCTATTTCATATACATATATATAGAGTATATTAAATATTTTTTATAAAAATAATTAATTGTAAATCAAATAATTTGACACATATATGAAATTGGGATAACATATGAAATATATATTAAAGTAAATTGTTTAAATTGCGAGAGTGAAGTCTCATAAAAAAAAAACTAATAAACTATAAAACAAGTCTTTTGATTGAGTAAAATAAAGAAATTAAACTTGTATATAATTGACATTTTGTGCGACATGATTGGTCCAATTTTACTTGATTTTGTAGTTAGCCATCACCGCCACTATTGCAAGTTCACATAGGTGAACCCAAACGAAACTCTCTTAGTCAAACAATTGCCATCAATTAGCACACATTCTCGTCCTATAAATTCATGCGCCAAACATTTTGGAGTCCCCATGAATTCTCCCTTCCTCATTTTACAACCACATGGCTAAATTACACTCATATTTCATCTTCTTCCTTCTATTTTCTCTCATATTGAAGCACGATTCTGGCACGGTTCAAGCTCGGCCACTCTTGAAGGAGTCAGGATGGCAACAGAATGGGTTAAGTCGACTATCATCCGAAAATGTGAACCCTGCTAAGTCTGGACCAAGTCCTGGGGCTGGAAACAAATTTAAAAATCTCAAGAAAAGTACTATTCAATCCGTTGAGAGTTTGAAGTCTGGCCCGAGTCCAGGAGAAGGGCATAAATATGTCCCACGTATTGATGAAAATGAGCCATAAGTGCTTATTTGTGGATTATAATAGTTAGCATTGATGCAACCATTATAAAACAAATTTGTAATGATTTTAGACTTTAATAAGGCTGCATTGCTTGAGTTTAGTCCTAGCATTATGCCTAATGGCAATGCAATCACATGTGATCGTATGTTTCATACATTATTTTAAGATGTTAGTTCACCGTGTTCAGGTACACGATATGAATTTACTATTAATTGCTTTGTGAATGTCTTATGCTAATTACTTATATAGAAAATATATATTTTTTAATTTCTCAATAAAAATATTTTCGTTTTTAATATGAGGTAGTATGATCATGACTATAAATAGAAAATTTACTCCTATAATAAGCTAATACAATTAAGAAATCTTATTTAAAAACTCTCTTGACACCCATTATTCCACATGCACGGTATGTGCCAAAATTGTTGTACATAAATGTAAAAATTTATAATGAAAACATAATTGACCGAAGTTTTCAATATAATTTTCTCGAAATGAATTGGTCGTTTTGTAATGCTACTAGCTATATTTCAACATGTTTGTGTAATTATTCTTTAGAATGTATATAAATTAAATTTCATAATTAATATATATACACACACATTATATTAAAGAGTTAAGTAAGTTATCGATAAAAAAAACCTAAACCGGTTTAAAATTTTTGATTAATCACATATAAAATAATGGAATTAATCATTGAATTACGCGGATCATTCTATATGATTATTTAACGTGTCTTGGGACGATGTAAAGATAATTTGATAGTTGATATAAGGATTTGCAGGAGGGTGGATAGTTGTAATTTTTTTTTAAAATAAAAAACTAATATAATAATCATGTTATAACTTGCTCGTATATATCCCGTCACTTAATTTTCATGTAATAGCGTGATTGTAATATCTCAAAACTTATGAAATTTAAATCAACTATATATCAATACTTAAAATATCTAACAAATGCTATTTGAAATTACGAAGGTTTTTTAGATATTGAAATGTAAAGTATTTTGTTGGCTTTATTATTTAACTACATGCAAAGAATTAGGTTGCAATATAAAAATATTTTAAAATTTTGAATGCATTACTTATTATTATATTTAAAAGTTAAAGAGTTTAATTAATTAATAAAAAATAACGACCTATGACTTTGGGTGGTAATAGGAGTATTATTTATTTAAAACTAAAAGACCCCATTAATCCTTTTTTTTTTTTTTTTAATGTACCTCTCTTTAGTTCTTAATCTTGTCAAAAGTTGCATTTCTAAATAGCACTAATAAATTGATGAAATTGCAGAAAATCAACTAATGCACGCGACAAAGTTCATGCATAATTATATTAATTTCTTGAGATAAAATTTATGTAGTATTTAATTCTATTTTGGGTGTTTTGAAGAGAATATTTTGGGAAAATATTTTGGATAATGGATTGGGAGAATGTGATGTATATTTGGTTTTATTTTAAAAAAATTGTTAGAATTTTTTTTGAATTGAAATGGTATGTTTGGTTTTATTTTGGTATTATTTTGGTACGAGACTAATTGTATGGTAAATGTCAAATTAGTATTTTTTTTGTTTTTGTGAAATAAAAATATAATTTTATATATATAATTATAGTATGAGATAATATATATATGTATATTGATATGGAATAGCTCAAGAGGCTCGGCCAAAACACCATGGGCCCAAGGATGTAGTGTCAGGCCCATCTTACACCTAGGGCCCAATGGCGCTATCGACCCAAATTGACTTCATTGATCGACGGTGTATCCAGACAGAAGAGCACTCAACCAGGCCGTATACAAAATTGTGGGTCGATGGTTCGACCATACCACCAGTCCGCCTCATCTGCCGTGTGCCAACCCACTATCAGGTCGATCACTCTACTGACCAAAGAGGTCGACGAGGTACAGTACCAACTCTGCCGCATTAAATGCGCTGACAGGCGGCATCCTTTGCATTAATGGCGCATGCCACCCCAGTACCGCCCATGCTGCCGCACTAGGGAGAAGGCGCGTCAATAGTGTCCTACTCTATCCCTAAAACCTAGAAAAGCGGCCACCTAGAATAGTACAGGAGTGGAAGATGACCAAATGCCCCTCATGCAAGGACAAAGATCCTTCCTACATGTTAAGGGCATCTAAGACAAATCCCACACTAGGAGAAGGCTATAAATACCCCCATTCCAGCCTCTCAAAGGTATGCCATTTTACATATTTTAAGCCCTCAGTCTGCTGCTCGTTATCTGCTCGACCTCATACTAACTTGAGCGTCGGAGAGCCTAAGCCGAGGGCACCTCGACTAGCCTGATGTTTGCTCGTGATTGCAGGACTCAACCCAATTACCTTCATATATCGGCCAATGAGGTCGATCCCTACGAAATCACTATCAATCCCGCCTCAAATGTATTTCACCCTCATCATTTGGTGTTTTCTGTGGGGACCTTACGAGTCCACTATTGAAAATGGTGAACACCAGGCGAGCCCCCTCAGGAAGAGAAGAAAATAGGAGATCCAGCTCTCCCCCTCCTAAACCTTAGCAAGAAGTAGTTGCCCCAGGGTCAAGCACCCAGCCAGAACAAGTGGTCGCCCTGACCATGCCCCAATTGATGCAACTCATCAGAGAGCAGATTTCAGCTCAACTTTCGACGGCTTTGAATAGACACACCGTTCTAGAGCCGGCAGCCAGTGCAACACCGCAACCTATGGCCCCGGAGGAGAGACATCCAAGAGAAAACCTGGAACACAGGCCGTTTTTCAAGAGAAATGGCCCGACCCTTGCCCCGCGAAGAGGTGGCGAATTTTTTCGACCATGGCGTTCGACCTATTCGAGCCCCGCAATGGGATAGGGTCGAGCGCTCTAGACCTCACACGAACAGAAATGCATCCCAGGTTGACAGGGAGGAATGGGAGGAGGTGTCCCACCAGGTCCAGCAGCTGAATCGACAACTGGAAGAGATCTCGAGGAGAAACACGAAAAAATTTTCCCATCAAGGGGGACCGCAGAGGTTCCGAAGAGAGAGAGACTCCCCCTTCGTCTAAGATATCATCGACGAGTGCATTGCTGTCGATGCTAAGATCCCAACCGGCTTGCCCAGATATGATGGCTTGACCGACTTGAACGAACATCTAATGCAGTTCGAGCACATGATGCAGCTGCACGGACACATCGAGTACATCCATGCCAAGATGCTGGTGACTACCTTTCAGGGGATAGCACTCGACTGGTTTGTGAAACTGGAACCGGCATCGATATACTCATATGACCAGTTGTGTGACAAGTTTTTGCACCAATTTGTGAGCAGAAAGAAAGCAAAACTCCCTCACACCCATTTGCACATGGTGAAGCAAAACGACGGAGAATCCCTCTGAGACCTTTTTACCAGATTCAACACGGAGGTGTTGAAGATTGACAGCCCGAGGATTGAGTTCCTGGTCGACGTGTTATTTTTAGGCCTCAGACACAAGGAATGTGCCAATGCATTGGTACGCGAATAGCCTAAGTCGATGGAGGAGCTCATCAACCTCGCAGAAAGGTACATGACCCAAGAGGAAATGAACAAATTGAAATATGGCAATCTTGAGGTCGATAAGAAGAAAATCAAAGAGAAAGATGATCGTCAGGTTAGATAAGGATGTCTATCCCCCATTAAATGCTTCCACGACTACGCTCCGCTCAACCCCTCGAGAAAGGAGGTGTTGTTTGCTATCCAACACGACGACCTGCTTAAAAGGCCTAGAAAGCTTACCGAGACAGAAGCCATGAAAAAATCAAAGAAGTACTGCCACTTTCATAAGCAAAAAAGGTATGACATAGGATATTGTTTCAACTTGCATGATGGGATCGAAAGACTGATTAGGCAGGGCCATCTAAAAAACTATGTCGACAAGCAGGCCAGGCGCGAAGAAGGTAAAACCGACCGGACTCCCCATAGAAAAAGGTCGGCTAGCCCGAGGAGAGAAGACAAAGGAAAAAGACCTGTCCAAGAACCCCACCCGCCCATTCGAGGAGTCATTAACATGATCGCGGGAGGTCCCATTGGGGGGGATTCCAGGTCTGCAAGGAAGCAGCCTCAGAGAAGGCTAGAGTCGACCAAATCAGCCAAGGTCGAGATGGCTTTTCAGTTCTCAACCAGCGTAGAGCTAATCTCGTTCACCGACTTCGATCTCGACCATATGGAGAACATGGGAGTCGATAGAAAAATAGACTTGCCTCATGGTGGTAACACTCCAGATAGCCAACTTCGAGGTCAGAAAGATATTGGTCGACAATGGCAGCTCCGTGAACATCATGTTCTTGTCCACATTGAGCAGAATGAAATTAGGGGAATTAAAGTTTGATCCAGTCAGAACGCCGCTAGTCGGATTCGGAGGGTCCGAGATCATCTAAGAAGGATCTATCAACCTCTCCACAACATTTGGACAAAGTCCTTGAAGCAGAACCTTGATGATCAACTATTTAGTGGTCGACGCTCTATTCGTCTACAATGTCATCATTGGTCGATCAGCCCTAAACGACTTCAGGGCCATCGTCTCCACTTACCACATGAAGATTAAGTTCCCAACCCCAGCAGGAGTAGGAGAACTTTTGTGCAATCTTAAGGACACATGGCGTTGCTATACCATTTCCATCGAGTCCAACGAGCAGAAGAAGCGTCCCCAACTAAAGCCCTCGAGGGACATCCTTGTAGCGAAACCCGAGGAGGGACCTTCATCTAAGAAGAGAAAGTTGGAAGACACCCGGGTCGAGCCCATCGGAGAGTTCAAAACAATTGAGCTGGAATGTGGAAACTTCGACAAGATCACTTAGGTCGGAAGCGATATGGGCGATCGCTTGGAATGCCTCATGGTCGATTTCCTTCGCGAAACATCGATGTGTTTGCTTGGAAAGCTGCCGACCTCCAAGGAATCGACCCAAGTGTCATCGTTCATCGACTCAACGCGGACCCCGCCCACAAGCTAATAAGGCAAAAGATAAAAACTTTCAATGCTGAGAGGTCCCAAATCATCAAGGAGGAGGTCAACAAGCTTTTAGAGGCAGGATATATTGTAGAAATCCAGTACACCTCTTGGCTTTGTAATGTTGTGCTCATCCCCAAGAACGAGGGATAATGGCGCATGTATAACGATTTTACTGATTTGACTAAAGCTTGCCCTAAAGATCCTTACCCCTGCCTCGTATAGATTTATTAGTAGATTCTACCACGGGTTGTGAATTGTTGAGCATGATGGATGCCTTCCAAAGCTATTATCAAATATTTATGGCACCCAAGTATAGGGGCAAGACCTCTTTCGTCGTCCCCAATGAAGTATATTGCTTTTTAGTTATGCCCTTTGGGCTCAAAAATGAGGGAGCAACATACCAAAGATTAGTCAATTTTATGTTCAAGAATGAGATCGGGTGATCGATGGAGGTTTACATCGATGACATGATTGTCAAAATAGAGAGGGCCGAGGACCACCTCATCGACTCGACCACATCTTTTCCATACTAAGAGCCTTTGGCATAAAGCTCAACCCCAGTAAGTACACATTTGGAGTTCGTGGGGGCAAGTTCCTTGGGTATATGGTCAGTCAAAGAGGGATAGAGGCAAACCCACATAAGATCCAAGCAATTTTGGACGTTGCCCCGCATCGCACTGTTCGAGATGTACAACGCCTGGTCGGTAGGATCATAGCCCTCAACCGGTTCATTACACGGCTGGCCGACAAGAGCCTCATTTTCTTCAAAATACTCAAAAATACGAAGAAATCAAGGTTCTAGTGGACTCAGTAGTGCAACCAGGCCTTGGTAGAGCTCAAGCAATACTTGTCTTCGCCGCCAATGCTCGCCAAACCCGAGCAAGGATAAGTGCTGCAACTTTATTTGGCTGTATCTATTGCCTCGATCAGTTCAGTATTGGCATCGACGAGAGAAAGGACTCACTGTCCTGTATATTATTGCAGTAAGGCTTTGCATGGGCCCGAACACAATTATTTGGAGATCGAGAAGTTTGCTCTCGCCCTCGTTACAGCGGCACGAAAGTTACGACCTTACTTCCAGTCCTATGCGATCGTGGTGTTGACCAATCAACCATTAAAACGGGTGTTGTCGGAACCCGACACTTCAGGTCGACTCACCAAATGGGCCGTCGAGCTCGGGGAGTTCGACATCACATTCCAGCCGCGGATGGCCATAAAAGCACAAGTCCTGGCCGACTTTGTCGCCAGAGACTCGACCTATCGGACCAAATCATTGGGAACGTATCAATATGGACATTGCACATCGATAGTTCGGCAACCTCATCAGGAGGTGGAATAGGTATCTCTCTCCGTTCCCCACTTGTCGAGGAGTATGATTTTGCAATAAAGCTCGACTTTTCGATCACCAACAATGAAGCAGAATATGAAGCTCTCATTGTTGGAATGAACATGGCAGCAACTTGGGGTGTCGAGCAGCTGGTAGCGATCACTGATTCCTAGCTGGTAAGGGAACAGGTCGAAGGTAATTTCGAGGCCATGGAGGCCAAAATGATCCAATATCTAACTGAAGTAAGACAATTACAACGATTATTCAAGAGTTTCACCCTTAGCCAGGTCCCCCAAGCAGAGAATGAATGAGCAGACGCACTTTCAAAGCTAGCTAGCTCGACGAAAGGAACCAGGGAAAGAACCATAACGTTCTTAGTGGCCAACAAACTTTGTATCCAAGCTTTCGATCATACTCTCATCGGATGGTTCGAAGAGACAGCTCCCTCATGGTAAGACCCAATCAAGCTCTACTTGAGTCAGGGGACCAGCCCCGATGACGAGAAAGAGGCCCGTAGGCAGCGAAGTTTGCTCTCAACGACCATGAACAGCTCTACAGGAGGTTGATATTAGGATACCCACTTAAATGCCTAACACCCAAAGAGGCAAATGGAATGCTACAGGAGATTCACGCCGACATCTGCGGCAACCATTCCAGTTGTAGGTCCTTGACACACAAAGTTGTTCGTTATGGTTATTTTTGGCCATCCTTATTGCAAGACTCAGTCGACTTCGCCAGAAAATGCCCATCGTGCCAGATCCACTCGAACATACTGCACCAACCAGCCGCGTCGCTGGTCAACGTCCAGATCACATGGCCATTCGACTAGTAGGGGATTGACATAGTGGGATCTCTCCCAAAGACATTGAGTCAGCGTAAGTTCATCATTGCGGCAGTCAAGTACTTCACTTAATGGGTAGAAACCGAAGCAGTTTCAAAAATCACCGACACGGCTATCAAAAGCTTCATTTGGAAAAAACGTAATATGTCAATTCGATTTGCCCAAAGTCTTGATATCAGTACTCAGTTCCTGAGTAAGAGCACGAGAAAATGGTGCGAGGCCTTGGGAATTAGCCAACACTTTACGTCGGTAGAAAACCCCCAGGCCAATGGTCAGACGGTAGTCACGAATAGAACAGTTTTCGACCACCTCAAAGCTCAAATAGAAGGCACAAGGGCAGGTTGGGCAGACGACCTCCCAGGGGTGCTGTGGGTAAATAGGACCACACCTCGAACAGCCACGGGCCGCAACCCGTACAGCTTAGTCTATGGCTCCGAAGTAATAATTCCATCCGAATTGGTCCAGCACACAGCCCGAGTGATTCACTACAGTCCGGTCAGAAATGCAACAAAAAAGCCCTTGAACGAATCACCATCGACGAGTTGCGCCACACAGCCTACAACATAATGCGATACCAGTCAAAAATGACGGAACGCTACAACAAAGCAGTTCGACCCTGGAGTTTCAAGGTAGGCGACCTCGTTCTCAAGAAGGTCGAGGTGTCAAAAAATATAGGAAAACTCGACCCAAAGTGGGAGGGGCCTTACTCGGTAGTTAAAGTATCAAAGCACAACGCCTACCGACTAGCAGACACGAAAGGCAACAAACTACCACGACCTTGGAACATCGTAAACCTAAAGTAATTCTATGTGTAAAATGGTCCTCGGCCTCCGTTGTATTTCCTAGCAGTAATAAAAATTTATGATACATTCTATAAATACAAACTTACACAAACTGACCATTTGTCGTCGACCCCGTAGTCGACCGATCAGGCTTCTAGCCGCCAAATCAAGGTTTCCCAGCCAAGGCCATTTGTCATCGACCCCGTAGTCAACCGAGCAGGCTTCTAGCCGCCAAAGTCAAGGCTTCCCAACCAAGACCAAATGGTTGACCCTGTAGTCGACCAAACAGGCTTCTAGCCGCCAAGTCAAGGCTTCCCAGCCAAGACCAAATCGTCGACCAAGTAGGCTTCTAGCCTTAAGTCAAGGCTTCCCAGCCAAGACCAATTTGTCGACCTCGTAGTCGCTAAATTATTTGAGGCTTACATTTATTATCGGAAGTCGATCCCGTAGTTGCTAAATTATATCAAGTTTGTCATTGATTGTGTGACACAATCAGAAGATCGACTCAGTTGTCTGCAATCAACCCTACAATTGTTAAATTATTTGAAGCTTATCAGCAATCACCTGAAATCAACCACGTAGTCGCTAAATTACTCCAAGTTTATCATTAATTACTTTGCCTAACCGAGCAATCGACGTAATAGTTGGCAATCATAAAGATTGTTAATTATTTCACTTAATTGCGCACACGAGGTGACAGATCACTGTCTCTGATTCATCAAATTGCATATTAGTTATAATTTACTCGACAAGGACCTTGAGTTAATCTCAGCAAATCGGTAAATTCATTTGTGTAATAGAATAAAGGCAGTCAAGGTAAAAAGCCTAAGGAAACACTTGCTCAAATGCAGAAAACATTCATTATACATAATCAAAAATTGGTCACATTAGTCACCAAAAATAAACAACAACAACAACAATTACACCATTTAAGCAGCAGCAACATCAGCTCGACCAGGCGCCTTCATCGCCCGCGACTCGAGTGCCTTCATCAATGGATTGCTTGAGCTCACTGCTCGAAGTGATTTGAATGGGAACTGGCTCGGGCATGGCAACTGCAACAGGGATAGCGGCGGTCGCGGGCTGAGAAGGACCAGCCACGTCGGCTAGAAAGCGCCCATCCAGAGGAGGAAGATATGGGGTTGCGTCCACTACTCTCTCCTTGACGTCGAACGCGAAGTCGTTGGCTAAGTCAAGGCAATTGCCTCCAACCTCTTCTCAATCTCGGCCCGCATTCTCTGTTCATTCGTCAAAGGCGCAGCTGGCGGAACCTCGGCAATCCCCTCGGCCATAATGGCCTCTACACCTTCACCCTCAGCACCTCAATCGTCCTCTGGATAGGGCTATAGTTGCTTGTCGAGTAGGTGACTGAGGCAATCCCTGTCTTCTGGTCGGAAGGAGTAGCCCAAAAAATGCAATTGTTTAAGGGCCTTTTCGAAAGGATTGCAGGCGTCATCAAGCGCAAACACAACACTCGTATCCTGGAACGCCGAGCTCAACATAAATTGCTGCACCGCCTCCTATTGCATCAGTGGTAGCTTCTGGTAGAACTCAACTCGGGCCTCTTCAAGGGCAGCATTCCGACCCGTGGATCGACCAGAGTTGTAAGCGACCTGCCCGTCCAATCGAGCCTACCTCAGTAGCTCGTCCATCCTGGTACTCTCCTTGACAGAGGCAACCAACTAGCTATCCCTAACTTGGAGCTGCATGTTCAACTCCTTGACCTACTTGGCCAGCTTCTCGACTCTCGTTTGTGAAGGCTCGAGCTGAGCCCTGAGAGTCTCCACATCCCCGCCAGTCTGTCGATGCTTGGGATCAGCTAAGGCCAGCTCTGACCGCCTGTGAAAATGATATCCCAACTAGTCGACCTGAAAGACAGCATGGCTGGTGATAATACAATACTCGGCCAGAAAGCAACATTTAACAATATAATCTACTCGACCAAAACCTTACCATATTGGAATGATAAGCCAGCGCCCGAAGAGCATCATCCTGGCTTAGCCCCTCAGCTTCCTCTGGTCCGCCAGGAACTGCCCAGCCATCAGCACTTTTAAAGGGGCAGCGCCCGGAGGCCTCGTCGTCTCCATCGATAGCGAGTTGTGCACGGCTATGCTCGGCTCAATCCCAAACCTAGGCGAGGGCAGTTTGGGCAAGTGGAACAGCAGGTCATCCCCGCACGACCCGAACAGATCGTAGCCTGATGGTTGGCCCGACCCCGTGGCATTGCCCTTTCCTTTCTCGATGGCAGCCCTTTTTGGGGCAAGTCCCGCTTGCTCCACCATGGTTCTCTTCCCTTGACTAGCTGGGCTGCTGCCTGTGGTTGCGGCGGGTCAAGTAGGCGACGGCGTTGGCGAAGGCGAGGGTGTCGCCACCTCAGGTTGAGGTGCCTCGACCGCCAGAGCCCCTCGACGAGCCGTTGTCGCCAAGTGGCATTGTAGGTTTCTTTCTGCTCGTGCCAAAGCCTCAGCCCTCGAGCAGTTCATGATCTCGTCGCGATCTGCCAAACAACATAATAAACATGGGTTAAAGCCGAACAGAAAAATAGAAAGAATAGCAAACTATAAGCAGCACAATCTACCTAGTTGATCATCAGCAGGCAAATTTAATTGGGCCGGCAACAACCCAGCCAACACCAGACTCCTCTCCTTAATAAACACTGAGGCCTCCATCTGACCAAACTCAACCAAGTCCTGTATGAATGTGTTGGGCCAGGTCGGAGTCAGGTTACCAGGCATCTCGACATGCCCCATCTACCAGCCCCTCAGAATATTGAACCCCCCAGAAACTCAAACAAATAGGTAACGCTTTTTCCACTATTGTCCATAAGAAGAGGCTGGGGTTACGAGGAATTTATGACGAGGTTGAGCAGCCAGGTAATAGAAACCCGACTCATCAATGCTACCCGACTTGCGGGACATAGGAAGATGGAAAAGGTTTGAAAAATTATCAAAGTTGGCTGGCTGGTCGAAAAGGTGCATCAAAATAATAAAGCTGTAGATGGTTGAAAAACAGTTCGGAAAGAATTAGGTTATAGATACTTGTAGATCCCTGAGCAGGTCGACTACATTCGCACCTAAAGGAAATCTAAGGCCACACTTAAAAGCATCCTCAAACATAGTAATACAACCCACCGAGGGTCGATGCATTTGACCAGACGCCCCAGGTGTCAATAGTTCATACTCGGCAGGAATATGGTATAACTGCCTAATACGTCTTAAATCAACAGAGGTAATGGTTGACACTATCTCGCTATAATGGTCTGGGGTGAATAACTGATTCCATGGTGGAGGAACCTGACTCAGCCCAGCTCCATCGCCCCCGCGATCGCCGCTCGAGCTACTGAACTCGAGCTATCGTTCGACGAGCTACTTGACCCCTCTGATGAACCCCCAAGTCGGTCAGAGTGAGTAGCCTCACTATCCCCCTCATGGCTACTCTCAGAATCAAATAAATGCAGTATTATGACAATGAATCTAAGAATACTTAGAAGGCGGAAAGAAAGGACTTACTGACTTGGTGAACTAAATAACAGAAGATGTTAGAAGCAAAAGCGGTTGGCTACACGCTCGACCAGACGCAAAGACGATAAAAGTAAAAATGGTTATTTTCACAGCGCCTATTTATAGGCGCGCGAGCGCGAGAATCCAAGCAGTTGTAATAATGTTGTAACCGTCGTTCTGCAGCACGCGCTACACGATGTAACTGCTTATTTAATGCACGAAACCCTAGTCGATTTTCAAAAGCCCTCGTTGATCAGTACAACCGCCCAACAGACTACTCCCCAATCCTTCTCGTCGATCCCCTCGTTTAGCATTTGGAAGTGGGGGGGACTCATGATATGGGATAGCCCGCGGGGCTCGGCCCAAACATCGCGAGCCCAAGGATGTAGCGCCGGGCCTATCTTACACCTAGGGCCCAATGGCGCTATCGACCTAAATTAACCTCACTGATCAACGGTGTACCCAGACAGATGAGCACTCGACCAGGCCGTATCTAAAACTACAGGTCGATGGCTCGACCATACCACCAGTCCGCCTCATACGCCGTGTGCCAACCCATTATCAGGTCGATCACTCTACAAACCAAAGAGGTCGACGAGGTACAGTACCAACTCTGCCGCATTAAATGTGCTGACAGGCGGCATGCCTCCGCATTAATGGCGCATGCCACCCCAATACCCCCCATGCTGCCCCACCAGGAAGAAGGCGCGTTAACAATGTCCTACTCTGTCCCTAAAACTTGAAAAGGTGGCCACCTGGAATAGTACAGGAGTGGGAGATGACCAAATGCCCCTCATGCAAGAACAAAGATCCTTCCTATATGTTAAGGGCATCTCAGAAAAATCCCTACTAGGAGAAGGCTATAAATACCCCCATTCCAGTCTCTTAAAGGTATGCCATTTTATATATTTTAAGCCCTCACTCTGTTGCTCGTTATCTGCTCAACCTCATATTAACTTGAGCGTCGGAGAGCCTAAGCCTAGGGCACCTCGGCTAGCTTGATGTTTGCTTGTGATTGCAGGACTCGGCCTAATTACCTTCATATATCGGCCGGGGAGGTCAATCCCTACGAAATCAATACCTAATCTCATCTCCAGTGGATTTCACCCTCATCATATATATATATATATATAATTTTTATGTTTTTCTTAGGAAATGGTGAAAGAAATGTATTTTCAAATATTTTTAGATTATTTTAAGTATTTTGAGATAAATAAAAAAGGTACATTTGTTTTGATTTTTTTCCCATAAGGAAGACACTTTGGAGAAATAAAAACAAACATTCCCTTAACCCATATAAATATTGTCTTTGATTATTATTATTATTTATTTATTATTTATTTATTTTTTATTTTTTATTTTTTTTTAGACGTTAAAGGCTTGTTTGTTTATGAATTTGAGTATTTTGCCAAAATATTTTGACAAAATAATTTATGGGAAGTGGAGTTAGAGAATGTGATGGTTGTTTGTTTGTATTTTGGATGGTATGTGGAAAATAAATTGAGAGAAAATTATTTGTTTGTTTATATTTTGGGATGGGATAAAATGTCAAATCAATAACTTTTTTGTTGGGTTATAGGGTGAAATTGATATTTTAAAATTATTTATGTATGTGTATATATAGATTGGGTAGGGGGACAAAAAATGGGAAGGTTAGGCCTTGTTTGCTTGTGAATTGAGGCATTTTGCCAAAATGGTTTTTGGGAAGTAGGGTTGGGGAATGTAGTGGTTGTTTGTTTGTGTTTTGAGTGGTAGGTAGAGAATGAATTAGGAGAAAATTATTTATTTATTTGTGTTTCGGGATGGGACAAGATATCACATCAATAACTTTTTGATTGGGTTGATGAAGTGAAATGAATATTTTAAAAGTATTTATATATATATGTATATATAGATTGAATGAGTGGTGGTATATATATATATATATAATGTGAATGAGTTGAAAGTGGATTGGAGAATGTGTATTGTTTGTTTGTTTAAATTTTAGAAATTAAAAAATGTATTAAAAATTTATAAACAAACAAGCCCTTGATACTGGGAAATGGTTAGAAAATAAATTGAGATGGTATTTTGAGCCTTTTTAGTATATTTTGGACATTAAAATTGTAGAATTTAATAAATTATTTATTTGTATTTTGAAAATTAAAAAATATTTTGTCAATTTACAAACAAACAAGCCCTAATTCATAAATAAGCAAAATTTAAAGCAAGTGCCCCATGTGCTAAAACATTTCAAAACCCTAACTTAAAACCCTAATTATGGCGGAGCGATATCTCCTCGGAGAAATGTTTCGTCGGTGGCGGCCCAATGCCGCCGTATCCGACATGAAAGGAATTCTAACTAAGGCAACTCACAAACAGCAATACTGCACCTGCACCGCCACCGCTACCACGGGGGATCAGTGTGAAAAGGAAAAGAATCATAATCAATGGTTGATCTTGCCTCCGTTCACCTCGGCCGCCGACGGTTGTTCAATCGGGAAAAAGCTGTCCGGACAACCTGCCGACACGAACACGTCGGCGCTTAAGTGGATTCTTAAGTGCTGCCCTCATCTACCGAGGTGTCTTGTTCAGAAACTCTTTCGCTTGAGACAGGTTCATTTCTTCGTCTCTTAGGAAAATAAATACTTGCGCAGCTGTCTAAAATGTGGCGTCAGGGTGCCAATGAATTCTACGTACGGATTGTCTTCTCTATGAGCCAAGTATAACTAACATTAACGAGCTATAAGCTAGCCAAGCACTTACTCATCTGCTTTGTTTACTGCTGCCTGAACACTTATTTCTACATGAGGATATTAATATCTGCACATGGATCTCATTCTTGTTCTCCTATTATGACTTGCTTCAGGTTCGAAAAGAATGCTCCAATTCTGAAATGAAAGAACAGCGGCTGAGAAGGGTAAAATGGTTATTCACTTTTGTACTAAATCTGATGTTCTTTTATTTAGTTTCAAGTTGTCCCCTCTGACCGCAATTTAATGGTTTATAAAGATAGAAAATTTTCCCCAAACACATTATTGAAAAAGATATTTGTCGGCAAAACTTGGTCTCCATGAAGCGGTTTAGATCCTCTATTCCAATTTATGTTTCATTTTCTATTCCACTGCATGGATATATGATACGTGTATTAAATATTTTCTTATAAAAATAATTGATTGAGAATCAGATACACTTGACATACATACAGCACATTAAAATAGAAGATGAAACACAAAATGGAATAGAGGATCCAAGATGTCCATGAAGGAACTAAGAGACTACTTCGTAGTCTTATTGCATCATGTAAGCAATTGAAAAAGAAGTTTGCCAAACAAATAGTTGAATTAGGAAAGTATAATAATGGACTAATGATCTTGATGGGCTAAAGCCCATTGGAAAATCTTAGAGTGGGTTTGGTTTTGCTCTCCCAAATGTAGAAAATTTCCAACACTCAATGGCAACCATCAATTGCGGATTTTTGTGTAACAAACTTTTCCTAACTCTATAGTTGACATTGGAAATTTTATGGCATGTACGTATAAGTATCAATTATCTTTGTTGTCGACCATTTCTTCGCCACAAGCAACGTATTAAAGAGATTTTTGTTTTTTAAAATTTTTTGGCACACAAAAAATTTATGGCCAAAAAATTTAGGTGGGTTCGAGGCAGTCATTACTAAGGCCAGGGTATGCCCCAGAGTCCTATGAATGCTTATAAAAGTACTTACAGATTATCCACTAATAAAGCCCTTACGTCGATAGAGGAAGCTAAACCCACGACTTTTGTGAGGCTCGTGCCTATCTTTACCAAATGTACCAACATCTATTGGCACGTACTTAAGAGAATGAAATTCAATAATATATATTAGCAGTGGTGGTATACTAAAGTATGCGTTAAAAGTATTTTATATTAATCATTGTGACATGTCATTCCTACTACATTAATTTAATTATCATAGTATTAATACTAATTATATTAATGCATAATAAAACTCTCAAGTTTTTTTCTATATATACTATAGATAAATAATACTGTAATTTAACAATGATCATACTAAAGTAATATGTAATATTAATTATTAATTAATATAAACTCGTATGTGGCAATCAAATCAAACCCTAAAAGTTCATAAGTATGGGATATAATTGGCTACACATTTTATAAAATTTTTAATTATGTGTTGATCATGTTACTTTTATTTTGCTATCTTATAACGAGTGAGTCATTTTAAAAATTAAAAATTTAGAGTATGATTGATAGTTCAAATTTATAATTGTTAGTTTGGGCATGTAAAATGCTTCTCATTCGATTTGGTATAGCTGTATAACATTGAGAATACTTAACTAATTTTATATTTGAAACAATATATTTGATAAAAGAATAAAAGGAGTAAATTAAGTTGAATAGAAGAGATAAGGAATAATACCGTTAGAGAGAAAAAAGCATAACACATGGAAGATATGCCAGATAAAATGACAAAAACTTATATTTTTCCCCTAAATATAATTAATTTAATCAATACGTATTAAATAATGACATGGCACCCTCATGCTTTACAAAGAGTACTAGCGATGCTAGTGAACTCGATGCCCTCACTTCAATTTTAAAGGTACAAAATTTAACATACTTACAATTTTACTTCATATATTATAATATATTTTTAATAATTTCCATTTATTTTATTTAAATTCATGATAAGTAAAATAAAAAATATTTAGAAAATAAAAATTACATAATATGATTTTGAGGGGAGAGAGAGAGAGAGAGAGAGAGAGAGAGAGAGAGAGGAGAGTAAATAAAAGTGGGAAAAAATCTTAATATTATTTTTGTTGAACATAATTAATTTTACAAAACAACATAGCATATTATATGTATACATCTATATATATATATAGACAGAGAGAGTACCTAATTAAGTAAGTATTGTCATATTTATCATGTAATTGGTTTTTTTTTTTTTAATTTCATCAAATCAGTTACATATTAAATATAATATAGTCGTGAATTGATACAATTAATTTGAAATTACATCAAATTTTGAATAAAAAATTTCAAAAAATAAAGGGAAAATTTAGGTAATTCTCAACATTAAATTATACAAGCGGGCTCCATTTCTAAAAAGAGAAGAAATGAAGAATTTGACCTATAAAAAAATTCTATGGAGATATACGACTTTTTGTACTAGAAATACTATTAATAATACATAGGAACCTCCTATTTGAGTAATTATCACTTAATTTGAGCAAAGTGTCTTTGTAGTGTCCACGACACGTATGAATAACCTTGGATCCTTAATCCTAATTGTTATAAGTTTAGGTAAAAAGGCACTTCTCTTTGTCCCTTTATACTATTTGTGTTCAACCAATTTGGTTTTCATATCACTTTAAACCTCATGCGAGGTCCAAATTAAAGATTTATTAATCCACGTGGCATTCTTTTCACTACATATAATAATTAAATAATAGTTATGAGTATGAAAAGACGCCGACATCTTAAAATTTTATATATTGATATACTTTTAAAAATTAATACTCTTAAAATTTATTATTGAATATGAAAATTTTTATTTTGTAGAACGGTCATTATCCTATCATGATCAGAAATTTATTATTATAAAAAGACGTCCTGTAATTATAAAAGAAGAAAGAATAAACGATTTATAAAATTATTTTAAAAATTCTCGACTTTTCTGGTATAGAAAAAAATTAATATAATTATAATCCCTCTAATTACGAAGATATCACAACATAATCCTTGAATCCACCAAATGGAGCTTATCATTATAAGCCCGCAATAAAGGTGGAATTTTTTCTTGAATCCCATGACATGTTGGTCTAATGCATTGAAATTTCACCTGGCTTTCCCCACACTATTTATCAGTCATTCCATGCATGTAATTTTGAAAATGACTTCATGCATGAAAATATTAGGCCAATTTGGTTTTATTTTCATTTTCATCATTTATAAAATTTGAAAAGTTAGTTACTGAAAATGAATTAAAAATGAGTTTGTATTTGAATAAATTATTAAAAAAGTAATAATTATGTTGGTGTAAATAGGTTGTAAATGGAGATAGATAGAAATAATGGAATATAGAGAAAAGATATATAAGTCATTCAGAGAAGATATATAAGTTATTGGAGAATGTATTTTAAAAATGAAAATGAAAATATTATTAGATGAAAATGTGTAAAAAAAAATAATGGGAATGTTTGGTTATGTTTCCCTAGAACAACATTGTTTTGGGGAAACATAATCAAACATATTCTCATTTTTCTTTTAAATTACACATTCTCCAGTATATACATACATATATTATATACATACATCATATGTATTTTATTATTATTTTAATATTAAAATAATCATTGAATTCCATTTTCACCCTAAAAACCCAACAAAAAAAGCATAGATTTGACTGCTACAGTAAAAAATGTCTCCTCCAAAACATAAACAAACATATCAAAAAATAACTTTCACATTCTCTAATAATTCATTCTTCCAAAACATATAATAAACATATAATGAGATCAAACAAAAAACATAACCAAACATTACCATCATTTTTAAAATAACAAAAAAAATGTAAAAATGGGCTTTGTAAATAAAACCAAACGGGCCTTTAGCTTGTGTTTTATATGCTTCCTTTTTTCAACATTGATAGAGTCATTTTCCCAACCCCAAATCTTTTCCTTAACCACCTGAAAATACTTTTTGGATCATCCTAGAGAATTTGGTCTCCCAAACCACGACCCCGAGGTGGCCGGGCGGCGGCATTTCAAGATTTTCTTATGTCTTTACTAAGTTGCTTCTTGGAAATCTGTAATGATTTTGGGCAACTAGCACTAATGTTACCCCACTTGACAAATTGTTAGCATATTTAGAATATATTCACCAAATACCAAATTGATCAAATATTAATATATTTTAATATAAATAATTTTGTCCAGTAGCATGTAGCTCAATAGCATCATCAGTCTCTCCTAATATGTGGAAGATCTCATGTTCGAGCTTGAATGAGCTCCTTTGTATGATTTATGTGCATTGTATGTAATTTATACTTCAATTTATCTGATTTGCGGGAAAAAAAAAATTGATTTGTTAAAATGATAAAAATTTATTATTTGTAATATTCTCTTTCTCTAAAATAAATAAATAAATAAATTTAGATGATGTTTCAATATCAACTGCTTACTTCTTGACAAGAAGATTTAAGGATTGTTAAATTCGTATCAGACTATATGATTCCTCACGTGAATGGGAGCTTAATTACCAAATTACTCTTTTGTAAAGTCATATCCAAATTTAATTACTAATGGATTGATGTATCTATTGTATTGAGTTTCATAATCAATAAAAATATTAATTTTGATAAGTTTGAAGTCTTTAAAGAAGTTAATAAAATTAGATTAAACACAATTAAATTTTCGAAATACCAAAACTAATAAATTTGGTTAGGATTGATCAATTATAGTTGATGTGCAACCTTTCTAATGACGTGATATCTAATATTTTGCTACCAATTTCCTCTGATAAAATAAAAGTCTTGATCATTTTTTTCCAGGTTACACGTATTATGCACATTATTTTCCGCGTTAGTTCTCAGCAAATTCAAGTTAAGCATTTATCACTAGAAATTTTAGAGTCAAATCAATTTTCACATAAGATCAATACAATTTTTTATTTTTATTTTTTATTAAAATCAGTAAGAGTACTGCATAATAGCAAATGAAACATATACTGAAATATATTATTTAAATTTTTATATAATTGACATTTTGCGCAACATGATTGGTCCAATTTTATTTGACTTCTTAGTTATCCATCACCGCCGCTATTGCAAATTCACATAGGTGAACCCAAATGAAACTCCCTTAGTCAAACCATTGCTATCAATTAGCACACATTCTCATCCTATAAATTCATGCACCAAAGATTTTGGAGTCCCCATGAATTCTCCCTTCCAAATTTCACAACCACATGGCTAAATTACACTCATATTTCTTCTTATTCCTTCTATTTTCTCTCATAGTGAAGCACGATTTTGGCACGGTTCAAGCCCGGCCACTATTGAAGGAGTCAGGATGGCAACGGAACGGGTTAAGTCGACTATCATCCGAAGATGTGATCCCTGTTAAGTTTGGGCTGAGTCCTGGGGCTGGACATAAATTTACAAATCTAAAAAAAAGTACTGTTCAATCTGCTGGGAGTTTGAATTCAGGCCCGAGTCCAGGAGAAGGGCATAAACATGTCCCACCTATTGATGAAAATAAGCCATAAGTGCTTATTTGTGGATTATAATAGTTAGCATTAATGCAGCCATTATAAAAAAAAATTGTAATAATTTTAGGCTTTAATAAGGCCGCATCGCTTGAGTTTAGTCCTAACATTATGCCTAATGGCAATGCAATCACATGTGATCGTATGTTATACAAATTATTTTAAGATGTTAGCTCATCGTGTTCAGGTACACAATATGAATTTACTACTAATTGCTTTATGAATGTCTTATACTAATTACTTATATAATATATATATATATATATATTTTAATTTCTCAATAAAAGTATTTCTTTTTCAATACGAGGTAGTATGATCACAACTGTAAATATAAAATTTACTCTTGTAATAAGCTGACGCAATTAAGGAATCTTATTTAAAAGCTCTTTTGACACCCATTATTCCACATGCACGGTATGTGCCAAAATTGTTGTACATAAATGTAAAAATTTATAATGAAAACATCATTGATCGAAGTTTTCAATATAATTTTCTCGAAATGAATTGGTTGTTTTGTAATGTTACTAGCTATATTTCAACATGTTTGTGTAATTATTTTTTAGAATATATATAAATTAAATTGCATAATTAATATATATATATATATGTATATGAAAGAGTTAAGTAAGTTATCGATAAAAAAATCTAAATCGGTTTAAAATTTTTTATTAATCACATATACAAAATAATAGAATTAATCATTGAATTACGCTGATCATTCTATATGATTATTTAATGTGTCTTGGGAACCTGTAAAAATAATTTGATAGTTGATATAAGGATTTGTAGGAGGGTGGATGGTTGTAATTTTTTTTTTTAAATAAAAAACTAATATAGTTGCTCGTATATATCTTGTCACTTAATTTTCATGTAATAGAGTGATTGTAATATCTCAAAATTTATGTAATTTAAAATCAACTATATATTAATACTTCAAATATCCAACCAAATGCTATTTGAAATTACGAAGGTTTTTAAGATATTGAAATGTAAAGTATTTTGTTGGCTTTATTATTTAACTACATGCAAAGTATTAGGTTGCAATATAAAAATCTTTTAAAATTTTGAATGCATTACTTATTATTATATTTAAAAATTAAAGAATTTAATTAATTAATAAAAATTAACGACCTATGACTTTGGGTGGTAATAGGAGTATTATTTATTTAAAATTAAAAGACCCCATTAATCCTCCCCCCCCCCCCCCCCCCTCCCCTTTTTTTAAGTTCTTAATCTTCTCAAAAGTTGCATTTCTAAACAGCACTAATAAATTGATGAAATTGCCGAAAACTCAACTGATGCACGCGACAAGGTTCATGCATAATTATATTAATTTCTTGTGATAAAATTTAGGTAATATTTAATTCTATTTTGGCTGTTTTGAAGAGAATATTTTGGGAAAATATTTTGAATAATGGATTAGGAGAATGTGAGGTGTGTTTGGTTTTATTTTAGAAATTTATTAGAATTTTTTTTGAATTGGAATGATATATTTGGTTTTATTTTTGTATTATTTTGATATGAGATAAATTGTACGGTAAATCTCAAAATTAGTATAGTGAAATAAAAATATAATTTTATATTATTATTTTATATATAATTATAATATGAGATAATATATATATGTGTGTGTGTGTATATATAATTTTTATGTTTTTCTTAAGAAATGGTGAAAAAAAAATACCAAATATTTTTAGATTATTTTAAATATTTTGAGAAAAATAAAAAAGGTATATTTGTTTTTATTTTTGCCCCGTTAGGAAGACACTTTGGAGAAATAAAAACAAACATCCCCTTAACCCCATATAAATATTATCTTCGTAAAGTTAATTCTTTTTTCTTTTTTTTTCCTTTTTTTTTTATTTTGAGAAGTTAAGGGCTTGATTGTTTATGAATTGGAGCATTTTGCTAAAATATTTTGGTAAAATAATTTTTGGGAATTGGGAATTAGAGAATATGATGGTTGTTTGTTTATATTTTGGGTAGCAGGTGGAAAATGAATTAAGAGAAAATTATTTGTTTATTTATGTTTTGGGAGTCAATAAGATGTCACATCAATACTTTTTTGTTAGGTTGTAGGGTGAAATTGATATTTTAAAATTATTTATATATGTGTATACATATAGTAGGGGGACAAAAATGGGAAGATTAGCTCTGTTTGTTTGTGAATTTGGGCATTTTGCCAAAATATTTTTTGAGAAATGGGGTTAGGGAATGTGATGGTTGTTTGTTTGTAGTTTGAGTGGTAGGTAGAGAATGAATTAGGGAAAAATTATTTATTTATTTGTATTTTGGAAGATGACAATATATCACATCAAAAACTTTTTGGTTGGGTTGAGTTTGTGACAATTGTATATAATATTGAGAAATGTATTAGAATGTGAATAGTAAGGATATTTTAGGGAATGGATTTTGTATTTGGGAGTGAGGTTGGAGAAGGTGTATTATTTATTTGTTTAAATTTTGAAAGTTGGAAAAATGTATTGAGAATTTGTAAACAAGCCCTTAGATATTGAGGAATGAGTAGAAAATAAATTGGGAGGGTATTTTGAGTCTTTTAAATATATTTTAAATAGTAAAATTGAAGAATATAATGAATTATTTATTTGTATGTTTAGAAATTATAAAAAAAAAAATTATCAATTAACGGACAAACACAAGCCGTAATTCTTCAACTAAATAAATAAGCAAAACGTAAAGGAAGTGCCCGATGTGCTAAAAAATTTCCAAACCGAAACTTAAAACCCTAGTTATGGCGGAGCGATATCTCCTCG
Organism: Jacaranda mimosifolia; assembly: GCA_018894105.1. Lineage (NCBI taxonomy): Eukaryota > Viridiplantae > Streptophyta > Magnoliopsida > Lamiales > Bignoniaceae > Jacaranda > Jacaranda mimosifolia. The sequence goes on from CM032130.1 coordinate 29,543,686, forward strand.
GAGAAATGTTTCGTCGGTGGCGGCCCAATGCCGCCATATCCGGCATGAAAGGAATTCTGACTAAGGCAACTGACAAACAGCAATATTGCACCGCCACCGCTACCAAGGGGGAGCAGTGTGAAAAGGAAAAGAATCAGAGTCAATGGTTGATCTTGCCTCCGTTCACCTCGGCCGCCGACGGTTGTTCAATCGGGAAAAAGCTGTCCGGACAACCTACCGACACGAACACGACGGCGCTTAAGTGGATTCTTGAGTGCTGCCCTCATCTACCGAGGTGTCTTGTTCAGAAACTCTTTCGCATAAGACAGGTCCATTTCTCCGTCTCTTAGGAATATAAACACTCTGCCAGCTGTCTAGAATTTGGCGTCAGGGTGCCAATGAATTCTACGTATGGATTGTCTTCTGAAACCAGCTTTTTTTTTTCCTGCTTCTTTTTCATTTTTTTCTCAGAAACAACTACGGTCTACCTCCTACTGTTTTTGCAAAATTCACATATTTCACAAATTTGATGACATGAGAGTATTGAATGCTCCAATTCTGAAATGCAAGAACAGCGGCTGAGAAGGGTAAAATGGTTATTCACTTTTGTACTAAATCCGATGTTCTTTTATATAGTTTCAAGTTGTCCCCTCTGACCGCAATTTAATGGTATATAAAGATAGAAAATTTTCACCAAACACATTATTGAAAAAGATATTTGTCGGCAAAACTTGGTCTCCATGAAGGAACTAAGAGACTTCGTAGTCTTATTGCATGATGTAAGCAATTGAAAAAGAAGTTTGCCAAACAAATAGTTGAATTAGGAGAGTATAATAATGGACTAATGATCTTGATGGGCTAAAGCCCATTGGAAAATCTTAGAGTGGGTTTGGTTTTGCTCTCCCAAATGTAGAAAAATTCCAACACTCAATGGCAACCATCAATTGCGGATTTTTGAGTAACAAACTTTTCCTAACTCTATAGTTGACATTGGAAATTTTATGGCATGTACGTATAAGTATCAATTATCTTTGTTGTCGACCATTTCTTCACCACAAGCAACGTACTAAAGAGATTTTATTTTTTAAATTTTTTGGTACTCGAAAAATTTAGGTGGATTCGACGACGGTCATTGTCAAGGCCAGGACATGCCCCAAAGTCCTATGAACGCTTATAGAGGTACTTACAGATTATCCATTAATAGAGTCCTTATGTCGGTAGATGAAGCTAAACACACGACTTTTGTGAGGCTTGTACCTGCTATTCACCAACTATACCAACAACTGTTCGCATGTACTTAAAAGAATGAAATTCAATATTTAATATATATATATATATTAACAATGATGGTATACTAAAGTATGCGTTAAAAATATTTTATATTAATCATCGTGACATGTCATTACTACTGCATTAGTTTAATTATCATAGTATTAATACTAATTATATTAATGAATAATAAAACTCTCAAGTTTTTTTTCTATATACTATAGATAAATAATACTGTAATTTAAGAATGATCATACTAAAGTAATATGTAATATTAATTATTAATTAATATAAACTCGTATGTGGCAAACAAATCAAACACTAAAAGTTCAGAAATATGGGATATAATTGGTTGCACATTCTATAAAAAATTTAATTATGTCTTGATCATGTTACTTTTATTTTGCTATCTTATATCGAGGGAGTCACTTTTAAAAATTAAAAATTTAGAGTATGATTGATGGTTCAAATTTTGGTATAATATGATTTAATTGTTAGTTTGGGCATGTAAAATGCCTTCTCATTTGATTTGGTATAGATGTATAACATTGAGAATACTTAATTAATTTTATAGGACTATATATTTTCATAAAATATTTAAACGCATGTTTTAATTGTTTGAATTTTATTATATAAAATAATATATTTGAAAAAAGAATAAAAGGAGTAAAGTTGAATAGTAGAGATAAGGAATAATATATTTAGAGAGAAAAAACATGACACATGGAAGATGTACAAGAGAAAATGACAAAAACTTATTTAATATTTTTTTCCCTAAATATAATTGTACTAAATAATGACATGGCACCCTCATGCTTTATGAAGAGTACTGGCGATGGTAGTGAACTCGATGCCCTCACTTAAAATTTGAAGGTACAAAGTATAACATACTTACTGTTTTATTTCATATATTATAATACATTTTTAATCATTTCCATTTATTTTATTTAAATTCATGATAAGTAAAATAAAAATTATTTAGAAAATAAAAATGACATAATATGATTTTGAAAATAAGAGAGAGAGAGAGAGTAAAAGTGGAGAAAATCTTAATATTATTTTTGTTGAACATAATTAATTTTACAACACATCGTAGCATATTATGTATACACACACACACACACACACAGAGGCAGAGAGGGTACTTAAGTAAGTATTTTTGTATTCATCGTGTAATTAATTATTTTTAAAATTTCGTCAAATTAATTACATGTTAAATATAATATAATCGTGAATCATGATACAATTAATTTCAATTAAATCAAATTTCGGACAAAACAAATTCAAAAAATTCAAGGAGCAAGCATTTTAGGTATTTCTCAACATGAAACACAAGTGGACTCCATTTCTAAAAAGAGAAAAAATGAAGAATTTGACCTATGAAAAACTTCTATGGAGATATCACGACTTTTTATACTATAAATAGTATTAATAATACATAAGAACCTCCTATTTGAGTAATTATCACTTAATTTGAGCAAAGTGTATTTGTAGTGTCCACGACACGTATGAATAGCCTTGGATCCTTAATCATAGTTGTTATAAATTTAGGTAAAAAGGCACTTCTCTTTGCCCCTTTATAGTATTTTAGTTCAACCAACTTGGTTTTCGTATCACATTCAACATCATGCAAGGTCCAAATTAAGATTTATTAATCCACGTGGCATTCTTTTCACTACATATAATAATTAAATAACAGTTATGAGTATCATTTTTAAATTAATAAAATATACATATATTTTAAAAAATAAATCTTTTTAAACATAAAAAATATAAATTAACCTACTTTTCAATCCTACAAACTATTATAATCATTAATTTCCAACATTTCATGCAAATACATTTTCATTTCCACATCACATCACATAACTAACTTTCCAACTTTTAGAAATGACTGGAAATGGAAATGACATTTGAAAATAAAACCAAACAAGCTGTTAGAGCCTTTTTCACCAATTTTATTATTTTAGAAATAGAAATCATCTCTTTTTAAAAATTTTCACACAACATAATTTCAATTTCTATTTTCAAAATACATTCTCCAATAATCTATATATCTTCTCTCTCTATTCCATTATTTTTATCTCTCTCTACCTACAACCTACATAATCATTACATTTCCAACATAATCATTACATTTTCAAACATTTTATCCAAATACATTTATATTTTCAAATCACATCACATAACTAATTTTCACCATTTTAGAAATGAAGGAAATGAAAATTGAAAATGGAAATAAAACCAAACAAGCCCTTAAAATTTGATATATCGAGATACTTTTAAAGATCAATATTTTTAAAATTTATTGTTAAATATGAAAGTTTCTATTGTGCAGAACGATTATTGTCCTATCATAATCAGAAGTTTATTATTATAAAAAGATGTCCCGTAACTACGAAAGAAGGGAGAATAAACTATTTATAAAATTATTTTAAGGGTCCTCGATTTTTTTGGTATAGAAAAAAATTAATATAATCATAATCCCTCTAATTCAGAAGACGTCACAATGTGATGGTGCTCAAATCTGTATCAAAAACATAGAAGCTCCAATTCTGCAATATATTATTTTGTCAACACTCGTGATAAATATTTTATTATTATAAAAGAACATCAAATGAGCCTCAATTCTTCCAATACGTAGCAAACTTGATGTCATTAAGCACGAAAATATAATAAATTGGCCCAAGACAACAACACAAAAATTAAATAAAAATACTCGAGACATTCATTGCACATGTGTTCAAAAAAAAATATTATGAAATTTAAGAAGTTTAATACTTCAATCGATTAAAGTGTGTTGTTAGAATCTCAAGGACTGCTCATATTTATTTAAAATTTTGATTCATTTTTAATAAAAAAATTATAAAATATATTAAAATTCTTGTTCTGTATCAACAACGATGAATCACTAGTGGGGCGACGTAGGGATCGAAATAATTTTGATTGCACAAATTTTAGCCTTAAATAGAAGGTGGATCTGAGGCCGCAAAGGGTATTTAGAGCATATTAGAGACGATCCCCTTCCCTAAAAAAGTTAAAAAAACAGCGATGAATCACGAAGTACTAAATTTTTGAAAACCCACCAAATGGAATTATCATTATAAACCCACAACAAAGGTGGACTTTTTTCTTGAATTTAGTCTAATGCATTGAAATTTCACCTGGCTTTCCCCACTCTATATGCATGCATGTAATTTTGAAAATGACTTCATGCATGAAAATATTAGCCTATATTTTATATGTTTCCTTTTTTCAACGTTGATAGAGTCATCTTCCCAACCCCAAATCTTTTCCTTAACCACCTGAAAATACTTTTTGGATCATCCCAAATATTTGGTCCGGAGGTAGCTGGGCGGCGGCATTTCAAGATTTTCCTATGTCCTTCCTAGGTTGCTTCTTGGAACCTATAATGATTTTGGGTAACTAGCACTAATTAATATTACCCCCTTTGACAAAATTGATAGCATACACACTATGAAAAATATAATAATAATAATAAAATAATAAGTGATAAAGTAAAAATTATTATTAATAACATGTGTTGAGTGATATTATCTTTTATTCTATTATTAATAATATTTTTTATTTTGTCATAATATAGCTCAATGGTGACAAAACAAATACTTTATCATTGCTAGTTAGTGACAACCATGTAGCAACAATCTAGTGAAAATAAAAATTGTCACTGTAATTTGTGATAAGATTTTTATTAATGTCACCAAGTCGTCACCGTAGGTGTATCACTAATTGTCAATAATGATAATTTAAACATTATTCTTGTCACTATTTGGTTTATAAAAATCATTAAAGCAATAAAAACTAAGGTAATGTGTGGATATGCATTATATGTTTTGGGAGAATGAATTTTGGGAGTGTGGTTGAGGAATGTGAAATTTATGTTGGGGAATGTGATGTACGTTTGTTTATGTTTTAGGAATAGTTAGAAAATTATTTTGGAAAATTTTGATATATTTGTTTATGTTTGGGGAGGAGACAAATTCTACTGTAATAGTTAAATCAATTTTTTTTTGTTGGATTTTTAGGGTAAAAATGAAATTGAGTGATTTTTCTATTATTAGAATAATAATAAGATATGTATGATATATATAATATGTATGTATATATTAAAAAATAAAAAAGTTTTGGGAATAATGAAATATAGAATATGGTATTTTGGAAATTTTAGTTTGACATTTTTGAGGAAATTTTTTTGTATTTTGGTTATATTTGGCAAAATAATTTTGTTTCGCCAAAATGTAACCAGACATAGCTTAAATTTTTTGTCACCTGATATACATAATTAATGATAACTTTTATATTGTTACTTACTATTTTATCATTAATTTATCTTTTTCTTGTAGTGCCAAAAAATATTAAATTGATCAAATATTGATATATTTATATATAAATTCAGATTATGTTTTAATATCAACTGTTTACTTTCAAACGAGAAAATTTAAGGATTATTAAATTCGTATTCAACCACATGGTTCCTTATGTGAATGGGAGTCTAATTACCAAATTACTCATCTATAGAGTCATATCCAAATTTAATTACTTCGTGTTAAGTTTCATAATCAATAAAAATATTAATTTTGATAATTTTGAATTCTTTAAAGAAGTTAATAAAATTATATTGAACACAATTCAAATTTCAAAAATACCAAAATCAATAAATTTGGTTAAGTCAATTATGTTGATGTGCAACCTTTCTAATTATGTGATTTTAGAGGTCTAAGATTTTGGTGCCAAATTCCTCCAATAAAATAAAAGCCTTTATCATATTTTTTTGAAGTTACACTTCGTGTTATGCACGTGTTTTTTCCGTGTGAGCTCCCGGAAAATTTAAAAATTAAGAATTTATCACTAGAAATATTAGAGTAAAATCAACTTTGGTATAAGTTTGATACAATATATTTTTTTAATTTTCTCACTACAAAAAAATTATATCAATGACAAAATAATAAGTAATAATATAAAAATTATCATTAATGATATGTATTAAGTTGCAATGACTTTTATTTTTGTCCTTAGTGATATTTTTCTGGTAACAATCATTTTTGTTTTATCACAATATAACACATTAGTGACTGAAACTAATATTTTAGGTTGTTACCATTAACAATTAGTGACACTCCGATAGTGATAATCTAGTGACAATAAAAATCGTCGCCATAATTTGTGACAAATTTTTTATTGTTACTAAGTTATCATCATATGGGTGTCATTAATTATCATTTGCGACAACTTAAATACTATTATTATCGCTACTTAATTTGTAAAAATTATTAAAGTGACAAAACAAAATCGTTTGTCCCTAATATATATAATTAGTAATAATTTTTGTATTGTCACTTATTATTTTACTTATTATTTTGTTACTAAGATATCCTCATTCTGTAGTGTCTTAATATATTTTGTTACTCAATAAGAGTACCGCATAGATTAGATAATCATTTCATTTATTTTATTTTTTTTATAACATTTTGGATTCTCCATTCATGCACGTTTTATTATTTTTATTCTATTTCATATATATATTGAATGTATTAAATATTTTTTTATAAAAATAGTTGATTGTGAATCAAATGATTTGACATACATATATACGAAACTGGGATAACGGATGAAACATATATTACAGTAAATTATTTAAATTGCCTTTCAAGGACTATCATGAGTGTGAAGTCTAATAATAATAAAAAAAAAAAAACTAATAAACTATATAACAAGTCTTTTGATTGAATAAAATAAAGAAATTAAAATTTTATATAATTGACATTTTGTGCGACATGATTGGTCCAATTTTACTTGACTTTGTAGTAAGCCATCACCGCCACTATTGCAAGTTCACATAGGTGAACCCAAATGAAACTCCCTTAGTCAAACCATTGCTATCAATAAGCACACATTCTCATCCTATAAATTCATGCGCCAAAGATTTTAGAATCCCCATGAATTCTCCCTTCCTCATTTCACAACCACATGGCTAAATTACACTCATATTTCATCTTCTTCCTTCTATTTTCTCTCATGGTGAAGCACGATTTTTGCATGGTTCAAGCCCGACCAGTATTGAAGGAGTCGGGATGGCAACGGAACGGGTTAAGTTGACTATCAGCTGAAGATGTGATTCCTGCTAAGTCTGGGCCGAGTCCTGGGGCTGGAAACGAATTTAAAAACCTCAAGAAAAGTACTATTCAATATGTTGAGAGTTTGAAGTCGGGCCCGAGTCCAGGAGAAGGGCATAAACATGTCCCACCTATTGATGAAAATGAGTCATAAGTGCTTATTTGTGGATTATAATACTTAGCATTGATGCAGCCATTATAAAACAAATTTGTAATGATTTTAGGCTTTAATAAGGCCGCATTGCTTGAGTTTAGTCCTAGCATTATGCCTAATGGCAATGCAATTACATGTGATCGCATGTTATACAAATTATTTTAAGATATTAGTTCACTGTGTTCAGGTACATGATATGAATTTACTATTAATTGCTTTGTGAATGTCTTATACTAATTGCTTATAGAGAAAACATATATTTTTTAATTTCTCGATAAAAGTATTTTTTTTTCAATACGAGGTAGTATGATATGAGTATAAATAGAAAATTTACTCCTATAATAAGCTGATACAATTAAGAAATCTTATTTAAAAACTCTTTCGACACTCATTATTCCACTTGCATGGTATGTGCCAAAATTGTTGTACATAAATGTAAAAATTTGTAATGAAAACATAATTGACCGAAGTTTTCAATATAATTTTCCTGAAATGAATTGGTTGTTTTGTAATGTTACTAGCTATATTTCAACATGTTTGTGTAATTATTCTTTAGAATATATATAGATTAAATTTCATAATTAATATATATTAAAGAGTTAAGTAAGTTATCAATGAAAAAATCTAAATCGATTTAAAAATTTTGATTAATCACATATACAAAATAATGGAATTAATCATTGAATTATGCGGATCATTCTATATGATTATTTAATGTGTCTTGGGAACATGTAAAAATAATTTGATAGTTGACATAAGGATTTGCAGGAGGATGGATAGTTGTATTTTTTTTTTTTAAATAAAAAACTAATATAGTAATCATGTCATAACTTGCTCGTATATATCTCGTCACTTAATTTCGATGTAATAGAGTGATTGTAATATCTCAAAACTTCTGAAATTTAAAATCAACTATATATTAATACTTCAAATACCTAACCAAATGCTATTTGAAATTACGAAGGTTTTTTAGATATTGAAATGTGAAGTATTTTGTTGGCTTTATTATTTAACTACATGCAAAGAATTAGGTTGCAGTATAAAAATCTTTTAAAAATTTGAATGCATTACTTATTATTATATTTAAAAATTAAAGAATTTAATTGATTAATAAAATTAACGACCTACGACTTTGGGTGGTAATTAATAGGAGTATTATTTATTTAAAATTAAAAGACCCCATTAATCCTCCTCCTCCTTCTCCTCCTTCTTTATTTTTAATGTGCCCCTCTTTAGTTCTTACTCTTGTCAAAAGTTGCATTTCTAAATAGCACTAATAAATTGATGAAATTGCTGAAAAATCAACTGAGCGACAAAGTTCATGCATAATTATATTAATTTCTCGTGATAAAATTTAGGTAGTATTTAATTTTATTTGGTTGTTTTGGAGAGAATATTTTGGGAAAATATTTTGGAGAGTGGACTAGGAGAATGTGATGTATGCTTGATTTCATTTTAGAAATATGTTAGAAATTATTTTGAAAAATTGGAATGATATGTTTGGTTTTATTTTGGTATGAGACAAATTGTATGGTAAATGTCAAATTAGTATCTTTTTGTTTTAGTGAACTAAAAATATAATTTTATATTATTATTTTATATATATAATTATAGTATGAGATAATATATATGTATATATATAATTTTTATGTTTTTCTTAGGAAATGGTGAAAGAAAGATATTTTAAAATATTTTTAGATTATTTTAAGTATTTTGAGAGAAATAAAAAAGGTAGGTTTGTTTTTATTTTTTCCCCATAAGGAAGACACTTTGGAGAAATAAAAGCAAACATTCCCTTAACCCATATAAATATAATCTTTGAGAAGGTGTTATTTATTCATTTATTTATTTATTTATTATTATTATTATTATTAGTATTAGTATTAGTATTAGTATTAGTATTTTGAGAAGTTAAAGGCTTGTTTGTTAATGAATTTGAGTATTTTGCCAAAAATATTTTGGCAAAATAATTTATGGGAAGTGGAGTTAGAGAATGTGATGGTTGTTTGTTTGTATTTTGGGTGGTAGGTGGAAAATAAATTGAGAAAAAATTATTTGTTTGTTTATATTTTGGGATAGGATAAAATGTCAAATTAATAACTTTTTTGTTGGGTTATAGGGCGAAATTGATATTTTAAAATTATTTATGTATGTGTATATACAGATTGGGTAGGGGGACAAAAAATGAGAAGGTTAGGCCTTGTTTGCTTGTGAATTGAGGCATTTTGCCAAAATGGTTTTTGGGAAGTGGGGTTGGGGAATGTAATTGTTGTTTATTTGTGTTTTGAGTGGTAGGTAGAAAATGAATTAAGAGAAAATTATTTATTTATTTATTTATTTGTGTTTTGGGATGGGACAAGATATCGCATCAATAACTTTTTGATTGGATTGGTGGAGTGAAATGTATATTTTAAAAGTATTTATATATAGGTATATATAGATTGAATGAGTGGTAGTATGTGTATATATATAATGTGAATGAGACAATTTACGATAAGTTGTATAGTATTGGGGAATGTATTAAAATGTGAATAGTAAAAATATTTTGGGGAATGAATTTTATATTTTGAAAATGAATTGAGGAATGTGTATTGTTTGTTTGTTTAAATTTTAGGAATTAAAAAATATATTAAAAATTTATAAACAAACAAGCCCTTGATATTGGGAAATGGACAGTGAAATTGTAGAATGTAATAAATTATTTATTTGTATTTTAAAAATTAAAAAATATTTTGTCAATTTACAAACAAACAACCCTTAATTTATAAATAAGCAAAATGTAAAGCAAGTGCCCATGTGCTAAAAAATTTCAAAACCCAAACTTAAAACCCTAATTATGGCGGAGCGATATCTTCTCGGAGAAATGGTTCGTCGGTGGCGGCCCAGTGCCGCCGTATCCGGCATGAAAGGAATTCTAACTAAGGCAACTCACAAACAGCAATACTGCAACTGCACCGCCACCGCTACCACGGGGGAGCAGTGTGAGAAGGAAAAGAATCATAATCAATGGTTGATTTGCCTCCGTTCATCTCGACCGCCGACGGTTGTTCAATCGGGAAAAATCTGTCCGGACAACCTGCCGACACGAACACGACGGCGCTTAAGTGGATTCTTAAGTGCTGCCCCCATCTACCGAGGTGTCTTGTTCAGAAACTCTTTCGCTTAAGACAGGTTCATTTCTCTGTCTCTTAGGACAATAAACACTTGAGCAGCTGTCTAAAATGTGGCGTCAGGGTGCCAATGAATTCTACGTACGGATTGTCTTCTGAAACCAGCTTTTTTTTTTTGGCTTCTTTTTCATTTTGTTCTCAGAAACCACTACGGTCTACCTGCTAGTGCTTTTGCAAAACTCACGAAAAGAATGCTCCAATTCTGAAATGAAAGAACAGCGGCTGAGAAGGGTAAAATGGTTAATCCACTTTTGTACTAAATCTGATGTTCTTTTATTTAGTTTCAAGTTGTCCCCTCTGACCACAATTTAATGGTTTATAAAGATAGAAAATTTTCACCAAACACATTATTGAAAAAGATATTTGTCGGCAAAACTTGGTCTCCATGAAGGAACTAAAGAGACTTCATAGTCTTATTGCATCATGTAAGCAATTGAAAAAGAAGTTTGCCAAACAAATAGTTGAACTAGGAAGGTACAATAATGGACTAATGATCTTGATGGGCTAGAGCCCATTGGAAAATCTTAGAGTGGGTTTGGTTTTGCTCTTCCAAATGTAGAAAATTTCCAACACTCAATGGCAACCATCAATTGCGGATTTTTGTGTAACAAACTTTTCCTAACTCTATAGTTGACATTGGAAATTTTGTGGCATGTACGTATAAGTATCAATTATCTTTGTTGTCGACCATTTCTTCACCACAAGCAACGTACTAAAGAGATTTTATTTTTAAAATATTTCGGTACTCAAAAAATTTAGGTGAACTCGACGGTAGTCATTGTCAAAACTAGGGCATGCCCCAGAGTCCTATGAATGCTTCTAAAAGTACTTACAGATTATCTACTAATGGAACCCTTATGTCTACAGAGGAAGTTAAACACACGACTTTGTTGAGGCCCGTGCCTATCTTTACCAAATGTACCAAAATCTATTGGCACGTACTTAAGAGAATGAAATTCAATAATATATATATTAGCAGTGGTGGTATATTAAAGTATGCGTTAAAAGTATTTTATATTAATCGTCATCGTGACATGTCATTCCTACTGCATTAATTTAATTATCATAATATTAATACTAATTATATTAATGAATAATATAACTCTCAAGTTTTTTCTATATATACTATAGATAAATAATACTGTAATTTAACAATGATCATACTAAAGTAATATGTAATATTAATTATTAATTAATATAAACTCGTATGTGGCAATCAAATCAGACCCTAAAAGTTCATAAATATGGGATATAATCGGTTGCACATTTTATAAAATTTTTAATTATGTCTTGATCATGTTACTTTTATTTTACTATCTTATAACGAGTGAGTCATTTTTAAAAATTAAAAATTTAGAGTATGATTGATAGTTCAAATTTATAATTGTTAGATTGGGCATGTAAAATGCCTTCTCATTCGATTTGCTGTAGATGTATAACATTGAGAGTATTTAATTAATTTTATAGGATTATATATTTCATAAAATATTTAAATGCATATTTTAATTGTTTGAATTTTATTATATAAAACAATATATTTGAAAAAAGAATAAAAGGAGTAAATTAAGTTGAATAGAAGAGATAAGGAATAATACAGTTAGAGAGAAAAAGCATAACACATGGAAGATATGCCAGAGAAAATGACAAAAACTTATATTTTTTTCCCTAAATATAATTAATTTATCCAATACGTACTAAATAATGGCATGGCATCCTCATGCTTTATAAAGAGTACTAGCGATAGTAGTGAACTCGATGCCCTCACGTAAATTTTGAAGGTACAAAATTTAACATACTTACTATTTTATTTCATATATTATAATATATTTTTGATCATTTCCATTTATTTTATTTAAATTCATGATAAATAAAATAAAAAATGACATAATATGATTTTGAGAGGGAGAAAGGGAGGGAGAGAGATGCCAAAGAAAGGAGGAGAGTAAATAAAAGTGGGAAAAAATCTTAATATTATTTTTGTTGAACATAATTAATTTTACAAAACAACATAGCATATTATATGTATACATTTATATATATATATATAGAGAGAGAGAGAGAGAGAGTACCTAATTAAGTAAGTATTGTCATATTTATCATGTAATTGGTTTTTTTTTTTAAAAAAATTTCATCAAATCAGTTACATATTAAATATAATATAGCCGTGAATTTTGATACAATTAATTTGAAATTACATCAAATTTCGAATAAAAAATTTCAAAAAATAAAGGGAAAATTTAGGTAATTCTCAACATTAAATTATAAAAGTGGACTCCATTTCTAAAAAGAGAAGAAATGAAGACTTTGACCTATAAAAAATTTCTATGGAGATATCGCGACTTTTTGTACTAGAAATACTATTAAAAATCATAGGAACCTCCTATTTGAGTAATTATCACTTAATTTGAGCAAATGGTATTTGTAGTGTCCACGACACGTATGAATAACCTTGGATCCTTAATCCTAGTTGTTCTAAATTTAGGTAAAAAGGCACTTCTCTTTGTCCCTTTATACTATTTTTGTTCAACCAATTTGATTTTCATATCACTTTAAACCTAGTGCGAGGTCCAAATTAAAGATTTATTAATCCATGTGGTATTATTTTCACTACATATAATAATTAAATAATAGTTATGAGTATAAAAAGACGCCGACATCTTAAAATTTTATATATCAATATACTTTTAAAGATGAATACTCTTAAAATTTATTGTTGAATATGAAAATTTTTATTTTGTAGAACGATCATCGTCCTATCATGATCAGAAATTTATTATTATAAAAAGACGTCCTATAATTATAAAAGAAGAAAGAATAAACGATTTATAAAATTATTTTAAAAAATTTTGACTTTTTTGATATAGAAAAATTTTAATATAATTATAATCCCTCAATTAAGAAGACATCACAATATAATCCATGAATCCACCAAATGGAGCTTATCATTATAAGCCCATAACGAAGGTGGACTTTTTTCTTGAATCCCATGACGTGTTGGTCTAATGCATTGAAATTTCACCTGGCTTTCCCCCACACTATTTATTTAGTCATTCCATGCATATAATTTTGAAAATGACTTCATGCATGAAAATATTAGGCCAATTTGGTTTTATTTTCATTTTCATCATTTATAAAATTTGAAAAGTTAGTTATTAAAAATGAATTAAAAAATGAGTTTGTATTTGAATAAATTATTAGAAAAGTAATAATTATGTTGGTGTAAATAGGTTGTAAATGGAGATAGATAGAAATAATAAAATATAGAGAAAAGATATATAAGTCATTCAGAGAAAATATATAAATTATTAGAGAATGTATTTTAAAAATAAAAATAAAAATAAAAATATTATTGAATGAAAATGTGTCAAAAAAAATAACGTATTTTATTTTTAAAATAATAATAAAAATATGAAAATGGGCTTTGAAAATAAAATCAAACGGGCCTTTAGCTTGTGTTTTTATATGTTTCCTTTTTTCAACATTGATAGAGTCATTTTCCCAACCCCAAATCTTTTCCTTAACCACCTGAAAATACTTTTTGGATCATCCTAGAGAATTTGGTCTCCCCAACCACGATCCCGAGGTGGCTGGGCGGCGGCATTTCAGGATTTTCTTCTATCTTTCCTAAGTTGCTTCTTGGAAACCTGTAATGATTTTGGGCAAATAGCACTAATATTAGCCCAACTGACAAATTGTTAGCATATTTAAATATATTCACCAAATACCAAATTGATCAAATATTGATATATTTTAATATAAATAATTTTGTCCAGTAGCATGTAGTTCAATAGGATCAATTTCTCCTACTATATGGAAGATCTCGTGTTCGAGCTTGAATGAGCTTCTTTGTATGATTTATGTACATTGTGTCTAGTTTATACTTCGACTTATTTGATTTGCGAATAAGAAAAATATTGATTTTGATAAGTTTGAATTCTTTAAAGAAGTTAATAAAATTAGATTAAACACAAATTAAGTTTTTGAAATACCAAAATTAGTAAATTTGGTTAGGGTTGATCAATTATAGTTGATGTGCAACCTTCCTAATGACGTAATTTCTAAGATTTTGCTATCAATTTCCTCTGATAAAATAAAAGTCTTGATAATTTTTTTTTCAAGTTACACGTATTACGCACATTATTTTCTGTGTTAACTCCCAGAAAATTCGAGTTAAGCATTTATCACTAGAAATATTGTCAAATTAATTTTGGCATAAGTTCAATACAATTTTTTATTTTTTTATTTTTTATTAAAATCAGTAAGAATACTGCATAACAACAAATGAAACATATATTGAAGTAGATGATTTAAACTTTTATATAATTGACATTTTGCGTAACATAATTGGTCCGATTTTATTTGACTTCTTAGTTAGCCATCACCGCCGCTACTGCAAGTTCACATGGTTGAATCCACATGAAACTCCCTTAGTCAAACCATTGCTATCAATTAGCACACATTCTCATCCTATAAATTCATGCGCCAAACATTTTGGAGTCCCCATGAATTCTCCCTTCCTCATTTCACAACCACATGGCTAAATTACACTCATATTTCTTCTTACTCCTTCTATTTTATCTCATAGTGAAGCATGATTTTGGCACGATTCAAGCCCGGCCATTATTGAAGGAGTCGGGATGGCAACGGAGCGTGTTAAGTCGGCTATCATCCGAAGATGTGAAACTTGATAAGTCTGGGCCGAGTCCTGGGGCTGGACATAAATTTACAAATCTGAAAAAAGCTAATGTTCAATCTGCTGGGAATTTGAATTCGGGCCCGAGTCCAGGAGAAGGGCATAAACATGGCCCACCTCTTGATAAAAATGAGCCATAAGTGCTTATTTGTGGATTATCATAGTTAGCATTGATGCAGCCATTATAAAACAAATTTGTAATGATTTTAAGCTTTAATAAGACCGCAATGCTTGAGTTTAGTCCTACCATTATGCCTAATGGCAATGCAACCGCATGTGATAGTATGTTATACAAATTATTTTAAGATGTTAGCTTACCGTGTTCAAGTACACGATATGAATTTACTATTAATTGCTTTGTGAATGTCTTATACTAGTTACTTATATAGAAAATATATTTTTTTTAATTTCTCAATAAAAGTATTTTCATTTTTAATATGAGATAGTATGATCATGACTATAAATAGAAAATTTACTCCTATAATAAGCTGATACAATTAAGAAATCATATTTAAAAACTCTTTTGACACTCATTATTTGACTTGCATGGCATGTGCCAAAATTATTGTACATAAATGTGAAAAATTTATAATGAAAACATCATTGACCGAAGTTTTCAATATAATTTTCTCCAAATGAATTTGTTGTTTTGCAATGTTACTAGCTATATTTCAACGTGTTTGTGTAATTATTCTTTAGAATATATATAAATTAAATTTCATAATTAATATATATTAAAGAGTTAAGTAAGTCACCGATAAAAAAATTTAAATTGGTTTAAAAAATTTAATTAATCACATATACAAAATAATGGAATTAATCATTGAATTACGCAGATCATTCAACATTATTATTTAATGTGTTTTGGGAACATGTAAAAATAATTTGATAATATAAGGATTTGCAGGAGGGTGGAAGTCGTAATTTTTTTTAAAAAATTAATAAGATAATAATCATGTTATAACTTGCTCGTATATATCTCGTCACATAGTTTTCATGTGAAGTATTTTGTTGGCTTTATTATTTAACTACATGCAAAGAATTAGGTTGCAATATAAAAATCTTTTAAAAATTTGAATGCATTACTTATTGTTATATTTAAAAATTAAAGAATTTAATTAATTAATAAAATTAACGACCTAGGACTTTGGGTGGTAATTAATAGGAGTATTTTTTATTTAAAATTAAAAGACCCCATTAATCCTTTTATTTATTTATTTATTTATTTATTTATGTACCCCTCTTTAGTTCTTACTCTTGTCAAAAGTCGCATTTCTAAATAGCACTAATAAATTGATGAAATTGCTGAAAAATCAACTGATGCACGCGACAAAGTTCATGCATAATTATATTAATTTCTTGTGATAAAATTTAGCTAGTATTTAATTTTATTTTGGATGTTTTGGAGAGAATATTTTGGGAAAATATTTTGAAGAGTGGATTGGGAGAATGTGGTGTATGTTTAGTTTTATTTTAGAAATTTGTTAGAAATTGTTTTAAATTGAAATGGTATGTTTGAATTTTATTTTGTTATTATTTTGGTATGAGACAAATTATATGATAAATGTCAAGTTAGTATCTTTTTGTTTTAGTGAAAAAGATATATATAATTATAATATGAGATAATGTATATGTATATATATAATTTTTATGTTTTCTTAGGAAATGGTGAAAGACACGTATTTTAAAATATTTTTAGATTATTTTAAATATTTTGAGAAAAATAAAAAAGGTATGTTTGTTTTGATCCCCATAAGGAAGACACTTCGGAGAAATAAAAACATTACCTTAACCCCATGTAAATATTATCCTGAAGATATTAATTCTTTTTTTATTTTTGTTGATAATTTTGAGAAATTAAAGGCTTGCCTATTTATGAATTGAAGCATTTTACCAAAATATTTTGACAAAATGATTTTTTAAAAGTAGAATTAAAGAATATGATGATTATTTATTTGTGTTATTTGGCAAAATAATTTTTGAAAAGTGGGGTTGGAGAATGTAATGATTGTTTATCGGTGTTTTTTGTGATAGCTTGGTAGGCAAAAAATAAATTAAGAAAAAATTATTTTTTATTTGTATTTTGAATGAGAACAATATGTTATGTCTATAATTTTTTTGTTGAATTAATAGGATGAAACTAATATTTTAAAATTATTTATGTATATATATATATATAATTGGGTAGGGGGGACAAAAATTAGGAAGGTTAGATAAGCCAAGAATACGAAATGGGTAGAAAATGAATTATTAAGGTATTTTGGATCTTTTAAGTATATTTTAGATAATAAAATTAAAAAATATTTATATAAGAAATTATTTATTTATATTTTAAAAAATAAAAAATATTTTATCAATTTACAAACGAACGAGCCCTAATTCATCTAACTAAATAAATAAGCAAAATGTAAAGGAAGTTCTCCGTGTGCTAAAAAATTTCAAAACCCAAACTTAAAACCCTAATTATGGCGGAGCGATATATCGTCGGAGAAATGTTTCGTCGGTGGCGGCCCAATGCCGCCGTATCCGGCATGAAAGGAATTCTAACTAAGGCAACTAACAAACAGCAATACTGCATCGCCACCGCTACCAAGGGGGAGCAGTGTGAAAAGGAAAAGAATCATAATCAATGGTTGATCTTGCCTCCGTTCACCCCGGCCGCCGACGGTTGTTCAATCGGGAAAAAGCTGTCCGGACAACCTGCCGACACGAACACGACGGCGCTTAAGTGGATTCTTAAGTGCTGCCCTCATCTACCGAGGTGTCTTGTTCAGAAACTATTTCGCTTAAGACAGGTCCATTTCTCCGTCTCTTAGGGATATAAACACTCTCGCAGCTGTTTAAAATGTGGCGTTAGGGTGCCAATGAATTCTACATACGGATTGTCTTCTTAAACCAGAGTTTTATTTATTTATTTATTTATTTTTGCTTCTTTTTCATTTTTTTCCTGAGAAACAACTATGGTCTACCTGCTAGTGTTTTTGAGCAAATTCGCATATTTCACAAATTTGATTGATATGAGAGTATTGAAGGATCGGTAGTTGGTGGATGAATGAAAGTTAATTATATCATGAAAGATGTATTGTATGATTCGTGCTCTGTGTAAAGATTAGAAGTAAAGCAAGCTTCAAAAACATGTCAATTTTGTTATGATTATTGTTTTCACGAGTGCACATGAATGAACAAGTATTGGTTGAGAGCTAGTATGCTCTATGAGCCAAGTATAACTAACACTAATGAGCTATAAGCTAGCCAAACACTTACTCATCTGCTTTGTTTACTGCTGCCTGAGCACTTATTTCTACATGAGGATATTAATATCTGCACATGGTGCTCATTCTGGTTCTCCTATTATGATTTGCTTCAGGTTCGAAAAGAATGCTCCAATTCTGAAACGAAAGAACAGCGGCTGAGAAGGGTAAAATGGTTATTTACTTTTGTACTAAATCTGATGTTGTTCTTTTATTTAGTTTTAAGTTGTCCCCTCTGACCACAATTTAATGGTTTATAAAGATAGGAGCTAAAGATCTGATGGACATTGGTGATAAAATATTCCTTCCTAAATCTGTTGATGGGAAGCCTCCTTCAACAACAGCAGAGAATCAGAGCTTTTTCAATGAAGTAGAAATGAAATTTGTCCATAGCCTTGAATTGTACAAGGTATCATGGTCTATAAATTGTAGTTGGTCTTTTATGTAGCTAGGCCACTATTTTTCCATGGTGTGTATTGTGCTTGAAGGGAAAGCCTAATCTTCCAGTTACATAATTTTAGGATCCAGCTATAATTGTCATCAATAAACCGCCTGGAATTCCTGTACAGGTAGGTACAGGTTTCTGCTGCTTTTTTTATGAGATTGCAGTAAATGTGTTCTCTTTGACGTTATACAAAGTTTCCTTTCAGGGTGGCCTTGGGATAAAGAGAAGTTTAGATGAATTGGCTGCCAAGTATTTGAGATACGACTACACAGAGTCTCCTCGTCTGGTGCGTTCTAAGGGTTCTGTTCATGTTATAATATCCTGTCATATATAAACACATAGGTTTGCTTTTTGATTGATGCAATAAATTCTAAGCCTACATTTAAAGGCACAGGTGGACATATATCAAAGAGTTCCTTTTAATACGCTATGTTTATGCTTTTTTCCATTGTGAATCAAAGCAGCGGGTTTTTGGCTATTATAATGATGTTATACTATATCTCTGCATGACATCAATAAAAGACTCACGCTTCATCATGTATAGGCCACAAAATTCATAACATGTTTATGAACAATTTTACCTGCACGAGGTGTTCGTTTCCTTTTTTCCCTTCTTTTTTTTTAAGTAGCTTTACTTGCCAAAAATGAAAAATAAAAATGTAGCCTGTTCTCTTTAAGTCTCTCCACTTGTCCTATGTTTTTGTGGTCTAGTAAGTAGCCCTTCTCTTTGTGTACATTGTTATTGACAGGCTTATTGATAGGTGCACAGACTTGACAGAGACAGCAGTGGCATATTAGTGATGGGAAGGACACAGTTGACAGCTACAATCCTGCATTCAATTTTTCGTGAGAAAACTTTTGGAGCATCAAATGAAGTGTGTAATTTTGTTAGCTCGTCATGCAATATAATAATTTGTATAGTTCTATAAGATTCTTAAAGAAAATAATAACTATTGCTCGGTTACTGTTTTGGTATCTAACATAAGCTCCATATCTAATTCATCATTTTCTACCTTATAGATTCCTAGTTGTAAAAGAATCCTGCAAAAGAGGTATTGGGCTTTAGTTATTGGATCTCCGAGACGTCGAGAAGGATTAATTTCTGTGCCCTTGGTGAAGGTGTGTTTTCTCTTTCCCATCTTTGGATTTTCTTTCTTTCTTTTAGAGCACTCTTCCATTCTTATTGGTTAGTCTCTGCTGTTTTTTCTTGTTAATATGATATTTACCTCGTGCATTTTTGTCCAAACAATTTTACAAGTTATTTGTAGCTTGACATATGTGTAACTTGTGTTAGAAGTACTCTAAAGTTTACATGATTTAGATGGCTTGAAGTAAATGGTGATGCAAGGATCCATAAGCACAATGGAAAGTGAAACTTTCATCACATAAGATAACTTGAATCATCATATGCTAAGCATCTATTTTATGCCATAAGTGATTCTTCACAAATCAAGGCGTAGAGGTTCCTCTTGACTCTTCGATTGGATCTCCACCTCTTTCTCTTCCTTGGCATCTTCTTGCTCACTTCTTTGCTACAATTTGCATCAGCAAAAGGCATTCAAAAACCACCAAATAAGCGTCTATAATGGCAGCAAGAATTGACTACAAAGTGAGCTCTAAAACTACTAATAATGTATGGAAAACTCTTCTTCACTGGGCTCGTCTTTATTCACCAATAAGTAATTCAATTTTGGTACCTCTAATGGTATCTACAAACCTTATCAAATCACTCTAAATATTCAATCTTAAGCTAGAAAAAGATAGGAGGTGATGGAGGAATTTTGGAAAAGAAGATGAGACTTGAGAGGTAGTTTGGAAGAGAGAAAGAGAGAGAGGATAGGATCTAGGGGAGATAATTTTGTTCACAACAAAAATGAGAGAGATGCGGGAAATTTTTGAGAGCATGGCCTACTACATAGAGGGGTTTCACACCCTATTATAATATGTGATGGATGCATTAAGATTTCTCTAGATGCATCCTTCACACATTTCTTTCTTGTGATGCCAACTTGCATGCCAAGTAGGATATTTGATTTTATTAATTAAGATCCCTATTTTAATTAGCAAATTAAAGATTCCTATAATTTAAATGGACTCTTCCATTTAAATTTTTCCTCCAAAACTAGATTCTCTAATAAATTTTAAATTACAGAATTAATTTAATTGAACTAACTTAAAGTTAGTAAGACTAATTAAAATTGTCACATAGCCGCAATTAAATTAACATCTTAATTTAATTGGCATTAATTTCTTAAATTATTTTATTAATTTAACTTCTTAAATTAATCAAGCCATCATGACTAATTTTTAATTAGTCAACTTGGTTTCTTCCAAACTTGACTAATTTGATTGTCTAACATCTTAGATAATTTCTCCAATTCTAGTAGAGTGACAAAAAGTTTTTTGTGTGATCCATTAGATTTGCTAATTAATTAGAGATAGCCTTGCGACTTCTTGCGATTTATTTAATATCAAAATTTTTGTTTAGTTTAGACTTCTTTAAACTAATCATTCTTTTAATTAATTTCTGTTAATTGAAAAGTATCTAATCTTCATAATCGATGTCTAGCACAAGTCTATGGAGCCCAATCAATTGGATGAATTAATTCTTGTGAACTTTTCCATTTACGATTGTTATGCAAATTCTTTAAATTAATCAAATAATTTAAGAAATTAAATTATGTCAATTAATTTAATTGAGGGCCATTAGTCTTACTAACTTAAAGAGTTAAATTGGTTTAATAAAACTAATTAATTGGTTAAAGAATTTAGTTTTGGGGGAAAATTTTAAATGGAAGAGTCCATTTAAAATTAGTATGAATCTCTAATTTACTAATTAAAATAGAGATTTTAATTATTAACATTAAATATTTTACTTGGCATGAAAGTTAGCACCATATGGAAGAAATGTGTGAATGATGCGTTTAGAAAAATTTTGATGCAGTCATCACACATTATAAAAGGGTGTGAAACCTCTCCATGCAGCCAAGTACGCTCTCAAAAATCGCACCCCTTCACCCCCTCACTTTTGTTGTGAACAAAGTAACCTCCCATATATTCTCTCCCTTTTTCAAACTATCTCTCATTTTCGTTTCCAAAATTCCTCCATCATCTTCATTTTTTTTTTTTAATTTGAGATTGAAGATTTAGAGTGATTTGATAAGGTGTGTGGATATTATTAGAGGTACCACAATTTGTGGTACTTATTGGTGAACAAAGAAGAGTTCATCCATTGATGGCGGTTTTGGAGCTCATTTTATAGCCAATTTTCGGTGCCACTGTGGATGCCTATCTGGTGTTTTCTGGAGGCCTTTTGCTATTGCAAATTGTGTGGTAAAGAAGTTAGCAAGAAGATGCTAAGGAAGAAGAAGAGGTGGAGATCCAACTTAATAGTCAAGAGGAGTCTCCACATTTTGATTTGTGAAGAATCACTTAAGGCAAAATATTTATCGGTTTCCTAATTACCTTAATAACTATGCATCTATTCTCGATGTGCTGTTCCAATTTATGACATCTGCTTTGAAAAACTCTTTTTTGAAATTATCACATCATTTTACGCAAGGATTTTTCGGAATCGATCATCATAGAATACATAGGAGACGTAGAAATTAAAGGCTCGCCTGAGGTGCTCAGGCACTGCATCAGCGCCTTAGTGTTGGGAGGCAAGGTGCCTGTTGCAAGGTGCTCCAGGGTGGGCGCCTGCACCTTGCTGACCCTCGCCTTAATATGTTAAGGCGGGCCTCGTAACTAGTTTTTTTTTTTTTTTTTTTTTTTTTGGGGGGGGTGGGGGAGGTGGCAGCGGGGATCATTAGGAAAAGATATAAAAGGCTGCGGCAGGGTAAATAGGGTTAATTTGGGGGATAAAAGGGAAATTTATATGAAAGCAAAAACCCTAATTTTAATTATAACCTAATTAATACACCTGAACCACTCCCATACACATTACCCACTGCCCCCAGATCCCCCGGCTGCTGCTGCCGATCACCGCTACTCGCTGTTGCTGGCCGCGGGTTGCCATCAAGTACGGTTCCATGCCCCCTCCCCGCTCTCCCCCTCCCTCCCTTTCTTTTTTTAGTAGAAAACAAAGGAAATATTTGGAAACGTTCCCCCGCAATGAAATTGAACCAGGGAAATGTAACCAAAAATGTCCAAAAACCTCATCCCCTTGCCCTCGTTTCACCAAAAAATCCCAACCATTTCTATTCTCCAATGTGTCTATGAAGGCCGCCACATCTGCCCCTTTGTCTCTTCTTCAATGATTATCTAATGGCTTAAATGATTTATCCAACCATTAATAGTTAGATAAATATTTTATCTTTAATAGTTAAAATAAAATCATTATCTAATGCTTAAATGATTTTCTACTGATATATGCCAAATGTATAGTAATCAATTACGAGCAGATATATATATATATATATTTATCAATTTAATTTTAATAATTTTCTTTTCTTACTTTAATATTCTGATTATTATTTTTTTAAAGTAAAAAAATATTTTATTTATATTTTAATACATCATAAATTGAAAGAAACCACAAAAAAAAATTTGATAATAATGATAATAATAGTAAAATAATTATTACTTTTTGTAAACACTATCAACTGAAATTTTCTATAGTGGAAGATACTTACATAACCCAATCAAATATTTTATATAACTGCATCTATCAAGATGAAAAATTTGCAAGATGTTGAAGACATACTAATGATCTATACTATCAATTTTGAGGTATTGATTTAAATACATCATCCTTTTTAATCAAAATAATTATTTTGATTATGATTATTATAAATTAATTGCCACGTTTTTTGTTTTACAAATATGCTGACAGGTTTATGGTTACGAATTTATGCAATATATTAAAAATAATGTTAACAAAATACCAACTAATTTAATCATCTCAATTTCAAAAAATCCATCTTTTCTTTCCCCCAGTGAAATTCTCAGATATATTGAATTGAAGTTTAACTAAAATTTTTGGTGGAATTAATTTTTGTACTTTGTTATTATGAATTGTTATTTTCACTAAGTAGCCCTAATTACATATGTATACATATATATCATACATATTTTATCATTATCCTTAATTGTAAAGAAAATATTTCAAATCCATTTTCACCCTTAAACATCAACACAAAAGCATTGATTTGATATCTACAGTAAAAAAATATACCCCCCTAAAACATAAATAGGCATACCAAAGCTCCCCAGAACCAATTTTTAACTATTCCCCAAAATATAATAAAAAATCAATTACATTCCCCAACACAACTTTCACATTTTTCAATATTTCTTTCAACATTTACTCTCCCAAAACACATAATAAAATCACACAAAAAGCATAATCAAACATTCGCAAAGTTTTTTACATTCTTTTTGTTCCTTTTAAAGTTATTATATTATTATGTTTTCAAATTTCACTTCATATAACTTATTTTAAATTAATCTTGATTTTTTTTAATTTTATAGTTATTTTTCATTTTGTTTATTTTTCTGTTTTCCTTTTTGTATAAATTATTTTGCTGTTTTTTTTTCTCTGTTCAGTAAATTTAGTTTCAATATTGTTTTTGATTTTTTTGTTATATTGCCGTTATTTTCCATTTTTCACCTTTTTTTTCATTTTTTTTTTTTATTCATAATTTCATATTTTTGTTACTTCATTCTAAATATATTATTTGCATATGGCTTTTATCATTTAAAACATATTTTGGAGTTTTCACAAACTATATATATTTATAATTTTTTTAAATTGTTGCCTTGTTCGCCTTTTGGTCGCTCGCTTCTCGTGTCGCCTCTCACCTCTCACCTCTCAGTTCTCACCTTTGATAACCATGATAGGAGATTAACTCGTTCTTCACAACAAGGAAACGGATGCTTTCTTAGAGCTCATCAACTTCCATACTTAAGTAACTTGTGCCTAATCTAAACCTCGAGTGACTTGCTAAGTCATCGGGACAAAAGCATAGCACAAGGACCTAATACAAGGTTACCGTGGAACCTCAAGTCAAGGACTAATTATATGTACTATCGTAAGCTAGAAAATTTTCCATCACCAACCAGCCACTTCAATTGCCTTATGGATTCTCTAAATGAGTTTCAGTGAACATGTTCTTTAACAAACACTCACTAATGTGTATCCATATCTTACATGGATCGTTCATGAAATGGGGCAATATCCAACTCCTTGGAATATGTATTGTTAATGCAATTTTATTTGAATTTTGAATGCCTTGTCTCATAAGATTTTATGACTTGGACTATTCAAATTCATGATCATAAAGACTTATTTCATGATCTCTATTATATGCATGACCAAGTTGTGAAATCTTGTATGATTTTAGGGTTTCAATCAAATGTATGTAAAGAATATCATAAATTGCATAAAATGAAAATGGTCATTTATAGAACATCATTCAATTAAAATTGTATTACAAGTAGTTTTTACATGCCAATCTAATTGGCTGAAGGGCACTATTCGAACACGGTTTATTTAAATCTGTGGCTTTTCAAAAGGATTTTTTTACAAAATTTGAAATATAGTTAAATCTGAAATAGGACATCGGAGGAATTATTTTAGAGTCTATCCTTACAAATTCATGTCAAAAGTTCTTGAATATGTAGTTTATTGATATGCTTATACCTGTTCTCCTATTACAGGTGGTGGTTGACAACGGAAAATCTGAGAGAATTACTATAGTTGACAATAGCCACACATTTTCAGCTCAGCATGCTGTGACAGAATATCGAGTGATAGCATCTTCATCTTGTGGTTTGTCTCTAATGCTTGCTTCAGATATTGTACAAGTCTTGCTCCGAGTTTTCTATTCCCTTTTTTGTCATCTTACATTCCTACGTGCATTTGTGGCATGCATACAATTTCCACTTCCATCAAGTTCTGATACCATAGATGCTTTTTGTACTTTTGCATCTTTGCAAATCTAGTTGTCTAGTATGCTAACTGTGCTGATGATCATTTAAGAAGATCCAATTTGAATAATTGGCTTGTAATTGAGTACTGCAAAAAGGCAAACAAAAAAAATAAAAATAAATAAAAAGGTATTTGGTCGTACTGAAATTGTTTAGTCAACTTGTACCGTATATTTTAAGAGTTACTGCATGAAAGGATCAGAGTTATTGGATGTCACATCTTTATAGAATAAAAAGATCTTATATGCTTGCAAGTTGACTAAATCATAATACCGTATGGCCTAGTACTCAGCCCCATATTATATTCAAGAAAGGCATGAATTAAGGGCTTAGGAAAGCTTCACTTTTGGAATTGTATGTTTATTGAAATTTTTATGGGCTACTGATGGTTTAGAAAAGAAAAAGACACTCATTGATAATCTTTATAACTGATTATCATTTCTATTTAAACATATATTATTTATATGCTTTCTTTGGATGATCCTTAACATGACCGATTGCTATTGGCTTTTCACTTATAGTGATGTCCAATCATGTATGAGTTATTTAATATTTGTTTACTTAGAGAACATCCAGAAGATTGTATATCCTGTTTTCATTGAAGCCTTGAATTACAGGTTACACATGGTTGGAGTTGTCGCCGCTTACTGGAAGAAAGCACCAGGTTTGGATAACACTCGTGATATTCAAATGGCCCAATTTTAAATTCTTTTTAACTTAAAGGTAAAGCTAATAAGGATATTGAGACCTGTTCTTTCTCTTCGTGCTCTCTTCATTGAATAGCTTCGTGTTCACTGTGCCGAAGTATTGGGGACACCAATAGTTGGAGACTACAAGTATGGTTGGCAAGCTCACAAGAAACTAGGGCATCACTTGGTCTCTGCTTCAGATCTTAAACAGGATGACAAAATTTTAAAAGCCAAGAAGGATACTATTGGCCTTGAGTTGGAGAGTGGAAGTATATCTGATAAACAATTTTCTCTTCATCTTCATTGTAAGCAGATGATCTTACCCAATATTTCACTGGCCTTGCAAAGTGTAACTGTAATTTCCAATCTGGATGCTGCACAAATGGAAAGCATTAAGTTAGATGCACCACTGCCTGGACATATGCAAAGAAGTTGGGACTTGCTGAATTAATATCTCTAGTTCCAACAGGGCATCATCTTCACTTGTGGTGCTGATACTAGGTTCCAGGTAAGAGTATCTTTCTTTCAAATTAAGAGAACTTACGTGTCACTTACCATGCTTATATATGCCAGAGCTAAAATTAGAATATTTGTCACAATCCAGATCACAAATCCGATTTCTTGAATATAATTGGGTCATAGGAACTATTTTTATCTTAAACATTTACTTGCTTCTTGCTACCTTAGTTGTATACTATTTGTAGTTACTATGAAATACGTATTTGGAAGTAAGTGTAAACAACTTTTATGACCTACTGTATTCGTCTTTTAACATTGGAAATGCTTGTTGACACCACAGTTATATTTTCCCAGTCACTATGAAAACGTTTTTAAACTAGTAGGGCCTTGTGTCAATACTCTCTCACTTGGTACTTTGAAAATAAGAAATTATTTTAAGGTTAATGGTTCATTTTGTTGATCTTAATTGATTCTTACAGATTGGATACTATTTCTTTAGGGGCCAATGTTTGTCTGTAAGACCATGTTTGGCTATCTTGGGTAGAAGTTTTTCGAATGTGCTCTCTCGCATGCCTGGTCTCATGAATTTGCTAACTGCTTTTACAGGTACCAAGTAGGATCGCCTCATATCTAGGGTTAGTTTTGATGTGATTATAATATCAAGCAAACTAGGCATAAAACTCAGGAGGAAAAGTACTAGGAGGTTAGTTAGCTTGACCATTGATAAATTCTTTCCATTTTCTGTTATTTTTCTTCTAATTTAATGATGAAAAATCACTTTATTTGATGGGTAGTTTGTAAAAGACCACTTGGTGCAGCCACTTTTTTAAGCCATTTATAACCTCTTAGAATGTAATTAGCTATGGAATTGAAAAGTGAGAAATCAATAATGAGAATTATTATGCTTGTATGATTAATATGTGCAGTGCATTTTTTTTTTATTGGTAAAATCATTATTAGTATTTCATGATCGAGATTTGAGTGCACGCAAGATCGATGTACCTACATACATTGAGAATTTAGCTGAAATATTGTTTTGGAAAATCTGGCTAGAATTGCTTACATAAAAGTCACACGAGGTATCTCAATTGATGTGGGAGAATTTTCCCAAAATCTCTCCCAAATTTTGATCAAAACAAAATTCTTGGTACTAATCCTCAACTAACACAATCCATAGAAGGTGTTTCTATAAATACGTTTCTTGCATGAACATAACCTAATTCCTATTTTATATTAGCTACCACCTGATCTAGTGGTTTTGCAATGTGGTTGATAGGGGGCTAGTTGATCCTTATTTTTGCGGTAATAAAACTTTCGATAAAAGGTGGTGTGATTGGAGGATGGAGGAACCTTAGTTTGAATCAAGGACCAATAGAAAAAAGTGCTGCTGTTTCAATTAAAAAATGGTGGCATTCCATTGCAAAGAGCAACACTGAAATAAATGCATAATAACTCATTGATCGAACGTTCTTGCTACTGAATATGAATGGATGTAAGCGATTTATTAAACTTATGAAATGAAAATACCTTACCCTTCAAAAGGGAAAGTTTCTGTGCAAGCAAAAATGCATGCAGCAAAAGTAACAATTGATCGTTCTTGCACTGAATGTGAATGGATCTAAGCTATTTTATGAAACTTATGGAGCGACAATACATCAGTAAAAAAGCATACAACAAAAACTCTTGCACAAGAAATCATCTAAAGAGGGTGGATTGAGGGATGTAAAAGCTTCAGCTTAAATCAAGTGACTGATGGTAAAAGGGTTATGCCACTTCAATCAAATATAATGGCATGAAATACTATCAAATGAAACTCATTTCACTGGCACGAGTTTTCGCCCACACCCTGTTAATTCCCTTAAACCTCTTCAGGTATAAGAAATCTAGATATTTCACTTTCTAGTGCCCATTAAAGCATTTCTTCGGCATTGATTCGTAGGCAGCCAACTTCTAAAAGCACATGTAATCACGAGTTGAATTAATTAAAAGAATCATATTAGCTTGGCATAAAAAGAGCAAAATCCAGAAATGTTCCATATCCTCTATTTATGAACATTCGCTATAGAGAAGCACTAGAAGTGAGGTCAGCAGCTCAATGTATATTAGGGTTATAGTGTGAGCGAATCATGAAACAGAAATCCTTAAAGCAAATGCTACACTAATTCGCTTTCTCGGTTAGGAGACGCCACTCAAGGCCCCTCCTCTCGATTACAATTTCACTCAGCAACCAAAAATACCGTCTCAACAGTACCAACTGAACTTACCCAAGGCGATCTCCTTCATCAATCAAAAGCAGTAAGAAAACTGGTATCAACTGTACTTGTGCTAACACAATTTTCTTGGGTCATTGCGTGGCTGCCTGCCTGAGGTGTTCTTAGCTGCTGCTTCTATAGCAATTGACTAAAATACATATTCATGAAATATCTTGATGGGTTGAAGCCACTCAGAATTACTGCAAACACGAGCATTTATTCACCTCTCCAGAAAACAATGCGAAAGCATGCTATGATCTTGGAAGGAGATACTCACATATAGGGGAAAGAACAAAGACGATGCCAATTGGATACAGGAACAATGTGGTCCTCTCCAAGAAGGGCAATACTGCACCAAAGAAGAAAGATGAATTAAGATAAGCAGAAGTAATTCTTCAAATGTAGGGCTGTCAGACTGCATTTTTCATGTGAGGAATCGTTGTTTTGAAGGGTGTCTATTCTGTTTACAAATACATTGAACTTCATTTGTTTGCTCAATGTTTTCACAAAGAAATCAGGAAATGGCTCTCAGCAGCCAAAGAGCTCATTAGCATTCATCATTCCTGAAATGGGCCCCAGTTTTGGCATTTAACTTCCTCATCCCACTACAGAATACTGGAAACTCTATGGAGGTCCTAAACAACTCCATTTTATGAGTTCATTGCACGATATCTATTTTAGACGGAAACAGCTTACTATTGGCCCATACAAAGCCCCTTGAGGGCTAAGCAAAGTTAATCACAAACCCATAACCTTTTGGTCACTCCAACCAAACCTCAAAAGGAGTTAGAGCAATCCAGCAACAGAATACTCATTTTCTAGTAGATAAACAGATCTCATTCTTCAATGAAATTTCAGATCCTTAAGTTTGAGTTGACTTTAATGCATATTGATCACATTGCAAAGTTAGTGAACTATGTTCCTTTCATTAGCAATCCCATACTAAAGGCAATAATGGTTATGAAACTTGAGAATTTTGGCAACGGCAACCTTGGTAACACATTTCAGACAAGGGCAGGACGTAACAAGTTTTGTAGCCTATTGTGATATGGGAAGGACAGGCAACAAACCATTGCCACGAAACAAAAGAAAGAAAAGATAATGCTTCAACTAAAAACTTAGCTCACCATCATAACCTAAGTAATTCAGGTAATGATAGTAGGAAACAGCTGCCATGAAGAGCACATTTGATAGCAGTACAGGAACAAAACCATGAGCCACCAGTAGAGGTGATAAAAAATAATGAATGACTGCAAAAGAACAAAGATATTAGTAGCCATCCATTAATTTTTTTGAGACAATTTCCCTCTTAAGACACGCAATCCAATTTATACTCACCATAAAGCAGCACAAACATAGGGAAGAAAGAGTTGCAGTGCACATCAAAGGCATACAACCTTCAGAAAGTTAAGGGTAAATAAAAAGTTAGCAGAAGCACATTAGCTCTGGAGATAAACTCATTGCACAAATTTAGATAAAGGTAGTTATTGTAGTGCATGAGCAAAGGCAATGTCGTCTAATATTCAGGAACAAGAAATTAGCAGATAAACTTGGAAAAAAAGCCACAAAACGGGATCAAAACTTGCCATTCCACCCGCTGCTCCACTACATGACTGTTTGGAGCTTCTTCTCGAAGATAATTGTTAGTGAAGAACCTGAAAAAGTTTGCGAAATAAATTTTCCATTTTACCATCCTGACATGTATAAGTAAGCACATTTAGCAATTGTCAAAGTTCTCAGCATGACACAAAATAAAGACAGAATCACTTTTTCTCCTGAAAACCTAATTACTAAGAGAAGACTGCTCTGGTAACTCTAAGAGGTTTCTGATATATAGCACGAAAATAGAATAAAATGTTCTATGAGAAAAATATTGGATCAGGCAAAATTTGAAGTTGCTTCTCTGAGAAACCTGTAGTTACTTCCTACTCCCCACCACCACCCAAAAAGAAAAAAGAAGAAAATGCAGTTAAGCATTTCAAAACGGAAACTGTATTAAAAATGTGGAAAGAGGCAGTTGCCCCCGGAGCTACAAACAGTTGCAATATGACTCACAGAATAGATTATCATAGATTCATAATTCTCCTTATTACTGCATTCTACACGCCAATGCCATCTCAATGTGGAAAAGTGCTAAAAGTATGTAACTTCGTCTTCCCTACTTCCCTAGTTGATAGTCATACAAATGCAATAATATGAGACATCTAACATTCAAAAACTAGAACGCCTCCTTTGTCATTTGATATTTGAAATATGAATTTGTTATGCATGGATATTATTAGAACCTTTGGCCTGGTGAAGATGGTTGGTATCTCCAATAAAAGTTTGATGACTAACAGATTAAAATAAAGAGGAGTATAGTTCGCTAACTGAAATGCAAAACAAAAGTGAGCAAAACATAGAATTCATGTATTAACAAGCAACATCCTTTCATCTGCTTTCTTGTTTGTCCTTACCAACAACAAGTAGCCAAAATTGCGCCTGTTATGAGGAAATGGAAGAGCAATACTGAAATAACTACAAAAACAGCATGGCCTGCGCTATGATCATACCTGAAACAAATGAAAAATAGCAATAACATCGGGGAGATCAGCAAATATGGTACACATGAATTGTTCTGAAAGAATGAAAAGAGAGAAAACAATAATTCAGAATTACAATTAAATAAGGGTGTGTTGGCAGCATATGAATTAACTTGAAGGAAATAGCGTTTAATGTTAGATACTATGTATCATAACATATCCCATTATTAAATTAGTGCTAAAGGAGGGCTTGTCCTACCAGATTGATCAATGTCAAGATAATCAAAGCAGCAGACACTTACGCAGCACAATAAGCAATTGTAGAAACTGACAAAAGAAGACTACATATGACGACAAATGCAGGATCGTCACGTGCCCATTGGTTCTTTGTTTCTGCACAAATTATACTTTCTTAACTTCAGATAAAAGGGTCAGAAGAAAAAGCAAGGATCAAATGAAAGATAAGTTAAAAGCAATAATCCATGCAAAACCACCAATGTGAAACTATTGATCTTTTCAACTTAGAAGAACAAACATATGGTTTGTATGGTATCAGTAAAAGTATATTGATATTCATGTCAGCAAAACTATCAATCTGGAGAAGGAAAGACTTGTCTATTCCAAAAAAAGAGAAGCTTAGAAATAAGCCATATAAAAGCTAGTGCTACGATATTGTAAAGAATAGTTATACATATAAACTGATCTGGCAGCTGATGTCTAAAAAAGTTCAAACGGAACACACGACACGAGATATATAACCATTGAGAAAGAACAATTAGGAAGTGCACGGAGAAAGAAAACTATAGCTCATATTGGCTAGTGATGGCAATGCCTCCAAAAGCAATTGAATCAGAGCAATAAGACATAACACAAAATAATCTCTATTTATTTAATCTGCCAGAGGTAAATAATGATAATATAAGACATAACACAAAATAATCATTGGCATGCAGTGATGTGAAAACAATAATCTTAATATCATTTATCTGAATCATGAAGACTTCTTGAAGTAATGGCAGCTAAACATTTATAACGTCTTAAACAGATAAAGACCCATCATACGATAAAAATAAATCTTATGAAACACTTCCAATGTCCCAATATCATAGATCGCAATTCGTTCAACATGAAGTTGTAGATGGAAGTGAAAAAAGTGATATTTCTATATATATTTACACTAACTGCCCTAAAAAATAGTAATTGAGAGTTAGTGGTGGCATATAATTCTAGTTCTGGGGAAAAACTTCTCTTATAAGGAAATGGGTACTATTTTATGACATTCAAGAAAGGAAATAGGAGTAAAAATATTGGGACAGAGGGAGTAGTAAAAAAGATGTCATACCAAATAAAGCACAATGAAAACACACACAAGCAAGAGAGAAAGAGGGAGAGGATGGGATACTTAGTTCCATAAGTGGGAAAGACCTTCCCCGAGAACACTAATAGTGCATAAGAGATCAAAGAGAGGAGACTTACGCTTGTGATACTTGGTATGTTGATATCTGCAGTCATCGTACAGTTCCACATGCAAAATATGTAAATAATGTCATCAGAAACCAAAGAGTACACAGGACAGCATCTAGCAACCTTATTTTATGTTAGCATCCTGGAAGAGTGATACGGCCAGAAATTTAATATGTTTTTTTAATTTTCATAATTTCTCTTGCTGAGTGCTTATCAAAAAAATAAAAAATTCCCTTCATCTCTCTCATCATGGACATACCCTCATAACTAAAGCAGAGTCTTATATAGGTGCATTTGTGTCATCATGTATAACAAGGATGTCTTCCATTAACTTATCACCTCCTCGTGATTTTGTAATCAGTTTAGAAGTTGATTATAAGTCACATCCTCCTATATTTCCCACAAAATATAATAGTAGATATCAAAACAATAAGTATAATAATGATCCAAGAAAACCAGGAATGCATAGGGAGGAAATGCATCTGCCAGAGTGTTTTGCTGGAACATTGAAGGACAACTATAATTGAGAATATTACAAGTATCAGAATTACAGAGTTTATGACATGAATGATGATGAAACACCAAGAATAATCTGCAGAGGCTGGTACCCACACGACTTTTGGTGATGTGCATAGGTGAAGCATTTGCCAGAAAGTATATTCAATGTCCATTTGTTGCCACTGCATTGCACCATCCAAAAGACGTTCGTATTAGGGAGAGAACATAGGTAACGAAAACAAACACATCTGTAGATTAATCAGTAGACCACAACATAAATACCAGTTCTCCAATTAGGCTTCTGAAAATTATACCAACTGTGGAATGAAGAATAACAATGGTAGCAAAGTTCTAGCTCATGTATGCATTCATTGGTAATGGCTGGCCTACCCAGATACTAAGCCAATTATGACAGCAAAACATAAATAGAACAATAAGCAACAAAAAAAGAGTTCAAGTAACATTTAGAGAATGAAAGATTACAACTGGCCAACAAAACCTTAATCAAACCGTGACTTTCAAATCCTAGTCAGATGTATTTTGCTGTTCTTCTCCTCAACTATTAACCAAACCAGAGGCACTTCGCCTTATAAAATTAGAACCCTCATGTTCTTGAGACATCCAAGCCTCACCAATTCACCATATCATCTCAAATTTGAATAAACGCTTACTCTATGCTTCCTGCATTTAGATAACTCTAATATTCTGTATCTCCCACTGAAGACTAGGAAATAATCAGATGAAGGGCCACTATAAAATCCCCAGAAATAAATCTTCCAAACAGAACATAAACTGAAAGAATTGAAGGATAACTTCCTACTAAAGGACCAACTATGCATTTGTATCCAAGAAAATTACATTTTGATTGAGACTTCCAATGTGCATTGTGCACTGCACTAATGGCAGCCTGCACAGTAGCGAAACAGAGGTTCTCTTAGATGGGCATAGTAATATCCCTCTTACCTAATATTGATAATGGTGACTCCCATAAGACTGTCATTCATAAACTTATCAGGAGCTATTAGCTTCGAAGGTTCTAGGAAAAAGCTACCAGAACTAGGCTCTTATCACTTTGAGTGCTAAGGGTTTCAACATGGGATTAAATGTTCAAGATATCAAAATGGAGGTCATAGAACATAAACTTTCATTCAAGGACAACCATGCTCTAAGACAATATGAAGGCTATTTGTGAAGCTCAATAGTTCAGCTACCTAATCGAAATTTCATTAGTTTAAAGTGATGATCTATTAGAGAGGCTAATGGTGTCTTGGATCTTTTTACAAAAGATTGCTAACTATAAGCCTGGCTACTCTTAACTGCAACTGGTATGCATTTCTAGAAATATTCCATGTAGAAGTCTTATTGCTATTTTCAGGAGTTCCAGTGCACAAATTCCTAATTTCCTAATTACATTCTGAGACAAAGGTTCTGAAACTTTGCCTCCACTTCACCCTACAAGCTTCAACCCCACAAACCAATGAAAACTTAATGTCCCATCAAATTATCTAAGAGTGATGGTGGGGAGAAGGACGTAAACAATCAATTAAAGATGATGAAGGGAGAATAGCAGGAACTTCCAATTTCTAAGTTACCGAGTCAAGCCCCAGCTAATAAGCAATGAGAACATCTAATTTCAACTTTCAAGTTCTCAGTTCCACTCACATCAAGGATTACATATATGTTAAAAACAACACCATTGTCACACGGGTTGCTTGACGAGGAAGAAACAACAATTGTTAAATCCAGCAATATGCCACATTGAAGCTTGATAGGGTATCAGAATACAGGCACCACAATGCAGTAGTATGCACAAATCAAAGAGAACTTAGATCTTAAGTGTCTATTATTTAGCTTTCGAGTGAGTGCAATTTAACCAGACTACCAGAGTAAAAAATAAAACCAAGATCGGCTATCAGATTATTACAATTAATTCAATTGTCTCCATTCAGATAAAAAAAATCATTATTGCTCCACTTCAAATAAACCATTGTTTGCTCCAAGTGCCTCATGCCTGCCCAATGGATTGCTATAAATTAGAATACAGCTTTCTAGAAACACTAACTCCTTTAAGCTCGAGTCCTGAAAAATCACACTTCCAGTAACAAATAATTTGTATCGCCGAAACTAACAACAGGAAAACCAAATGAAATTAACATGAACAACATTTCGCACTTCATCGCTCCGTTTATTCAACTAATCTATCGTATTTCTCCAAAAACGAAGCCCAAAATAAGCCACCAACACCTAATCAAGTCCCAAATTCCTCGCAATGAGACAATAATTAGGACGCAATCGATTAAAATCTACGACCCAGGATCAAGATCAGATCTGCAATCTGAATAATAATTCCAAAAACTATTATGTATGTGGCAGAATTTGTACCAAAAAAGGAAGATTGAAACAAAACCTTGATTATTCTGCGGAGGTAATGAGGGAGGAGAGAATTGGGCCGGGCGTTGGGGCCCGAACGGCCTCCTTTTACTGATGAAGAGGTGGGCAGCATCTTCTTCTTCTCCTTCTTCTTCCTCTTGAATTTCTTCCCCTTTCTATGGATTTTTACTACAGTTTCCTGTTTCTGTTGTGTATTGATTTGATTGGAATTTGAAGATCCCTTCAATTCCAAGGCTTTTTTTTTTTTTTTTCTTCCTTTTTTTATATTTTGTTGTTCACTCTCTATATTTTGGTAGACTATAAATGACACGTTTTGATTAATAACAATTTCATTAAGCATGGCAGCAACGGTCGGGCTTGGAGCGGGTTTGCCAATGGTCCGACCCGTTTCCAGAATCATGGATTAAGTTTGTTGTAACTTGTACCTATTTTATAATTTGAAGGCACTATCATCATAATTAGTTGGGAGACTTATTAAAAAATCGTTAAAATAAAATTTTCATAAAATTAATTTTCGAAACTCATTCACAAACTTTTTTATTTTAGAAAGTCTCAACATTAAATTTTACTATATTTTTAAATAAAATTACCAATAAATTTCTTACATTAAGAAAAATTTTATTTGTTGTATCGAGAATAACTTAAAAAATTCAAGATTGTGTGTACATGAAGAAGTATAAAAAATTCTTGAATCCCCAGTTGCCAAATTTGCCAACCATGGGCATCCTAACCCGACTCTGACACTAATCATGACTCTGATTATGATTTTAAATTAAATCTCGATTCGATTTTAGCTATAGATTTTGATTCAAATCCATCTACAATTCTCGTTCCATCACATTTCTCAGTAGAATTTATTGCTTCTTATAATACGGTACAGAGGCTTAAGAAAATTGAAGGATGGCGACATTTTGTCCATTTCTCACAATCTTAGGCTTCAATAATTTGGAAACAATTATGATACATAAACCTTTTGTTTCGGGCCTTTATAATTCTCGTCCATATTTTGCTATAACACTTTGTAATTTTGGGTATTTTGGAAAGAAAGTTTCGAAATTTTAATTTACAAAAGTTAGAATTTTTTATGATGTGAGAGTTCATTTTTGTACATTGCCATCACGACAGATAGTAGGGTTAGAGATTGCTGATGAGGCATTGCATGACACCATTTCAAATGAATCATGGAAGCGAATGTGTGATTTATGTAACACGTATTGAAATTGCTTTCCAAATGTTAAAATTTAGAAGCTGGAATATTAAATTTAATATATAATTTACCATTACAGGGTATGTACGAAATTAATTTCATAAATTAAGCATATA
The DNA here is from genome assembly GCA_018894105.1 of Jacaranda mimosifolia. Lineage (NCBI taxonomy): Eukaryota > Viridiplantae > Streptophyta > Magnoliopsida > Lamiales > Bignoniaceae > Jacaranda > Jacaranda mimosifolia. The sequence continues at coordinate 29,581,309 of CM032130.1, forward strand.
TAAATGTACATGTGTGTCATGTATATTCACACATGTTTGTATTATCCATAATTTTTATATGTAAATATGTTTTTGTGTATTATAATTGTTAATGCAAAGAAAGATGTAATAGACATGGTAAAGAATTTTAGTTAAGCATAATTGAGAAAAAAATAGTTCATATTGCTTTAGCTTATGTTTGTAATTAAAATTTAAAAAAGAAAAAGAAAAAAGGAGTGAATTCCATTGCATTAAACTATTTTTCCCAAGCCCTAAGAAAATCCGTCCCATTAAACTAAAAACATTTTCAGAGGCAGCATATTTTTATATAGAAATATTTCGAATTTAAATTAAAAGAATGGATAAAAGAATTTCATTCAACTACTAAGAAAAATAAAATTATTTTTAAGAATGAGTGTTGCACATTTATCATCCCACGATTTCGTAATTTATCAGTTATCAACAAATTATGTTTGAATTTAATAAAACTATAGAATATTTTATTAAAATAAATATTATTTTTTTTAAATAGAGATTAAAAAAAAATTTGGTATATTGGGGCTAGGAGGTGCTGGCCCCTTTACTGGATTAAATTAACCAGCCTATTTTAAATTAAATATAAAAATTGAAGTTAATTAATTAAAATCAAAACTTGATGTACCTTATCATTCTAAGCAAAGAATTTGTCAACACTTTATAAGTTACGCCAATAATTTGTTAAAATAGAAAATTGGCGACTTATTATTTTATTGGTCGTTTACTTCATTTGTTACTGATTTTTATTGATCGTTTACTCTATTTTTTATTAATTCTTTCTGTTAGAATAGTTAAAAAAGAGATAAATGTTTTAATTATAAATATTGTCAAGAGCATACTAAAAAATAAGTTGGAAAATGACTTCTTATCTATTTATTTAATTATTTATATTGAAAAAAATATTGCTAAAATTTTTGATATTAATTCAATAATTGATGAATTATAAGATATAATTATATGAAAGAGCGCTACAATCAATTTCTATGAAAAATATGCACCTTGATTCTTAAAGTACGACAAATATTTGAACTTCAATATCTTACAAATTTTGTCCTCCTCTTTTTTATTTTTGGCTTTTTCCCTAATTGCACACTTATTTTATTCACTTTAGAAAGATTTATCCCAATTGGCTAAATTAGATTATTCTTTGAAAATGTCTTCATAAACAAATAATGAGAATATTCTAAAGTCTAAACCAAATAAATTTCATTTAAAGGCCAACAATAATATATTTATCTATTTATGTAATAATATATAAAATTATTATTGATTCTTAATTATTTCTTGATCATTCTCACTCACTGATATCATAACGCTGATTTATTTAATTTTTTTATGCACTCTACCTCATCATCTTAAAAACATATAAATGTTCAATATATAACTGTAATAAAATTAAAAAACATGCGAATTTTATATACATGCCAAATATTATTTACGTTAATTTGTATGTATACATAATACACATAATAGAGATCGCATGAATTCCGCATATGCATAGAGATACAAAATAAGTCAAATATAGCGATGTGTCAATTAAAGTTAAACATACGTACCATAATTAAAATCAAAATATTTGTCCAATGGCATTTGACCCAAAGGTGCACGCTTGTGTATCAATAATTAAATAAAAAAAGTAAATCAAAATATTGATTTCATTTAACTCATGTTCTTCATATATACTCTTGAATGATGAAAATTTAATGCACCTTTTTAGGCACACTATATAATAATAAAAGGAACCTTGTCTTCTCCTCCATTCATCCAAATTTGTGAAATTTCCCCCTACTGAGAACACAAACATGTTGAAGGATAAAAAGGTAAAAACACAAGTATTAGATAACAAGGCTCACTCCTCAAAGATGCCCACTTCTGGTAAGGTTTAGAAGGTGTTTGGATGAGCTTATAAGTTATTCAAAACGTCTTATAAATTTTTAAAAGTTTAAAAAATGATAATAAGTATTTGATAAAAAATTTTAAAAATAAATTTATAAAGTTTTAAAATAAGATGGTAGCATCTTATAAGCTCTTTTAAAAAAATTAAAGAGACCCTAACGTATTTATAAGATCTTAACAAACTAATTTATTTTTTTAACTATTTTAATTACAAAATTATTATTAATAACATCTTATAAGCTCTAAAATTTTATTTTATCTAAACACTTGAATAACTTATTTTAAAAATAAAATCTAATATCTTATAAGTTTCAAAAATATTTTATATGAAAGCTTATAAGATGTTTTAAATAAGTTTGACTAAACGCCCTCTTAATTCCATTAAAAAAGAAAAAGAAAAGTTATTAAAAATTTATCAAAATAAATTTTATATTTAAAAAGTTCATAAAATTATTTTTTAATCTAACGAATTATTTCCATAGGGTTTTTTTCTTTTCCCCCCAAAAGCCAACCATTAACTATTATTTTAATTGTGTATAAGGAATTACCCTTGAATTTATTACATTAAGAAAATTTTTATTTGTTAATGCTTTATTTTAAAATTTAATTCCTTTGAAATGTAGTCACTTATTTGTAGTAAAAACTTTTACAAAAAATAAATTTGTAAATTTTTAAAAAAATAATATTCTTGTTTAGTTCATTTGATTTTATATAATAATATTGTCAAATTAAAATTTCTATATATTAAAAAATTCATTGGATATATTTATTCAAAAAAATTTAATTTATTAACATTAACATCATTATTGATACACTCATTTAAAAATTTCTAAAGAAAATTTTTTATTAGAAAATTAATTCAATAAATTCTTTAATTTGATGAGTCAAGGTAATTTAATAAAAAGATCAACAATTGAATTTTCTGAGTTGAAAAGTTGATGGAATGAGCAATTCAAATTGACAAATATTTCAATGAGTTTTTTGAAATAAAAATATATTTTAAAATAAAAAATAAAAAACCGCAACCAATTTGGACTCCCACAGTAAAAATGCCAAATTCCCATCGTCTCCCCCTCCAAATTCTCCCTCCCTTTGTCGTCTGAATTTCTCCGCCTTTCTGATCGAACTTCCTGTTTTCAATCTTCAGAAACCCTAACCGCCATGGGAGAACCTGGACGGTTTTCTGTTCATCTCGCGCTAGGCGGCGGCGTAGGTACGATAATCACATATGATTTAAATTGTTATTACACATGCAAAATTTTCATTTAGTGTCATCTTAATCCAGTATCGATTCATTTCGAACATTTCCGTGAACCAATTTGGACTTCTCTGTTAATTTATATTTAACTACGTATTTATGGATTTTTTTTTCCCATTTAATTTGATGCAGTTGCTGATTTGTTATTGTGGAAAAATTGGCGCCGGAGTGTCGTTTTTCTTGTGGGTTCAACTGCCCTTTGGTTCCTATTCGAGATGGCTGGATACAATTTGCTGTCCTTTATATCGAATGTTTTATTGTTGCTCGTCATAATCTTGTTTTGTTGGGCTAAATCTGCATCACTTCTCAATAGGTAGATGACTAGTGTATTTGGATTTATATGTTTATTGTAAGTGTTTTCTACTATTGGGGTCAATTACTGGTTTATTGACTTACTGTTTTCGCATTAGCATATTTGGCTAAAATTATTTTCTGTCTTACTTTGGGAATTACTTGATGGTTCTTTGCTAAGAGGGTTTTTGTGCTTCGTGTTTCTTCATTTCAATTAGGGGTTTTAGGATGTGCGATTCTTGATGGGTTTTATCCAATACGACTTGATTATAGCTGCTTGGTGAGTTTTGAAAAATTAACAAATGAATTGTTTCTGTGATTTTAGGCCTCTGCCGCCTCTCCCCAATCTTGAGGTTTCTGAAGGGACTGCTGTGAAGGCTGCTGATGAGATGCGAGTCTGGGTAAACTACGTATTGTCAATTGCACATGACATTGCAATTGGTGGAAACTTGAGACTCTTTAGTCAGGTGTTATTATTTTGTTCTCCTTCTGATTAATCTTTTGTTTATCAATCATGATTGAGACTATAACTGATTGTCCCACGGGATTTGTTTATTAGGTTGTTTTAGGCTTGTGGTTTATCTCCTACATTGGCAGTTTTTTCAACTTTCTTACACTGGTCTACATTGGTGAGTCTGAATCTTCTTGAACCCTGTATTTGCCTTTTTCTGTTTCACTTATATTAAGATGGGTTTTTTTGCATTGTTATTATAACAGGTGTTTTTCTTGGTTTATCACTGCCTGTGTTGTATGACAAGTACCAACATCCAATTGATGACAAGTTGCGTGTTGCATATAATATAGCTAAGGTACAATATCGGAAAATTGATGATAAGATACTGCAAAAAATTCCAAAGAAGACCCAGTAGACTCAATGTAATCTCTTAGCTCCCTCTCGATACACGTATCTTTCCCCCACATGTGTGCACGGGTGTATCTCTTTTGTGGCTGCACATTTCATGTGCTTGACAATGTCGTTACGGTACTTGATTTGTGCATGTGTTTCTTGGTGAAACATATTATGAACAAGTCATGTCCAGTGGATGCTGTTGGCTCTCCTATACATTGCACTAATGAAAAACACAACTTGTGTTTTGTTGCTTGTGATGTGTGCAAAATTTAAAATGTCATATTTCAAATGTGTTAAGGGGAATAAGTAAAGAATTAGATGTTACTCAAAAGAACAAGAAATATATGTTGTTTATGAAATATAAAGCACTTCAACTGCTAGTTTGCCCCAGGGGCCTTCCCCGTTTGTAGCATATGAATATAACACTCCTGCATAAGATGTAGAACTTCTAAAATTTCAAAATAGACTGTTCTACAGTAATCTAACTAAAACAGAACATAGCTTTAATATTAATTTGAAAGCTTCTGTAGTATGCTCTGTAAAATGGTTAAAATGATAAAACTGTTGCTATGGGCAGTAGCTCTCGTCTCATCCTGGGATCCAGATTAAATACGACTATTGCAGTTCCATCATGACATTATTCCACAAATTAAAAATCAAAAACCTTTTGAGGTACTTGACTCCTACAAAAAACAGTTATGCATGTATATCTTGAAACACACATATTTATTAAGTGATCTTTAAATATTTAGCTGTGGGATGAGAGATATGCTCAGATTAAATCTTGAGGCGCAAGGATGAGCAGTTAATGAATCATTAGGATGCTGTCCTTCTTTGTTCTTTTCTTCTTTTACTTATATGCATGACATGATGGATATGAGTTTATTTGCTTCTATTTATTTTACTAAATATATATTTGACTATGTTGCGATATCCAATTTTTTAATTCATCAGATGTGCATATACGATATGGCAATGATAAAACATTCTGCTGCTTACCTAATATTACAGAAGATTTTTATGAGAAAACATGTGGTGATCTCTGTGTAATGCTCCAGGAAACAGAATCTGGAATTCTGACATCTCAAATATAATCTTAGATGTAAAAGATTTTTGAAATCTTCGAGGATGAATTTGTCATGTCAGAATTCTCTGAGAATTTTCAGTATCTTCAAGCATAATCTGTATTTTAATAGGCTGTAGTTTATTCATTTCGCCTCTAAAATGCTAATGCTATTTGCAGGTGCTCTTTGCTAGTTTCTTTAGCATCTAACCACTGTCGATTGAATCAGTCATGAGAACCATATAGGGAAGGATTGTTAATGCTGCATTTTTTCTCTTATGACCCATTTTATGGTTGTTTTGGCCGTTCTTGAGTCATATGGCCCTCTAGTCTCTTCACACTTTTCTTCAACTGGATATAAAAGCAACAATTATGGGAATGTCAGTTTTGGTTGCGGAGTTTTAGGAGTGAAGATTTATTCGTGTGAAACTTGTGTATCTATCGTTATACTATTCACGGATTGTCTTTTTAAGGCCAACATGATTAGCTAACAAGAATTTATTACAAAAAAATAGTTTCACTCTTATACTTGTCCTTCATGTTTGCATGCATTATTGACATTGAAGATCCCTTAAAATCAGTCCCATATCCCACTGCAACAAATCCTTGTCCTTATCAGATGGAATACAAATGAAACCATCCATGTCATCTCCAATAGGTGGCTTGATGTGGATGATCCTGTGTTAAGACCTAAGTTGACTAGGTATGGATCATAATTATTTTGGAGAACTCATATGGTTAATTCACATGGTTCAATGACCATCTACATATGTTTTGGTAGTAAGTTAAAGTTCAGTTAATGTAGGGTTAACGGTTTTAGAACCATAAATGATTGGTGCAGATTTATTTGCAAACCTTTTGAAAATGTTAGTTGAATGTATCTTTTTCTCTCGTATAGTGTCCAATAAATTATTGATTGTTGTTTTAGCGATTTCAGTAATTGTGGGATCTTTTGTAGTGTCTTTTTAGAGTGTAATAATTTTCAAAATACTTGTTGGAATCATTGAGGCCTGGTCCGGTTTTTTGAAAAATCCAGAAAAACAAAAAAATGAGCATTTTTTATGAAAACTATTCGGTTCGAACGGTTTGATCGTTGAACCAGTATCTGTTCACCGGAATTGGAATGGTTATTTATTTATTTTTTTAATTTTTTAATGAAATTATTTTTTTTGTTTTTTATTTTTTTGCCTAAGTACTAAAGTTAAAGGCTATGGTACAAGCTAAGAATCAAAATAGCTTAGTATTAGTTAAATTAGGAGTGACTTAGATATCATTAAATTATTTATGTGTTTAAACTTGATATATTCAAAATTTTGGATTGTGATGTTAGAGAATATCATTTGAACTCTTTATGTTTTATATTTTGGTATTTTATTAATTTTTTAAATAATATATATAATATAAATATATATTGTGTAATTATGACGCATAGTTCAATTGAGATTCAATTACGGTCCAACCAACGATTGAACAAGTGAATTGTGAATCGATAAATTTTTTGGTTCAATGAGCGGTTTGATTTTTCGAACACTGGTTGGAGTACACCACTCAATGTGTTTATAAATTAAATAAAAATTAAAAATTTTATCTTCTAATGACGTGTGCACTTTTGGGATAAGTTATATATTCTTTTATATTATATATGTTAAAAGTATATTAATCATTAAAAAATTTGACTAAAAAGAATTTTTAAAAATTACTTAACTTGACCCATTCAAAGTCACTCTCTTATATTCTTTGTGAAAGTAAAAACTTATTTTCTCAAAGATATAAATAATACCAGTAAACGCAATAATCGATTTGAAGTTCTTTTTCCTTGCACTATTAATATTTCTTTTCAAAATCGTTAACAATTACATAATTATATGTGTGTGTGTATATATAGACATCATATTTAAATAAAAAAATTTTATAAATATTGAACAATTATTGTGTAAATCGTTTTATATTTTGAAACTTTAAAAATGCATGCACCCCATGTCATAGAGAATATGCCATATGATTCTTCGAGTTAATAATTGTTTTTGTTATTGACGTAAAAGATGTGAATGTTTACTGATAAATTAATAAAATCACAATTATTAATGTCCTATTGGCTGATTCATTAACGGGTCAGGAAAATGAAAGGAAGTTGACTTTTAGATGAGTTGACCTATGATTCGTCGCTTTGCAAAAAGTCAACCAAAAAGTTGCAAGAATAATCTAAAGCTACAATGCTTATTTTAAATAACCAAGTCGTAACCACAAAAGTAACATGAAAATAAGTTTCATATAATAATTTTGTTTTTTTTCTTTTTTATATATTATCTTTTAAGAAGCGTACTTAAATTTTTTTGAGAAATGTGTAAAACTTTAACGTATATCTAATTTTTATTTTTAACTAAGTATTTGTACTGTATTTATCTTTTTATAATTAGTGATGTCATATTATTATTTATATTAAATGATAATTGGATAAAAAATAATTGATATGTATAATAATTTAAAATAGTTATTTTAAAAAAAAACATTTTAAGAAATCAGTTATTTAATCCCCCCCCCCCTCCAAAAAAAAATAATAAATAAAAAATCCGTAGCCTCTTATAAAGTGCACGCAATGCTGCATGCTATTCCACATTTCCACCCATAGTTGGAAGAAAACGAAGGAGTCTTTCTATGGATCTTTCAGACTCAACCCAGAACAATGAACCCCAGCCGACCAAACAGATCTTCATCTTATCCGGCCAGAGCAACATGGCGGGCCGCGGCGGCGTCAACAAGAACAGACAATGGGACGGCGTCGTTCCGCCGGAATCCTCTGCCGACAGCTCCAAAATCTTCCGCTTAAGCTCCGACCTTAACTGGGAGGTGGCGGCCGAGCCTCTCCACCACGACATTGACTCCAAGAGAACTTGTGGGGTGGGGCCCGGGATGGCGTTCTCCAACGCAGTGAAGGAGCGCGTGGGAATCGTGGGGCTGGTGCCCTGCGCCGTCGCTGGAACTCCGATCAAGGAGTGGGCTCGCGGGACGCACTTGTACGAGGATATGGTGAGGCGGGCGAAAGCGGCGGCGCACGGCGGAGAGATAAAGGCGCTGCTGTGGTACCAAGGGGAGAAGGATACGTACTCGCAGGAGGATGCGGAATCTTACAAGGAGAATCTGGAGAGGTTTATTCATGATGTGCGTGAGGATCTGGATCTGCCTTCTCTTCCCATTATTCTGGTGAGTCCACTAATTTTGGTTTATTCAATGGAACGTCAAAGAAAAAACATTGAGAATTGGGTAATATTTGAATTGTATTCTAGGGGAATTTTATTTTGAAAGGGTAAATTCTTGAAGTGTTTGGATAACATATGTTTTTGAAATTAAGCTATATTCTCTAAATGTAAAAATTTGCACACAGTTTAGTAATGTTTTAAAAATCAAATCAGATTAGTTAGTCAAACCGGTCGAATCATTAATCGGAAGCCAATTCGATCCGATTCAAGCATAAAAATTAGTAATCTTTTGAATTGATCAAAACCGGTACCGGATCAGCTGACCACTTATTCACTTATTTTTTTATTTTTTCAAAAATTTAAAATTAATTTTTTTAAAAAAATAAAAAATATATTTAAGTGAGTGAGAGAGAGAGAGAGTTGAAGATGATGATTAAAGATTTTGAACATGTAAAAAAAATTATTTTTTTTAAAAAATAAAAATATATTTGAGAGAGGGGGGGGGGGGGGGGGAGATTATGAGTTGAAAATGATCATTAAAGATTTTGGACATGTAATTTTTTGAAACATGAATTTATTTTCTTGAAATTTAATGAAGTAGTAGGTATATGTGAATGTTTATGTTTAATTTGCTATTTTATTTTGTTTGATTTCTCTTAAATTATGTTGAATATTTAGTGTATAAATTTTTAATTTTTTTTGAAGTTGAAGCATAAAATCAATGACTATTTAAATTAATGTGAGATATTATTTTTTATTTATAGTTGAATTATTGTGTAATATTATATTTTTTTCCTTCTAAAAGACATATTTAAAAATAAGTAAGTTGAAAATTTTCAAATAATATTCTTTCTATAGCATTGAATTTTTTTTTTGGTTAATATTAAAATATTATTTATATTTATAAAATTAAATATAATTATTGCATTATTACGACATCATATCGCTCGAACCAGTGATCTAATCGGTCGAACCAGTAACCAATAACGTCATCGATTCTTTGTCCGATCCGATCCTAATTTGAAATTTGTCTTATTTATAAAGAGCGGATTCTAAAATACATAAAGTAAAATTAATCCTCCTACACATCCAAATAAGCTAGTATAATAATTTTGTATAGTACAGTCTCTTTTAAGGACAACTAACATCTTTAAGAATGAGATTCCTAACATCTTCTCTTTATGAGCTATCATGATTCATGGTTTTGAGTAAATGTGGAGATAGTAAGATCGAAGTAGGTCGTGGGACTATCTTGCTTTAACAGTGTTTGAATAAAATAAAATTTTAAAGATTATAATTATATTAATAATAATTTTATGATTAACATGATTAAAATTATAAGAGTTTATTAAAATTTTAAAAAGAAGTTACGAATTTCCTATTTTTCTTTTAAGATATTGTAAAATTTTAAAATTTTATTTTGAAAGCTTATAAGATACCTTTTAAAAAAGTTTACCGAACTTTAAACATTATATAAACTTTCAACCAAGGAGTTTATAAGCTCATTAAAATACTTTCAGTTAAGCTCAACACGGGTTTGAGTTATTTGACTAGTTCGATTTGCATATTATATTGCTCCCTCCATTTTATTTTTATAAATTTAATTAATTTTAATACAAAAATTCAAATAAGAGTTGAAAAAGTGTGAGTTTTGTCGCAGGTTGTGCTTGCATCCGGAAAAGAACAATACCTAGAGAAAATTAGAGAGATACAAAAGGGAATTGATATTCCAAATGTGGTGTGTGTGGACGCCATGGGTTTGGCTGTCCAGGAAGATAATATTCATCTGACTACGGAGGCCCAACTTCAATTGGGCCATTTGTTGGCCCAGGCCTATCTCACCCATTTTATGGGCTAACGAACCCGGATCTTCTCCGTTGAGGCCCAATTCAGCTTCTTCTTTTTTTGTTTTGGTTTATTTTTATTTCTGGGTATTTTTGGTATTGATTTTATGAAAATAAAAACGTGATAGAGTGAATTGATACAGTTGTATGATATTGAAAGAGTTTATGCTGTTTACGTTTTGAAAAATAAGGTAATATGTTTATGATTTGATATGTTTGGAGAAACCGGCACTATAATTTGCTTATAAATTTCACACTTTTGTTAAAATAAAAAAGGAGAGGCAATTAGTCCAATGCTTGTAATTTAATAGCATCAGTTTTCCCTATTATGTGGAAGGTCTCGAGTTCAAATTCGAATGAACTCTTTTGTATACTTTATATATGCATATAATTGTACAATTTATACTTTAATTTACTTAATTTGATAATAGGATAATATTAACTTGTTGTAAGGATAGACAAATTTGTTATTTGTAATGTTATCTCAATTTTATTTTTTTTTTAGTTATCAATAGTATTCTATTTCTTCAATTTACTTAATTTGATAATAAGATAATATTGACTTGTTGCAAGGATAAAAAAAATTGTCACTTATAATTTTTTTAACTTTTTTTTTTTTTAGTTATCAATAATCTTCTATTTCGAGTTTTCAATAATTACTTTAAAAAAAAAAAACTAAAACCATTTTAAAAGCTGGAAGCATGATTGGAGGCCCTTTTATAGTTTTTTAATTTTTTCAATAAATTTTAGAACTAATGTTTAATAATTGTTTTGTTATTAACTCTTTTTAGAATTTCAAGGTAAAAAAATTACTTAATACTATACTCCTCAATAATGTGACATAATGTGAAATGATCAATTAATTCAGTAAAACTTAAATTTGAGTATTAATGAATTTTAGGCATTGATATATAATTAATGCTTGATTCGCATTGAATGTTGGGTTAAGTACATTAAACTTACATCAAACCCCAATTAATTGGAGTCAATATTTAAGTACCTATCTGCATTTATTTGCGGATGCATATAAAAATAATTAATATTTTTAAAATCAGATTGGACAAGAACCAGTAACGTTACTGATTATTGATTTGATCAGTTCAACAAATTCGACTAGTATAATATTATAATGATGTAATAATAATATTTAATTATATATATATAACATTTTAATGTTAAAAAAAAATTCCAATGATAAGAAAAAAATTTATTTGAAATTTTTTCAATTTTTACTCATTTTTAAATACGTTGTTTAAAAGAAAATACTACTTCACAATTAGTCAACTATAAATAAATACAAAAAATATTTAATAATAATTTAAGTAATAATTCATTTCATACTTTAAATTCAAGTAAAAATTATTTTTTTAACTCTTAATATTCAATACAATCCAAGAGAAATAAAACAAAATAAAATAACAAATAAATATAAGTATCCACATATGACTATCAGTTCATTAGATTTTAAGAAAATAAATTTATCTTTCAAAAAAATTAATTGTTCAAAAAATTAATTTTTTTTCTTTTTTAAAAAATTTAATTTTTAAATTACAAAATAATAAAAAATGGTAAATCAGTGGTCAATCGATTGAATCGATTTTTGACCAATTCTTATTTGTTCAAAAGACCACCAATTTTAAAATTTCAATCGGATTGAATTGGTATCCGATAATCGATCCAACCGATCGATCTGATGCATTTTTCATAACACTAAAAAAAATAATGTAACAAAGTAAAAAGCGAACAAAGAAACTTTTGAATGGTGCAAAAAATACGAATGGTGCGATAAAGTCGATAATATGTTGAAATTGTTTTTTTATTTTTTATTTTTATTTTTTGTTTTGTTTCCCTACCAAACACACAAATACTACCTAACCAAAATGATTCCCAAGTTTTAGAAATCTCACATCCAAACTCCAAAGAAAGCAAGAGCGATTGCTCAAAACAAATCCATCAAATCGGAATCCATCTATGGAGCTTCCAAATTCGACCGAGAACAATGAATCCCACCCCGCCAAACAAATCTTCATCTTATCGGGCCAGAGCAACATGGCGGGCCGAGGCGGCGTCGACCACCACAAGCACTGGGACGGCGTCGTTCCTCCGGAATGCTCCTCCGACAGCCAAAAGATCTTCCGGCTAAACGCTCACCTCCACTGGGAGGTAGCGCGTCCGCCTCTCCACTTCGACATCGACACGAAGAAAACGTGCGGGGTGGGACCCGGGATGTCGTTCGCCAACGCGGTGAAGGAGCGCGTGGGCGTCATCGGGCTAGTGCCCTGCGCCGTCGGCGGGACCGCGATCAAGGAGTGGGCTCGTGGATCGCACTTGTACGAGAATATGGTAAAGCGGGCGAAAGCAGCGGTGGACGGCGGAGGAGGAGAAATCAAGGCGATGCTGTGGTACCAAGGGGAGAGCGATACGGCGTCGCAGCAGGATGTGGATTCGTACAAGCAGAACATGGAGACGCTTATTCACAATGTTCGCGCAGATCTGAATTTGCCTTCTCTTCCGGTTATTCAGGTCAGTCGATTACGCTTTACGCTATAACAGTAAAGATGAGCCTGAAAAATATTTTTAGTTTAATTTAATTGCAACACAATTTGCATGATAATTAATATTTTTTTAGATAATATTTTAGTATGTTCTATTTAGAAATATTTTATTCTCTTTAAATTTTACAATCTGCCCTCTGTAGGAATTTTACTCAAATTTTGATCCAAGAAAATCTTCCTCGGTTGGTCCACGAAATTTGGAGGGCAAAGTGTTATTTTCCTTTTTATCTTTAATTAATTACATGGAATTTGAAATCATGAGTGATTAATATAGTTCAAACAAAGACATGGAGTGTGTTTACATAAATTCATTAATTTTTTAAAATATTATAAGATATTATGAAATGTTTGTATAAACTCATAAAATAAAATTTGGTGATATAATTTTATAATTCTTTTAGTAAAAATAAGGAATTTATAATTTATATTCTTAAAATATTAATAAATTCGTTACTTTTAATTGTTTTAAGTTTGAAATTTTTTATTTTTAAAATAAAATTTAATATCTTATTATATAGAAAATTATAAGATATTTTAAATAAATTTAGTTAAACATCCTTATAGTCCATTCATAAACATTTTCATTCATGTTAGTCGGTTTACTTTGGATTTGCTATTTCATTTTATATTTAATCTTATATTTCAACTTAGTGAATGCATGTTGCAGTATTTTTTATCCTCAGTCAAATATTTTAAACAAAAAACATTTAATATACATGTTTATATTTACAAAATAAAATAAAAAATAAAATATAGCATAAAATAAAGAATCCAAACTCAGCAACACTTGCTTTTATATAAATTTCAGGAAGACATATATTCATCAAGTTGAAATATAAAATAAAATAAAATAAATAATAAAATAAAGAATCCAAACTGGTGGTAGGCCAACCTTGAATTTATGTAGAATTTGGTGTTAAAATTAAATATTCTATTTTCAATTTCTCATCTTTCTATAAATCCCATTGCAAAATGGAGGAAGCATATATACCATGGTCCAAAAATAAATTAAGCATCGTCCATTGGCTTGTAGCCCAGAGATTTGGAGGTCTCGTATTCAACCTGAATGAGTGTCTTTGTGTGCCTTTTGGTTGTGGTCTTGTGAAGTTTGTAATTTTATTTTCTTTGATTTGATATTTGTATTCTATTTAATTTGTTGTAAGACTAATCTTCTTGATTTAATAATTAAATTTATAGACTTGTTATAAAAGGATACTCTCTAAAAAAAAAAAAAAAAAATAAATAAATAAAGCATCTAATTCCAACTTAGAAGGAGAAATTAACATAACTTTGCTCGCAGGTTGCAATTGCATCTGGAGATGAAAAATACATTGAGAAAATTAGAGAGATACAAAAGGGAATTGATCTCCCAAATGTTGTGTGTGTGGATGCAAAGGGATTGCAGCTCAAAGAAGATAATCTTCATCTGAACACTGAGGCCCAAGTTGAATTGGGCCGTATGTTGGCCGACGCATATCTGGCCCATGTTATCAACTGAATGGATTTTGTGTTATTTTTCGTCATGGAGTGTAGCATCGGCCCAGCCCATGGTAGTTGGGCTGCAATTGGGCTTTCTTATCTCCGCCCTTAGAGTGCGTTTTGGCCCAAATATCTTATTTTTCATTATTTGAGCATTTTATCCTCTTGTTCTAGTTGAAAATTTCAAATCCTCATCGTGAGGCAAATGTATGATCCCATGGTTGTGGAAGTTTCTTTATTTTTTTTTGTCATATGTTGGTGATTGTGTTATTCTGATATGGGAATAAGCCAGGCTACTCGGCCTAGCCTATTCAATAGTCAAGGCTTAAAATATAGCCTTTTTAACTAAATAGACAAGATTTAGATAGGCTGGCTCGTATATCATTCTTCACATAAAAGTATAATAATAGTAATATAATATTAAATTGCTAATTGTATTTGATTTCTTTAATTAATCATTTATGAAAATTTTTATGTTATTTAGTATTTTTTTTTTGGTTGAAATGATACTATTTTATAATTAGATTTGAATTTTCATAATTGTGCATTTGTTATTTATCATTTTGATTATTTCTTATCAAGGTCCATTATAAATTTGAACAAATTAAAGATTTAGATTTATGTGATATTTAAACTTAATTGAAGCCTTAGTAAAAAATAGGCTTTTAAGCCAGTTTTTAGAATTTATTAAAAAGGCTAGGCCTAGCCTTAAAACAAAGCCTATTATAGATAATAGGCTAGGCTCGTGCTCATCATTTGCACAATAGGCCTGAGCTATTTAAGCCAAAGCCCAGCCTGGCCTAGCATATTTCCATGCCTACTCTGATATAATAATTTTATTGTTGATCAATAATGTTGATGTCTAAATAGACATGAATTGACTTCATACCTGGTGTAAATCATTTTAATAGATCAAGGTTGCGTTTGATACGATGATTAATAATCGCACCTAATTTTGGTCCGTTGGGATTAAGAGCTATTTGAATGGATTAATATACCTGTTGAAATAAGAGACTATGGCTCAAATTATAAAACCATAATGCTGCAGTTTGATAAATTGTGAAATACTATTTTGATAAATTTTGTTATTGCTATCAATTGTTCATCTTTTGGTGTGTAAATAAGATGGGCAAATTCATCCACTTATATTCTAATTGACCTAACGAGATTTCAATATTTGGCCTAACCGTGTGATGATAATTAACATTAATAACATGAACAGTACGTGTTCGGAACCAATATCGACTCGGCCCACTATCATAATCTCATGTATCAAATAAATTATTAGCACATATTAAAGGGTTTAATCACCATAATCTCCTATATCAAAAGCGTCTCAAGAAAATTACATTCAGATAGCATTGTAATCTTCATTTTGTAGAAGTCTTTGTTTGGAGTTGTATGGTAGAATTTGTTCGAGGATCAAATAGCTCTGATCTGTGTGCTAGCAACTTTATTATGCACTATTTCTTGTCAAGTCACATTCTTCATTCTTGACTAAAACAAGATACGTGACATTTTATTCATTCAAATCGTAAATGTTATATTGACATGGTAAGATGTTGGCTCGTACGCAATATTTTCAAAATCGAATCGAACAAAGAATCGGTGACGTTATTGATTACTAGTTCAATCGATTGGACCGGTTGAACCACCGGTTTGATCAGTATGACATCAGAATGACGTAATAATTATTTTTAATTTTATATATATATAATATAATTAATATATTGTAAAAAATAGAAAAATTCTAACAATATAGAAATAAATAAAGAAAATTTTCTCCATATTTTAGTCATTTTTTTTCTTCCTTCAAATGGTTCTTTGGAAAATATCATTTCTCTATTAATCAATTACAAATAGATAATCTAATTCAAATAGTAACAAACAATTATTTAATATTAATACAAATAGCCATCCCTTCAAGTTTCAAGTTCAATATTTAACAAAATAAAACAAATTTTTTCACACCAAGTGTCCAATATATTCCAGTAGAAATAATAAAACAACAACAAATTCAACCATCAATTATCCAAAATATAACCACATCATTGGACTTCAAATAAATAAACTTAAGTTTCAAAACTACATTGTTGCCCAAAGTCTTTAGTCATCATCTTCATCAATGAGGTAATTCCTTTGTTGCCTTAAAATATGATTTACTTCACCATCATTCGAGCTTGAGCTGCCTCCAAATTTTGACAAATCAACTTGATCATTGGCCATATTTGTGTCATCTTCATCACCTAGACAAATAACTATATAATATGAGCAAAATTACAACAAAGTTATATATCAACACAAGTTGTGAACGAATATTAGATAATCAAGTATATAATTAACCTCTAGGTGGATGCAAATTTTCATTACACATCTCGTCCTCAAGCATTTCTTCCAACTCATCACAGTCAAGCTCTCCACTTGGCTCATCCTCAATTACCCAAAAATCCACTTTATCAATGCATTCATAATCAATTGGATCATATGACCTTTTTCTTTGTTTACCACTACAAATATCATATAACATTTGAAATATAATTTTTAGTTAGGAATATCAAGTGCTAAATAATTGATAATATAAACAATTACTAAAAATATAAAAATTAAATAAAGACAAAATAAAAGTAAATTATTAATTCTTACCGATGTTGCAAGCGCAAATTATAATGAACAAAGACAAGATCATTTAACCTTTGATGCTCCAATCTGTTCCTCTTCTTAGTATGGATGCATTCAAATACACTCCAATTACGCTCACATCCAGAAGAAGATGAGGTTTGACTCAATATTTTAATAGCAATCTTCTGCAAATTTGGTGCATCACTACCAAATATCCTCCACCATTCATCTTTAAAAACAATTGTACACCATGCACACAAATAAGATGAAAATAAAAAAAATATATATCAATGACCAAATAAGAAATGTAAAATACGTACCAGGTCGAGTAGTTTTTGCATTATTTATTGCTAATTTTCTTCCAAAACTATTTCTTCGCTTTCGAAACATACTAATTTCATCCAACACATTATCTACTCCCGGACAAAGTTTTTCAATGACATCAAGTAAACCATTCACAACCTCAACACTTTGGGAAGGGCTCTCTGGATCATACTGAAATGTAGGGTTCAAGAAAAATGCAGCTGCATGGAGATGTTTGCGCAACATATTATCCCATCTATGATTAACAATATCGATATAAATATTGTACAAATGCTCCTTGTTTTTGAATAATTCCTTAATGCCCTTTATTGCCCTCCACATCCCCTCATAAACATAGCCTAATGAAGGTATCTCATCAGAATCACATATGCGCAATAACCTCATTAGTGGACCTAGAATCTTCACAATAATTAAGCAATTATTCCAAAATGTACTATCTAGAACAATTTGCTTAACCTCTTTGCCCTTTTCAGTTTTCAAAAACTTTTTGAACCCTGCACTTACAACCATAGCTTCCAAATGTTCTTTATGATCATAAAGACTCTTCAATGCTATAAATGTTGTGCCAAAACGAGTATCCCCTGGATGAATAATTTCGGTCCATCCAACTCTTTTCCTCAACCATGCATGAGGCCACTTATGATTGTACACAAAAACTGTAATCCTTGAAGCAATAACTACCAAATTTTTCACTAAAGTCAATTCTCCAATATCCTTCATTATCAAATTTATACAATGAGCAGAACATGGAGACCAATAAATTGAAGGATATTTGTTAGAGAGCAATTTTCCAGCTTTCTTGTAGTTCTTTGCATTATCAGTGACCATATGAACAACATTATGAACACCAACCATCTCAACTATTTCAGAAAAAAGATTGCACAAAGTTTCTGCATCACTTTCAACATCCGAAACATCCACAGATTTAATAAATGAGATTCCATATGGACAATAAACCAAGAAATTTATCAATGACCTGTGACTTTTATCAGTCCAACCATCACCCATAATTGTGCAACCAGTTTCAACCCATTTAGATCGAAGAGCATCAATAGCCAACTGACATTGGGTTTTTGCTTCTTTAAGTAAAGGAATTCTTAAAGCATGATAAGAAGGACCAGTGTATCCATGCCCCATTGTTGCTATCCTACTTATCATTGGTTGAAAATATGGTGAATTCACAACATTGATCGGGATACAACAATCATAAATCCACAAAGCAATAGCCATATCAGTATCATGCCATCTTTCTTTACTTTGCAATTTTGCTTGTATACTAGGTTGAGATAAATAAATACCACCACCAATTTTCATGTTACTTTCAATGTGAGCTGTTTTTTCCCTTTTATTACTACCACTTGCATTTTGTTTCCTAGTTGGATTTGCAATTTCTTCAACATCATTTCCTTCAAAATCACACGCAATATCATCATACAAATCCAACTTAGATGCATCTTTCTCCCTTTTATTTTGTGAAACTTCAGTTAGTGCTCCTTTAATTTGAAAACGAACATCTGTAGGAACTTTAAGACAAGCCTTTACATTACCAGTAATTCCAGCAAGATGTTGCTTCATCCAATTGATTCCTCCACCACTGATTGCTTGACTGCAATATAAACATTTGAGAGTTCGAGTCTTGCCACTTGAAGGTACCTCATAACAATGCTTCCATGCTATGTCATTCCTTTGGCAAGGATTTTGACCACAACTTCCAGATTGTGATTGGTCTAATGGCATAGGTGGTGCAGAGGAAGTGGCATTTTCCATGTCCTACAATTTCAAGAAAAAAAACTTTTAGTACAAAAATAAAATAGATCAACTACAAGATGTTAAAGTACAATTGGGATAATTAAAATAAAACTAGTAATTGTTCATCATCCCATAAAGTATTTTTTTCAAGAGTTTAATGATTCATTTCAATAATTCATGATTAAATCAAATGTAGATACTAAAAATTTTAATTTTCATATTCTAGATTCCATTTGAATATTATTTTAGTAATTATAATAAAATTGAAAACCCATCAATTGTTAAAGGAAATTAAAACTATTACGCAAAATTAAATACCCTAAACTTTGCCTAGTTAATAATTTTAATAATTCACTTCATGATTGAATCAATATAAAAACTAACATTTTTAATCTTCTTATTCTAATAAAATTGAAATAATAATAAATGTGATTCTAATAATTATAATAAAATTGATTCTAATAACATTTTTAACATTTTTAATTTTATGATAATAAAATTATTAGAATTATTTGTCAATTTATTAGAATTAGTTTTATAAAAAAAAATTTCTTATTCTAATAATTTTCTTGCCTAGTAATTATAATAATCAATTTTTAAACCAAACAAATCTGAAGAAAGAAAAAAAACGAAAAAAAAAACCCTAGTAGTAAGAAAATTTTCTTCTTCAAGAGAGAAGCAAAGTCATGAATCTAAACTACCTAGTATGTGCTAAACATATTGTTGCCTGTTGGAGTGCTGGTACCAAGCAATAAGCACATTAAAAATAGTGTGGAAATTAAAAATAAATAAAATGGATATTCTTGAATGGGAACTAAGTAACTAACTTACCATTTTATTGTTCAAATCTTGAATAGGATGAACTATGGAGAGGAGACCTTGTAATATTTTCTGATTTTCTCTTCAAATTGCAGCAGGGAGCAGTCAACAGTAGCAGCCAACAAGGGTTAGAAATGGAGGAAGAAAGAGAAAGGAAAAAGGAAAGGAAAGAGACCAACTTGTGAATTAGGCTTTAAAAAAATTGGGAAAAGTTAAACTTAAGACCTAATCCTAATGTCAACACTATCAACAGTAACAATCAAAGTTGGTTGGTGGACTGGAGCATGTTTTAAAAACCGAAAAAAACCATAAAAAAAAAAAATAAAGAAAAGTGAACCGGTCGAACTAGTACCGATTTGATCGGTTTTTGACCGGTTCCCAGCCGATTAGATCACAGGCGGTTTTTTGGGTTGATTCGGATCGGATCAGCTATCGATTACTTGTCAAACCGATCGGTCCAGTTCAATTTTTAAAACCTTGCTCAAACGGAATAAAATACCTTGGATGGATACTTGTCACCTCATAGTTGTTGGGCATGTAAACACTCACCGAAGTGGCATAGTTGAGCGAAAATAGAACAATAAAAATATGGTTTAAAAAATAGGATTGGACAAGCCGGTTGGACTGTTGATCGGCCGGCGAATCAATCCAATTTTCTCAAAAAATCAGGAAACTCAACAAAACGTCATATTTTGTTAAAACCATTAAGATCGGCCAATTGGATTGGTGAACCACTCACGGTTCAATTGAATTGGAGCTGTTTTTTCATTTAATTTTTAATGAAATTATTTTTTTTAAGTACAAAGTTTGAAGGCTAAGGTATAACTCACAAGCTATCTAAAAGTCAAAAAAAGCTTTGATTTAGAGTTTAAACTTTAGAATTAACTCACACACTCTCAATTTTAAACTTTATAAATTTGAGATATTTAAATTGTCGTGATTATTCATAATATAAATTGTGAAATTTGGATTGTGATGTTAGACAATATTATTTAAGCTTTTTATGTTTTATATTTTGGTATTTTATTAATTTTTAAGTAATATATAAATAAATATATATTTCGTAATTATGATGTCACGGTTCAATTGCAGTTCAATTACAATCCGATCAACGGTTGAATCAGTGAACCGTGAATCAGTAAGTTTTTTGGTTCAATGAGCAGTCCAATTTTTCCAAAACTGAATAAAACTACTTCTAGCCAAATCCAAACCCATGGGCTGTCGAGTATTTAGTTGAATGATATCCATAACATATGTAAATATGAGATTGAAAATTTAAATTTTAATGAATTTTTAATATATGTGTGTGTAAATAAATTTTTTGAACATTATAGGTGATTCATTATTTAATTGGCATAAATTTATCTCATATGATGATATTAGATCATTAAAAAAAAAAAATTCAACCTCACTAATATTCAAATGAATAATATAATTTCTCATACTAATAATCAAAACATATGTCCTACTCTAGTAAACAACTGCAATATACGTTTAAAAATTATTATTATTGTTGTTGTTGTTGGTGGTGGTGGTAGTAGGTGGGTTAATGCTTTGACTATGACTACAAACAAAAGTTTCTAAAATATTTACAGGGATCAAATATCAAATATTTTATATTTTATATAATCAATTAAACATGATGTGATATTATCAAAATATCTTTCATTTAATAGTTAAATTCAAGGGTAGATTTGTCATTTTGAACACCCGATTATCCATCCAGCTCACTTTCTTGTGACTATTTGTATTAGATTTTAGTAACAACAATCGTGAATCAAGTTACCCATGTCATTAGTAATTCTAGTTAGTATTAATATAAACACATTTAATGACTGAATTTTACAAATATGGAACATTAATTTTTGTCATCCTGTTATTTTTTTACTCCCAACTTCATTCTATCTTTTACCTGACTTGGACATTCAGGGAGTGTTTGATTATGTTTTTTGTATGATTTTATTATATATTTTGGAAGAATGAATTATTGGAGAATGTAAAAATTATTTTTTGGGGAAAATATTTTTTTTTTATTGTAGCAGTCAAATCAATGCTTTTTTTATTGAATTTTTGGAATGAAAATAGAATTTAGTGATTTTTTTAATATTAGAATAATAATATATATATATATATAATATGTATGTATTATTGAAAAATATGTGTTTTGAAGGGAAAATAATGATACATTTGATTATGTTTCCCTAAAACAACATAACCATATGCTCCCTCAATTAATTTTGTTTGATCTTCCAATGACCTTAACTTTTGCTTTCTCCTTTTGATTTTATTGAACTTCTAACTATAATCAACCCAAAAAGTTGATTTTGATCAGAAATAAGTCCATTTATTCACGTGAAAATGATAATTATAATTATATGATTAGTTGAATTTGGCTTAATCTAATCTCAGCTAGAATTTTCTGCAAAAATAAACAAATATACCTAAATTTAGGGTTTGTTTGTTTGTAAATTGTCAAAATATTTTTCAATTCCTAAAACACGGACAAACAAACTTATCACATTCTCCAATCTCACTATTCAAAATACACACAAAAGACCAAAAACACACTCCCAATTCATTTTCTATCCATTCCATAATATCTAACCCTATAATTTTTTTGTCCCCTACCCAATCTCTATATACACATAGATAAATAATTTTAAAATATCAATTTTACCCTACAACCAACAGAAAAATTATTAATGTGACATATTATCCCTTCTTAGAACACAAACAAACAAACAATATTTCACCTACAATCGAAAACACAAACAAACAACACCACATTTTCCAACTTCACTTTTCAAAAGTTATTTTAGCAAAATGTTCCAATTCATAAATAAGCAAAGCCTTAACAAATAAATAAATAAACATAAATAAAAATTTAGAATGTAAGAATACTCGTATGCGTATATACTCAGCCAACAAAACCCCGGCAGTTACCCTTGTCCCCTTACTGAAAAACCTCAAGATTCCCCCAGCTTTCTCCCCCGCTATATAAAACCTCCAGCAGTAATTTTACTCATAGATTCAGACTAAGAAAAAATGGCGGCGGCGGCGGCTTCCTCCACGAGTCTTAAACCGTCGACGCTGCCCACCACCATCTCAGCCCTTCGCCGCCGCCCTCTTTGCACCACTTTCCGCGTCAACACACTCTCCTTCCGCCACCACCGCGACCAACCCCGCCGCTTCGTCGTCCTCTCACTGGATGCGAAGCCGACAATTCTGGTAGCCGAAAAGCTCGGCGAGGCGGGTGTGAACCTCCTCAAAGAGTTCGCGAACGTGGACTGCTCGTATAACCTCAGCCCCGAGGAGCTCTGCACCAAGATCTCGCTCTGCGACGCGCTGATTGTGAGGAGTGGGACTAAAGTGAGCCGCGAGTTGTTCGAGTCATCCGGTGGACGGCTTAAGGTTGTCGGCAGAGCTGGAGTTGGAATTGATAACGTAGATCTGGCAGCGGCGACTGAACACGGGTGTTTGGTGGTGAATGCGCCGACTGCAAACACTGTCGCCGCTGCGGAGCATGCGATCGCGCTCCTTACTGCCATGGCTAGGAACATTGCTCCAGCCGATGCATCTGTTAAAGCTGGTTAGTTTACTTTTATGTTTATAATCTCTACAGACAGGGCAACAAAATGCGTTTTCATACTTCAATTACTTTATGCTTTCTACTTGAATTGATGTTGTCTGAGTGTCAGTTTTGTCGAGCATTCTTGGAATAGTTATTCTGCTTTATGAATGCAATAAGGTGATTTTACTTTTTCATGAGAGTTTTGGATTTGGAATGTGAAAAACGAATCTAATTGGGATTTTGGTGGTGGAGCCGGTGTTGGATCTTTTATTCTTTTTTCAAATGTGTGGAAATTATAAATGAAGATGTAACCTTTTTGAACTCTTATTGATATAAAAGATACCTTTAGACTATGTAACATTAGTTGATAAAGTTAATTTATTACATTAAATTTATGGTACCATACAAAAACTGAAACATGCGGGAGTTAAGCTTTTTGAAAAGTATAATCTTTTCTAAAAAAGTGAAATTTGTGTTTGTGGAAACTATCGAGCAACCGGAGATTAAAAGAAAACCCAAAATTTTGCGAACAACGCGGAGTTGAATTTGTTGATTCTTAGATAAGAAGATGTCAAATGGGCTATATAAAACTTAAATGTGGCATTTAATAAGTCTTTCTAGTTACATTGAGTTATTGCGAATCTTTTAGATAAACCTCTTAAAGGAATAGAAGGCTAAGTATACTGCGATGTGTGATTTGATCACAGTTTATAGTGCCATACAATTAAACATTACTGATTTCAGGTAAATGGCAGAGGAGCAAATATGTTGGAGTGTCTCTTGTTGGAAAGACACTCGCCGTCTTGGGTTTTGGGAAGGTTGGATCTG
Organism: Jacaranda mimosifolia; assembly: GCA_018894105.1. Taxonomy (NCBI): domain Eukaryota; kingdom Viridiplantae; phylum Streptophyta; class Magnoliopsida; order Lamiales; family Bignoniaceae; genus Jacaranda; species Jacaranda mimosifolia. The sequence continues at coordinate 29,605,667 of CM032130.1, forward strand.
AAGTAGCTAGACGTGCCAAGGGGCTTGGCATGCATGTAATCGCACACGATCCCTATGCCCCGGCTGACCGTGCCCGTGCAATAGGTGTAGAGCTTGTGAGCTTCGATGAAGCCATTGCGTCGGCCGACTTCATTTCGCTTCACATGCCACTCACTGCAGCTACATCAAAAATGCTAAATGATGAGACTTTTGCAAAGATGAAAAAAGGTGTAAGGATTGTTAACGTTGCACGTGGAGGAGTTATTGATGAGGAAGCATTGGTGAAGGCACTTGATGCCGGCATTGTGGTCCAGGTTTTTGCTTCTCCATTAAAGAGCAAATGATCGATGATTTGGGACTTAATCTGGAGTTTTGTCGTGGCAAATAATAGGTCTATTTGCTATTCATTGATTCTCTAAAGTGTTATTGCAGGCTGCACTTGATGTCTTCACAGAAGAGCCACCGGCAAAGGACAGCAAATTGGTACAACATGAGAATGTGACTGCAACTCCACATCTTGGTGCCAGTACAATGGAAGCTCAGGTTTGCAGAAAAACCCACACACACACACACACACACACACACACACACACACTCTTTCTCTCTCTCTCTCTGTTTGTATGTTAGTTTGTTCAGTTTCCTGTCTGCTTCTAATTGTTGGACCATTCTATCTGAATTTGTAACCAGGAAGGGGTGGCAATTGAAGTAGCTGAAGCTGTTGTTGGAGCCTTGAAGGGGGAGCTTGCAGCTACTGCTGTCAATGCACCCATGGTTCCAGCTCAGGTACTTACAACGTTGTTAGTTTTAGCTATCTTCTGCACTCTTTGGTTTTTGAAGAGTTCCATGATTAAATCATTCTCGTGTTCCTATATAGTGATGTTTTGTTTTTCTGAGGTTATTTTGTGTGAGGGCAATAAAGTACCACATGTCTTTGTGGGCATGCGCTATGGAAATATTTTTTGTGATACAAGCAATCTTAGAATAACCATGATGGGAAGTTTCTAAAATAAAAAAGGAAATTCTTTTCTGTCCTTTATTAGTTCGTGCAATCTCCGATACTAGTTTTTGACTATGAAGGGAGAAAAGAGTCGAAGCAATTCTTAGTTCAAAAACAAGAGTTTTACCTTTTCATTTCTTCTGTGTGAATCCTTTTTGGACATTATATGCAGAGCTCATAAAGGTCAAGGATTGATACTACACTTGACATTTATGTGGCCATGGAATTTTTGAATATAGGCTTCACAGTCAGCTCATGAAAAACTGATTACATGTTGGGATTTCTATCTTCTTTCCCTCATCTTTTACATTATTTATTGGGGCAGTGTATTAAATCCACAACAAGTGTTGGTTTAAGGAACCATTTAATATAATTGACATATATCCATGAAGTGTAATAGAGATAAAACATCAAGTGGAACAGAGAATCTGAACTGTTTATTTTATGGCCAAACACATTTAACTGGTAAGTACTTGAAAGTTTCCTTTAATTCTTTATCCTATAAACTTCTTGATTGCAGGTTCTTACAGAGCTGAAGCCATACGTAGTTCTCGCCGAAAAACTTGGCAGACTTGCTGTCCAATTAGTAGCTGGCGGCAGTGGCATAAAAAATGTAAAAGTCACATACGCTTCTGCTAGAGCTCCAGACGATCTCGACACGAGACTGCTTCGTGCCATGATAACCAAAGGTCTCATCGAGCCAATCTCAAGCGTATTCATAAACTTAGTCAACGCCGATTTCACTGCTAAACAAAGAGGACTCCGCATAACAGAAGAACGCATCATTCTTGATGGCTCACCCGAGAGCCCACTCGAGCTGATCCAGGTTCAAATCGCCAGCGTGGAGTCTAAATTTGCCAGCGCCATAGGTGATTCTGGCGAGATCAAAGTGGAAGGCCGAGTTAAAGATGGAGTTCCACATTTGACAAAAGTGGGATCCTTTGAAGTTGATGTGAGTTTGGAAGGCAGCATCATACTCTGCAGGCAAGTTGATCAGCCAGGAATGATAGGAAAAGTTGGGAGTATTTTGGCTGAGGATAATGTGAATGTGAGCTTTATGAGTGTTGGGAGGATCGCTCCAAGGAAGCAAGCTGTGATGGCAATTGGAGTTGATGAGGAACCAAGCAAACCATCTTTGAAGAAGATTGGTGAAATCCCAGCTGTTGAGGAGTTTGTTTATCTTAAGCTGTAGTTTGGAGTGTTTTTACCACTGCTTATTGTGATGCAATTTTGATGAGTTTTTGGGTTGTGTTTCTTAGTAGGTTTAGGTTAGGGAAGGAAATAAAGTGGCTTGTGGGTTTGAAATATTGTATTCTGTATTGAGTTAATGTGGTTATATGAAGTTTTGCGAATTGGAGTTTATCTTTTATACCTTTTTTTTCTTCCCCTGCAATTAAGTGTTGATAATAGAAGTTTTTTTTTTTTTTTTTTTTTGGAGGGGGTGGGGGAATTATCTTTTTTATCCATTTTTTCTTCCCCTGCAATTAAAACTTTTAATGGAGTGTTGAGGAAAAAAAAAAAAAAGTTTTTTATTTTTTATTTTTTTGAGGGGGTGGGTGGGGGAATTTGAGATTGTAGATTATAAGAAATAAATTATTTTGAAATATTTTTTTGGGTCTCATTTGTTTTTGTTTTTATTTTCATTTCTAATTTCGACATATTCAGATCTCTGGTTCAAATTGAACATCCAACATGTCGCATTATTTTCCTTTCGTAACTAACTTTTGTGAAGGAGGTGAAATTTTAATATTTTTTATAAAATTAGTCGAATATTCCATCAAATAGATCATGAGGAAATTCCTCAAACTTTATAGGGTTGCTGCAATTTAAAACCTAAAATAATCGATCAGAACACAAATTCCAACAAAAATTCAAATAATTTATAAATGGCATAATTTAAGTTAGTAATTATATAGAATAAAAATAAATAAAAAATAATTACTAGTATAACATATCATCCCACCAAATTGACCAGCAACCACAGTTGCAAATGAACCTTTTTTTTTTTTTTTCCTGCAATAAAAACCGAAAAATCAATTTATTGTTTCAATAAAAAAAGGTGGAAATAACTAATAAGAACCAAAATCGTTGGGTTTAAAAGAGCGAGTTTACTTTAACATTAACAAAAACAAATAAATTCATTACGTTTTAAAGTAAGGCTACTGGATATGACACGTGCCAATCTCCCCATTTCTTCATCACCTCTCAATGTTCTCCATTTCTCTTGGCTAGTCACATAGCAATCGGAAGGTCTACCGTCTACGGCGAGATAATGGCGGCTGCGGCGCTAATTTCTTCTTCTCTCTGCTGCTACTCCTACGTTCGTGGTATAGTTATCCTTCTCTCCCTTTCTTAAGTACAGTTCCTGAAGCTTGAAGTACTCCCACTTTAATTCCTACTGTCTACACGCATTGTGCAGACGTTCGCATGTCCGGTGCGGTAAGAACCGCTACCACTGCTCGAAAATTCGGAACGGCATTCGCCACTGGTTCTCCTCTCGGTGAGAAATCTTTGTTTGGTGTTTTAATGTGGAAAAAGAAATGAAAATTTTGAAAAATTATGCAGTTGCGAAATTTATCGACTAAAAAGTAATAGATTATTGTCTACTAGATTTTGTTTGTTGACTAAAAAGTGATAAAATGAGGTAGTTGTGAAGTCAAGTTTATCTTGAACAAACTTATGATAGGAACTCAACATCAAGGATTAGTAAGTGGAACAGATCTTGAAATTGTATACTTAGTTTTAGTTTGATTAAGAGGGTGGTTGATTAAACTTGTTTAAAAGATCTTATAAGTTTTTATATGTTTTAGAGCTTATAAAATGTTATATTTTTTTAAAAATAAGTTTTTAAATGTTTGGATAAAATAAAATTTTGAAATTCATAACCAGTTAATAGTGATAATTTTATAATTATTATGATTAAAATTATCAGAGCAGTTAAGATGGGAGTCCCTTATTTTTTAAAAAGAGCTTATATCTTATTCTAAGAACTTATAAGCTTTTTTTTTTTCAAACAAAATTACCAAATACATTTTGACATCTCATAAATTCTCAAACATCACATAAGATGTTTTAAGAAGTTTATAGGCTCGTCCAAACACCCTCTAAGTCAAATTTGACTTTGGTGTATCCTAATAATAGGAAATAGTTGTAATGGATCTATTGTGGTACTTTGCTTCTTTGTCCTCACTTTTGTTTGATAACTAGCAAATTCCACTATGGAAAAAAATTTTAGTCAACCAATTCTAATTTTCACCTGAAATTTTCAGATATAAAAAGCTAGATGGGAGTAATTTCTAATGCTTCTCATTGTTTTCAGTGACTCAGAGACCCATTTACCAGAGGAACACTGCTTACGATTCAAAACCAATTTCCATAAGATGCGAGCAGAGCACTAAGGAAGGCGGTGGTTTAGATATATGGCTTGGAAGGCTGGCCATGGTTGGATTTGCTGCTGCTATTAGTGTTGAAATCGCGACAGGCAAAGGACTCCTAGAGGTATGCTATGTCTACAAATGTTTCTGGTCACCGTACATTTGATTGTCCTGTTTTGCTGGTTCATGTACTATGTGAAATGTGAAGGGGACTATGTTTAGGTGTGGGGTTATATTTACTACTTATGATGGCCTAAGATATTATGCTTATGATAAACCTATGTTCCATATGGTTCACTTGAAGCATATCTATGGCTTTACTTGCAGCATTCCTGCTAGTATGTTGGGTGGGAAAGATGTGCAAATTTTGTATACCTTTTAGCTGTCAAAAACCAACAATGCATGGCTTTGTGCTGCAGTATGCAGTTACTGTTTTTGACTTTAATAGTTGATTCTAAGAAGCACTAGGTACCATCTTATGTGTGAAAGAACGAATAGAGGGCACCCTTTTAATGATGTTCTTTTCTTTCCTTTTTTTTTTTTTTTAATGGGAACCGCATAATACTAATGTAGAACAAAGAAACTTTAGATGAGGGCGTTGTCAAAGACCAAAAAGGAAAAGAAGAGGCTTTTTGGATTGTGATGGACAATAAGTTTAGTCAATATCTGATATAATGTCCCTGTTGTCTCTTTTCCTTTCTAGATTTATAAAGCCTTTTCCAGAAAGGCTTTCCTGTGAGATGGGGAACTTTTATTTGCCGAGGCATTTCTTATGTTCGATTAGGTTTTCTTTAGTCCCTGAGAAGGCCTATTGTGAAAGGCTAATTCTTGCATATTGAATGGGACTTCTTTTACACTATCTTATCAACTATTCTGGTGTTGTAATTGAGGCAAAATCTGAGTAGCAGCTCCCTCTTTGCCGCTATGATATGTTTGCCTAATAGATTTCAATTATGAAACTGAAAAAATGGATGCTTGCATTGCTATAGTAATGATCTCCATTTTTTGTTGCTTTTCTTTTCTTCATTCCATTTTGCTTTTCTTGCATGTATATGTTCGTATGTGTAAGTATAAATGACAGATTATGTTTGAATAATGCATTGTTCCATTTTGCTTTTCTTGTATGTATATGATCGTATTTGTAGAAGTAAATGACAGATAATTCTTGATAATGCATTTTTTCATAATCCGCAGAATTTTGGGCTCACAACACCTTTGCCGACGGTGGCTTTGGCAGTTACAGCATTGGTGGGAGTTCTAACTACAGTCTTCATCTTCCAGTCTGCATCCAAGAATTGATCAGTTTTAATTTCTGTGTATTAATTTTTCTCAAAAAATGTTAGTCTGTCATATTTATAGTCATTTTCAAGTAGATATCTACTTTGAACAGAAGTGATCAGACTCATTTACTGTGTATACATGATCAAGATGTTATTTCTTATTGGTAACCATACCGAGATATCTCACAGTATTTATTTCAAAATTCAGCTTTTATAACAATCAACCAATCTGTTATTTCTATTTCATGTGGTAGAGTTATGATATGCCTTGATACTTCTGTATTTTAAGAAAAGATGAGCTTGTGAACATCGAAACTCTGCGTTAATGTTTGTTTCAGTTCTCAGCAATCTTAAGCGTATCTTAATGGGATTACAAGAACATTACATTTATCACTAGGTTTCACTGAATCAAATCAGAATAAGGGCACAATTCTTGCTCCACTGGTCCAATTGAGTTAGGAGTTTCATAGTTTGAGCCATGCATATTTAGTCTTTTTAAGGGAAGACCACCACCACCACAAGGTTTCACTAAAACTAATCCCAGAAGTGGTACTCTTCTCCCTACTTGATCGGACAGCATGGCATAAAGACGTACTTCGTACCATTGTCCTTTGGATGAGAAGCTCATGCACACTGCCAGTAACAACTTACAACAAGAATCAGCAAATTCTTGTTCGCTCCATAATCAGCAAATGTAGGCAGCATATGAACTCTTACAATCTGGGAGCCAATCAATAACTTCATGCAGCAAGAGTGAGTTTGAGTCCATATACTATAGTGGAGTGACACAGTGAAATACACCAACTGTTTGTATTAGAAGGTACTGAAAGTTGGTAAATGACGAAGGCCGCTCCCAAGTATTTATATCTCCATCAAATCTGATGGTTTGGACTTTTTCTTTTTTGCTTTAGTTTTTCTAGTTTTACTGTCTTTTCTCTTAGGCTTCTCTTCTGTAGGAGGCTGTGTACTCTGCAAATGTTGATAAATGGCACCTAAAGGATCTGATTGAAACATCGGATGGCTAATGACTGTCTTCAACTGATTACCCTCTTTCAGCCTGAGAAGAAATATCATAGGAACAAGTCAGGAACATGAATTTAAAGAGAAAATGGCATCATTCATTCACAATAGTCTTCAATACTTACACTAGCTTATTTCTCCTTTTACTGTTAATTTTGAACTCAGTAGGTGCAGACTCCGGGGAAGCCTTCAATTCAGGGAGGAACTCTGAGAGGGAAGACAGATCATATGCCTTTAATCTCTTTTGCTGGCTCCTTTTCCTTTTTCGTTGTTCCTGGTTGTAAAGCATTACTTCTTCAAAAGATAGCATAATCAAACAATTTTTTATATATAAAGCTATTATGAGAAACCTCTGGAGTCAGGACCTCAAAAGAGAGATGTGTTTTATTCCACTGATTCGTTCTATGAGCTAATATCGTTAGAGCTACATATATGCAGTGATTCTCACAGTTTCGTAACTGTTTAAGCTTCAATGGGAACTTATCATGCATCCAGAGCAAAGTCTTAACCGGAATAAAGAAGTAACACAGCATCCATGTTAACAAATACATTAAGTGCCATAACAGAAACATCTAGAGATGCGATTTGGCCACAACCTAGTTGATTCACCATTTTCAGCAACAACAAATTTTGCAAACCAATACACAGAGAGATCCAAGAGTGAGAGAGAAAAAAAGCGCTTGTTGGGGGGGGGGGGGGGGGGGCGCTTCATGGTTTTATTTGTTACCTGGACCTATAGAGCACATAAATCTTTAAACAACCACAAGAAAACAACACCTTAAACAATATATAACATACAACATTTTGGCCATGTTTAAAGCTAATCACAGTAGATAACATATATCATACACTTAGCAAAGCTGGTGCAAGAGTCATACCTTAGTAATAGCTTTGCTGGCAACTGCACCCCTCACCACTAAAAAACCAAAACCACATCAAGAAATTCATATTTGTTTCTTTCGAATCGAGGTTACATTTGTATAAAATTCCAAAAGAGAAAAGAAAAAGGATAACAGGCTCAAAATCTCTAAAAAATAAGGTAGACAGTGATATTAGCGGAAAATGCAGACAAATTACTTGTAAAAGGTCTTATCAATCAACTGGCACAAAGTGATTATGAGATTGAATTCATAAATTTTTCATGTTGAAGAACAACTGTAGATAACTTAATCCGAAAATAGAAAAGTTTCATATGCTTACATTCGTAAAATTGCATCTTCTTCTCGAACTTGCGGTCCGCGCGGGTCTTTCCATCCGATCTTAATACAAAAATAACATCCATATAAACTCAATTACATACCTAAAATTGCGAAAAAACAAATTGTGATGAAAACAATATATAGAACAGAAAATTTCGCATCGATTTTACCGTGAGCTGGTTTTCCCCATCAGCTGAAAGTAATTTCAGTTCTCTGCTTTCTACTTCTCGAATGTAAACGCGCAATCAATACGATAACTCGCAGAGATTTGGATTCTCACACGAAACCAAAATTAATGTCTGATTGAACTCAGAATTAAGGAGATGAGCAGATTAGGGTTTAAGCTTGAGAGAGCGAGAGAGTACCTGGATTTATTGGTTTCAGTTGAAAAATGGGCTGAATTTTCTGGCTTTATGTTGGGGCCCATTTAAACTTCTACCAGGCCGGCCTATTGAGATGGGCTACAATTCAGTTGCATACCCATGCTAGTTTTTATTTACAATATAATTTATTAGAACAAATAAAATAAAAATTGTAGCCATACTAAAATCTAAAGAAGTCTTTATTTTCCATTTTTTTCATTTTTTTCATGTTATTTTGCCTTGAGTTATTTGTGGCAAAACTAAAGCGACCTATGGATAGGGATGAAAATGAATCGAGTCAACTCGTGAACCTGACGAGCTGACTCAAAAAATGTTTGAGTTGGAGTTTCTGAGCTTATATTTTTTTAAAAAATATATTTTTATATAAAAAGTATAATAAAATATGGGACACTTATTAAAAAGTACCAAAACCACTTTTCAAATTCATATTCAGTCCCCACTTGAATTTTTATAGAATGAGCTTCCTAGTATTGTTAAAATTTTAGAGATCACTCCCTATCCACTTGATTTGGCAAAAATACCCTTAAGTACAATATTTTTCACTCATTTTCTTCACTTCTTTTATATCCACACAACCAAACACCCTTTAGTTCCATTCCCAAATACTAAACCCTACATTCGTATTTCATTATAAATTTTTTTGAAGAAGGAGTATATAATTTGTTTATGTAAAGTATATTTTACAAGGAATTGTAGCATAAAACATTCAAGTTTTATACTTTAACCTAAAATTGTACTTCATTTTACCTAAAATTGTACTCTATTATTTAAGTTTTATACTTCAAGTGTTCTACTAATTGATTATCCAAAATTGTACTGCAATTGCTAGCGTCTTATACTTCAAGTGTTCTGAAGTGTTCTGAAATTGTACTTCGTTTATCTGAAATTGTACTTCATTGTATACTTCATTTTACATAAAATTGTAGTCTATTATTGAATTTTTATACTTCAAGGGTTTTATTTATTAATTATCCAAAATTGTACTGCAATTACTAAGGTTTTATTCTTCAAGTGTTCTAGAATTATACTTCTTTTTATATAAAATTGTATTTCATTACCTAAAATTATACTTTATTTTACATAAAATTATACTCTATTATTTCAGTTTTATACTTCAAGGGTTCTACTAATTGAATATCCAAAATTGTATTGCAATTGTTGGCGTCTTATACTTGAAGTGTTTTGGAATTGTACTTCATTTTTTATAAAATTGTTCGTTTATCTAAAATTGCACTTCATTTTATACTTTATTTTACCTAAAATTGTACTCTATTGTTGAAGTTCTATACTTCAAGTGTTCTATTTGTTGATTTAGCATGAAAATGTAGCATGTGCATGTTGTCCGAGATATCATTATTTTTGTACTTCAATAAGGGAGATTTATACTTCATTGCGGTAATTACGTACTAGATTTAGAGTGAAAAGGTAGCATGTGCATGTTGCCCGAAAGCATGAACAAATGTGTGAGATATTACTTCAATAAGGGAGATTTTATACAAAGTGTATTTCAATATAACACTATATATACTTCATTTGTTCTATATTTGTACTTCATTTATACTGAAAATATACTAACAAAGCATTAACAAGTGCGTGAGATATTACTTCAATAAGGGAGATTTATACTTGATTTCAGGACAAATGATAGTCTCAAAATATTGTATTTGACCCTCACTACAATTATTAGAAACTAATTATTTAATTGCATAAAGTGTACTTCAATATAACACCATATATACTTCGTTTGTTCTGTATTTGTACTTCATTTATACTGAAAATATACTATCAGAGCATGAACAAATGCATGAGATATTACTTCAATAAGGGAGATTTATACTTGATTTCAGGATATATGTATTTCATTGTGGCAATTATGTACTTGATTTCTTTTTTTTTGTACTAATAGTGATGAACTTGAGTTTTGTTCCATGATTTGCCTTTCTTTATTGGTTATTAACAACCAAAACTCTAAAAATGTGTTTATTATTTAGTATGGTATGAATAAAATAATGTTAAAGTATTAAAGTGATAACCATTAGTGTTCAACAAATTAGAGTTATCATTCGTAGTATCCAAAGTATACTTATGCATTAAAAGTTGTAAACACATGAGTATTTGACAATCATATCTATCTTATCACCAGTACAAATATGTACTTCACCTGGTTCGATAGTCTCAAAATATTGTACTTGACCCTCACTACAATTATTAGAGACTAGTTATTCAATTGCATAAAGTTTACTTCAACATAACACCATATATATTTCGTTTGTTCTGTATTTGTACTTCATTTCCCGCATATTATACTGAACTTCGCTACAATGTTTCACTTTAATTGAAGTGCATTTCAACAAAACACCATATATACTTCGTTTGTTTTGTATTTGTACTTCATTTTTCGCATATTATACTAAACTTCGCTACAATGTTTTGCTTTAATTGAATAATACTTCAACCTAATACCATATATACTTCGTTTGTTATGTATTTGTACTTGATTTCCCGCATATTGTACTGAGCCTCGCTACAATATTTTTCTTTAATTGAATGGTACTTCAACATAATGCCATATCCACGTACATATAAAAGGAGTCTTCTTCAATGCATCAAAATATTTTAACCACATCTTGGATTTCACATGCTCCAATTTAGCCTGAAAATATTAGGGGTGCAACGAGAGCAGACCTCATTATATCTTGCCATTGTTGCAATCAAATAAAGAAAAATTAGTATATAAACAGATTATATACTACCACTTTCAGATAATGTGTACTGAAAGATTGAATGTTTTGTACCACAATTGCTTCTAAAATGTACTTTAGATACTCAGATTATGTACTACCACTTTCATATAATGTGTACTGAAAGCTTGAATGTTTTGTACTATAGTTGCTTCTAAAATGTACTTTAGATACTCAGATTATGTACTACCATTTTCAGATAATATATATTGAAAACTTGAATATTTTGTACTACAATTGCTACTAAAATATATTTCAGATACACAGATTATGTACTACTATTTTAAGATAATGTGTACTGAAAACTTGAATATTTTGTATTACAGTTGCTTCTAAAATGTACTTCAAATACACAGATTATATACTACACTTTTAGATAATGTGTAGTGAAAGGTTGAATATTTTGTCCTACAGTTGTTTCTAAAATATAATGCATGTACACAGATTATATATTATAATTTCATTTAATCTGCAGACTTGAATATTTTGTACTATAAATATTTCTAAAATGTACTGTAGTTACACAGATTATGTACTACACTTTCAGTTAATGTAAACTGCAGGCTTGAATGTTTTTGTACTACAGATGCTTCTAAATTGTACTACATGTACATAGATTATATACTAAAATTTCATTTAATCTACAAGGCTTGAATGTTTTGTACTACAATTACTTCTAAAATGTACTGCAGTTACATAGATTATATACTACACTTTTGCCTAATGTGTACTGCAAGTTTGATTGTTTATACTGCATTTGCTTCTAAAATGTACTGTAGTTACACATATTATATACTACACTTTTGCCTAATGTGTTTTGCAGGTATTTTTTTTTTTTTTTTTCCAGTTACAAGGATATATGTATCTTTTTAAAAGATACGGTGAGTGATTTCTAAATTTTGTGAAAAAGTGGGGAGCTTAGTGTGTAAAAATTCAAATGGGGACTGATCACTAAAATGAAAGTAGGATTAGGGATTTTTTTCTAATTAACCGATAAAATATATTAATTTTAGAATTTTTTATAAAATAATTTAACTTTTTGAACTGGAGCCTGATCCTAAACTTGAACTTATAGTTTGTTGATGAGTTTGAACTTGACGAATTGAGTTGAGTTTGAATAAGAGCTCAATCTTGATTCATTTGATTTGAGCTCGAGCCCTGAAAAAATAGTCAAAATTCGGCTCCACTCGACTCGGTTGCATCCCTAACTGTGGATGAATGAGAAGAGTCATCAAATTACAATAGAAACATCATTGTATGAGATATTGCAAAAAAGATAAAGATGTATCACTAGTTCAATTAAGGGGAAATGGATCCAAGTCTTCCAACAATTATTTATTATTAATAGCCCAGTAATAATATCGCACAATAATAAAAACTGAGCATGAGCAAATTTGAAAGAGATGTGATATATTAGACAATGTCAGCTGCTCATTTTCTCCCATTCTAGCCAACAAAGACAGAAAACCCTCTACTGAAAAGTTAGCATCCAATAGGAAACAAAGCATGCAAGGACTCAGGGGCAATCAAGAATTTCTAAAAAATGAGAATATCGTTTGATCAATCGAGGACTAACAACCCATTTGGTTTCATTTTCGTGGGCTCTTTTCATTTCCATCTGAAAATAAAAACTAGAAATTATCACTTTCTATCTATTTTCATTTAAAATATTCATTTTTTCATTTTCAAACTCTTTTTAAACCTATTGCATCATCTTACTCTCACATTAATTAAATTTAAATTTGATTTGAAAAAAAGTGCCTACTATTATTTTAAAATTAATAAAATATACATATTGATGATGGTGGATTTAGTATAATGGGCTTCTGGAATTCGACTTGATAGGGTCACTTGACCAGAAAGGTGGATTTTACGGGCGTGAGATGGGATATGCAGTACAAAGAGATCCTCTGATGGTCTTCGACTAAGACCCTCTGATGCTTAAATAGTGTATTGACCTGAGAATATCTTTGCAGGGTAACAGTACAAAGAGAGTATGTAAGTTTCCCATTGCTTCTGAAAAATAGGGTATTTATAGTGATTGGTTAGAGATTAAAAGACTAGTTTCTCAACACCATAATTTATACATTGTTCTCGTGAGTAGGGATAAAATAGGTCTTTTCGACTTAAGATAGAGCTATACAAATGGCCGATTGGACGGAAAAGGGTATCTATACCGCCATTAATGCAAAGATGATGCGCCATCAGTCAATTTAATGCAGACAGACTGGTGGCTGAGGCACAATTAATGTAAATGTGATAGGTAGTAGGCTGCCATTAATGATGTTGCTTTATTCATTCGACCTAAAGGTCGGACCCTTAGACTTGTGAGGTCGACTTAGGGCATTAGGCCCACAAGTCCGAGCAGTTTTGGGCTCTGATCCTCCAATGGTTATGTTGGGCTCACCCATGCAGGTGATAGGCCCATTGTGCGCGCTGGACTTACCCATATCATGTATATTTTGAAAAAAACAATTTTTTTCAAATACAAATAAATATAAATTAACCTACTTTTCAAATTCCACCCCAACCATGCTTTAATTGTAAGCATTAAGAAATGTGCTTCACTTGTAGAGCTCGTTTACTTGGTGTGTTCGGATTATGTATGATACACGTGATTATGATAAATAATGGATTATTGTGTATTTTATCTAATATTTGTTTACATATTTTAAATAGATTGATATCCAATTTTGATTGTTTGCTAGCATGATTATTCCACTTGGCAAACTACAATTTATTTTCAACTCAGGTTGGAAAACATATCACACTTCAAGACCTTGATACATAAGCTAAGTTTGATCTTAAATACATGTCGGACCTATCTATATCTAAGGGCTTCTAAAAATAAGTCAAACATTAAAATTGAGTTGGATTATATATTTATCGTACAATATCAAAGCAAGCAATCAAGCTTGTAGGAAATTCATTGGACAAGAGTTGTAAATTCATTTGGCGAGGGACAACTCGACATTTGATTGTTAAGCCCAATTGAAAGTATCTAAACTGGGCTTTAATGTGCAAGAGCCCAATACATAAGCCCATACATTAAATTAAATACAAAAGAGGGTTTTAAATCAGACAAAACCCTCCGAGAGAGAGATCGAGAGAGAGGAGAAGGCGAAAATGGAGGGCGTTTCATACCAGAGATTCCCAAAGATCAAAATTCGAACGGTGAGGGATGACTTTATGAAGTTCGAGTTAAAGGACACTGACGCCAGCATCGCCAATGCGCTCCGGCGCGTAATGATCTCCGAAGTTCCCACCATCGCCATCGATTTGGTGGAAATCGAGGTGAACTCGTCTGTGCTGAACGATGAATTCATCGCGCACCGTCTCGGGCTTATTCCCCTCACCAGCGAGCGAGCAATGGCCATGCGCTTCTCCCGCGACTGCGACGCCTGCGACGGCGACGGCCAGTGTGAGTACTGCTCCGTCGAGTTCCACTTAAGGGCCAAGTGCATTAATGACCAGACACTTGATGTTACCTCTAAGGACCTTTACAGCTCTGACCACACCGTTGTTCCAGTTGATTTCTCCGATTCTTCATCCGGATTTGATAACTCGGAGAATAGGTAATTTTATTTTCTTTTTGTGAAGGTCAATCTTTTTTCTGTGCTATTGCATTGATATGTTTTTAGTTTTTGTGATTTTGTGTTTGTTATGGTTGGTTGTACGTATTGATATTTAATTGCTACATATGGTCAGTTTAGATTTGCTTAGATTTGTTCTCGCGGGTGTTAAGGCTATGCAGTGGTTATTTCTACTTAGGTGAAAGGGATTTTGTTTATTGAATATTCTAGGAGAAATATTAAAGCTTTGTAACTTTTTGGGGGGCTGGAGTTAGGAACCAAAATTCAATTAACAAATGGATATTTGATGATACCTATATGTCCCACATCCGATGGAGTTGAGGGCTTGAAATAGTTTATAAAATATTTTCCTCTCTCACCCGTTGACTTCAAGTCGCATTTTTAGGACAAAACTCCGATGGTCGTTGGTGGGACAATACGTCAAAGTAGTTGACCTTCATTTGGCAATATATGCCACTGTATATAGGCCGCTGTATATGCTCGTTGGTGGGACAATACCTCAAAGTAGTTGAGCTTCATTCGGCAATATATGCCACTGTATATAGGAATGACAACCATGTGCATCTTTGTCTCTTTCCAAGCCCCTTGACTAAGAGGGCTATTATGATACTTAGTCATCCTACATTGGAGGGAGTCGGGGGCTATTGAAGACGTCTTTTCAATAACCCCCCCCCCCCCCTACGCGTGCTTATTGGTGGAACAATACCTCGAAGTGGTTGGACTCCATGTCAGCGACAAATCTGGACATCATCAATATTACTTAAAAATGTTTTATATGTTTGCATAAACACATGCAGGAATCAGCCACTTTGAACTGTCACCACTGCCAGATGAATCGTTATGTTCCATGTTTGGTTTTAAAGTTTACTGATGTGGGGAAGAATTTGGGGAAAATAGTCAAGTGTCTTTTTTTCTTTTTCCAGAAAGAAAAAACGGATCATTGCATGCTGCTGTGCTCCGCAACTAACCTCACTTGAATCCATGATCTATACGAACATGTGGAATCTTATCACCAAACTACTCGGGAAAATAGCTAAGTTGGGCCCGAGATATTCGGGAGAAAGGGTTCTGGGGAGATGGGCATGAACTAGCCAAATTGAAGGTTAGAAAGTCAAAGAAATCAGGTTGCTTGGCTTATTATACAATTACAAATCCTTGATATACAGAGACACAGAGATAGAAGTGGGAAGACAATATAACCCTATAGCATTGACTTATGATGCAAAAGAGTGAAAGATATATAGATTTAGTGTCAGATTATAGTGTAAATATGTTATCTCTGATTGAGATGTGCTATTAATGCATAAAGAGAAGTCATTTCATATTGTCATTTTATGTTTGCATATTCTTTTGAGAATGCATGGGAGACTCACTTAACCTCATATGTGTTTTTGCTGGCCACCTTACATTTTTACTCATGCATATCTGTGGGGTCTAGCTAGGATATTGGCACCTATAGGACTTCCAACTCATTGTTTCATTAGTTGTATGTAGTTTAATTTAGGAAGACTCTTTCGTGGTGCAAATCTTTTTATATTAGATTGAGAGTAGCATAAAGGTACTGTGCAACAACGCTAGGATTGTGTTCTAACTCTGTGGTATAACTTTTGGGACATGGATTGGTAGATAGGTCTTTCATTTATGATTTATCATAATGGCTTATTAACTGGCATTGAATTTTCTTTATCAATTTGATTTCTAACATACATTTCTTGAGATGCTTCAAGAACGGATGATGAATTAGAATTAAAATATGGATATAAAGTCGATAAGATTATATTTTGGAGTGTTTGCTTGTTGTTGATTTTACCTCTTGAGATTGGACTTGTTGCAATTTTTCATGCCTTGAAGTTAGAGGTGTCAAATGAGCTGGGCCGAGCCAGCCCGGGTCGGCTCGCGGGCCGTTCACGATTCGGACCGTGACGGGTTGAAAATTGAAAAGTTCGGCTCGGCTCAAAACCAACCCACTATATAGGTGAGCCGGTTTATATATGAGCCGAGCTAGGTGGTTCGGCTCGCGGGTTGGTCAGCAAGTTTCTTTTTTTTTTTTTTGTTTTTTTTGAAAATGAATTTAAAATTTTGAAGTTTTTATATTTATGTGATTATTAATATTTTTTCCAACACTTATACTTTTTTAAAAGACTTAATAATTTATACTTATATGATTTTTAATATTTTACAACACTTAAATTTTTATAAAAACTTAGAAATTTATACTTATATTAATTTTTTTTTATCAATTATATTTTTCCAAAAACACCACCAAATAAGGTGGTGAGGGGTTTGGCATGGACCCCTCTACCCGTCATTAATTTAGAAAAAATAATTACATAGAGGTGGATTTGACCAAACCTCTAAATGAAAGTACATAATAATAACAAAAAATAAATAAATAAATAAACAACTTTGTAATATCTAAATATCTAAACATGTCCAATGATAAACCGGTCGTTCATTCAAGTGATTTAAATCGCTCTCGGATTGAGATGCGATGGTGGATGCGGTTTCAAGCCATTCTTCATCGTCTTTTTCAAATTGAGGCAATATGGTCTTCACCTTTATCAAATTTTTGTTTCTATACTCTTGGTCTAGCCAATCCTTCCAAAGAATACAAAATTTGATCGAATAGGGTTTTAACCGCGATCTTGTATCGGTCAATGTGCGCTTTCCCGCACTAAAGGCACTCTCGGATGCCACCGTCGACATTTGAGGTGCAAGTACGTCTCGAGCAATGCATGAAAGAATTGGATACACTTTAGCATTATTCTTCCACCACTCTAACACGTCGAATCCTTCATAGTCTTCTTCACATACGTTTTGTAAATATAGCGATATCTATACACTATTTTTGGGTCTTGAGCTTGACAGTCTTTCATTTATCAAATTACCTAAAGATGCAAACATTCCTCTTTTGCTAGTAGATGGCCGTTGCGTACCTATATGAATTTGTCCTATCCCACAATTTTGACTATAAACACTATACAAAATTTTCAAAATATCTAAAATTCTTGTTTTTTCTTCTTCATAGTTAAAATCCCCATGAAGTATAAAATCAATATATTTTGCATTAATACAACACACATATCTAACATTAATCTAGGATCTAAAACACTTGAAATAATTGCTATGTAGGGTATTTTTTCATAATACTTAAGAAAGTTTTTTTCCATTGCACAAATTACTTCACTTAAATGTTCATCATATCTATGATTATCAAATAATTGAGCAATTTCATATAGTGTATATAATAACAAGTTAGATGTTGGATAAAAATGACCGGAAATAATTTTGGTTTTATCATTAAATGTTTGAAAAAGTGGAGCAAGAACTTCCCCAATATCCCAATCCGCATGATGCGAAAATGGTTCACCATAATCATCAAACATTTCTTTATTACAAAATTCACTAATTATTTGACGATAAGACATTGCCTCACTAAGCATTCTATATGTAGAGTTCCATCTATGTTGAGTATCTAAGTAAGGAATTATAAACCTTGTCCTACAGTCTTGACAAAATCTTTTATATTCTTGTGTTCTAACTAATGAAGCCATAATATGTGTTAAAGCATTTCTAATTTTACCTACTGAAAAATTCATTTTTTCTAAACCATCTTTCCAACATAAATGAATAATATGACAAAAACATCTAACATGGAAAAAAATACCATTTGTTAAAGGGTCTATTAATTTAACTAATTCCCTTACAATAGATGTATTATTAGCTGCATTATCAAAAGACAGAGACAGAACTTTATTTATTAATTTCCAACCCCTAAGGCAATATCTAATTGCTTCATAAATATGAATACCGTATGGGGATGATCAAGTTGTTGAAATTTAATTATTCTTTTTTGCATGCACCAATTATCATCAATCCAATGAGCCATAACACATAAATAATACAAATTGCCTCTACCTAACCACATATTGGATGTAAAAGAAACTCTACATTTCAAATTATCAAAAATTTCAGTTAAATCTAAAAATTTTGCTAAATATTGTTTATACCCATCATCATAGCAAGTGTTACGTGAAATGTGTTTATAAGCCGGTTGTAAATACATTTGATTATATCTAATTACTAATTCATTTTCGGCATAAGTAAAAAGTAACTCATTTTGTACAACTAATCTAGATAAGCCTATTGTCATATTTTTTTGACTATATCTCCAACTTTGTAGTTCGCCCGATTCATTTTGATAAAGTTGTGATTAACTCTCTACTTCCACACCCTCTTCATTCCAACCCGGATGACGAGTGTCTAAATATCTTTTAATTGTACTCGTTCCACCTCTTTTTTTATGTTTATAAACTGCACGACAAATTTCACAATGCACCGAATCGGGTGGGCCAATAGCTATACATTTTCATACATCACTAGTTAATTTTCTTTTTTTATTCCCATGTGTATCATTATGTGTGTCACTATCATCGGGTGTTTGTGTTTCATCATCATGTAGGGGGTTTTCTTCATCTATTCTATTGGTAGTGCGATGATATTGTTCTTGTGATTCGGTATTATGCGAAAATGCGGGTGTTTGTGCAATAAAATTATATTCTTCCGTATTTAAATTACATTTCATATGATATCGGGCCGTAGAACTAGAAGAAGAGGGAGGGGTAGTAGTAGGTCTTAGGGGCGGGTCTATAAATTGATGACTAGTACTACGCCTAGCGGGTTGAGTGGAGGGACGAATTGAGGGGTCATTTAAAGGAAAATGTTGGTCTACTCTCGAAGGGGCCGTAGAGCGACTACTAGCTAGATTCAAAAATTTCTTCATTTTTATAATCAACTAAATTTGAACAATTAACAATTAAAATTAACAAAGATTAACACACAAATTAAATTGTAAAAAAAGGATAGAAGTTATCGTAAAAGACGTAATAATAATTAAGAAGTCATAATTTGATACACCACCATTCACGGCTCCACGAAGTAGCAAATTGATAGACCTCTATTCAAAGCTCCACCAAATAAATTTTATAATATGTACAAAATGAATAAAAGATATAATTTATTTAAAAATTATTAGATTAGAGAGAAATTGAGAAATTGCAAAATAAGAAATAAAATTTTAGAATATTTGAGGCTTCAGAGATTTGGGAGAAATTGAGAAATTTGATAGGAAACATTTTTATTACAAATGACCACTATTTTATAGTGGTCATTTGTTATTTTTGAAAAAAAAAAAAGAAAAAAAAAAAAGAAGAGAGAGAGGAGCAATTTGCTCCAAGCTTAAATTGTTGCCAGCTGCTAAATTGATCGTTGGCCAATGGCCAGGCCAACGGTCAATTTACTTAAAGTAGCCGTTACATATTGTTACGGCTACTTTTCCTTTTTTTTTTTTTTTTTAATAATTTATAATTTTTATAAATTTATAATTTATAATTTAAAAATTAAAATTTCTTAATTATTGATTTATACATTTGTAAACTAATAAATTATACATTCTTAATTATAAATTATAAATTTATAATTTTTTAAAATTAATAATTTGTAATTTAAAAATTATAATTTATAATTTAAATAAAAAAATATTGCGGGCTAGCCCGCGAGCTGGGCTAGCCTATGGTCTACGGGCCTAGCCTGTCCCGGGTTGCAAAATTTTAGCTCGAGACGGGTTTTCAAGCGAGCCGGTCCAGCCCAACCTATATTAAAAAATTAAACGAGCCGAGTTGGGCCGATTTTTTTTGCGGGCTGGTCCGGTCCGTCCAACCCGTTTTGACACCCCTACTTGAAGTGGTCCAGATGGGTTCTATCTGATGCTGTGGCAATATGCCATGGATTGGATATCTATTTGCCTTATTTGATGATGTAATAAAGGTATTCTATTTTTAAGAAATTTGGGTACGGGCTAATCTAATATAAAACATACCGAGTTTGTAAAACACCACGTGTGCACATGCACTATCTCCTTCAGAGCAGGTAATGGTAGAGGTGTCAAAACGTGCTGGGCCCGCAAAAAAAAAATCAGCCAAACTCGGCTCGTTTAATTTTTTAATATGGGTTGGGCTGGACCGGCTCGCTTGAAAACCTGTCTCGAGCTGAAATTTTGCAACCCGGGACCGGCTCAGTCCGTAGAACGTGAAGGACCGTAGCCCGCAATATTTTTTTAATTTAAATTATAATTTTTAAAAATTTAAGAATTTATAATTTTTAAATATAAATTATCAATTTATAATTTTTAAATTACAAATTAAAAATTATTAATTTATAATTAAGAATGTATAATTTATTAGTTTATAAATGTATAAATCAATAATTAAGAAATTATAAATTATAAATTAATAAAAATTATAAATTATAAAAAAAAAAAAAGAAGGGAAAGTAGCCGTTGCAATATGTAACGGCTACTTTAAGTAAATTGATCGTTGGCCTGGCCATTGGCCAACGGTCAATTTAGCAGCTGGTAGCAATTTAAGCTTGGAGGCAATTTGCTCATCTCTCTCTTCTTTTTTTTTTTTTTAATTTTTTTTTTTTTCAAAATAACAAATGGACATTTGTAATAACAATGTTTCCTATCAAATATCTCAATTTCTCCCAAATGTCTGAAGCCTCAAATATTCTAAAATTTTATTTCTTATTCTACAATTTCTCAATTTCTCTCTAATCTAATAATTTTTAAATAAATTATATCTTTTATTCATTTCGTATGTATTATTAAATTTATTTGGTGGAGTTTTGAATAGAAGTCTATCAATTTGCTACTTCGTGGAGCCGTGAATGGTGGTGTATCAAATTGTGACTTCTTAATTATTATTACGTCTTTTATGATAATTTCTATCCTTTTTTTACAATTTAATTTGTGTGTTAATCTTTGTGAATTTTAATTGTTAATTGTTCATATTTAGTTGATTATAAAAATAAAGAAATTTTTGAATCTTGGTAGTAGTTCTAAAAATAAAAAAACTAGTAGTCGCTCTATCGCCCCTCCGAGGGTAGACCAACATTCTCCTTTAAATGACCCCTCCACTCAACCCGCTAGGCATAGTACTAGTCATCAATTTATAGACCCGCCCCTAAGACCTACTACTACCCCTCTCTCTTCTTCTAGTTTTACGGCCTGATATCATATGGAATGTAATTTAAATACGGAAGAATATAATTTTATTGCACAAACACCCGCATCTTTGCATTATACTGAATCACAAAAACAATATCATCCCACTACCGATAGAATAGATGAAGAAAACCTCCTACATGATGATGAGACACAAGCACCCGATGATAGTGACACACATAATGATACACATGAGAATAAAAAAAGAAGATTAACTAGTGATGTATGGAAATGTATAGCTATTGGCCCACCCGGTTCGATGCATTGTAAAATTTGTTGTGCAGTTTATAAATATAAAAAAGGAGGTGGAACGAGTACAATTAAAAGACATTTAGACACTCATCATCCGGGTAGTTATGAAGAGGGTGTGGGGCAATCACAACTTTATCGAAATGAATCGGGCGAGCTACAAAGTTGGAGATATAGTCAAAAAAATATGAGAATAGACTTATCTAGATTAGTTGTACAAAATGAGTTACTTTTTACTTATGCCGAAAATGAATTAGTAACTAGATATAATCAAATGTATTTACAACCGGCTTATAAACCCATTTCACGTAACACTTGCTATGATGATGGGTATAAACAATATTTAGCGGAAATTTTAAATTTAACTGAATTTTTTGATAATTTGAAATGTAGAGTTTCTTTTACATCCGATATGTGGTTAGGTAGAGGCAATTTGCATTATTTATGTGTTACGGCTCACCTATGTCTCTTGCATCCTGAGACTTGCTTGCATGATTTGCAATACAATGTGCCATAATCTTATTTCCTAGTAAAAAGAGTGCTGTTTTCTATAGTTGAACTGCTGCCTTTCTGGGGGTGGGGTTTAATTTTGCATGTTCAGTTGTCAGCAGCGTAACAATATGATTGAATTTTTCATGATATAGGGGAATCATTATTGTGAAGCTGCGTCGTGGTCAGGAGCTGATTTTGAGAGCCATAGCTCGAAAAGGAATTGGGAAAGATCACGCTAAATGGTCACCTGCAGCAACTGTCACTTTCATGTATGAGCCTGATATTTATATCAATGAAGAGTTGATGGAGACCTTAACCCTTGAGGAGAAAACAGAGTTTGTTGAAAGCAGTCCCACCAAAGTGTTCGACATTAATCCACATACCCAACAGGTTGCTCATATATCTAAGTAGCCTGTTTTGCATCTGGAATCATGTGCTTAATTATATGATGAGTGTTTTTTGCTGGTTCTTATAGTTTTTCCCTCTATGTTTGCTCTTTGAAATGGCAGTACTCGTGGCTTGTTACTAAGCTTGATTGATATAATCATGCAGCTTTATCCTAGAATTACTATTATTGCTCATAACATTCCAAATGGACAGGCTAAGGGTTCTTACCTGTTTTTGTATCCAAGTGTTCTTTGTGATGCACTGGTGCTGCATGTTGGTTCCGTGGGTCATATGTTATCCTAATGTAGTAGTATACCAACAAAGGGAATTATTCCAATTTCATTGAAGTTCCATCACCTGTGTTCAGTTTGTTTGTTTTAGATGCCGTATGGTTGAATATTTTAGAAGGGCATAGTTTTGATCTGAATGTGATTCATGTGACATTATTTTATTCACTATAATATTTCTTGGTTTCATTTTTGGTAATTGGATTTGGCTAGCTTCACCTTCTCTTGATTTACCATGCAACACTCAGTACTGGAACTCAATCAAATGATAAATTACATTTCAAGCCCTAAATTGAGTGGTGTGTATGTTTGTAATCCATGTTGAGGGGATGAGTGATGCTCTGCCAAGCTTTAGAGGTTATTTGAAGATGGCATTTTGGCTTGAAGTCAGAGCTTGAGGTTCAGTATTGCAATGGTTTAGTTTAGATGAAAGCTTAGCTTTTTGATTTTATGCGAAGATGGACATGTGTTAATTTTTATTTTGGAGAAAAATCAAACCAATCAAGAAGCACCTCGTGCATTGAAGGATAAAAGATAATGATCTGATGGATAGCAATTGATGCTTTGTTTTTTCGAATAAGCTTAATTTTTACAGAAGTCTGCTTCATTTTTGCTGTTGATTGTTGAACTTGGTGTGATCTGCATCAACTCAATATCCAGGCAGGAAAGCTGATTCCAATGATCCTTCCTGCAAATGGTGTATTGATATCATATTTTTTCTCTCAAAATAGTTCTTTTACGGCTAATGCTAATTTTGTTGTTCATTTTGCCTCCTTCCAGGTTTATGTTCATGACGCTGAGGCATACACATATGACGATGAGGTGCTTAAGAAAGCTGATGCAATGGGCAAGCATGGCCTTGTGGAGATCCATGCCAAGGAAGATAGTTTCATTTTCACAGTTGAGACAACCGGCGCGATAAAAGCTTCTCAGTTGTTTCTCAATGCCATTGAGGTCCTGAAACAGAAACTAGACGCTGTTCGTTTGTCAGCCGACACTGTAGAAGCTGATGAGCAGTTTGGAGAGTTGGGAGCACATATGCGTGGGGGTTGATTTGATGGTTATTCAGGCATCTGTCTTTCTTCTGAACTTGACTTTAACCAACTTAAGAGGTATGGTATCTGATCTAAGCTCTGTAATTATTTCAAATTTCTCCAGGTAATTTCAGATTGGATCCATGAAGTAATGTATCATCAATCCTTTAAATTCACCTTCACTTCATCTGATTTCTCAGTTGCTCTTTCAGTTATGAAATCGTATTTTGAAGAACTTATTTTGCATAATTTGGTTCTTAGTTCGGATTTAAAATTACAGTAATCAATATTTATAGGGGAAAAAGAGCAAATATTAGAAGAAAAAATCAGGCTTGTGAAAAATCTAGAAGTTTGTCTTAGATTGCAAGTGATGGTGACACTCATCTGTTTTTCTTTTTCCCATTACACACTTCACATATTGTAGCCTGTCCAATGGATATCCAAATCTCTGTCTGAGTCTCTGAGCCAGCAGACATGCTTCCACAATAGCAACCAATTTCACAATTTTTGGGACCTCAACTATGTCTTTTCTTTTTCTTAAATTTCCTTACCCATTTAACAGTGACATTTGAGGTCCAAAACCAATGCCTGCAAAAGGCGTGGAGATCCATATATTTTACCTAAGGAAGATCCTATGAGAGCCCATTTTCTCTTAATTTTTACAAACAGATAGGACCACCATCTTACCATTACCACTTCACATTGAATGCTTCTCAGTCTGCTGCTTTTTTAAATTCTCTTTTTCTCAGTTTGAGGCAACATTTAGAAATTCATAGGTTACCATTTTAATTAGGCCCCACCTGGATGATATATATTGGAGATAAATTTTTGTCAGGGGCGCTCTCTCTCATCTGCTTTCAAGAATTAATGTGAAAAATGAGGTCTCTAATCTTCTTGATTAGGTTTTGTCACTATCCAGGTTAAGCTACTTGAGATTTGATTAAAATTCTAGCTCATTTGAAGTTTGGAGTTTGATGAGATCATATATAATCTTATATATTCATTCAATTTGGCTAAATCGACTCCATGATTAGGGATGGATTTAGAAAGTGTTATTTTGGGGGGCTTGATATGAATTCTAACAAATATAAAGGATAAGCTTGTTATTCTAGGGGGGGAAAAGCCTTTAAACTCTATAAAGATACAAGTATAATATAATTTTATATAGATTCGAGAGGAGGCAACTGTCTCTATCAGCTCCCTCGATTTATCCCTTCATTCCTACACATAATTTCATTGTGATTTTATGTAGATTAATCTTGCGAAACTTAAAAATTGATGAATACAAGTTACATCCATCTTGTGTTATGGGAGGAGGAGGCTTTGCTCCAAATTTAGACATTACAGGACTAGATAAGCCAGGTGATATAACTTGTAACACAATGTGATGTAGTTAAAATTGTATCCCTTGGGAGTAACATTGTCTTTCTTCATATGGAATCTCTACATTATCTATTTTACAATTTAAAAGTTTTTGTTTTATTACTTGACATAAAATTACTACATTCAAAGATACTGACTTGAGCATCAGAGTTTTCATGCTGACGAGTCTTGGGTAGTTCAACTCGAATTATTGAAAATTCTGCGGCCCAAATAATCAAAATAGCTATTATCTTGTATAATAAAGAATACATGATTGTGGATAGGCTTGCTCTTAAATTAGGTCCCAATGGAGTGGACTAAATGTTCATCTGCCTGAGACTATATAGCATTAAATGCATGAAACTTCTATTAGGAAAAAAAAGGGGCATATAGCAAAATAATGTTTTGAGCTACTTTCAGATTGGCAATTTTAATTTGGAAATTAAATAATTTTAAGTAATATATTCCTTCAACTTGCCTAAAATTGAGCTAATAATGACGTTTTCAAGGTGGGTACACTTGCATTTCTCCAACTTAATCAATATTGGCCTAATAAAGTCCTCTACAAGTAACATCCTAATCCCAACATCTACTAGTAAAAGATTAATTTGCTACGTCTTTTCCTACCTTTATCCATTGTTTTCATATCATAAGTCGAATTCATTTTGCTCCTACATGTAAGAATTACCACTTCCATTTTTTAACATAACTAATCTTCTCATTGTCATCTGAGGTTTTTTTCGGATGAATTTATTTTTACAAAACGGAACATCTTTGTTGAGGTTAAGGATTTTCGAATGAATTTATAATTAGTCAAGAAAGGCTACGTGCTTGTATAAAAAAGAAAAAAGAAAAATTTATTTTGACCTCAAAAGGAATATATTGCTTTATGATATACTATCGCTCAGTGGCTTGTAGTCCAAGAGGTATTAGTTTTTCCTATTATGTGGGAAATTTGGTATTCGATCTAAATGAGCGTCATTTCTCTTAAAAAAAATGTTGACTATCATTTTTAGGAAAATTGTTGATTTTGTTCATTTATATAAATTTATAAATACTCTAATCATTCCCTCAAGTCGCTATCGGAGGCATTGCCTATTATTCTTTTTCTCTTTTCCATTTTTTTTATTACAAAGAATTAGCCAACTGCTGAACTACTTTATATGAGATCCAAATTTGCTATCAATCTGTTCATAAGCATGGAAGCTTACCATCAAACCACCCATTCGTTCACATTACCCGACGACGCTCGATGGCACTGATCAAACTGGACAAAATGGTGACTTAGGATTGAGAATTGGAATCGACCATTTTCTTAAGATGCTGCAAGATAACAATAAATGTAGGTTGTTATGGAATATGGAGAGTAGATAGACAAGGAGTAAATACACAATAATTTATTTGACTCACGCAGAGAGTGTGCCACATATACAAGGCAAGCAGACAGCCTAATAAGGTCAGTCTCCAGATTCGTACAGGCCCACACACAGAGTTGATGGTGCCCCCCTCAGGAGCCCAACTGTATCTTGGGCCCATTTAGATTTCAAATTTGAGGCTTAATTTTCAGAAATAAATAAATAAATTATAAATAGTTCCCCCAATTTCTTTTTGGATCCTGCACAATCGGTTTATTTGCGTTTTAACTCACATTATGCGTGTGCTAAAATTTTTATAATTCAAATAAAAATAAAAATATTTATTTATTTTTTAATATAATATTAAAGTTTTTAAAATAATTTTAATGTGTTTTTAAGTTTTTAATAAATAAAAAGAAGAAGTTGTTATAAAGTAATAGTAGAAGGCTGGTAAAGTGTGGGTTGTAAATGATGTAGTTATGAGGATGACAAAATAATAGGTACATTTTAGGAATACTATTTGAAAACGCATCTAAAAGGGATTGATGCTTTATATATAACTAGCGACTTTTGTGTATTTTAAGTGTGCTAAAATTTTTATGATATAGAATAAGCAAAAATATTTACTTATTTTTCTATACGATAATAATATTTTTTAATAATTTCAATTTACTTATTTAAATTTTTATATTAAAAAGAGCAAAAGATTATACTAAAATAGTGATTATGTTGTATAGAAACATGAATTGTAAATGATAATTAATACATAAATTATAGTTACAAAGAGAATTTTAGATACGTCGTTAAAAAACACACCAAAAAGGGATTGATAGTATATACATAGATATTCGATCAACAGTATGGTAATTACAACAATAATTTTTTAGCATCATTTTAACAAAGAAAAAGTATTTTCCATACTTACATTAATAGTCAAACGCAACCTTAACGAGGCATAATAAATAATTGAAGATCTTAAAACAATTGACGTGATATTAAAAGTTAAGAATTCGAAGTAATTTATAAATTATTTGTTTCTTTTCATCGTTGAAACGTCCTTTTAAGGAAAAAAATTTTCAATCAAATATTTCTATGAGATAATATATGGTAGAGTAAAATTTTCATGTCTGAAAGTAAATTTGGACATAGTTGAAAAGGAAAAAAGATTGTGCTTCCATTACAAAGTCAAAAAATTTATGTCTACACTTGAGAGGCAAAGACAGCATAGCTATGAAAGATATTGACTTATGAAGAAGTGCCAAACTTGAGTGAGTGTAAAATCAAATGAGGGACCAAAGTTAGATTGTTTTGGAGGGAAGGAGAGGAGAGGAGAGGAGAGGCATGTTTTTCTGTCCCTGACAGCTTTACAGCTGTGAGCACAAAAGAAAGAAGGGATGGGGGTGGGGGTGGGGGTGGGGGGTGAAATATCATAAATATATATATATGTATATATATTCCTCCTCCGTACTTTCTTTCTTTCTTAGGGGAAGGACGATTAGCTTAACAATCCTTCTTAAATGTGACCATAAGAGTTTTTCATTGTTGTGAAATGTCTGAATAAGCCATAACTACTGTCTAGAGAGTTAGTCCGTTACCATAGTCCATCCGAAGTATTAGTCAGACTAAAATCCCTCTAGCACAGAGATTACTGGTGGTGTGTGCGTGTGTGTGTGTGTGTGTTCCTCCTCCTCCGTTCTTTCTTTCTTTCTTTCTTATGCTCTAAAAGTTAAGAGAAGGATGATCAACGTAACAATCCTCCTTAGATGTGACCATAAGAGTGTCCCATTGCAGTAAAATGTCTGGATAAGCCATAGCTACTGTCGAAAGAGTTAGTCCGTAACCACAACCCACCTGAAGTACTAGTCAAACTGAAATTCCTCTACTACAAATATTACTGGTCATGAATTATTACCGCAATCATTAATACTATGAAGAGTTATTACTTTCCCGGCAAATTCATGTATTTTATCAATGACATAGAAAATTCTTGTGTAGATTAGTTTTGTAAATATTCACAGAACAATTTCACAAATTAATTTGAAAAATTACCATCCAAACACTACCGTGAATTTCCCAAAGTAAAAAAAGAATACCAAGCAAAAGAGAAGAATAGGGACCTTACATAGTAGGTCAAAAAAGAGAGTTTTAGATGACTATGGTATAAAGTCCCAAGTCATCATATTATTCACCAATTATTATTGTTTGGGGCCACCACTTACCCTATGATATTTCATTGTTTGGATTTGTCTATGTACATGGCTACATGCTTCAATTATTTCACTTGACTTAACCAAAAAATCCACATACAAAAATCCAAGTGAATGATTAGTCAGCATTTAATCACCTGTTTTCATTTTAATAACAAAATAGTTAAGCAGTCACATAAATTTTTTTATTTAATATTACATAAATAATTCAATAGCTTTAAAAAATATGATCACGGGGATGTAACTATTGCCACCTCTAAATACTTTTGCTCTCTCAAGATCAACCTTTGGTTTGATATTTTCACATAGAAAATTATTTGTATATGAAGAGATATTAAAAAGGCTTTTTATTTCTCAAACAGATTTTGCAACATTTATATATAAATGTTGATTTATTAAAATATATAAAATAATATTTTGAATTATTGATAAGTTGTCATGCACTCCTTCCAAGACTAGTAGAACATAATTCTATACCTACGACGTTTATTTTCCTAAGTTAAGAATTTAATAATAGGATTCCATCAACTTGTTTTGATTTAGGATAATTGGTTCATAAGTTTACTGATTTTACTTCACCATTTTTTTATTTATAAATACACATACACTGAAAATTTATGTGAATTCGAATTACAAACCCTACATACAAAAATGTACAATATTGTTTGTCTAATGAACTAGTACTATTTTATCTTACTTTAGCATTGAGAAACGAGGAATTACCTTCACCTCAAAGCTTAACTAAAAAGAAAAGAAATCATAATTTAAGAATATCCCCAAATGAAGTGATATAATTTGGAATTTGGATATCAATGAAGATTGTAATATGAATCAGCCACTATGTCATTAGACAAATTTGGAGAATGTTTGATTATGTTTTCCCAAAATAATATCACTTTGGGGAAACATAACTAAATATATCCCCATTTTTCTTTTAAATTACACATTCTTCAATATATATATATATATACATATTATATATATATCATATATATATTATATTATTATTCTAATATTAAGATAATCATTTAATCCATTTTCACCCTAAAAATCTAACAAAAAAGCATTGATTTGGCTACTACAGTAAAAAATATCTCCTCCAAAATATAAACAAATATATCACAAAATAACTTTCACATTCTCCAATAATTCATTTTCTCAAAACACATAATAAATACATAATAAAATCAAACAAAAAACATAATCAAACATTACCTTGAAATTTGGATATAATTACGTAATAGTGGTGGATAAAGTGAAATTAGAAAATTTATAATATGTTTGGTGGTGAAGATTGTCATATGAATTAGCCACTATGTCAATCTTCTATAATCTCTATTAAGGTATTTGATACACTACTACTTTTGTGATGACAAAATTGTCCATAGGGAAAAATTCTTGTTAGAGGAGTCATGTGATGCATGAATTTGAGGGATAATTTTGATATTTTTAACTCAGTCAAAATTTCCAACCCAATCAAATACATAATCTCAACCCCAAACACATTACTTTATTAACTATTAATCTCATCTACAGTGCGAGTTTTGGATAAATTGCGGGAGCCGCAAATCTCATCTTGCATATCAAACAAAATATTACCCCACATTAAAATCAATAGTAAGTGCTAATATCCCAAATCAAACGTGCCCTTATATGATTATTATGTATTGGCAAGCCAGTTGGCACGCATATTATCTAAATGAATTGGCTATCTTATATATAAAAATATAACACGTGGAAAAAGCTTAATTAGTAACAAATAACAAAAGCCAAAAAGGCTGTGGGCACGCTCAAAATTCTCTACAGCCCCAAAGCCTTGACTGGGTGATGAACTTTTTATGCTCGTGCTCCAATGTGAAAGGTTAAAAATTATGAAAAATAAAAAAGTAAATTAAAGCAAAATTTACTATTTTTTTTTAATCTTTATATAAAGTTTATTTGGAATCTAGTCTAATCGGGTAAAGAAATTTTGGATATATACTATCAAGATTGATTCAAAGCAGTGATTTTTGAAGGAAAAGATGGTTTAACATAAATACAAATTAAGGAATTTGTGCTCTTAATTAATTAGAAGACCTAAAATAATTCTAGGCCCGTCACTTAAGTGCGAATATTATTGAATTCATGAATTCACCCCAAAAATTAAAAAAACTTGTTATATATATATATATATATAAGCATTGTACATAAAAAAAATAAAAAATGATGAGGATATTATATCAGGATCAATCTTATATCGTACTAATTAGATGACATGAAAAAAAAATTCTTACGTTTTTACATAAAAGAATGATGTTATATCAGTAATGAATTCTATATTACAGTGACAAAATATAAAAAATATTCTCTCCCGCGAAACATTGTACCAGTATATACAAATAAATATTTTTGAGAACGGAAGTATAATTAACTAAAGAAAAATTATATATATATATATATATCCATAATCAATTTATATTCTCTATTTCTATATTTTTCATTTCTTATTTTACTTCATATATATATGTGTGTGTGAGTGTGTGTAGTATATTAAACATTTTTATGTAAAAATAATTAATTAATATTAAATAAAATACTCTTAAAATGAAAAATTATAATTAAATAAGAAGCAATATATGAAGAAACAGTTTTTGTTTTTGTTTTCGTTTTTTTGTGGGTGGGGTGGTGGGGGGGTGGAGTTGCTTCAGGCTCACTCTTTCTAAGCAATCACTGTTGTGTTTATTTTGTCTTCCTTTCAGTTGTTCTCTTCTGGCATTGACCAAAGAGGTAAAAGTAAAAATAAAAGAACTAAAAAAAAAAAGGCACTTATTTTATATTCCAATCGTGGAAACAGTTCGTTATCCACTCCTTGGCTTTGAGTGGTAACCCTTTTTCTTCAAATCAAAAGAACCAAATTTTGTTGGGATTTATTTTATTTTCTTTGTTTGATTATATGTTTGTTTTTAAATATTCTTTTTTATTAAAAAAATAAAAAATTATAGTGTAACGATTTTATTTGAACATGATTATAAGAGATCTCCATTAGTACCGGTTCACATTCTCTATTTCAGCAAATAGTTTATTTCTTATTTTATTTTATAAATATATATAAATTTAAAATGTATAAAATATTCCTTTAATAGATACTTGAATGTAAATTTTATATACTTGATTTATATTCATAAATTAAATTAATAAAATATTAAATATGATGATATTAAATAAAAAATTTAAAAATGCACCATTTTAAATTGTTCGACTTATATTATACCTGCAGCATAGAAAGCGAGTTCATCAACATACTAATCAAACATAATTTTTTTTATCATAAAAATAATTAATTAACGAACTATTATTACAAATGAATTCGAACACATTAACATTTTTTTTTTAAAAAAAATTATGTACCAAACAGGCCACCAAGCTACCACCAGGTTGGTGGTTGTTTACAGCGCATGATTATGTTCACCAAATTTTGGGAATTAGTAACCATGTTGTATCTTTAACGTTTGTCTCTCCGTGGAAAGTGACCGTGGGGGTGGGGGACTGAATTACTGTACTTTGTTTGGTTTAGCATAAATAGTTCACAGTATCGTAAAAAATGACGTCGGTATATTTATTACTGGTCGAGAGGTCGACCAGTGATGGAAGTCTAGATGAATGTTTATTGGGCAATCGAACAAAGTTAGTCGTGAGTTTTGAAGGTCGATAGATAGAAATGTAAGAAGTAAAAGTAGATTGTAGATGATTTTAGATGATTATTTGAATAATAAATGAGAGGATTTTTATAGTTGATTAGGTACTATTTGGCTTACGTGGCCATCATCAATGTGTTCAGAAAAGGAGGGTAAAGATTGTCTCTTGTCATGAATACGGGTTGATTGATCGGATCGACCCGTATAAAAGATATGCAAATTCCGAAACATTCTTGAAAAATTAATTAAAACTAAGAATATTTAAGTCTTTTAAAAATTCTTTCCGTATAAATCCATTATTTATTTGTAAGGGCGTATATGTATGTCTCTGCATACTTTATGATCTGAATGTGCACATGCATGGAGATTGCAGGATTAGACTAATCACTTGTGTACTTTTTGCAGAATGCATGGACAGGCAATTGCATTAAATATATATTATATGTATATATATTCATCATGTATGCATGCATGCATGCATGTGTTGTAACTTGCAGATATTTGTGCATGGAGGCATTTTAATTTGTGGGAGGGGCTTATTCATTAGGGATTTGGATTTTTAAGTAAAAAATTAGGTTTTACCATAGAGGTAAGATTATTCCCATCTAAAATAAAAAATAAAAAATCTTGAACATTAATTAACTAAAAGAATGAAAAATGTAATTCTTGAATAAATTTAGTGTTATTGTATTTTTATTTATAATATGTGGATGAAAATATGTAAGTCATGAAAAATTCTTAAAGTTAGTTATAATAAGGTGAGTCATAAAAATAACGACTCATGTAGAACTCAAATAATTAATGAATCAAGAAACTTTTAAGGATAATTATATTAAGCAAGATGAGTCGTGAAATTTTTTTCCTAGAACTCAAACAAGTAATAATCTCTTAAAGTCCATACCTTAAAACAATTACAATAAGCAAGTTGAGTTGTGAAAAACCATCTCCTTAGAACTCATACAATTAATGAGACGAAAAACTCTTAAAGACAATTATATTAATCAGCAAAGTAAATTTTAAAAAGCTTATACCTTAGAGCTCACTAGGGGCTCATTTGGTTTCATTTTCGCATTTTTTACTATTTCATAAATAAAACACATCATTTTTTATATACTGTCACCCAAATTTGTTTTCATTTTCATTTTCAATACACATTCTCTAATAACATATATATTTTTTCTTTCTATTTCAATATTTATATCTCCCTCTCTACCTACAACCTATTAAAACTAATATAATCATTACTTTTTGAACAACTTATCCAAATAAAAACTCATTTTCAACTAATTTTTACTACCTAACTTTTCAAACTTTAAAAATGATGAAAATAAAAATAAAAACCAAAAGGGCCCTTAATAAATAGAGAGCAACACATTTCATTCTTACATCATGACAAAGAATAGATGTAAAAAACACAAACTACATTGACCCCACAAATTTTCCCTTTTTTTTTTTTTCTTTTCATTCATTTATTATTTCCTTCACATATAAGCAAACTTACAAAGCAACAAAGAGAAGTTTCTCATGGCTGCCAAAATGGAAAGGAAAGAAATATTCAACAAGATTAGACATAAAAAAGGTGCTCCAATTGATTAAACTATAAATATAGACATGTCCATTTGCAGTAGTAATAGTAGTATTTCTTGAAAGAGACTTAAGGATTTAAACAAAGTGCATATATTCTTCATTGCTTCTCTCTCACTTTTACTCCTACTCTTTGTTCCCTTCTTTTCTTCTCTTTGAAATTCCCATCTCTTTCTGCCACTACCAACTCCCTCTGTTTTTTCCCTCCATAATGCAAGAGAATTTCAATGAGGACTCCCAATTGGATCCACAAATACTCTGCTCAGTGATGGCAATTTCATTTGTTGCTCTTGAACTCTTCTTTTCTTGAAAATAGGTTGGTGGGGTGAAGAAGAAGAAGAAGAAGAAGAAGAAGAAGAGGAAGAAAGCCATGAGTCATTTGAGCTTTCAGGGCATATAAGTGCATCCATTACACCACCTGGGCTGCTTGGAAGTAGCCAAGAGTTGTGTTTTGAAGGGTTCTTGTTGCATTCTAAACTAGTTTTTGATAGTATCTCTAAGATAAGTTCATAGCAATCATCCACTTCGTCCTGAAATGAAGACGAGTTATTATATCTGATCCACAATCAAATATTTTATAATATAAAAACAATATAATTAGCATTTATTTACTACATGGATTTAATAAAAGACGAAACATATACTCAATCTTTAGATCTGATGAGAGGTGGTGTATTGATCTACATATATATTAATCATGACGTAGAATAAAAGATGAAACAACTATTAAATAAGAGGATTCCGGAGTATTTATGCATTTTGAATCATTTATTTTATTTTATATTTCACTTTGTATTTCAATTTGATGAATACATAATAAGTGTATTTGATTTTAAATGAATTATTTATAAAAAAATATTTAAATTATAAAATGGAATAGGAGATTAAACATAATTCAAACTGAGATCCAAATGTGTACTTATTGGCTTTTTTTTTTTTTGTAGCTTTTTTTTTGGGGGTGCCATTGGTAATGCCAAAACAATTCCTATCTTGCCAGAGGAAAATTTTGTAAAAGGACAACATTACCCTTTGAGTAACTCATCTCAAATCTCTCATCTTTTTCCCAAGTCTCTAAAACTGCAAATCTACTACATCCTATCCATACAACTCAATATTTCCACACCACCAATCCAAAAACCATCTCTCTTCATGTTTTCAAACACATCTATTATACATTTTGGGTTTTTAATTAAAAATAAAATAAAATATAAAATGCTCTGGCAAGAGGGAAAAGAAAATTGTTCTTGCATACATTATCACCATCCTTTTTTTAAGAGGAAGAAAGGACAATTTTAGAAAACACTATTTCCACTACAAAAAGACAAAAATAAATAAAACACCAACCTTGCAGATTTTGAGTACATCAAGAAGCTGGTTTTCATAGGCAATGGCATTGCTCATAGGCTCAACTTGATGTATAATGTGAAGCATTGTAGCCGTGGCCAAGACAGATGGCATATAACGTACGAATCTTGAATCTATGTACAATCAAAGATAAACCATAATGTAATAAGATTAGAATCAAAGATCTAATCTTTAACTGAACGTAGTTATAACGAGTTATAATAAGGAATTCGAACCTAAGAGACTCCTTAAAATTATAATAAGCTTAAGATAATTAAAATGAGTAGTAACAAGATAGTCGTACCGGACATAATAGAAAGGAGGAGATTTTCACATCTCTTGAGGAATTCCCAATGGATATAGCTCTTCAATCCAAGCCTTCTTATAATGTGATCAAGGAAGGAAAGAGGGGTCACTATATTCATCCTCCATTTGAGGGTAGAAAGCACCAAAAGCTCCATTCTTTGAATGGTTTTGGCCTCAAACAAATACTTGGCATCCTCCACCTATTCATCAAGAAAAAACCCAAGAAATAAAAAAATAAAAAATCTTTAAAACAACCCACAAAAATGGCAAAAAAAAAAAAGGTCTAAAGAATCCCATACTTGAAGGTCTAAAAGAAAAGGGACATGAGTTTCTTCAACTTTAGCAGCCAAAGCGAGGCAAGAAACAGCAGCAAGCTGCATCATCCATGGCTTATTTTTCTGACAACTTAGGCAGCTGGAAAGAAACCTGTCCAAATAATTGACAGCAAGAATGGCTGTAAGAGCTGAAAACCCATAATGGGAAATGACTTTGAGCATCCATTCAACAGCTTCTTTTCTCTCAAGAGAAATAGAATAAATCATCCCTGTTTTTTTTATCATAATGTTTTCTTTCTCTTTGGAGAAAAGGGATTGTAGCTCTTCATCATCCCACAGTAAATCCTGTGGGAAAAAACAGTTCTTGTTTAGAATACTTTCACTTTGCTCTCTTTCTTCTTCAAATTCTGCCCATTTTTCTTCTTCTTCTGCACAGTAAAGGGCATCATCAAAATGGTGGTCTACAGCCATAGTCTTCTGGGAAGAAGGGCTCTTTCTCCTGTGTTCATTATAGCACTAGACTAGAAAAGAAGAGAAGAAAAGTAAAGTGAAACCCCATTAATCTCTCTTTCTTTCTCTCTCAGAATATGAAATGCGACTGAGGGGGGACTCAGTTCTCAAAAAAAATCAGAGAGAAAAGGAAGAGATGTTATCAGAGTGGGTTTCACGCTTGTCCTTTCTTTATACATAGAGATGGTAATATATATTACTACTAATTTGTCTGGTTCAGTTGTGTGGACCTGTGATCCTAACAGGAACAACATGGGATTAAACCAACTACGACTATATCAATTTTAGCCTTAAATTGGGGTGGGTTCAGACTGTGAAGAAATATTCAAATCAAATTGAGTACGATTCGCTGTCAAAATAAAGAGAAATATATATATACGTATATATAAATAACTAGTAATTCTTTGATGGATTTTTCTCATGAGGTACCCTTTTTTATTAAAAAAAAATTTGCAGAGAACTGCAAATATTAATACACCTTTTTGGGGGGCCATGGGACTCACTGCAAAAAGAAATAGAATATTGATAACAGAATCGTAAATGACAATGTAAAAGTTATTCCTAATTACATATATTGAGTGAAAAAAAAATTATTTTGTTGTGATGATAATTTTTGCAATCTTGATGGTGATAGGAATCGTATTTAAATTGTCAATATTAAAATTAATTATAGTTTATAGTAATAATAAAAAAAATATTATCAAAAATAGTAGTGATAATTATTTGTGATCATTACTGATAAAAATAAAAATTATTATTACTTAAAAATATTACTAGTGATATAGTAAAATTTATTGTCACTTAATATATGTTATTAATGATTGATTTTAATTATTTTTTATTTTTAGCGCTTATATTATATTTCTTTTACTGAAAATTTATTTTAATGTGGTCATCAAACTCCTTGTTTATATATAATCTTTCTTTGCTCTTTACGGATGAGTTAACCAAATTAATGACTTTAAGGATGTTTGACTAAATTTTTTAAAAAGATCTTATAAATTTCTATATCTTATAAGATATTATTGGAGCTTATAAGATGTTAGATCTTTTTTTAAAAATAAGTTTTTAAAGTGTTTGGATAAAATAATATATTTTTGAGGTTATAAGATGTTAGTAATGATAGTTTTATAATTAACATGATCAACATAAAGGTAATTTGTTAAGATCTTCAAAATAACTTGGGAACTCATTATTACTTTTTTAAAAGAGCTAATTTATAAGCTCATAACATTTTATTTTAGAAGCTTATTAGCTCTTTTTAAAAAAAATTTACAAACACTTTTTGTTGTCTTATAATCTCTCACGCATCTTATAAAATATTCTAAAAAGTTTATAAGCTCACCCAAACATTGTTTCAGAGGGTGTTTGGCTAATCTTATCTAAAAAATCTTATAAGCTTCTATATCTTATAGGATATTTTGTAAGCTTATAAGTGTTAAATCTTTTTCAAAAAATAAGTTTTAAAATGTTTGGGTAAAATAATATCTTAGAGCTTATAAAATAGGAATGATATTTTTATAATTAGTATGATTAAAATTAAGCAAGCTTGTTAAGATCTTCAAAATAAGTTAGACATTTTTTATTTTTTAAAAAAGAGTTTATAAACTCATAACATCTTATTTTATGAGCTTATAAGTTTTTTTTTTTTTAAAATTATCAAACATTTTTTGACATTTTATAAGCTTTCAAACATCTTATAAGATGTTTTGAGGAGTTTATAAGTTTATCCAAACAACCTCTTAGTTCTATTCCACATTGAAAGAAACGAATAATGAGTTAGATTCAACATCGATTTTCACTGACTCAAATAAATAATTCTACTCTTTTAATTTATTTTTCTTGGCGAGGAGAAATGGGCAGACGCCCCACGGAAGGCCCCGCGAAAACTACCTCCGATGGGAGCGACATTAAGACACACAGCGCAACTAAAGATTTTTGCAAAATCGAAGGTTTCAACAATTTTGTGCGAGTGTCTTTTCACCTGTGATATACAAATAAGGACACGTGAATACATAATTTCTTAAATTTTAAGGTACGATAAGGCAAGACTGAACATAATTATTGGAAAATAATGGTATATCATTATATACCTATAATTATGAAGCATTAATATATGGAAATATAAGAAGCCCATAAATTTGTTAGGAAAAGCCAGTGGGGGTTTCCTTTTTTTTTTTTTTATATGCCTTTTCTTTTTGTTTTCAAGCATAGTAAAATATGAGGAAAAAGAAAAAGACTATAGAAAATAACCATAATTGATTTTTCAAACGATCATCAAGTGGTGGATATCATCACTCTAATAGTAGATTTTCTTGTTTTTGATAATGATATAATAGTAGCGGAAATTTAAATAGAAGAAAATAAGATGAATTAAATAATATTTTAATATATTTGATATTGAAAATTAGTTTTACATTAACTGTTGTTAGTATCTCTTATAATCTCTTATGCTTATTTGATATGTAATATTAGCCAGATCAATGAAAAAATTACCCTTGAATTAAGGATTCTCGTGCGTTAAAATCAGAGGACAAAATTGAAATAAAATGAGAATTAAAAGGATAAATCTGAATATGAAATTGTAATGGAATATAATTGCAACCCTCAAGCCACTACTACAACACTTTAGATTCTCTATTACATTTCCCATTCTATCTCCTATTCCAACTTTTTGTATTTATGCTAAGTGTATCTAATTTTTAATCAATTATTTTTATGAAAAAATATCTAATAGAAGATGGAATAAGAAATGTAATAGAAGATTTAAATCGTTACTACAATAGCTCCTTATCTTTGCTAAAATAGCGGGCTAAGCCAAAAAAATAGACCGGCCGCTTTTGTGGTAGTGGGTGCCACACAACATAATAAACAAGATTAGGAATTCTTATCCAATCTATTAGCTCAATCAAACACGCTAACGTAAATAGATTTTAAAATAGGAAAATATATAAATAGTAACTTTTCATAATATCATTTATTTTGACACTTAAAAAAAATGAAGAAATAATTCGAGAAAATTCAATTAGCTAACATAAATTTCTATCATTACTACATTGATTTTGTTTTAGATGTTTTGGCTTCATTCAGATGAGTCAACATAGTGTATAATTTGATAACGAGTTTTTGGGTTAGCTCACCTTACGAATTTTTAAATAATAAAACAAATCATCAATTCAATGCTAATATTAAATTATAAAATAACTTAATAATTCAAAAATGATATTAAATAATAAAACAACTAATTAATTCAATAGTAATATTACATAATCATGAACCCCATTAGCACCTAACTTAATGAGCCATGCATTGAAT
Source organism: Jacaranda mimosifolia (assembly GCA_018894105.1). Classification (NCBI taxonomy): domain Eukaryota; kingdom Viridiplantae; phylum Streptophyta; class Magnoliopsida; order Lamiales; family Bignoniaceae; genus Jacaranda; species Jacaranda mimosifolia. Next base: position 29,645,677 of record CM032130.1, read on the forward strand.
TAGAAAAGTACAATTTTTACCTCCAAGTTTGGTTCAAATTTTGGATTTCAACCTGGCAAAGCACATTATTGTCCTCAATCTTCCTTTTTAATTTAATTTCATATGTCAAATTTAAATGCATAATTACTACAATAGAAAAAAAATAAAAATAAAAATAAATAGATATAATATTACAATAGTATTTTTTTTTTTTTAATTTATATACACACATATCAGGAGTTTATTCAAGCCCAAACTCCTGACATTCCACATTATATGAGAGACTTATATTATTGGATCACAAGTCACTGGGCAGTGTTTTGTATACAGGTTTTAGTGCTTTCTCTCTGTTTTTGCCTTGGAAGAGTGACCTATATTGCCATCTTGTCTGCCTTTCTTTGAGCACTTACGTAATAACCAGTAGAATGGAACTCTACCCACCTTGGACCAAAACTTTTAGCCTAGTAGGTTGAATCCATAGCCTTTTTGGAAATTTGAAATTTCTATTTTAATTTGATATTTTTATTTTATCAATATGTTATTTTTATTTCCCCCCGTCAAGAGATTATTTTGGGTTCTGATGTATCTTATTTTATTTTAGATCTTATAACTAAGTCCACGAAAAAATGATTCTCGAATAAGAGCAATGAAAATAAATTTTCTATCTAAATAATTTTTAGCTCGCTTGGTCTTTTTTTTGTCTTTTTTTCTCTTTAAAGAGCAAATCGAGATTGATAGGTATTGCTTTTATTCCTCCTACTTGAAACACCAAATACAATATCTTTTGCAATTTTTAACTAAATAAAAATTTCAAGTAAAAAGCTCCATTCAAAAATTATTATCTAAGTCTCAATATATTTTTTGGTTTACATTTTTAAAATTATGTAACATTTTCAAATGATACAACATAGGTAGCTATTATGAGATGATTTATCCCCAAAACAACATCATTTATTCTTTATTCTTGTGTAACTTGATTATTAAATAAAATTTATCTTTTGTCAATTAACTTCTTTATTTTTCTCATTTTACAATAATTTTTCCAACATTTAGTCAAACTCACAATAGAAGCGTAATTCTTGAGAAAAAAAATTAATACAATATAATTTGACAATAACTTCCCACATCTACGAACAGATCGATCACAAGTTCGAATTCCGTAAAAACTTACTTCTATTTCTTGGTTCGAAAAAGCCAAGAATTTTATTTTTATTTATTTATTTATTTGGGCTTTACCTCTTTTAATGACACTAAACAATCATTCCCATGCTGGTTTATTACAGTTTAAAATCATATTTTGGGCAATTGTGGTGATTAAGGTTGCCAGCTGAATCCAACTAAACTTGAACAAGAATTAGATTTAATGATAAGATTAGAATAAATACTAACTTTATTACAGTTGTTATCCAGCTTAATCATTAAATTAACCAATAACCACCAACATTAAAAACATAATAAAACATCAATATTTTATCCCATGATTCTTGTAAAAAGTCAAAAACGGCCCACATACAACTCAGATTTTTTTTTGAGTCTTAAGATTTTACTATTTGGTAAAAAGTAAAGTCAAAATGCTGGCCATGCCAATTTCTCAAATTGCCAATCATTTCTCTTCCACTTCCCATAAAATCATTCATCTCAATGTGAATATTTCATTTTCCAACTATTAAAGATATATGGAACCAACAAAATAGAAACTATTTGTGCGGAAAAATAGTTATGTATTCTAGATTTTTATGTTATTTAATTATTTTATGAGGTTAAATCAGTAATATACTGTAAAATTTTGATACCGTCAGCTATTTTTTTGATGGAAGATGATTTTGAGGAGGATATTTAAAGATTTTGGAAGTACGGAGGTAAAATGAATTTAACCCTATTTTAAAACTTGAACTCTATCCCCCCACCCCACCCCACCCAACCCAAAAAAACCTCATTTAAAAAAAATATTTTTTATTATAATTTTGAAAAGAAATAAGTTAAATATATTATCTCGCAATAAAATTCCAAAAGATGAAATTCAGAATGCAATTATGTTTTTATTTCCACAAAAGAATTAGAGAATCTATAAAAATTATTTTCACAATGTACCTCGATAAAAGCACACTTATGAAAATAAATCCAATATTATATGAAATTATAAAGATGTAAGATGAGTCCAGCTGACTAATGATCTCGAGCTTGAACCTTATAATGAGTCGAGTGACCTCTAATTTAGTTGTTCGATCACTCATGAGCTGACTCTTGAATTTTTTTTTTCTATTTTTAAAGTTTTTTTATATGCCAAATAAATAATTACTATATAAATTAATAATTTATTTTTATATATTTTATATATTCATGATTTGTATTTTATTTGATATTAAAATTATGAACAGTTCAATATCAATCGGGCTCAAATTTATGATTTTTGTTGAACTCAACTCAATTTCAATTCATTTACACCTCAATGCGAAATTCATCGGGCATTTTACACTTTTTTACCAACAGAAAAAAAAAAAAAGGAAAAAGAAAAAAGTTCTGGCTGGAAATTCAAGTGAGAGGACAGCCTTGAAGACAGACTGGTCAATCTTAATCTATTAGGTAAGAACTAATGAAGGCAATCAATTATGTGAGAAGAAATTTTGCTAAAGCTGTACTAAAGCTATGAAAGAGTCAACGGTCGTATAAGAGAAAATCAATACTACACAGACAATAGAACAAATCAAAAGTACGAAGCATAGGTATGGAAAGATTTAGAGGGTTCTTGATATATCTAATTTTTCTAAAATAATTTATGAATTTATAAAAGGTTAAATTTATTTTATTTCCTGTATTATGGGGTATGTTTCAAATACCCTTATATTCTTCCAAAACCTTCAAATATCCCCCTCAAAATTATTCGTCTTTAGTAAAATAGTTGACGGTGTCAAAACTCTATCGTAAATTACTAATATAACCTCATAAAATAACTAAATAGTATAAAAATTTAGATATATGGCAATTTTTTGCACAAGCAGCCTCTGTTTTGTTGGTCCCATATGTATTAAAATGGAGTTGTTTAATATTTTTTTTTTTAAAAAAAATGAATGATTTAATTTTTGTTGGATTAGGAGTTAGATGATGATTTATGTCCTAAGATGAAAATAACAAAATTGAAGTAAGAAGCTTGAGCATTATACAGGAAATCACAAAAGATATTTCAATAATCATATGTATAAAGGGAATATAATTTTAGTACTACATCAATCAAAAAATCGTTACTTTTCTAACGGCAAATAATTGTTTGAGTAGGGTATTTAAAGTTTTGGTAGTATGAGTGCCAATAATAGATTTATTTATATAAAAATCGTCAGCTATTTTACTAATGACAGATAACTTTGAGGGTGATATTTGAAGGTTTTGGAAGTACATGGGGGTATTTGATACATACGCTATAGTACAGGGGGGTAAAATGAATTTAACCCTTTTTAAAAATTTTACAAAATATTTTGAAGTTCAATGAGAGATTTTATATCAGAATTTAACAAGCCGTTTGGATTTATTTTCTGGAGGTATTTTCATTTTCTAGTAAAAAGTTAGTTATAAAAGTATTTTTTAAAATGAAATATTGTTTGGATGTTTTGTTTAAAATGTAATGATTATATAGAGTTGAAAATGAGTTGTATTTGAAAAATATAGTATTTTGTATTAAAAGTCGTACAAATATGAGTAGGAGAAAATAAAAAGTGATGAAAAGTGAAAGTGGAGAGAGAGTATAAGAGTTTGTTTGAAAGAATATTTTGAGAATGAAAATGTTTGTGAAAATGGAGGAGAAGTTGATGGCTAGCTCTCAATTTTCATTTTCGGTAGAAAATGAAAATGAGTCCAGAAAACAAAAACAAACGGGCCCTAAGTGTCATGGTTTGTATGTAATAATAATAATTTTCTTTTTTTTTTTAATTTTATCTCAATTTCTTTTTCCAAAGTTGGTAGTTTGTATTTTTTCTAGCATAATTTTTTTTAATATTTTAAATTTTTAAATGAAGTCAGTTTAGTATAAATTCAATGTTTCAGACTTTTCTTACTGCATTTATAGAGAAAAAAAGGTCTTTGCAGAGGAGAGTTATAATCGAATAAAGTTAATCGTCGTACATTGTACGGATTATATATATATATATATATTAAATATTCTAAATAGTTATTATGTTTTCAACGCAACCTTTATAAAAATTGAATATACCCAGACAGTAGCGATAATATTGAAATTAAAATTTGATGATACGAAATATTAACTTAAAGTGTTGACATTTAAAAAAACAATAAAAAAATAGAAATATTTATTTTCTCACATCAAATTTTCTATACTTTGTTTCGATTAAGTTTATTTAAATCATCCTATAAGCCCTACAAGTTATAAATTTTATCAGCACAAATAAAATATTTAAATAAAATAAATTTATAAAATATTGGTACCTGCAATTAAACAATTTCCTCATTTTTTTAAGAAAGTTATAATCTTTACCAAAGGGTGCAAACGAGTCGAGCAGGTTCACGAGCCGAACTCAAGCTAGCTGGACTCGAATTCGAAACAATTCGAGCTCAAGTCGATCTCGAGCCATCTGTATATAGGCTTGAGGCTCGCGAGCCAGTATATAATTAAATATTATTTTTTATTTTATTAATAAATATATATTATATACTATTTTTTATTTCGAGTTCAAGCTCGAGTTTGCAGTTTTTTACAATTTATTTGTCTATTCGAGCATTATCGAGTCGAGTTTAAACTTAAAATTTCAAGCTTGTTGAGCTCGAACCTAAAATATATATTTCAAACTAGAGTTCAAATTCTAAATTTTTGCCCAAACTCATCTTGACTCGACTCCATTGCACCCCGAACCTCAACCTATAGCCTCTTATAACACAACTGACTAATTGCAAGTCTATGTTAGAAAACCTAGGAAAGATTCAAATCAAACAATTAATTATAGTCTTGATCGAAAGCCCACCATACTAAATTGGGCTTTTGATGAAAGGCCCAATTTGGCAATAGTTTGCCTCCTTTTACCCAGATGGAGACTCTGAACTTGGCCAATAATCAGTTTTATGGTTTTGCAGTAAGATCGTTAGGGACGTTGAAAGATAGCATTGAAAATCATCAAATGCTCAAATCATATTGAAAAAATTGAATAAAGATGAGAAAGTTGGGACGAAAAAAGTGTATAGTAAATTTGGATAGAATAATTTATAAAAGAAATGGATTTAAATATTTATACTTGATGTTAACATCAGATCCATAATGACTGACTTGGCATAATTTGAGATATCCATGTTACTTGAACGGAAACATCAAAATCTAGTCGGGTTGCGTTTGGGTCAGGTGACTCAAATTTGGTCCAATGACAAAAAAAGATCTGGATCCCCTCTTAGTATGGGTATTTTTGACATTTCCTGTCATGTGCAGTTTGCAACGATCTACATGTTTGTGCGAAAATGTTTTTATACCATTATTCACTCTATTGTTTTTTCAAGTTTAAATAAGCCTTTTCATTAATTTTTAATCACTTTTTTTATTTTACTATTATTTTATCCAAATTCCCTCGTACTTTTACCTTACAATAATTTGTTACTAGCTAATGATAGCACATAGTACAATAGCGTAAATTAAATCCCACCTAAATAACCATGATTGGACCCAATTGGGGCCAAGAAAGTACTCAAGTTAGGGGAATCAAATTCAATACTCGATCTTATTTAGGTAAAAAATTAGAAATTGGGCCGCCAATGGAGATTTTGGTTGGATCTACCATTGTCAAAATTAGAATTTTAATTCAAATTAAACTTAAATTTTAAATTATTTAATTAGTTAAAATATTTAATAAATTAAATTTAATTACAGATATTTGTAATTCAAAATAAATATTGAAAATAAAATTAGGAAATTTAAATCCCTTAAAACTTCGAACTTTAGTTTTAATAATTGTTTTGTTAAATCAATAAATTTACACATAATATTAGTAAAGACTTTTAAACAAAATGCAACACGTCATTTGAATTACTAAGACACTAATTTGTGTTTTTGGAGATACTTTATTTACTAGAATAATGAATGTTTTTCTTAATGTATATAATATTATTTGAGCCGAATCTAAACTACCAACGGGTTCACTCTCAATTTAGACTTAAACATATTCGGATGTGAATTAGATCTTAATCTTGAAACCCAAAGAAAATGTTAGGGCTTGTTCACTTGCATTTTAGCTATTTTCTAGTAAAAAAATTGGGAGAATGAGTTTTTTGGAGAAAACTTGGAAAAAGTGTCAAGTGTTTGTTTATGTTTTGGGAAAATATGGAAAATGGATTGAGAATGAGTTGTTTGTTTGTTAATGTTTTGGTGGGGGGACAACTTTTACTGTAGATATCAAATTAATTACTTTTTTGTTGGGTTTGTAGGAAGAAATTATTTTTTTATGTAATGCGTATAAATATATACTTTGATGGTGTGTGTGTGTGTATGTGTATATACTTGAGTGTTAGATAGAGCTAGGGTAGTGTGTAGGGTCTTTTTGAGATTGAATTCTGATGGTTTTTTGGGTATGAATTTTTTGTATTTTGGGAAAATGATTGGAGAATGTTTATGTTTTTTTGGGATTATTTTGGGAGTTGGAAATTTTTTCCCCCAAAATGTTAGTCAACATAGCCTTAGGTTTTCGGTGAATCAGGTGAAAATTGTCTAAATGTTCGATTTAGTTTAGAATTAGTGAATGAGGCTAATAGACAGAGAAAATATTGTAAATAACTAAGATAACATACTCAAAAGTGTTACATATGGATATATTTTTATTGATAAAAAATGGATAGACTTTACCATGTGGCCTCGTTGGAACGATCCAATCTTTTTTAAGATTCAATTCCCTCATGTTCAAACTTTTTTATATTGACTTAGTGCTCATTTGGTTTTATTTTCAAAACCTCTTTTCATTTTTTTTTAAATAAAAACAAAAAATTATAATTTCTTTCTTATTTTTAGAGATATTCTCATTCTTAACACATTTTTCTAAACATACTATTACATATTCTCTCTCTCTCTCTCTCTCTATTTTCACACTTTATTTTGTTTTAGTCATATTTGCACGATTTTTAATACAAAAATACAACAATATCCAAATATAATTTATTTTTAACTACATATAATTATTTTATTTTAAACAAAACATCCAAACAATATTTCACTTTCAAAATCACACTTATAACTAACTTTTCACTATTTTTTTCACAAAAAAATAAAAATGTCTCAAGAAAACAAAACTACCAGGCCCCTTACACATACTCATCAATAATTTGTTAGAGTTCATGTATCAAACTTTACACTTATATCTCTCTCCGTTCAAAATTTTCTTCCTATTCACACCCTTAGTTCAAACTTATCTCCTTGTGGTTGACGGGTAGGGTCTCATTTAACGATTCATTAGAATCTCAAAAAGTAAGTCCATTTTACTTAGCCCACATCAAAATCGAATTTTATTTTATTAAATTTTAATTTTTTATCAAATTGTATTAACAAAATCAATTTCTAGAGAAAAATCTTGAGTCTAGCACAGTAACCACAAACCTATAATCGAATTCGATAATTCAAGTGGATTTAGATTTTAGACCTAGTGATATTGACATGTGCATTAAAAATTTTGTCACATTAATGTGACATGTCACATTAAAATTAAAACAACCTAAGTATGAGACTACATAATTGCGAGGAGACATGACTTGTCAACGCCCCATCTAGCACAAATCCGTACAACTCTGAATTGACCAATGAACTCCTAGCTCTTTTTCTTTTTTCTTTTTTCTTTTTTCTTTAAATAAATGAACAAATAATATTTCTCTTTTAATTATTTTTCTTTTTTAATTAGCACAAAGTTTCATCTGAGTGTAACAATATTGGAACTCTATATTTAATTTCTGTGCACCTTTTTTTTTTTAAAAAAAAAAATATTATAAACAGATTTAGAAAACTTTTAATTATGCTGTAATTTTTTAAAAGAGTTTATTAGTTAGTTTTAAGATGGGATGGTACTAAAAACTAACATAAACATATGTTTAGATCTAGTTTAATTACTAAGTAGTGAATATTTTTAACGTCTCAATTTTAGATTTTAATTCTTAATCTTTTATAGTGTTAAAAAAATAGGAAGCAAATGATTTGGTAATATATTTTCTATATATACTTTTTATTGAACTCATGTGAAATTCATGAATTTATGTTTATTATATGTTATTTAATGTGGTTTTTGTTAAAATTACATTATTATTTATTTATACTATTTGCATAATTGAGTCTTTTTAATTGCTTATCTTATATAATAAAATCGATTTTATATATAGTAAGATAAATTTATACATATAAAGACGACATGACACACTACTAATATAGAAAAAAGTAAAATTTAAAAAAATAATTATGCCAAAATAATGATCGATTGATGATAATTTACATTGTCAATCATTATTTCAAGTAATGTAATTATCTCGAAAAAAAATATTATTCTGAAAAATTTTACGATCCAAAATTGAGTTTTCTTTTTATTAATAAACGCAGACACATACTTATAATTTGTTAGTTGTTGAATAATATGTTATTTTTTATTTATTTTTAAAAAATAAAAAATAAAAGGGGAAGTTTTGCAGTTCTTTTTATTATTAAATAGGCTTTTGGCAATTTAATTTAATAATAATAATTTACAAAAAAAAAAAAAGAAATCCAAAATATTATATTAAAATTTGTAAATATCAGTCCACCACCGACAGCCAATTCTCTAAATGTCTTTCACGATGTTACACTATGCTTTCTACTTGTCTTCTCTTCTGTTGACACCTTTCCTTTTTCATCTTTCCCCCCTTCTTTCTGACTTTTCAACGAACATATTATTGATCTTCAGAAGTTGAATTCTAATTTGAGACGTAACATAAGTCTGAAAACGTGTGTAGTTTAGTGCCCGTTTGGTTTTGTTTTCTGGACCATTCTTCAAAGACAACTCATTTCCAACCCTATTAATTATTACGTTTTGAACAAAACCTCCAAGCAATATTTTATTTTTAAAAACAAATTTATAACTAATTTTCTATTATTTTTTTCCATTAAAAAAATAAAAATATCTCCAAAAAACAAATTTAGACGGGTCTTAATGATGATTACTAGTTAGTATGAAAATATAGGGAAAATCATAATATTGCTTTCGTTATTTAAGTTTATTTTCTCAATACTTCAATAATGTGTTTTTTTTTATGCAAATTGAAGTCAACCGGCTCAGTATCTTATGATTTGAAATTTGGACAACTTATTTTATCTAGTCTGATGAGACGTAGATAATAAAGTTTGAACGTACACGCCTCTATTATTTTTGTATTGTATCGTAACAAAATTATGTGTCTTATTATTAATGCTTATTGAAAAGTATTCTTAAACTTTTTAGAGTCCAACCTATTTTAAGTATATAAAAATTTTTGGTAGTAACTTTTGAGAAACTATCATTTCGATTTTAAGTTAGAATCTTGTCTTTCGACCCATCGGTATAGTTATGATTGTGGGTCTTTTGATCGTCGATTCACTTTGGCTCTTGATAATCTTTAGCGGTCTAATAGTTTCCTTTGATTTCACGTTAAAATTCTAGCACTTTACATGTTTTGATTCATAACACATGAATTGTGTGGATTTTTTAACTCATAGACCGCCCCCCAAAACGCTTGTAATATTCAATATGATAGTACCAAAATTTAAATGAACTTTTAAACAAAATCAATTTCAAATCATTTTTAAAAGGTACCGAGACTTTCAATTATAGACCAATTGCATTAATTCATTTGATAAATTTACATGGAATCCATAGAAACCAATATATAGGAATGATTTAATTGTTCAAATTTTCAAACTTTACAAAAATTCACAATTGCTGCTAATGGAGTACAAATGCGGAAATGCCTCATGATATTAACAATTTAAAGTAAAATATTGATATTAAATCTCACAAAATGCAACTAATAATTGCATTTGCCTCCTCAGATCCTATAAATATTAGTATATTACACATTATAAACTATATCTGAAAATTATATCTGAAAAATAACCACAAAATCAAAAGTTAAAAAAAAAAAAAAAAAAAAGGAGGAAATCAAGATGATTTAGTTGAAACAGAATTGGAGCAAAACTCAGATCCATTCCTATCATCCTCCATTTTTCCCACCACAAAATGGCCCAACAAATCTTTAGTCTCCACCAAATTTTCTCTGCACAGAAATTCATCACTGCATACTTTCTCCACTTCCCTCTCAATTTCATGTACAAAAACATGGGTTCCGCCGGCGGGGCCGCCGCCCCTTTTACTCCTAGCCAGAACTCCGGCGGTGAATATTGCCGCCATCCTTCCCGGGGCCTCCGCGAAGTACCCCCGCGGCCCGTCTACTAAAATCACGTCCCACGGGACGTCGTAGATGTGGTTGGGCAAGTCGTTTATCGCCAATTTGCAGTCCGAAAACAGGAGATTCTGTACCGGGCGGCATTCGTTTTTGATTTCCTGTTTGTAATGTTCGATCAAATCGTATAATTCGCTGACTTTCGTCGTGAACTGCACGTCGTACGCTTCGATCGATGGGTGCTTCTCTTCGAGTTTCGAGACCAAGTACGAGCTCTCGTCGACGAAGACCGTACGGCCGTTGTGGTTGAGGGAGTTCCAGAGGAGGGTCTCGTGGGTCAGCCCGAAAACGAGGAAATTACACGGCGCGGCGCAGCGGCGGAGCACGGAGGCGATAGCTTTCACTTCGGTGGAGGACATGCGGCCGGAGGTCGCCGTGGTGTTGGCGGAGGCATAGTGAAGCAGCGCGTCGAAGATGGGTTTGGGTAGCTGAGACTTGGCCGCCGCGGCGTAAGCCATGGTTCCGGCAGAGACGTCCCTCGTGGTGATTAGAGTGAAAGCGAAAGTGAAGATGAAGAAGAGTATGAAGATCGCCAGCCATGCGCGGTGGGAGGAGGCGGCGGCGGTCTTGTGTACGGGAGGGTGGAGAACTATGAACTTGGCGGTGGTCTTCATCGGAAGGGAAAGTGTGTTTGATAGATAGACAAAGAGCTTTTAGTTCTTTACTCTCTCACATGGAGGAATTAATTAGAAGGGATGGACAATGAGCTGACATATATTTAAGATTTTTAAATCTTTTTTTTTTTTTTTAATTTTTAATTTTATTTATTTGATTTTTTTTAATGAGTTATAAATGATGGGAAGTGATTTGACAAGGGAATTATGCGAATTTAAATTTGGAATTTTGGGCCCCAAATGTTAAGGAGTTGGAGGGAAATGTGGAAAATCCACCGACTAGTAGGCATTTGGGCAAATCTAGCGTGCTACTATTTCCATCTTTTCAAATAAAAAAAGACTTTTTAGGAAAAAAATTAAAATTTATTAATTTATTGATTTTAATATAAAAGTGACAAAGAAATAAAAACTTATAGATGATATATTATATTCGGTTTAAATTGTTTATTTCGTTCTCTATTGTATCTCTTATTTTATTTCATCAATATATGATACATATATTAAATATTTTTTTAGAAAAATAACTGATTAAAAAATCAAGTAATTTTATATAAATACAATAAGTTAAAATAGGAAATGAAATAGATGATCTAAAGCGAGTTATATTTCTCTTTTTCTAACTAAAAAACATGTGTAACTTTTGCTGATGAGATGGTTGCTAGCAAAATAATTATTTGAAAAAGGGTTTGAATTGTGGGATTTTGAATCTTATATTTTAATTGATATTTATTATGTATTTTGATTTTTGTATAAATATTAAATTTATATGACACATAATTATATTTATTATTATTATTTTTATATTTACACACATACGAAGACTTTGTTGGTTTTCTTTATATGTATTCTTTATGAAGCGCAATGAATAGTAAATCCCATTTTTGCAAATGAAATTACAAATTACTAAATAATCTGTCAATGAGTTAAATTTGGATCAAATCTGTCATATTCGAATTCGAATTCGATTAACAAAATTAATCTCCGAATTCGATTCGAAATTATATAGGATCTTTATTAATCAGTATCATATCCGAATTCAATGGATATCCGAAATTCGATTAAAAAATTCGACCCAATTTATTTTTTTCTTTCTTTTTTTTTTCCTTTTAAATTTTATAAAAATATTATATTTATAAAGTAAATATATGTCATATTTAAAATTTTAACAACTTTTTATTATATATTAGTTCAAAGGTTAAATATTTTAATGCTAAATTCAATTTTCACATTATATTAATGGATGAACTATTATATGTTATTCTATTTAATATTTTATTAATATCTTTCTTATTTTTTAAGTTAAAAACTCAATATTAATAGTAGTATAATATAGACATTAATATAGATATTAGGTCAATATAATACATAAATTTTATTATAAAATCTTTATTAATATTATATATAAGAATATTAATTTAATAAAAAAATATTAAAGTTCGAATTCAGAACTGGATCGAATTGCCTAATTTTATATTCACTTATTTCGAACTTTGAATATTTATAATTGGATCTGATTCATCGAATATTTTAATAGAATAAAAAATCTAAAATTCAAATCGAATTCAAATGAAATTCGGATTAAAATCCGATACATTGACAACCCTACTAAACATGAAAGATGGGTTGCCTATTATAAATATTCCTAATGGACATATTCATTTTTTTCAAACGATGTCACGAGTTACTATACATGAAAGATTAGCCTTCAAAATTTCCTTCCTTTTCTTTTAAATATTTTAATTTTGGTAAGTAATCTCTTACATTTAATCCACTTGGTGAACGTAATAAATTGCTACTTTACAAATCAAGATAAATAAAATAAAACAAAATAAAATGAAGATGATATATGATTTTCTCCTTAGTTTTTGTTAACACTCCAAATTTGATAAATAATAATTTTAAATATTTTTTATGCATATTATTTTATCTTTGATAATTAATTCACACTCCAAATCAATCACCAAGTAATAAATTGCTACTTTGCAAATAAAGATAAATAAAATAAAACAAAATAAAATGAAGATGATATATGATTTTCTCCTTATTTTTTGTTAACACTCCAAATTTGATAAATAATAATTTTAAATATTTTTTATGCATATTATTTTATCTTTGATAATTAATTCACACTCCAAATCAATTAACTAATCATAAGTTAAAAATTGAAATATAGGTATTATATAATTTAATGGATTGGAATCAAACTGGTCCCAAACTTTATTTATGCTACGTGGACCCTAATCATAAGTCAAAAATAAATATCCAAATGACACATTCGTCCGTACTTCCTAATTTACGTTAGAAAATTCGATTCCTTATTTGAACAACAACTCATCAAGCGCACAAGTATTTAAAAATAAAAAAATAGATTTAAAAATTGAATTTTTTAACTACATTTCGCTTACACGCAATTCAAAATACTAAAATTTAAACTTTGATATTTGTACTTAATACTCAATCAATTAATTAATAATTTAATTTAAATTAAATTTATCATAATTGTGAAATTCCCTCGCCCAATATAGGAATATTTGGTTTTATTTCCCCCAAATAAAATTATTTTGAGAAAATATAACCAAATATATCCTCATTTTTCCTTAAAAGCTTTCATTTTTCTATATATACATACATATTATATATATATCATATACATATTATTATTATTATTATTATTATTATTATTATTATTATAATAAAAATCATTCAATTCTATTTTTACTCAAAAAATACAATAAAAATTGTCTCTCCCAAAACATAAACAAATATATCAAAAAATATTTTTCACATTTTTCAATAATTCATTCTCTCAAAATACATAATAAATGTATAATAAAACTGAACAAAAAAACATAACCAAATATTCCCATAAATTTTAGTAATGGTCTATCGATGAAGTATTAAGGTGACAACTATTTAAAAATTAAATATTTTCTTGTGATACATTAGAGATGCGTAATGTTAAAGGAAGTAATTATAGAGGTATTGAAAGTAACTAATAAACAATATAGATCACATTATACCTTGATAAGAAAGTGCATTAATGCTATATAATGTCATCAATCATTTCAATTTGCTTTTAAGAGCATAATAATCCAATTTAGTTTGATTGGATTAAATCGTCTCCACGAGGAAAATTGTTTTTAAGTACCATAAGGGGTAAAATCTTGATCTTAAAGAGGGTTAATCTGTATAAACCATTTCACTAATTAATTATTATTTTTATATATAGTTCGAACTGCAACGAAAAATTATTATTTTTATTTGGATGTGAATAAGATATATTTAATTTGCATATAAAATCAAAGCACATAATAAAACATAAATTAATACAAAATGCCAAAATGAAAAAGTAGCCCGTTTGGTTTCATTTTCAAAATGCATTTTTACATTTTTTACTATTTTAGAAAATGAAACACTTTATTTTTTACACATTTTTACCTAATATTATTTTAATTTTTATTTTTATTTTCAAAGTATATTTTCCAATAACCTATATATTTCCTCTCTGTATTTTATTATTTATATCTCTTTTCACCTACAATCTATTAAAATCAATATAATTATTATTTTTCCAACAATATATCAAATATAAACTCATTTTCACTGATTAAGTGCCCGTTTGGTTTTGTTTTCAAACACCCTTTTCATTTTCTACTGAAAATAAAAACAGAAAACTATCAATTTTTTTTCATATTTTCACAAATATTTTTATTTTCAAAATATTCTCCAAACACACTATTATACTTTCTCTCTATTTTCACTTTTCAGTTTATCTTACTCATATTTGCATGATTTTTAATAAAAAATATTATATTTTTCAAGTACAACTTATTTTCAACTCTACAAATCATTACATTTTAAACAAAATTACAAACCACATTTCATTTTCAAATTCAAATTTCTAACTAATTTTTTTAGTATTCATTCTTACTAGAAAATAAAAATGTATCTAGAAAATAAATTTAACCAGGCTTTAACTTTTCAAATTTTAGAAATAATAAAAATTAAAATTAAAAATGAAAATAAAACTAAACGGGTCACACACACACACACACACATTTGTAATTGCTGCGTTAGTAAAATCATCTTCAAAAACATGTGTCTATCAATTTATTAATCCAAGGTACCTAATTTCTATGTAGTAATGATGCGGAATCTTCAACTTTAGACCGGGAAAAATGCCCAAGTTTTGGACACGATGGCGCTAGTGGAGGACAAAGAACCCAACAGCTTTACATTACTTTATCTATTAACTTAAATTTGTACTAATTAATGAGTCAATTTGAAGTATGTACGTGGGGTTTTAAAAGTTAGTTGAAAATGGCGTTGTTTCGAAAGGAGAAGGCTGAATTCGAATTCAATTGCCATCAATCCTCATTTTGTCGTATTGCATAGTAAAAATATATATTAAAATAAAGAGAGAAATATCGAATCTGAATTTAATTATCATAAAATTTTTATTTTATCACATTGCGTAATAAATATATATGTTAAAATATAGGCTTAACTAGTAAAGGAATCTATTTTGCTAGTCGTAGTGATGCAAAGAACTTTAGTCTCTTTAGTGGGAGGCGAAAGTTATGAGATGACGGCTATTATTGCTCTATACACATATATATCATATAAATTTACTAAAAAATAGGAACTCCGATTTTCTATGCCATTATTAGGGTTGAAGAAATGAATCATCACAAACGCCCAGAGGGTCCTTTCCTTTTCGTCTTTTTTTACTAATTGTGACTTTTATTTGTGTGTTCGCTCCTTTAATTCGAACTGTGGTCATAAAATATGTGGAAAATATGTTATTGCAATAGCAATGTTTGAGTTCTCTTTATATATATATATGTATATTCCTAAAATAGGTTTCTTATATGCCAATTTTCAAGCATTAGGAATGCCTAATTACTTGGAGAAAACCAATGAAAAGGGAAAATGGAATTGATTTTCACTTTCACTCTTTTCTTCTCCACCACTTGTGTTTTGGGCTCTGGACCTTGTATTAGGAGTCACTTTCTTTTTCTAACCCAAATGTAGCGCGGCCCAAAGGTGGAACATGGAAGTGGATATGTGACGCAAATATAGGCCTGTAAATGGGTAGGGTATCACCCTACCCATATCCATACCCTAAAATACCCAAACAAAAATACCCAATTTTTACCCTACCCTAAAATACTCAAAAGAATGAGACCCTAATCCTACCCTACCCTAACTAACCCAAGACCCATTGGGTCTAGTTTATTAGACTTATGTTTTTAATGTATACATTAATTTTCTTAATATATACTAAAAATATTATTTTGCATATGATAACAAAAAATAATTTTTTTTTCTATATTTAATTTAATCATTAAATTTAAATTAATTAATTTTAAACTTTTTGCTAATTAAATTAACTATTTTATTAATATAATAGTTAAACTTTATTAATATTAAACTTTATTAATATTATTAGTAGTTAAACTTTTTGCTAATTAAAAAAAATACAGTTTAAAAGTAGTTAATTAAAACAGTTCATTAAAAAAACAGTTTATTAAAAAAAAGTTAATAAAAACAGTTTATTAAAAAAAAGTTAATAAAAACAGTTTATTAAAAAAACATACAGTTTATTAAAAAAATAGTGAATAAAAACAGTTTATTAAAAAAATACGGTTTATATACAGTTTATTAAAAAAATAGTTAATAAAAACAGTTTAAGAGCAAAAACTTTTTCTATATTTAATTTTATAAAAACAGTTAATTTCTATATTAATAAACTTTAGTCATTAGCAAAATTAATTTTATTAACTATTTTTATAAAAATATTTATTCCATTATTAATTTTATTAATAAAAAGTGTTCAACTGTTGCTATGCTATTTCATTTTTTTTTTTAAAAAAAATTGCAATCTCAATTTATTAATTTTATTAATTTAGTTTAATTTTTAATAAAAGAATTTATTTAATTGTTACCGCTCATTCACATATTTATAATTTTTATATATAAAAAGTTTATCATTAATATAAATTTGATTTCGGTATAAACAATTTTTAAGTTCATAAATTAAATTTAAATATAAAGTAATAGGTAATGTATGGGTATGGGTACATGGGTAATTTATGGGTATAGACCCTACCCATACCCATTACATTATATTTAATAAGTATGGGTACGGGTATGGGTATGGGTATGACATTTTGGGCTTGGGTAGGGTAATACCTTACCCATTTACAGGCCTACGCAAATACTTTTAGCTCTGTAGGTCATGATCTAAAGCCCAATTCTAAGGCCATGTTTGGATCTTCAATTTAGAGGAGGAATTTAGAAGAATATTTTGCTCTACAGAAACTTAGAAAGTCATAAGCTGCTAATGGTAAGGTCGAATCCATCTCTTTACTAAGTGGTATTAGTCTCTATCTTGTAATAATAATTGTTCTATTATCTTAGTGGCTGCAAAAATTATTCCTAAATTATTATTATTATTGGTCTACATGCATATCAGTCCATTTGAAGACCATTAATGTGAGAATATATACACATATTCAAATGGGTCATGAATTGTTAAAATATAAATAATAATAATAAAAATTTTGTTTTATAATTTTTCTATTAGATAATCCAATATCTCACAACTCACTCAAATATATACCTAAGTGTGTAGGCATGGAGGCTAAGAGGGAGTGTTTATAACAGAGTTTTACAATTACGTTTTTATTTGATGGTTATTTAGGAAAATTTTATACCGTCCACTTAGGAATACACTCAAGAGATTATGAATTATTGAATAGGAATATGATGATAATATAAGTTAAATATTGGTGTTATCATTATGATACGACTATTTATAATCAAAATCAAACATATATGTAATTTGATAACAAAACATAATTTGATTATTTTAACGCGATGAAAATAAAAAGATAGGAAATCAAAACAAGAGATCAACCATGACAAAACAACACAACCCCATGGGGTGATTGGAAAACTAGGCAAATTCCCAAGAACTACAATTTCATCTGGCTTTCTAGCTCATAATATCTTCTTTTCTTGAAGGGCTATAGGCACTCAAATCTTCTATCAAAGCACTAAGATCATTGTAAGATGATCCCCCTTCTTCAACAGCTTTTCTTGCCATTTCTCTATAACACATAGCTTTTCTTCTCATCTCCAAGCCCAATTCTCCCACCATAACCATCTCCACCCCCTTAGCCAATGCCACCCCACTCACACCTTCACTACCCACCTTTTGCCACTTCTTACTCCCCACACCAACTCCAGTCCTCAAAACTTCAGTCACCAACTTTTCATTCAAAAATTGCTCAGCAAATATTGGCCAAGTGATCATAGGCACCCCAGCACAAACTCCTTCCACTATTGAATTCCCTCCACAATGCGTCACAAAAGCCCCTATAGCTGGATGATCAAGAATCATCACTTGGGGCGCCCATCCCCTTATTACTAGCCCTCTTCCCTTAGTTCTCTCCTCAAATCCTTTGGGCATCCACTCGTCTTCCCCTTCATTTTTCTTGTCTTTTCTCACGACCCAAATGAAATCCTGGCCTGAGGCCTCGAGCCCTTTTGCAATCTCGTGCAACTGGGATGAACTGAAACTAGCCATACTCCCGAAACACATATACACAACTGAGTTAGGCTTCTTCAAATCCAGCCATGATAAGCATTCAGATGCATCAACGGCTGATTTCTTCCCTCTTTCTGCTTTTGTTTGATCTCCACCATTGTTGCACAACAAAAGGGGTCCTATGTTCCAAGCCCTTCTTCCAAGAACCTTCCTGAAATAATCAGCATAATCCGGTTCCATTTCATAAAAACTATCAACCACAACTCCATAACTTCTCCAATCCGCCTCCCAAATTTTCTGCAGCAACTTGGTGAACTCGTTTTTGTTTTCATCCAACTCCCCCACTTGAGTCCTCAAGAACTCCACCTTATGAGGAAGATTAGGCACAACAAAATGTTCTGAATCCGACGAAACGTTCAAGAAAGGCTTGTGGTGATTCAGTTGTTCTGCAACACATAGCGAGAAATAGCTTGTACCATGGAAGACCAATCTTGGGATGCCGAATTTGGCTGCAGAGTCAACAGTCCATGGCAAGAACATATCGGATAAAAGGGAATCCGGTTGGAGTTCTTGAATGAGTTTTTCAACCGGTTCTTGGAGTAGGAATAGGGCTTTAACGAACTTGGGAACTACCTCATCTTTTGTTACTTGATCAAAGCTGACAATATGATCAGGCAAATCTGATCCTTCTGGAGGGAACTTGATTATGCTTAATCCAATATCGAGTCCTGATTCACGGGCTCGTTCTATTGGTTCAGCAAATCCAGGGGTGGAAATGATGGTGGTTTTTACACCACGGGAAGTGAAAAGCTTGGCCATGTCTAGGGTTGGAATCATGTGTCCATGAGCCATAAGTGGAAGAAATAATATATGCACCTTTGCCATTGTATTAGATAAAGAGAAAGATCAGGTTGATATAAAGAAATGATGAAGAATTCAAGAAAGAAATCAAGGTAGTATGAGCTGCAAGTGGAAGAGTTCAAATATGGTCATGTATATATAGAGGTATTTGGCTGCTAGGGGCTAGCAAGGAGATTCCTTGGAAAGAAAGAACGTAGAGAAGATTGAGATATTTGGCTTCTTGTTGATGTACATCGTTTTCCAACTTTACTATTTGTGAGAAATTAATGGAACATGTCCTCACGGTGACACATGGTTTAAAAAATAAGTTTAAAAGTGCAAAAATAAGACGTTAGAAATTTAAAATTATTCAAATATATATATATATATATATATATGGATATTATATTTCAATTTCTAGACTGCAATATTTATATTTTTAAACATCTCATATCATACCATTTATTTGAATATATTATATTTTAATTTTTAGATTGCAATCTTTATATTTTTAAATGTTTCGTATCATGCCATTCATTTGAATACATATATATATATCCAACTAAATTATGATTAGTCATAAGGAGAAAATGAGTCAAATTGAGCCGAACTTTAAGCTCACTTTCAAACCATGTGTCTCGACCATTTTCCTGGACTCAAGCTCGACGAGTTACGAAATGAGGCTCAAGTTCAACTTGGCTCCGCTCGATTTGTTTGGCTAGAGCTTGTAATCAAATTATAGAGTCAAGTTCGGTTCAAACTCAAGTTCATATTCTAGCTCAAACTTGAGAGGTTTAATTATTTTACAAAAACTCTAACTTAATATACTTTTTATAATTTTATATATAAATATATATTTTTTAAGAAGCTAGGCTTACTAGTTGTCCCCTAACCTTGCATGCTAGAATTATTTGGTTCGAGAGTTTGGCTCAAAATCTATACAAACTTAACTAGTGCTAGAACACTTCAAGCTGGCTCGTCAAGCTAGCTAACTGATTCGATTTGTTTGCATTTCTAATTTGTATGCCCCTAGTGGTCGAGTGGTTCCAAGCTTACTCCCAAGTGATTTGGTAGGTCCACGTCCTGAGTTCGAATTCCCTCTATACATTTGTTATAGTCTTATAGACATTTATTAGTTGTTTGCTCTTCAACCTTGGTGTGGACCAATGCCCATTTTTGTGGACTTTACTTGGCCATTAATGGTGCTATACTGACCAGGCTCGTGCTTGCGTGGGTTGTTTAAATATCTGATATATTCGCAGCTGAATACGAAAGCTTGAACATGGCATAATGGGAGGAAGCAAGGTCACCACTAATATTTCCTTCCTTTTAACTTATCAATATATATATATATATATGATAGTATTAATATTTCACCTTATAACATCATTAATTCTAATTCAATGATTCACAACTAACCTATATACCTACTTGTACCGCATAAAATTTCCATTTTAAGTATCATCACTAATGTAGAGCATAAAGAAAGAATTGAGAATACCGAAATTGAAGTGCGAATACTGAAATTAAAGTGGAAAAAGTGGTTCATGTGGTAGGAACTTGCAAGTTCCAACAATGGCTTTTTTATGCCATAAATAGAATTTGTATTGAAAATGGAAAAAGAAAGCAACCTTGCAGGGAGAGCATTGTCCCTAGCAGTTGGAAGAAGCCCCACGTCTGGCAAATTAATTAGTTCCCTTAAACTTTATGTGGGCTAGAGAGATGGATCGGGCCATAATTACCTTGTCCCAATTTTGGCCCTTGGTAGGAATTCAGGCCCAACCAATAAAACCATACCATTATAAATACTTCGATTTTTTGATATTTTGAAATACATAAGTTTTGCTATAGCTAAAACATGCTTATTAGGAAAGGGGAACTCGGATTTCTTGTACCACCACTAGAGCTGAAGAAATGAATCATCACAACCTATAAAGGGTCCTCGTCCTTTTTTGTTCTTACTTATTGCGACTTCTGCTTAAATATTCGATCTTGATTCCACTGCTTGTGATAAAGTATAAGGACAGTATTTTGATTGCAATGATGACGTTTCTCTTTATATATATATATATAAATAGGTTTTTATGTGCCAATTTTTTTTTGAAGCATTAGGACTTCTCTTATATTAGGAGTCACTTTCTTTTGTCTATCCCATATCCATAGGAGCCTAAAAGTGGAACAGTTAAATGGATCTTTGAAGCAAATACTTTAGCTCTACATGTCATGATCTAAAGCCCAATTCTAAGGCCATTCCTATTTTTTTTTTTTTGGGGGGGGGGGGGGGGGTTGGGGTTTGTGGTGGTGTTGATTATTATTCTAAGGCTATGTTTGGATCTTCAATTTAGGGGAAGAATTCAAAAGAATATTTTGCTATGTAGAAAGTGATAAGATGTTAATGGTCAAAGCTGAAAGTATTACTTCATATATCTGTATTGATTGATAATAATTTCCATGTAGTGATATAATAGTTTCAGTATTTTAGTTGTTGCAAAATTTATTCTTAAATTATTACCATTATGTTTGAATATCAATTCAGTGCTAACCCAATTATTGTGGGGGGATTTTCTTTTTGTTTTTCTTACAGTGCCAATATAAATATAATCGCTTAATTAACCATGAGAATACCAAGTTGGAGAAACTTGCTCTACGTACATATTAGCCTAGCCCACACTTGCTATCCACTTTGAGAGCCTATACTTATATTCAAATCAACTGTGAATTAATGATAAAATTTATATTTTATTTTATGTTATCATCATAATTTAATTCAATAAATCAAAATTCACTTGAATATATATCTAAGTAGGTGAATGAGGCATGGGCAATGGATGTTCATTGTGGAGTCTTACAATTAAGTTTAAACAAATAATTATTTCAGAAGTTTCATACTAGCCATTTAGGTTCATACCTAAAGTAGATTGTGAATTTCTGATATCTCATATGTAATTTAAAAATTTAATTCATAATAAAATTGGTTACATACCCGATTATAGTGGTTTCGATCATTTATTTCAATTGATATTCTATCTTCTATTTCATTTCATGGATGTATGAGACGTATATTAAATATTTTTTATATTTTTTTATAAAAATAATTAATTAAGAATCAAATACATTTAGCATATATACATCAAGGTGGAATAGACGATGAAACAACGAGTGGAATAAAGGATCTAAAGTATGATGATAGACGTGATCAAAGTCAAAAGAAGAAACAACACAAACTGATGGGATGGTTCAACCTGGAAAACTAAGGCAAATTCACAAGAAGTACAATTTCATCAGGCTATCTAGCTTATACTATCTTCTTTTCTTGGAGGGCTATAGATACTCAAATCTTCAATCAAAACATTAAGATCATTATAAGATGATCCCCCCTTTTCAACAGCTTTTCTTGCCATTTCTTTATAACTGTTAGCTTTTCTTCTCATCTCCAAGCCCAATTCCCCAACCATAATCGTCTGCACTCCCTTAGCCAATGCCTCCCAACTCACACCTTCAGCCAACCTTTGCCACTTCTTATTCCCCACAGGGACTCCAATTCTCAAAACCTCAGTCACCAACTTCTCATTCAAAAACTGCTCAGCAAATAGTGGCCAAGTGACCATAGGTACCCCAGCACAAACTCCTTCCAATGTCGAATTCCACCCACAATGAGTCACAAAAGCCCCTATTGCTGGATGATCAAGAATCACCACTTGGGGTGCCCATCCCCTTATAATTAGCCCTCTTCCCTTAGTTCTCTCCACAAATCCTTGAGGCAGCCATTCTTCGTCGTTTTCTCCTCCTCCTTCATTTTTCTTGTCTTTTCTCACAACCCAAATGAAATCTTGGCCTGAGGCCTCAAGCCCAGTTGCAATCTCATGCAACTGAGATGGAGTGAAATTTGCCATACTACCAAAACACACATACACAACTGAATTAGGCTTCTTGGAATCCAGCCAAGATAAGCATTCATACGTATCAATGGCTGATTTCTTTCCTCTTTCTGCTTTAGCCTCTTCTCCCTTGTTGCACAACAGAAGGGGGCCTATATTCCATGCCCTTCTTCCAAAAACCTTCCTGTAATGATCAGCATAATCCGGTTCCAATTCGTAGAAGCTGTTAACCACAACTCCATAGCTTCTCCAATCCGACTCCCGAATTTGCTGCATCAACTTGGTGAACTCATCTTTGTTTTCTTCCAACATGAACTCAGCCACTTGTGTCCTCGCAAACTCCAGCTGATGCGGAAGATTAGGCACAACAAAGGGCTCTGAATCAGACGACACTTTGTCGAAAGGCCTTTGGCACTGCATCTGCTCTGAAACACACAAGGCGAAGTAGCTTGTTCCATGGAAAATTAGTCTTGGGATGCCGAATTTGGCTGCAGCATCCACACTCCATGGTAAGAACATATCGGATAAAAGAAAATTCGGTTGGAGTTCTTGGATGAGCTTTTCTACTGGTTCTTGGAGTAAGGACAGGGCTTTAATGAACTTGGCAACTACCTCATCTTCTGTTACTTGATCAACGCTGACAAAATGATCAGGCAAATCTGATCCCTCTGGTGGGAACTTGACAATGCTCAATCCTATATCAAGTCCTGAATCACGGGCTCGTTTTACTGGTTCCGCAAATGCAGGGGTGGAAATGATGGTGGTTTTTAAACCACGGGAAGTGAAAAGCTTGGCCATGTCGAGGATTGGGATCATATGGCCTTGAGCTACCAGTGGAAGAAATAATATATGCAGATTTCCCATTATACAAGCTGTCGAAATGATAAAGGATTCAAGAAAGAAACCAGGGTAGTATAAGCTGCAAGTCGGAGAGTTCAAATAAGTTCATGTATGTATAGAGGAGATTTCTTGGAAAGAAAGACCATAGAGAAGATTGAGATATTTGGCTTCTTGTTGATATACTAAATTTGGACAGGAATCCTAGGGACTTGAGAAGATAAATATCATATTTAAGCATTGAATTTCAGCCAAAAATTGTAGTACAAAAGTATTGTCACATCCCCATTCTTCAAATTTTGATCCGTAGCTTTCATAGAGAAATCTGTTATTGAAAGTAAAATAAAATTCATTTTGCATCTCATTAAACGGATTTTTTTATTCTAATAAAAAAAATAATGTAACTCCATCATTACCATCATCAAGCGAACTGTAATCTTTTAAAGGTTTCATAATTTGAAATGTATGTAAGAAGATTTGCATTTATTAAATGCATATGCAGATAGCTATAATATTCAAATTTTCTTTTATTTTCGATTCTATTTGAAACAGTTTAATTGGGGATGCAATCATGCAAACGAATTGAGTTAGCTAGTGAGTCTAACGTACTTGCTTGAAAAGTATTTGAGTTCAAGCCAAATTCATATAAAATTCGAATCAAATAATTTTTATTTGTAGGTTTGCAAGTCGGCTCGAGAGCCTGTATTTTTTTTAAAAAAAAAAAAATTTATATATAAAAATTATAATAATAAATTAATTTTTTATACACTATAAAATAATTTCACTTTTCGAACTTAAGCTCGAGTGTATAACTTGATCATAACTCATAAGGTTGAGCTTAACGAATCGAGCTAAGCTCGAACCTCAATTTTCAGAGCTCATCTCAAACTCAAATCCAAAAAAATAATTAAAACTCGACTCGACTTGACTCGCTGTTTGTATTTTTAATTTGAACTGTACTCTGTTAAAAAAAAGAAAACCCACTAAAATTCAAAAACATATCCTGCGGCCTAGAAGTTGAGAGAAGCTTGAAGCTGGCTCTTTGTCTGTTTTGGTACAGAATAGGAGTTGACTGGGGAAAAGGAAGGCCACAGAAAATTCTAGCATGAGATAATGAAGGCTGATAATGAAATTGAAAGGGACATTAACCATGGCAGGTATTGTTGGGACACTTGGTCAAGTAACTAAAAATTTATATTTATATATATATATTGCCTATGAAAATATGAAATATTTATATATGTATAAATATATATATTATAAATTATTTGGCATTTAAACCATTTCAATTTTTGTATGCAATTTACTTGGACTATTTTGTCTTGTTGTACCTAATTCACCTCGGAGTTGTCACCTAAAGTGTACTTCAAATGCCAATAATTCAATAAACAATGGGCGTTGTGGGTTTGCCCAAATCAACGTGATAGCTTTTTCCAATCAAAGACAAAAGAGTGATAGCTGTCCCTGTCCGATTAAGCACTTTATTTTTTAAAGAATTGCTAGTCCTAGGACTTGTTCTCCTATGTTTTTTCAAAAAAATTTTCAATTTTTTAAAACTGTAAAGAGCCTTATTACCCCTTCTAAAGTTCAGGTCAAAGAATATGTTCAAACTTCTGCATTTGACCAACACTTTCTTCCTGCTACTAAAAAAGAACAAATAATTTCTATTGAGTTACCTTCTCATTTACCAAAGTTATGGCTTTCAAAAGGATATACCCATATTCATTTTGGAACCATAAGATTTGCTCTTACACTTCATGAACGAAAAGGTCTACCTACTACTTCCAGAATTGCTTTCATGGATACTCGGTTTCCAAAATACCAACATGCATGTATTGACACTGTTCAAACAACATTGAATGCTGGAACAGTTCTTGTTACCATGTTCCCCAATTTCAACATGCCAATATCAGATCCATGCTTACAATCGGCACTCAAGCTTCAGATCCAGATTTGTGGAGCTGTTCCTAATGCTACAACTTATTCTGCAACACTCCATTACCAGATGGTGTACAGGATCCAAAATCATTCAATTGATTTTGCCTTTCCTCAGGAGACAGACGAAGCCTTGTTAATCTCTGTGGACACCAATCACATACCCAGTTGCACTTATGTTCCTAAACAGTTACCAAGAGAAGAGTTGCAGAAATTGATTCCTGATTCTTGGATTACTGCCTATGAACAAACATACCAGGCGTATAAGGAATCAAAGCCAATTCAGTTTACTGAACCATCTTTCCACAAAAATCAAGATGGAACGGTAGAAATTCAGTTTAAAAAGCAGAAGAAAAGTTTCTAGGAAAGACAATAACATTATTATTTCACTCCCAACTTCTTGATAAAAATTGAACAAAATTATTTTTATACCCAAAAAATTTCTCTCAATTCACCTGAAAAATCCTATACCCTAAAAATCATACCTACCTGTTCATTTTTCTCACTCTCCCACTTTACTCATTCATATATATATATATATATACATACATACATATATAAATATTAAAATTTTATTAGGTAAAAAAATTCTAAAATTTATGTTTACAAATTTAATTAAATTAATTATAAAAAAATGAATTAAATTTAATTAAATATTATTTATGTTATTACTAAATAATTTATTTATTGAATAACATATTAAATTAATTAAATTTACTTATTAATTAAATAATATATTAGTTGTATTTAATATTTAATGTATTAATTAAAATTATATTTATTCATTTAATAAATAACTTAAGATGTTTTGATTTGATATAATAAATAAATCAATCTTCTTCAAAAAATATTCTTCATTAAATATTAATCTTCACATTTATTTAAAAATTATAATAAAAAATTTGATTATAGGGTGATACTTATGTAATAATCTATTAAGTTTAATAAAATAATATTGATATGCTTAAAGTAATTGTTGAGAGAATTAATTAAATTTAAGTAAAATTATTTGATTATTACTAAGTAATTTATTTACTAAATAACATATTAATTAAATAATGTGTTAAAATAATTAAATAACTTATTAAGTTAATTAAATTAATTTATTTAAATAACTTATTATTTATATATTAATTATGTGTTATATTTTAAGTATAATTAAATATTATGTTTATTTATTTAATAAATAATTTCAGATGATGTAATTTTATATAATATAATATTATTATTTTTTAATTTGAAGAATTGTTATTAAGTCTTATATATACATAAATTATTAAAAAAATTATTTATTTTAATAAATAATCAAGTTTTATTTATACATAAATTGTAAGTAATAAATAGTTAAATAATTATAATTATTATATAATCTAATTTTTTATAATTAAAATATAATTATAATTTCATGAATGATTAATATTTATTAATATGACCAAATAATACATCATTTATTAATATTAAATTTATAAAAATATAAATTTCAAAATAAATAACTAATTAAATTAATTACACTCATATTTCAATCATTACAAATATATATATATATATATTATACACACACACATACACACATCATCCAACTATAAAAATACATATATATAATACATAAAAAAAATCACTTTTACCTTACAGACCCAACAAAAAAGCAATTAATTTGACATCTACAATAAATTTTGTCTCTCCCCAAAACATAAAGAAACAAACAACTCATTTTCAAATCATTTTCCATATTTTTCTAAAACAAAAAAACACACACGGCACATTCTCCAAATTTTCTCCCAAAAACTCATTCCCCCAAATTTTTTTTCTAGAAAATGGCTAAAACATAGGAGAACAAGCACTAGTTTCCTAAATTAAAAGATATCTCGTTTTCCAACTTGATTTTGTAAAAAGTTGATGAAACATGTCCTGTTGGAGACACATAATAAGCTTAAATTCAAAACATAAGATGTTAAAAATATACTTTTAAAGAGATCATATTTAGTATCAAGATTTGGTAACTGATATTTTGATTATTGAGAGGAAGAAGGGAGTACTAGTTTGACAAACGCAATTTGCGATCCAACAATTCTTCTTAAGGAATCTGATAAGATTCAAATATTTTTACTTGTTTTGCTGTTGGAGTTCCTTCTTTAAATCTATATATTTTAAGTGGTTCATGTTATAATTGAATATATATATATATAAATATATAATGTCAAATTATATGGAATGACAAAAATATTTTACTTTATGACGTCATTACAGTCTCATCTAACGATTCACAACTCACTCACATGTACCTAACTCTACCGCACAGAGATTTCCCTTTTATGCAATTGCTGTTGTACAACAAAAAGAAAGAATGAGAATACTGAA
Organism: Jacaranda mimosifolia; assembly: GCA_018894105.1. Classification (NCBI taxonomy): domain Eukaryota; kingdom Viridiplantae; phylum Streptophyta; class Magnoliopsida; order Lamiales; family Bignoniaceae; genus Jacaranda; species Jacaranda mimosifolia. The sequence continues at coordinate 29,674,098 of CM032130.1, forward strand.
ATTTAATTGAAAATGTGGTTAATGTGAGAGAGTTGCAAGGTCCAACAATGATTTTCTATGCCATGACCAAATGTCAAAAAGAATTATATCCATAATGGAAAGAGAAAGCAACTTTGCAGAAAGAGCATTCATGTGCATGGCAGGCAAATTGGATTAAAAGGGAAAATTATAAAAGAATAATCAGTTTTAAATTTCCAAAGTAAAGGAAGAAAGCACTAGTGAGGAATAAGTGCAGCTGAACTTGGGGTGGGGGTGGGGGTGGGGGTGGGGGGGGTGTTCAGGTTTGGATACTTAAGCTAAGGCATATGTAAATATAAATAACAACATTTCCTATATAATATTGTCACTTAAGTTGAAACTTGCTTATTTCAAATTATATCAAGCTTTAATTAGAAGTTAGGGTTTGAAATTAAATTCAAAATTTACACAAACGAGGCAGGTTCTGCTTGAATTAAGTTCAGATTGTGCTAAACAAAGTGAGTAATGAATGAATGTATGTAATTAAATTTGTTCATTAATGGACTTGAACCTCCCATAAATTTAACCAAATAAAAGCAACAAAACCATCATTTTCAGCTCATTATAAGATCTAGCAATTTTGAAATATTTGATGCTTGTTTTAAAATTTTTATGATATAAAAAATATTTTTTATTAATTTCAATATATTCATTTAGGTTTTTACATAAAAACAAAAACTTGTGGTAAAATAGTATTAATAGTTATAGAATGAACAAGGGTTGAAAGTAATAGTAGAGAGGGCTGATATTTTAAAAACATAATCTGAAAACACACCAAAAGAGGACTAGTGTTTTATAGATGGTATAGATCTTATAGAAAAGTCAATTCAATTGAGTCGTTTTTTTTTAACTATTATTGTTATTATGATTAAATCATGTGGGATTTCATTTACCTTTGCCTAGTCCAATGAACCTCCATACTGAATCCATATAATTTTATATGAATATTCCTAATTGGGTCACATTATCCATATGCTTATAAATGAAATTTTAGTATAAATATCTGATTCCACCATATTTATAGGTATGCAATCTAACACAATTTGCACCTTTCACTCTCCATTGTATACATTGTTTCAATAATTAACACTAGCTTTTCTTCTCATCTCGAAGCCTAATTCTCTCACCATAACCATCTCCACCTCCCTAGCCAATGCCTCCCCACTTACACCTTCACTAAACACCTTGTGCCACTTCTTACTCCCCACACCAACTCCAACCACTAAAAAAAAAAAAAATTGCATTTAATGACATTAGAAAGTGCAACTTAAATAGTATTATGGTGATAATTTTATATTTAACAATATTTTTTAAAAGTATCACTTATAGTAGTGTAGCTAAAGTATAACTGTTATTAATTTACCTCTATTGTGACATTATAAAATGCAAAAAAAAAAAAAATGCATTAGATGGTACATTAAAATGTCACAAAAAATGCATTACGTAACATGGCAAAGCGCCATTAAAGAAAATTTTAAATGGCCTGCCAATATGCCACTAAAAATGTATGTGGTGACATATTAAAATGCAACTGAAATTTCTCTAAATAACAAGGTAATACACCACAAAAGTACAATAAATGAAGTGTTATAATATCAAAAAAATAATTTTAAATGACATGCTAACATGCCATAAATAATTCATATAATGATTTTAAAATGCCACAAAAAATTTCTTTAGATGACATAATAACATGCCACAAAAATTAATTAAATAACATGCTAAATCAAATGGCAAAAAAGATTTCTTTGAATGACATCTTAATCTACCACCAATAACCATATTATGAGACTCCAACATGCTCTAATTGCCCTGTGTAAGACCTTAACTTGCGATATTTTACTTGAAAAGATATGAGTTTACCATTAAGCTATCCAAAAAAATGTTCATTACAAGTATTCAAAAATTTTGAATATGATTATATTCTTATACTTTAAAAGAATATTTTCTCAATTATTTAAATATATGCTTGAAATTATTTGAAAAAAATTGGAGACATTAAATTTAGAGATAGAAAATATCCAAAATTATAATTTATAGGTGAGGAGAAAAAATGGGCAAAAACTTTATTTTTTATACTTCTTGAAAAATATGATTAGTTTAGTTGATACATTAACATTATATTTAAGTAGTTAATTTAATCAATGCAATATGATAAGATACAAAATTGTATATTTTGCAATTATTAAAAACTATATATATTTTATCTATTTTTGTGTGATATTTATTTCATGTTAGACCATAACTAAATTATAAGTTATGTTTTTCTCCTTATTTTCAGAAAAAAAAAATAGTATTGCAAGTTAAATGCTTTTAACATATAGTTATGTTAGTAAATTCAATAAAATTACGTTTCTATAACATTTATTAATCAATTACTATTAAGTAACGCTATATTGTAAAATGATGTTAAATTATTGCTACTAAATAATTTATGGTACTTTTTATAAATGTAACATTTTTTCTATTTTTATAAAAATTAGTGGCACTACCTAAATGCCTTGCAAATATAGTTATGTTGATATTTTCAATAAATGTCACTATTTTCTTGCTCTTATTAATCAAATACCACTAAATATTGTATTACAATGACATTTTCCAACAATTATTACCATATCACTCTTATGTGTCATTACACTATCGAGTGTCACTAAGTTAGTGCCACTAAATATTTTGTGGCATTTCTTTTGGGTGCCACCATAAATAAATATGAGTGACATGTTTTTAAGAAAAATTAGTGGCACTAGTTAAATGCCTTCAAATTATATTTTTGTTGGCATTTTTATCAAATGCTGCTATTTTATATATATGTCAATTAATAACTAAATGCCACTAAATATTTTATTATAATGATTTTTTTTTATGACTATCACTATTTTATTTTTGCGTGTCATACTCTATAAGCCACTAACTTGGTGCCACTAAATACTTTATGAGATTTCCTTCTAATGACACTATAACTACATATTAGTGGCATTTTTATAAAAAAATTAGTGACTAGCTAAATGCCTTAGAAATACATTTATTTTGTCATTTTTAATTGAATGCCACTATTTTGTTTGTCATTTAACAATTAAATGCCACCAATATTAAATTATAGTGACATTCTTTTATAACTATCACCATAATATCTTTTTTGTATCATTATATTAAAAAATGTCATCAAATTAATGCCACTAAATGTGAATTTTCTTGTAGTGAATCCTCAAAACCTCAGTCACCAACTTTTCATCCAAAAATTGCTCAGCAAATATTATCCAAGTGATCATAGGCACCCAGCACAAACTCCTTCCAATATAGAATTCCCTCCACAATGCGTCACAAAAGCCCCCTACTGCCGGCCCATCCCTTCATTATTAGCCCTCTTCTCTTAGTTCTCTCCATAAATCCTTTAGGCATCCACCTGTCTTCCCATTCATTTTTCTTGTCTTTTCTCACGACCCAAATGAAATCTTGGCCTGAGGCCATGAGCCCTTTCGCAATCTCATGCAACTGGGATGAACTGAAATTAGCCATACTCTACATGTACACAACTGAATTAGGCTTCTTCAAATCCAGCCCAGATAAGCATTCGGATGCATCAACGGCTGATTTAATTTCTTTCCTCTTTCTTCTTTCTTTTCATCTCCACCATTGTTGCACAACAAAAGGGGTCCAATATTCCAAGCGCTTCTTCCAAGAAACTTCCTGAAATAATCAGCATAATCCGGCTCCATTTCATAAAAACTATCAACCACAACTCCATAACTTCTCCAATCTGCATCCCACAAATCTTCTGCATCAACTTGGTGAACTCGTTTTTGTTTTCATCCAACTCGCCTACTTGAGTCCTCAAAAACTCCACCTTATGAGGAAGATTCGGCACAACAAAGGGCTCTGCATCGGACGAAACTTTCAAGAAAGGCTTCATCTGTTCTGCAACACATAACGAGAAGTAGCTCGTGCCGGGGAAGACCAATCTTGGGATGCCAAATTTGGCTGCAGAATCGACAGTCCATGGCAAGAACATGTTGGATAAAAGGGAATCCAGTTTGGAGTTCTTGGATGAGTTTTTCAACTGGTTCTTGGATAAGAATAGGGCTTTAACAAACTTTGGAACGACCTCATCTTCTGTTACTTGATCAAGGCTGACGATATGATCAGGCAAATCTGATCTCTCTGGTGGGAACTTGATTATGCTCAATCCGATATCAAGTCCTGAATCACGAGCTTGTTTTATTGGTTCGGCAAATGCGGGGTTGGAAATGATGGTGGTTTTTACACCACAGGAAGTGAAAAACTTGGCCATGTCTAGGGTTGAAATCATGTGTCCATGAGCCATAAGTGGAATAAATAATATATGCAGCTTCGTCATTGTATTAGATAAAGAGAAAGATCAGGTTGATATAAAGAAATGATTAAGAATTCAAGAAAGAAATCAAGGTAGTATGAGCTGCAAGTGGAAGAGTTCAAATATGGTCATGTATGTACAGAGGTATTTGGCTGCTAAGGACTGGCTAGGAGATTTCTAGGAAAGAAAGAACCGTGGAGAAGATTAAGATGTTTGGCTTCTTGTTGATATACTATAATAAAGTACATCGTTTTCCAACTTTAATATTTGTAAGAAGTTAATGTAACATGTCCTCATGGTGACACATGGTTTAAAAAATAAGATTAAAAATACAAAAATAAGATGTTAGAATTTTAAAATTATTCAAAAATATATGTATATGGAGATTATATTTTAGTTTCTAGGATGAAATCTCTAAATTTTAAATGCCTCATGTCATGCCACCCATTTGGATATATGTCTAATTGAATTACAATTAGTCATGGGGAGAAAATGAGTCGAATTGAACCTAACTTTAAGCTTATTTTTCAAACCATTTGTCTTGACCATCTTCTTGGATTCAAGCTCGACAAGTTGGGGAGATTGAGGCTCAAGTTCTGCTCGACTTCACTCAATTTGTCTAACTAAACCTTGTAATCAAGTCATAGAATCACGTTGGGTTCGAACTCAAATCCAAATTTGAGCTCAAACTAATTTTAGTTATTTTATAAAAATTCTAACTTAATATTTTTTTTATAATTTTTTATATATATTTTAAAAAATGCTAGGCTCAGGAGTTGGCTCCTAAACCTATGTGCTAGAATTATTTAGCTCGAGAACCCAGTTCAAAACTTATACAAATTTGACTTGTGCTCAGACATTTCAAGCTAACTCGTCGAACTAGTGAGCTGATTCGATTCGTTTGTATTTCTAATTAATCATATAATAATACCAATATTTCACTTTATAACATCATTATATTCTTGATGATGGGGCGAACTATTCAATGATGTTCTGGGCTTAAATCCAATCCAGTCGACCAGGCTGGAGGTCGAAAAGGTGATGTGAAGAAGTGGGTTGGGTCGAGTCCTGTAGTCAATGGCAAATGTTAGGCTAGCCAAGGGCAGCATTTCGACGCTCAAGTCAGTATATAATCAAATGGAAAATCGAGTGGCAGAGTAAGGGCTTTTAGGATAATATCCACACCATGCTGAAGGGTGGCAATGTGGTATTTATAGCCTTCTTGGTGAGTTTGATATGTCAAAATGTCCATGTATAAGCTGAAAGGGTTCTTGTCTTCATCTGAGGTCCCTTAAGTTTTCTCCCTTTTGTGTTCTTTGCCAAGTGGCGCCTCCTTTAGCTCTGTAGGACACGATCATACAGAGGTGTCGTGCACTACCCTGGCACCACAGGGTGATGGTATTGGTAGAGGCACGCTTCATTAATGCGGAGGCATGCGTCCTGTTAGGGCATTCAATGCTGCAGGGATGGCGGTTGCAGGTTGTTCTCTATCGCTATACTCAACATTGATTTTGATTTCTAAGGGTCGAGCTAAATACTCGCCTGTAGGTCATCCGCGCTTGCTCTGGTCGAGTCGATAGAGTTCTTGTTGGGTCCCAATATTTTCCTAGTTCAGTACCTAATAAAACATCGCTGACCTAACTGATCGCACTCTAGTCAATTGGGCGCGACGACAATACTTGTGCTTGCGGAAAAGCCTGGCAAGGTTGGATCTAGTCGATATCATGGTCGATTACTAGTAGGGTGCTTCACATCATATCTTCTATCTGATCAAATGTTATTGGGTTAGGCCTGTTGTGCTGCCCTACATCAATTCTAATTTAAGGATTCACAACTCACCCATATACCTACTCGAACTGCATAAAATTTCCATTTTAAGCACCATCATTAATGTAGAGCAGAAAGAAGGAATTGAGAATACCGAAATTGAAGTAGAAATGCTAAAATTAAAGTGGGAAAAGTGGTTAGGGCTGTAGATGGATATTTAAAAATTCGTTTACTGTTCGTATTTATATTTGTTTATACAAAATTTATTTGCATCTATTTAAAATGGATATTATCCATATTCAATTTATAGATATTCGATTATAAATGGATACGAATATAGTAAATACATATCCGATCCATTTAATATCTAATCCGAATATATTGTTATTAAGTAATGTATTATTTGTATTTTTCTATAAAAATCTCATAACCCATATGTGTGTGTGTGTGTGTGTACAAATTATAATTGAAGAATTGAGAAGGAAAAAATAAATTTAAAAAATTATTGTAGTATGAGAAAAAAATTGAGGAATAAAGGTAATCAACATAAATATTATCGGTTGACTTCATAATTAATACACTTAAATGGCATTATTAATATTAATTAGTACTAATAATCCATTATAAACTCAATTATTAATTAGAAATTATGTTATTTGTTTGATTGCTTTCTTTTTAGTGAAATTGTATAGCTCCTTCTATTAATTAAAATATATATTTATTATAAGTTCGTAGATTCACATATTTGGATATTAGTAATTAAAATATTAAATATTTAAATAATTATCACTGGATATAAATATCAAAAAAATAATTTGAATATAAATAAGTTTAATCAAATATGAATGCATTTGAATAATTATAATAGAACACGGATATATTCGAATTTGACCGATACCCGATGGATATGAATTCGAATATCATTTTAAATTTTCATTAAATTCATATTTATATTTGAATATTCAAAAAGTTAAATGGATACGAATATAAAAACAATATATCCAATCTATTTAATATTCATTTACACTCTTATTTATGTGGTAGGAACTTGCAAGTTCCAGCAGTGGCCTTTTTATGCCATAAATAAAATATATTCAAAATCGAAAAAGAAAGCAACCTTGCAGGGAGAGCATTGTACATAGCAGTTGGAAGAAGCCAAGAGGCCCCATATCTAGCAACTTTGTTCCTCCAAAGTTTTTATGGGCTAGAATAGATGGATCGGACCATAATTACCTGTCCCAATTATTGGCCCTTGGTAGGAATTCACGCCCAGGCAATAGAATTATACCACTATAAATACTTTGAGGTGCGCAAACTCTTATACACACACACACACACACACACACACACTCTTCATTTTTACTTTTCATTTTTTCTTACTCATATTTACATGACTTTTAATATAAAAATACTATATTTCTTAAATAGAACTCATTTTCAACTCTAAATAATCATTACATTTTAAACAAAATATCCAAAAAATATTTTATTTTCAAAAATATATTTACAACTAATTCTTCACTATTCCTTTTTATCAAAAAATAAAAATGTATTTAGAAAACAAATCCAAATGGCCTATAAGGGTCCTAGCCTTTTTTTTTTTGTTTTGTTTTTAGTGATTGCGACTTTTGTTTAAATGTTCGATCTTCAATTCAAACGCTTGTGGTAAAATATATGGAAAATATTTTTATAGCAATGATGATGTTTGAATTCTCTTTATATATGTACTTTTAAAATAGGTTTTTATGTGCCAATATTTGAAGCGTTGGGACTTCTAATTATTTGGAGAAAGATAATGAAGAAGGACAATGAAATTGTTTTGACTCTCACTCTTCTTTGCCATCACTTGATCGTCTTTTTTTTTTTGGTGGGGGGCGGACTTTGGACTTTGTATTAGGAGTTGAGATATCAATGGATTAGATTTGGATTAAATCATATTGGATCCGAATCCAAATCGACAATAATATGTCATATCCGAATTCAATATAAGATCCTATAGGATCTGTGATTGGTATAAACATATGTGAATCCATATCATGACATTCTACTCCTGCTCATTGTTTTTTCCACATCATTTTCTATCATAAAAGTATATAAACAAGTGATGCAATTGTGATGTAGATAAGCTTGAAATTTAACAATTTATATGAAAAGCATCTGATTTGATATATTGCATAGGAACTCATGACTTCCTTTGTCCAAAAACTTGTTTTGGCATTAGTATATGATCCTGTGTGTATATATAATATTATATATGTATAATACTCTATATTGAATTGAATTATTAATGGAACAGATTAATCCAAATTCATATTCGATCCATTTATTTCAAATTATAATATTTTTTAATCGAATCGTATCTATTAAATTTTTTATTAATTAAAAATTTTAAATAATATGATCGAATTCAAATCAAATTCCTCTTTGATAGCCCTAATTAGGAGTCACTTTCTGCTATACCAAATGTATTGCGGCCCAAAAGTGGTAACAGTTAAATGGATCCGTGAAGCAAACACTTTAGCTCTACATGTCATTGATCTAAAGCCCAATTCTAAGGCTTTTCTATTTTTATTCTCATTTTTTTGTGGGGGGTGGGCGTGGGGTGGGGTTGGGGGGGGGGGAGCGCATAATTATTCTAATGATATCTTTGGATCTTGAATTTAGGAGAGGAATTCAAAAGAATATTTTGCTTCATGGAAAGTGATAAGATGTAAATGATCAAGGTTGAAAGTATTACTTCAATCATAATAATTTCTATGTCGTGACAATAATAGTTTCACTATCTTAGTGGTTGCAAAATTTATTCTTAAATTATTACCATTATGTTTGAACATCAATTCAGTTAGGACTATAAATGAATATTTAAAAATTAATTTACTGTCCGCATTTGTATATGTTAATATAAAATTTATCCATGTCCGTTTAAAATGGATATTATCTATATTCGATTAGTAGATATTCAATTATAAAATGGAGACGGATATGATAAATGCGTATATGATCCGTTTAATATCCGATTGGAATATATATTTATTAAATAATATATTATTTATATTTTTTAATAAAATCTCATAATCCATATATGTATATATATAATTTATAATTAAAGAATTGAGAAGAAAAAAAGAATAAATTTAAAAAATTATTGTAATATAGAGAGAAAATTTGAAGAATAAAGTTAATCAACATAATTATTGTTGGCTGACTTTATAATTAATATACTTCAATGTCATTATTATTATTAATAAGTAATAATAATTAATTATAAAGTTAATTATTAATTAAAAATTATGTTATTTGTTTGATTCTTTTCTTTTTAATAAAAGTATCTAGTTCATTCTATTAATTAAAATATGTATTTGCTATAGGTTCATAGATTCATATATTTGGATATTTATAAATACATATCTAAATAATTATTATCAAATATGAATATAAAAAATAGTTCGAATACGGATAAGTTTAATAAATATAAATAATTATAATCAAATACGGGTATATCCGAATTCGACGGATATTCGATAGATACGAATTCGGATATTATTTTTAAATACCCATCAAATCCGTATTCATATTCAAATATTCAAAAAATTAAACAAATACGAATATGAAAATAGTGTATTCGATTTGTTTAATATCCATTTACACCCCTAAATTTAGTGCTAACCAAGTTATTGTGTTCGGAAATATAATATTTGGATTCCAGCCCAAAACAAAAATCAAGGTATAGAAACTTGCTCAGTTGCTCTACATGCATCTTAAGGGCCCATTTGGTTTTATTTTCATTTTCAATTTTTATTTTCGTTATTTTTAAATTTTGAAAAGTTAGTTAGTAAAAATAAGTTGAAAATGAGTTTTTATTTAGATAAATTGTTGTAAAAGTAATAATTATGTTAAATTTAGTAAGTTGTAGATAGAGAGAGATAAAAATAATGAAATAGAGAGAAGATATATATGTTATTGAAAATATATTTTGAGAATGAAAATAAAAATGATGTCAGGTAAAATATGTAAAAGTGATATATTTCTATTTTTAAATAGTAAAAATGTGAAAATAAAGTATACAAATGAAACCAAACGGCCCAGCGCAAATTATGCCATCCATTTTGAGCGTCTATACTCATTTTCAAATGAATTGTGAATTAATGATAAATTTTGTGTTTTATTTTATAATATCATCATAATTCAATTCCATAATTATATGATATCATCATAATTCAATTTAATAATTCATAATTTATTTAAATGTATATCTAAGCAGTTGAGTGGGGTATGGGCCATGGATGTTCATTTTGGAGTCTTACAATTAAGTTTAAGCAAATAATTATGTGGAAAATTTCATACCTGCCATTTAGGTACATGGCTAAAGGGTGTTTTCGCATTTAAAGATGAGTTTGATAGACTAATGTATCAAATCCCATCAAACATTGATTAGCATTAAACAGTTGGGCCCATGATATGGACTTGATTGATAATCCCCATATCAACCCCCATCAAACATTGATTAGTATTTATTTATTTATTTATTATTATAATGGGTATTTTAGTAATTTACGTGGCTCAACTATTTAACCTTTGTATTCATATATAAGGAATTAATAAAATGATTAGATATTCAAAAAATATAATTCTAATTACCAAACATAATATTCTCTCATCTTAAATAGTACAAGTTCACTAAGTATAATCTTATTTATCCTATCTATATATCAAAATGAAGACAAAGTAGATGTTGCATTTTTGAATCGGAATAAGATGATGTCATTTAAGTGAAATGTTGACATCTCATATGTAATTTAATAATTTAATTCATAATAAAATTGGTTATATACTAGACTGAATAACATGACATGATCCGATTATTGATGCGATTAAAGCCAAAAGAACAAACAACACAAACAGATGGGATGGTTCAACCTGGAAAACTAAGGCAAATTCACAAGAAGTACAATTTCATCAGGCTATCTAGCCTATACTATTTTCTTTTGTTGGAGGGCTATAGAGACTCAAATCTTCAATCAAAACACCAAGATCATTATAAGATGATCCCCCTTTTTCAACAGCTTTTCTTGCCATTTCTTTATAACCCTTAGCTTTTCTTCTCATCTCCAAGCCCAATTCCCCCACCATAACCATCTGCACTCCCTTAACCAATGCCTCCCAACTCACACCTTCAGCCACCTTTTGCCACTTCTTACTCCCCACAGGAACTCCAATCCTCAAAACCTCAGTCACCAACTTTTCATTGAAAAACTGCTCAGCAAATGTTGGCCAAGTGACCATAGGCACCCCAGCACAAACTCCTTCCAACGTCGAATTCCATCCACAATGCGTCACAAAAGCCCCTATTGCTGGATGATCAAGAATCACCACTTGGGGTGCCCATCCCCTTATAATTAGCCCTCTTCCCTTAGTTCTCTCCACAAATCCTTGAGGCAGCCATTCTTTGTCGTTTTCTCCTTCTTCTTCATTTTTCTCGTCTTTTCTTACAACCCAAATGAAATCTTGGCCTGAGACCTCAAGCCCAGTTGCAATCTCATGCAACTGAGATGGAGTGAAACTCGCCATACTCCCAAAACACATATACACAACTGAATTAGGCTTCTTGGAATCCAGCCAAGATAAGCATTCATATGTATCAATAGCTGATTTTTTTCCTCTTTCTGCTTTAGCCTCATCTCCCTTGTTGCACAACAGAAGGGGGCCTATATTCCATGCCCTTCTTCCAAAAACCTTCCTGTAATGATCAGCATAATCTGGTTCCAGTTCGTAGAAGCTGTTAACCACAACTCCATTGCTTCTCCAATCCGACTCCCGAATTTGCTGCATCAACTTGCTGAACTCGTCTTTGTTTTGTTCCAACACGAACTCAGACACTTGTATCCTCAAAAACTCCAGCTGATGCGGAAGATTAGGCAAAACAAAGGGCTCTGAATCAGACGACACTTTGTCGAAAGGCCTGTGGCGCTTCATCTGTTCTGAAACACATAGGGCAAAGTAGCTTGTTCCATGGAAAATCAGTCTTGGTATACCAAATTTGGCTGCGGCATCCACAGTCCACGGAAAGAACATATCGGATAAAAGACAATTCGGTTGGAGTTCTTGGATGAGCTTTTCGACTGGTCCTTGGAGTAAGGACAGGGCTTTAATGAACTTGGGAACTACCTCATCTTCTGTTGCCTGATCAAGGCTGACAAAATGATCAGGCAAATCTGACCCCTCAGGTGGGAATTTGATTACCCTCAATCCGATATCAAGTCCTGAATCACGGGCTCGTTCTACTGGTTCAGCAAATGCAGGGGTGGAAATGATGGTCGTTTTTAAACCACGGGAAGTGAAAAGCTTGGCCATGTCGAGGATTGGGATCATATGGCCATGAGCTATCAGTGGAAGAAATAATATATGCAGATTTCCCATTATACTAGCTATCGAAATGATAAAGGATTCAAGAAAGAAACCAAGGTAGTATAAGCTGCAAGTGGGAGAGTTCAAATAAGTTCATGTGTATATAGAGGAGATTTCTTGGAAAGAAAGACCATAGAGAAGATTGAGATATTTGGCTTCTTGTTGATATACTAAATTTGGACAGGAATGCTAGAAGATAAATATCATATTTAGCATTGATTTCAGCCAAAAATAGTAAAAATTGTTGTACAAAAGTATTATCACATTACCCTTCTTCAAATTTTGATCCTTAGCTTTCGTAGACAAAATTTTTTTTTATTAAAAATAAAGTAAAATTCATTTTGCATCATATTAAGGGATTTTTTATTCTAGTAAAAAAAAAGTAGTGTAACTCCATCATCACCAAGCGAACTACAATCTTTTAACGATTCCATAATTTGAAGTGTATATAAGAAGGGTTGCATTTATTAAACGCGTATTCAAGTAGCTATAATATTTAATTTTTCTTTTAATTTTGATTCTATTTGAAACAGTCTAATTAGGGATGCAAATGAATTAAGCCAGTTCGTGAGCCTAACGTATTTGCTTGGAAAGTATTCGAACTCGAGCCAAATTCGTATAAAGTTTGAGTGGAATTCAAATAAATAATTCTTATTTGTAGGTTTGCAAGCTGGCCCGCGGGCCTGTATTTTTTAAAAAAATAATATTTATACATAAAAATTATAATAATATATTAATTTTTTATATATTATAAAATAATTTCAGGTTTCAAACTTAAGCTCCAATTTATAACTTCATCATAAGGTTGAGCCGAACGAATCGAGCTAAGTTCGAATTTTCAATTTTTTGAACTTATCGAATTCGAACTTGAGCCTAAAAAAAGATTAAAACTCGACTCGCCTCGTCTGTATCTCTAATTTGAATCATGTTTTATTAAAAGAAACTCGCTAAAATTCGAATATATATAGAAGTTGAGAGAAGCTTGACACTGGCTCTCTGTCTGTTTTGGTCGAGAATCGGAGTTGACAGGGGAAAATGACGGCCACAGAAAATTCTTGCATGAGATAATGAAGGCTGATAATGAAATTGAAAGGGACGTATTAACCATGGCAGGTCTCGTTGAGACACTTGGTCACGTAACTAAAAATATTTATGTATTAAATATGGAAATATCAAAGGTATGTATATGTTAAATTATTTGAAACTTAAACCATTTCAACTTTTGTATGTAATTAACTTTGACAATTTTGTCTTATTGTACCTAACTCACATAGGAGTTGTCCGCGTAAAGTGCACTTCAAATGCCAATAATTCAATAAAAAATGGGCGTTGTGGGTTTGCCCAAATCAACGTGATAGCTTTTTCCAATCAAAGACAAAAAAGTGATAGCTCACCCTTTCCGACTAAGCACTTTATTTTTTAACCAATTGCTAGTCCTAGCTTCCTAAATTAAAAGTTACCTCGTTTTCCAACTTTATTTTGTAAAAGGTTGATGAAACATGTTCCGTTAGAGACACATAAAAAGCTTAAATTCAGAACATAAGATGTTAAAAATTTATTCATGTTCAAAATATACTTTTAAGGAGATCATATTTAGTATCAAGATTTGATAACTGACGTTTCGATTATTGAAAGGAAGAAGGGAAGTACTAATTTGACAAGGGCAATTTGCGATCTGACAATTCTTCTTAAGGAATTTAATAAGAATCAAATATTTTTACTTATTTTGCTGTTGGAGTTCCTTCTTTAAATCTATATATTTTAAGTAGCTCATGTTATGCTACCCAATTGAATATATATATATATATATATATATAAAGTTAGATTATATAGAATGACATAAATATTTTACTTTATGATGTCATTACAATCTCATCTAACGATTCACAACTCACTCACATGTACCTAACTCTATCGCACATAAATTTCTCTTTTTATGCAATTGCCATTGTACAACAAAAAAGAAAAAATTGAGAATACTGAAATTGAATTGAAGATGTGGTTAATGTGAGAGAGTTGCAACTAGCAAGGTCCAACAATGATTTTCTATTCCATGAACAAATGTCAAAAAGAATTGTATCCATAATGGAAAGAGAAAGCAACTTTGCAGAAAGAGCATTCATGTGCATGGCAGGCAAATTGGATTAAAAGGGAAAATTATAAAAGAATAATCAATTTTAAATTTCCAAAATAAAGGAAGAAAGCACTAGTGAGCAATAAGTGCAGCTGAACTTGGGGTGGGGGTGGGGGTGGGATGGGGTGGGGTGGGGGGTGTTCGAGTTTGGATACTTAAGCCAAGGCATATGTAAATGTAAATAGCAATATTTCCTATATAATATTGTCACTTAAGTTCAAACTTGCTTATTTCAAATTATATCAAGCTTTAATTAGAAGTTAGGGTTTGAAATTAAATTCAAAATTTACACGAACAAGGCAAGTTTTGCTTGAATTAAGTTTAGATTTTGCTAAACAAAGTGAGTAGTGAATGAATGTATGTAATTAAACTTGTTCATTAATGGACTTGAACCTCCCATCAATTTAACCAAATAAAAGCAATAGAACCATCATTTTTAGCTCATTATAAGATCTAGCAATTTTGAAATATTTGATGCTTGTTTTAAATTTTTTATGATATAAAAAATATTTTTTAATAATTTCAATATATTCATTTAGGTTTTTACATAAAAACAAAAAATTGTGGTAATATAGTATTAGTAGTTATAGAATGACCAGGGGTTGTAAGTAATAATAGAATGAGGACATTTTAAAAACATCATTTGAAAACACATCAAAAGACGACAAGTGCTTTTTTGATGGTATAGATCTTATAGAAAAGTCAATTCAATTGGATCGTTCTCTCTTACTATTATTGTTATTATCATTAAATCATGTGGAATTTCATTTATTCATCCTGAATACATATAATTTTATATGAATGCTCCTAATTATGTCACATTATCCATTACATGCTTATAAAATGACGTATTAGTATAAATATCAGATCCCACCATATTTATACGTACGCAACCTAACACAATTTGCACCTCTCACTCTCCATTGTATACATTGTTTCAACAATTAACACTAGCTTTCCTTCTCATCTCCAAGCCCAATTCTCTCTCCATAACCATCTCCACCCCCTTCGCCAATGCCCCTCCACTTACATATTCACTACTCACCTTTTGCCACTTCTTGCTCCTCACCAACTCCAATCACCGCAAGAAAAATTGCATTTAGTGGCATTAGAAAGTGCAATTTAAATAGTATTATAGTGATAATTTTATATTTAATGATATTTTTTAAAAGTATAACTTGTAGCGATGTAGCTAAAAGTATAAATGTCATCATTAATTTACTTCTATTTTGACAATAATAAAATACAAAAAAGATGCATTAGATGACACATTAAAATGTCACAAAAAATGTATTACATAACATGCAAAAGTGCCATTAAAGAAAATCTTAAATGGCATGCCGAGATGCCACTAAAAATGTATGTAGTGACATGTTAAAATGCCACCGAAATTTCTTTAAATGAACATAATACACCATAAAAAGTACAATAAATGACATGTTAAAATGTCAAAAAAAAATAATTTTAAATGACATGCTAACATGCCATAAATAATGCATAGAGTGATTTTAAAATGCAGCAAAAAGTTTTTTTTTTTTTTTTTTATGACATAATAAAATGCCATAAAAATTAATTACATAACGTGCTAAACTAAATGGGGAAAAAAAAATTCTTTGAATGAAATCTTTATCTACCACCAGTAGCCATATTATGGGACCCCAAAATGCTTCAATTACTCTGTATAAAACTCAAACCTGTGATATTTTACTTGAAAAAAAATGAGTCTACCGTCAAGCTACCCACCAAATGTTCACTATAAATATTAAAAAATATGATTATATTCTTATACTTTAAAAGCATATTTTCTCAATTATTTAAATATATGCTCAAAATTATTATATTAAATAATACATTTGAAAAAGTTTGAGACATTAAATTTAGAGATAGAAAATATTCAAAAATATAATTTATAGGCGAGGAGAAAAAATGGGCAAAAACTTAATTTTTATACTTCTTGAAAAATATGATTAATTTAGTTGATACATTAAAATTATATTTAAGTAGTTGATACATTTGAAACATTATACTTTCTTTCATATTACACCATAAATAAATTATGAGTTATGTTTTTAAAGTAGTATTGCTAGTTAAATTCTTTTAACATATAGTTATGTTAGTAATTTCAATAAAATTATGTTTCTATAACATTTATTAATCAATTATTACTAAGTAACACTATATTGTAAAATGACATTAAATTAGTGCTCTTAAATAATTTTACAAATGACACCATAAATAAATATGAGTAGCATTTTTTTTGTAAAAATTAGTGGCACTACTTAAATGCCTCGCAAATATATTTATGTGGGTATTTTCAATCAAATGTTACTATATTTTTGTTCTTATTAACCAAATGCCACTAAATATTGTATTACAATGACATTTTCCAACAATTATCACCATATTACACTTATATGTCATTACACTATCGAATATCACTAAGTTAGTGCGACTAAATATTTTGTGGCATTTTTTTTAGGTGCCACCAAAAATAAATATGAGTGACATGTTTTTAAGAAAAATTAGTGGCACTGGTTAAATGCCTTCAAATTATATCTTTGTCGGCATTTTTATCAAATGCCACTATTTTATATGTCATTTAATAATCAAATGCCATCAAATTTTTATTATAATGATATTTTTTTAATGAATATCACTATTTTATTTTTGCATGTCATACACTATAAATGCATCTAACTTGGTGCCACTAAATACTTTATGAAATTTTTCTTCAAATGACACTATAACTACGTATTAGTGGCATTTTTCTAAAAAAATTAGTGACACTAGCTGAATGCCTTTGAAATACATTTATCTTGGCATTTTTAATTAAATGCCACTATTTTGTTTGTCATTTAATAATTAAATGCCACAAAATATTAAATTATAGTGGCATTCTTTTATAACTTTCACCGTAATATATTTTTGTGTCATTATATTATAAAATATCACCAAGTTAATGCCACTAAATGTGAATTTTCTTGTAGTGAATCCTCAAAATCTTAGTCACCAACTTTTCATTCAAAAATTGCTCAGCAAATATTGGCCAAGTGATCATAGGCACCCAGCACAAACTCCTTCAATTATAGAATTCCCTCCACAACGCATCACAAAAGCCCCTATAGCCCATGGTTCGTGAAAACCCCACAAAATCAGCCGGAACAGCGGTTTTGGAATTGGAACGGAGGTCGGGGTTTCGGTGTGTTGGTCATGAACGGCTATGCTTTTGAAGCGGACGCCACACTCTGATTAATCGGCCGGAACGTCATTCCAATCCAAATTTTCGAATTATCGTCATCTAACAATGCGAAACTACCCGATTCAGGCTCACTTTTTTACTTCCGGTGTGGTGGTTGTGGGCATTGCCTTGGTTGAATGAGGGATGGCCTTGGTGGGGGAGATCATTGTCAATTATTGGTCGTAAGGTTTTCACGTTTTTCTGGTTGTGGCGGTGGGTGGTGAGATTAGGTTGAATTGCAGCTTGAAAGTGACGAGGGAAGGGATGAGGAAAAGGAAGTTTAGAAGGCACAGCGAAGAAGATGACATTGAAGCACCTTTTCTTTTTATTTTCTATTTTTTTCTTTTAATATTCTTTTATGTCTTTGTCTTGCTTTATTTAACATGTTGCTTTACTATTTTTTTTTCATTTAAAATTATATTTATATTATTTTTCTAGTTTTTAAATATGAAACTTATTAATAATCTCTATATACTTATTAAATTTATTGTAAATAATTGAAGTATCATGATTATATTAACTTAAAGTATTTAGATGGAAATATAATAATTTTTTATTTTTATGTAATAACTTTTAAATATTATATTTTTAATTATATATAAATTTAAATAAATCAAATTCACAAAGGAGAAATAATTTACAAAGAATTAATATAGAAAATATTTTATTTTTGTTTTGATTTAAAAAAGTATAAATCTTTATAAAGAAAATATAATATTTATGGTTAAATTATAAATTAAATTAAACAATTTTAGAAAAAATTTAACTATTATTAGATCATTACAAATGTTAATATATTCTATTTGGTATTCAAAATAATGAAAAATACATAATATAAAAGCTAATAGACATTTTTACATGTTTTAATATTTTAAATTTTTTTTTAGTATTTTAATTGTAAAATGCATAGAACCCCCACGACCGGTCCATGACATTGCAATGGAACGGAAACGGTAGCTTCCATTCCGTTTCCCGCGACTGTTACTAGGAACCATGCTATAGCCGGATGATCAAGAATCATCACTTGGGGCGCCTATCCCCTTATTATAAGCCGTCTTCCCTTAGTTCTCTCCATAAATCCTTTAGGCATTCACTCGTCTTCCCCTTCATTTTTCTTGTCTTTTCTCACAACCCAAATGAAATCTTGGCCTGAAGCCTCAAGCCCTTTCGCAATCTCATGCAACTGGGATGAACTGAAATTAGCCATACTACCGAAACACATGTACACAACTGAATTAGGCTTCTTCAAATCCAGCCAAGATAAGCATTCGGATGCATCAACGGCTGATTTCTTTCCCCTTTCTTCTTTCTTTTCATCTCCACCATTGTTGCACAACATAAGGGGTCCTATATTCAAGCGCTTCTTCGAAGAAACTTCCTGAAATAATCAGCAAATCCGGTTCCATTTCATAAAAACTGTCAACCACAACTCCATAACTTCTCCAATCTGCCTCCCACAAATCTTTCGCATCAACTTGGTGAACTCGTTTTTGTTTTCATCCAACTCGCCTACTTGAGTCCTCAAAAACTCCACCTTATAAGGAAGATTCGGCACAACAAAGGGTTCTGCATCGGACGAAACTTTCAAGAAAGGCTTCATCGACAATCCATGGCAAGAAAAAGTTGGATAAAAGGGAATCTGGTTGAAGTTCTTGAATGAGTTTTTCAACCAGTTCTTAGAGTAAGAATAGGGCTTTAACGAACTTGGGAACTACCTCATCTCCTGTTACTTGATCAAAGCTGACAATATGATCCGGCAAATCTGATCCTTCTGGAGGGAACTTGATTATGCTTAATCCAATATCGAGTCCTGAATCACGGGCTAGTTTTAATGGTTCAGCAAATGCAGGGGTGGAAATGATGGTGGTTTTTACATCACGGGAAGTGAAAAGCTTGGCCATGTCTAGGGTTGAAATGTGTCCATGAGCCATAAGTGGAGTAAATAATATATGCAGCTTTGCCATTGTATTAGATAAAGAGAACGATCAGGTTGATATAAAGAAATGATGAAGAATTCAAGAAAGAAATCAAGGTAGTATGAGCTGCAAGTGGAAGAGTTCAAATATGGTCATGTAGATATAGAGGGATTTGGCTGCTAGGGACTAGCTAGGAGATTTCTTGGAAAGAAAGAACCATAGAGAAGATTGAGATATTTGGCTTCCTGTTGATATACCATAATAAAGTACATCGTTTTCCAACTTTATTATTTGCAAGAAGAGGTTGATTACGGTCCGATACCTATAGTTTTTACTTAACATCCTATACCTCTTAAAAAATTGGCACATGTCCAAATACCTTTTTTAAATCAACAGTAATTAAGTTAATTTACTATACTAACTTTTTTCTAATTAAATTAAAAATAAAATAGTATTTAATATGAAATACCTTAAATATCCTTATCAAAAATTAATATATAACTAAAATAAATATATATATATGTATATAATTATCTAAAAAAAAGAAAAGAAAAATAAATTCTAAACTAAACCATTCAACCCACCCAAATCCCAAATTCAACATTGACATCAGAAGCAATCTTTGTTCAAGCAATTTCTGTTCAAACCCCTTCCGTTCTTCACCCCCCATGCCCCCAAAACTAGTGTTCCAATTTCCAGTGAAGTTACGTATCATCCCCATATGTCAACGAAAATCAGAAGCAAGGTTGTGGCAGATTGTGCTTGCTGTCTGTTCCTAATTCTTGGAAGATTAAATTGGTCTCAAATTTCTGTCTTCAGTTGGTAGGATATGCTTCACTATAAGGAAACACTCCTTCAGTAACAGAAAATTTATGACGAATAGGGTTCCATCACTATTTGAAAACAATTGTGACAATTTTTTGATGGATTACTAATGGACTTAATAAAATGAGCAAAAATATATACTAGACATGAGCTTGTGACGGATATGAAAATTAAAATTGATATGAAGAGTCCATAATAAATTTTATAACCTAAATTTCATTTTTTAATTTGTGACAGAAATTCCATCATAAAATTAATTCCGTGACGTATTTTATTTTCATCACAAACCAATCAGTGACAAAGCATATACTAATGGATTTAGAAATAAATCCATCACAAAATGATAGATCTCATTAAATTTATGACGGACTTATTTAACAAATCCGTTAGTATATGCTTTGTCACTAATTAGTTTGTGATGAAAACAAAGTGTGTCACAAAATTAATTTTATGATGAAATTTCTGTCACAGATCAAAAAATCATATTGAAGTTATAAAATTTATGACGAACTCTTCATATCAATTTATAGTTTTCATATTCATCACAAATATCATGATTAATATATATTTTTGCTCATTTTATTAAGTTCGTTAGTAATCTATCAAAAATCCATCACAATTGTTTTCAAATAGTGATAGAACCCCTTTTCGTCATAAATTTTTTTTGTTAGTGAAGGAGTGTTTTCTTGTAGTGCTTGGTTTGATTTCTCGGATTTGTGGGAACCTGCTGCTTCTTTGCAGATTACAACCATTCTATTTTGTCTTGTTCAATTGATTTTGTTGGTAAAGATGGCTGAATGAAGGAATTGATCTTGGGCTTGGGTGCCTAGTTTAAGGTTGTAATTTGTTGAGGAAATATATTTTTAGTGTCTTATTTTGCAGAAGCAGAGATTCGATCACTAGTTGATGTTATCTGCAGTCCCAGTTTTTTGGTTTGCTAGGATTTTGTTAGGTAAGGAGCTTTCATCAGATTTGTGAGAGGGGCTTTCATCAGATTCAATCATATGATGTATTATGTTGATGAACATGTAATGCCAAAAGACTATTTTGATAAGGATATTTAAGATATTTCATATTAAAAATTATTTTATTTTTAATTTAATTAGAAAAGGTTAGTATAGTAAATTAACTTAATTACTATTGTTTTAAAAAAGGTATTTGGACATGTGTTAATTTTTTAAGGGGTATAGGATGTTAGGTAAAAACTATAGATACCAGACCGTAGCAACCCCTTGTAAGAAATTAATGGAACATGTCCTCATGGTGACACATGGTTTAAAAAATAATATTAAAATACAAAAATAAGATGTTAGAATTTTAAAATTATTCAAAAATATATGTATATGGAGACTATATTTTAGTTTCTAGGATGAAATCTCTATATTTTAAATGTCTCATGTCATGCCACCCATTTGGATATATGTCTAATTGAATTATGATTAGTCGTAGGGCGAAAATGAGTTGAGTTGAACCGAACTTTAAGCTTTTTTTTTAAAACCATTTGTCTTGACCATCTTCTTGGATTCAAGCTCGACAAGTTGGGGAAATTGAGCTCAAGTTCAACTCGACTTCACTCAATTTGTTTGACTAAAACTTGTAATCAAGCCATAGAATCACGTTGGATTCAAACTCAAATCCAAATTCAAGCTCAAACTAAAAAAGTTAGTTATTTTATAAAAATTCTTACTTAATATATATTTGTTTAAAAAATGCTAGGCTCACGAGTTGGATCCTAACCCTATGTGCTAGAATTATTTAGCTCGAGAGCTCGGTTCAAAACTTAAACAAACTTGCCTTGTGCTTGGACGCTTCGAGCTGGCTTGTCAAACTAGGAGCTGATTCGATTCGTTTGCATTTCTAATTAATCATGTATAATAATTACAATATTTCACTTTATAACATCATTATATTCTTCATGATGGGGAGAACTATTCATTGATGTTCTGGGCTTAAATCCAATCCAGTCGATCAGGCTGGAGGTTGAAAAGGTGATGTGAAGAAGTGGTTGAGTTGAGTCCTGTAATCAATAGCAAATATCAGGCTAGCCGAGGGTCACTTTAACGCTCAAGTTAGTATAGAATCAAATAGGAAATCAAGTAATAGAGTAAGGGCTTTTAGGATAATGTGCATACCATGCTGGAGGGTGGCAATGGGAGTATTTATAACCTCCTTGGTGAGTTTGATATCTCAAAGATGTCCATGTATAAGCTGAGAGGGTTCTTGTCTTCATTTGGGAACCCTGAAGTCTTCTCCTTTTTGTGTACTTTGCTAGGTTACACCTCCTTCAACTAACGAGGTGGCATACACTACACTGGCGTTGCAGGGTGGTGGTATTAGTAGAGGCACATGTCATTAATATGGAGGCATATGGCCTGTCAGGGCATTCAATACTACAGGGATAACGGTTGCAGGTTGTTCCCTATCGCTCCACTCAACCTTGACTTCTAAAGGTTGAGTTGAATACTCGCCGTAGGTCATTTGCGCCTGCTCTGGTCGAAGCGATAAAGTTCCTGCTGGGTCCCAATATTTTCCTGGTTGAGTGCCCAAAAAAAATCCCCAACCTAACTGATTGCACTCCAATCGAGTGGGTGTGACAACAACACTTGTGTTGGTGGAAAAGCCTGGTAAGGTTGGATCTGGTTGATATCGTGGTCGATTACTAGTGGGTTGCTTCACATCAAATCTTTTGACTGATCGAATGTTATTGGGTTGAGCCTGTTAGGCTGTCCTACATCAATTCTAATTTAAGGATTCACAACTCACCCATAAACCTACTCGTACTACATAAAATTTCCATTTTAGGCACCATCATTGATGTAGAGCAGAAAGAAAGAATTGAGAGTACCGAAATTGAAGTGGGAATGCTGAAATTAAAGTGGGAAAAGTGGTTCATGTGGTAGGAACTTGCAACTTCCAACAGTGGCTTTTTTATGCCATAAATAGAATTGTGTTCAAATTGGAAAAATAAAGCAACCTTGCAGGGAGAGCATTGTACCTAGCAGTTGGAAGAAGGCAAGAAGCCCCATATCTGGCAAATTTGTTCCTTCAAATTTTATATGGGCTAGAAAATAGATGGATCGGGCCATAATTACCTCGTCCCTATTATTGGCCCTTGGTAGGGATTCACGCCCAGGCAATAAAATTCTACCACTATAAATACTTTGAGGAGCGCAAATTTTGTATCCGAATTCGATCTAAGATTCTATAGAATTTGTAGTTGGTATAACCATATGTGAATCCAAATAATTCAAATATCCAAAAAAAATTCGAATCCAAATACTCTTAAAATTATCATATTTTGTTATTTTTCTAAAAATTTAATAGAATTCAAATCTAAAATATTAATCCTTAGAAAAACATATACACAATAGAGAAATGAATAAATTTTCAAGTGTATTGATCATTTAAAAGCAATAATGAAATATAATTTAATCATATTCATTCACTGTATCATTGCATTTTAAGCTCTGTTGTTGGTAATAATACTTATTTGGCATTGTAAATATAGAGTTATACTTGATTCTTCAATCAACTAATTATAAACTTAAAGTAAAAATTAAAAAAAAATCATTTTGATCAAATCGAGATATGTATTGCATTCTTGCCATATCATGACATTTTGCTCCTCCTCATTGTTCTTTCCACATCATTTTCTATTATAAAAATATACAAACAAAATGGTGCAATTATGATGTAGATGAGTTCGAAATTTAACAATTTATATGAAAAGTACTTGATTTGATATATTACATATAAACTCATTACTTCCTTCATCCAAAAACTCATTTTGGCATTACTATATGATCTTGTATGTATATATATAATATTATATATATGTAAATACTATATATATTCAGATTCGAATTATTAATGGATTACAAGTCAAATCCATATTCACTCCATTTATTTTAAATTATAAATTTTTTAAATCAGGTCGTATCTATCAAAACTTTGATTGATTAAAAATTTTAAATAATCGAATCGAATTCAAATCGAATTCCACTTCTTTGATAGCCCAAACTAGGAGTCACTTTCTTTTATTATACCGTATATGGCGGCCCAAAAGTGGAACAGTTAAATGAATCCGTGAAGCAAACACTTTAGGACTACATGTCATGATCTAAAGCCCAATTCTAAGGCTTTTCTATCTTTTTCATTTTTTTTGGTTGGGTTGGGTTGGGGGGTGTAAATATTCTAATGATATCTTTGGATCTTCAATTTAGGGGAGGAATTCAAAAGAATATTTTGCATCATGGAAAGTGATAAGATGTAAATGGTCAAGGTTGAAAGTATTACTTTAATCATAATAATTTCTATGTCGTGACAATAATAGTTTCACTATCTTAGTGGTTGCAAAATTTATTCTTAAATTATTACCATTATGTTTGAGCATTAATTCAATCAGGGCTATATATAGATATTAAAAAATTTGTTTACCTTTTATATTCATATTCGTTTATATAAAATTATTTGTATTTGTTTAAAATGAATATTATCCATATTCTATTAATAGATATTCGATTATAAATGGATATGGATCTGTTAAATGCGCATCCGATCCCTTTAATATCCACTTCGAATATATATATATATATATATATTTATTAAACAATATATTATTTGTATTTTTAATTAAAAATCTCATAATTTATATATGTATATATATAAATTATAATTGAAGAATTGGGAAAAAAATAAATTTAAAAAATTATTATAATATAGAGAAAAAATTTGAAGAACAAAGTTAATCAACATAATTATTGTTGGTTGACTTTATAATTAATATACTTTGATGACATTATTATTATTAATGAGCAATAACAATCAATTATAAAGTTAATTATTAATTAAAAATTATGTTATTTGTTTGATTGCTTTCTTTTTAATAAAATTATATAGTTCCTTCTATTAATTAAAATATATATTTGCTACAGGTTCATAGATTCACATATTTGAATATTTATAAATACATATTTAAATAATTATTATCAAATATGAATATAAAAAAATAATTCAAATACGGATAAGTCTAATAAAATATAAATAATTATAATTGAATACGGATATATTCAAATTCGACCGATATCCGATGAATAAGAATTCTAATATCATTTTTAAATACCCATCAAATTCGTATTTGTATTCGAATATTCAAAAAGTTAAATGAATACGAATATGAAAAAAGTTTATCCAATCCGTTTAATATCGTTTATACCCCTAAATTCAGTGCTAATCGAATTATTGTGTTGGCAAATATAATATATGAATTCCAGCCCAAAACGAAAATTGAGTTATAGAAACTTGCTCAGTTGCTCTACATGCATGCCTGTGTGGTTTTATTTTCATTTTCGTTATTTTTAAAATTTGAAAATTTTGTTAGTAAAAATGAGTTTGTATTTAGATAGATTGTTGTAAAAGTAATGATTTTGTTTAGTTTAGTAAGTTATAGGTGGAGAGAGATAAAAATGATAAAATAAAGAGAAGATATATAAGTTATTGGAGAATATATTTTGAGAATGAAAATGAAAATTATGTCAGGTGAAAATGTGTAAAAAGTTATATATTTTTATTTTTAAATAGTAGAAAATATGAAAATGAGGTATGAAAATGAAACCAAACGGGCCCTAGGCCTAGCGCATATTATGCTATCCATTTTGAGCATCTATACTCATTTTCAAATGAATTGTGAATTAATGATAAAATATGTATTTTGTTTTATGATATCATCATAATTCAATTCAATAATTATATGATATCATCATAATTCAATTTAATAATTCATAATCTATTTAAATGTATATCTAAGTAGGTGAGTGGGGTATGGCCATGGATGTTCATTGTGGAGTCTCACAATTAAGTTTAAGCAAATAATTGTGTGGAAAATTTCATACCCGCCATTTAGGTACATAGCTACAGGGTGTTTTTGCATTTAAAGATGAGCTTGATAGACTAATATATCAAGCCCCATCAAATATTGATTAGTATTAAAGAGTTGAGCCCATGATATAGGTCATGGACTCGATTGATAATCCCCATATCATTTGAAAAATAATCTTTTCCTTTGAGCCTAAATTGCATAATTCATATAAATGGGGAAAAAAAGACTTCATGCTTTGACTGTTGTACCTGTGAAATAAATGGATGAAATTGTTGCATTTTTGAGTATTTTTATTATAATGGGTATTTTAGTAATTTGAATGGCCTAACTATTTAATCATTGTATCCATACAAGAAATTGATAAAATTATTAGATGTTCAAAAAACATAATCCTAGTTACCAAACATAATATTCTCTTATCTTAAACAATATAATTTTACTAAATTAGTATAATCTTATTTATCCTATCTATATATCCAAATGAGACCAAAGTAGATTGTGCATTTTTGAATGGGAATAAGATGATGTCATTTAAGTGAAATGTTGACATCTCATATGTAATTTAATAATTTAATTCATAACAAAGTTGGTTACATACTCGACTGTATAACATGACATGATACGATTATTGATGCGATCAAAGCCAAATTAAAAACAACACAAACAAATGGGATGGTTTAACCTGGAAAACTAAGGCAAATTCACAAGAAGTACAATTTCATCAGGCTATCTAGCCTATACTATTTTCTTTTCTTGGAGGGCTATAGACGCTCAAATCTTCAATCAAAACACTAAGATCATTATAAGATGATCCCCCCTTTTCAACAGCTTTTCTTGCCATTTCTTTATAACCCTTAGCTTTTCTTCTCATCTCCAAGCCCAATTCCCCCTCCATAACCATCTGCACTCCCTTAGCCAATGCTTCCCAACTCACACCTTCGGCCACCTTTTGCCACTTCTTATTCCCCACAGGAACACCAATTCTCAAAACCTCTGTCACCAACTTTTCATTCAAAAACTGCTCAGCAAAAAGGGGCCATGTGACCATAGGCACCCCAGCACAAACTCCTTCCAACGTCGAATTCCACCCACAATGAGTCACAAAGGCCCCTATTGCTGGATGATCAAGAATCACTACTTGGGGTGCCCATCCCCTTATAATTAGCCCTCTTCCCTTAGTTCTCTCCACAAATCCTTGAGGTAGCCATTCTTCGTCGTTTTCTCCTTCTTCATTTTTCTTGTCTTTTCTCACAACCCAAATGAAATCTTGGCCTGAGGCCTCAAGCCCAGTTGCAATCTCATGCAACTGAGATGGAGTGAAATTTGCTATACTCCCAAAACACATATAAACAACTGAATTAGGCTTCTTGGAATCCAGCCAAGATAAGCATTCACATGTATCAACGGCTGATTTCTTTCCTCTTTCTGCTTTAGCCTCATCTCCCTTGTTGCACAACAGAAGGGGGCCTATATTCCATGCCCTTCTTCCAAAAACCTTCCTGTAATGATCAGCATAATCCGGTTCCAATTCGTAGAAGCTATTGATCACAACTCCATAGCTTCTCCAATCCGACTCCCGAATTTGCTGCATTAGCTTGCTGAACTCGTCTCTGTTTTCTTCCAACAAGAACTCAGCCACTTGTGTCCTCAAAAACTCCAGCTGATGCGGAAGATTAGGCACAACAAAGGGCTCTGAATCAGATGACACTTTGTCGAAAGGCCTGTGGCTTCTCATCTGCTCTGAAACACACAAGGCGAAGTAGCTTGTTCCATGGAAAATCAGTCTTGGTATACCGAATCTGGCTGCACAATCCACAGTCCATGGTAAGAACATGTCGGATAAAAGACAATTCGGTTGGAGTTCTTGGATGAGCTTTTTGACTGGTTCTTGGAGTAAGGACAGGGCTTTAATGAATTTGGGAACTACCTCATCTTCTGTTACTTGATCAACGCTGACAAAATGATCGGGCAAATCTGATCCCTCTGGTGGGAACTTGATTATGCTCAATCCGATATCGAGTCCTGAATCACGGGCTCGTTTTACTGGTTCAGCAAATGTAGGGGTGGAAATGATGGTGGTTTTTAAACCACGGGAAGTGAAAACTTTGGCCATGTCAAGGACTGGGATCATATGGCCATGAGCCATTAATGGAAGAAATAATATATGCAGCTTTCCCATTATACTAGCTGTGGAAATGATGAAGGATTCAAGAAAGAAACCAAGGTAGTATAAACTGCAAGTGAAAGAGTTCAAACAGGGTCATGTGTATATAGAGGTGTTTGGCTGCTAGGGACAAGCTAGGAGATTTCTTGGGAAGAAAGACCATAAAGAATATTGAGATATTTGGCTTCTTGTTGATATATCAAATGTGAACAGGAATGCTAGGGACTGGAGAAGATTAATATCACATTTGATTTTTGAGATTAGGCTAGATAAATGAGAATAATCTAGCCTATCTCATGTTTAATATGAGAGATTGTGGAGCAGGCCAGCCCATTTTTTGGTGCCAGCCTGCTACTGTAGCGGCAATTAGACAAGATTGAAATTTTACCTTAGGAGCTGCGATTATATAATCGCCCCCTCAACTAAAAATCTGCTCCCTTGTTTGTCACCTTGTTTTTCTTTTTTTTGGTTTGTTATTCCAATAGTGTCCTATGAAAAATTCCCAAATATGCCCTTTTTTTTGTTATTCAAGGGTAATTTTGTTATTTATTCATTCAATCTCACATATCAAACATGCATAAGAGATTATGATAGATTATAGTTGCACCTAATTGTAAGGCCAATCTTCTATATTAAACAGACTAATAAATTATTTAATCTCATCTTATCTCCATATATTCAAATCTCTATTATTATTTACATTCCAAATAAAACATGGCCTTAGCCATTGAATTTCAGCCAAAAGTAGTAAAAATTGTTGTACAAAAATATTATCATTTGAAGCAAATATGCAGGCCAGGACTCTTTCACATTCCCTTTCTTCAAATTTTGATTCAAAGTTTTCACAAAGAATTTTTTTATTAAAATAGAATAAAATTCATTTTGCGTCATATTGAAGGGATTCCTTGATTTTGATTGAAAAGATAGTGTAATTCGATCATAATCAAGCGAACTACAATCTTTTAAAAATTTCACAATTTGAAGTGCATAAAAAGAGTTGTATGTATTAAATATGTATGCAAATAGCTATAATATCCATCTTCTCTTATATTTTTTATTCGATTTGAAACAGTTTGGATAGTTCACTATCAAAAGCAACTCACTGAAATTCAAATATATATATATATATATGTATATACCGCCGCCCAGAAGTTGAGAGAAGCGTGAAGCTGGCTCTTTGTTTGTTTTTGTCTAGAATCAGAGTTGAGTAGGGAAAATGAAGGCCGAAATTTGTAGCATGAGATAATGAGGGCTGATAATGAAATTGAAAGGGACAATATTAACTAGGGATTTTCTACAATCCCATACTCATGCTTCTGACTTATTGTCAAGTACCTATTTTTTGGCCATTAATATCATTTTGATTTAATTCTCAAATTCGAACCATTATTATATAGTGAAGAATCATGGTCTTCCATGATTATTATAAGGAACCATCATCTTTAAAATTAAATTATGAAAAATAAAATAAAAATAATTATCCTTCTAATACTCAATGACCAAATTAACTTTATTAATTTTAAAAAATTAAAAATCCTCTTTTTCTAATATTAAACCCTAATTCAATCAAAAGAAGAAAAAAAATTCCTAAAAGATGAATTCAATTAGAAGAAAACCAAAGAAAGTTTGTTGTAACATCAATATTATCTCGAAATGTATCAATTTTTTTGGTAACCTTTTATTTAAGGATCAAATTGCAGCTCTTACTTATTTTTCACTGATTGATTTTTCCCTTTTTTTCATCCAAAAATATGCAGCAAAACGGAAGATCTACAAGTCGAGAAGTTAGCCAATTTCTAAAGCCTCACAACATATCTATTTTCCATGTGAAATGGATAAGCCACCGTCACTGAAAAGCCATGGCTGATTAATCCTAAGAAATTTGGTACCACAATTTGAAATTTTAATGACAGTGGAGTAAATTAATTCACAGAAAAGACAATTCTTGGAGGAGTTTTCTGGATGATCTGTATTTTTGGAAATTCGGACTTAAAAATTTTGAGATAATATTGATGTTACAATGAATTTTCTCTGATTTTCTTCTAATTCAATTCGTTTTTTAGTGTTTATTTTGTCTGATTTTCTTCTGATTGAATTAGGGTCTAATATTAGGAAAAGAGGGTTTTTTATTTTTTAAAATTAATAAGGTTAATTTGATCATGAGTATAGAAGGGTAATGATTTTTATTTTATTTTATTTTTCATAATTTAATTTTAAAAGATGATAGTACCTTATAACAACCATGGTTCTTCATTTTATGATGGTTCGAATGCGAGAATTAAATCAAACTGATATAAACAATCAAAAGTGAATACTTGGCGATAAGTCATAACCATGGCTATGAGACCGTAGAAACCCCCTAATAACCATGGCATGTTTTTTTGAGACAGTTGTTCACGTAACTAAAAAATATTTTCATATAAAACATATCATCTATGAAAATATTAAGGGCTTGTTTGTTTATGAATTGAAGCATTTTATCAAAATATCTTGACAAAATGGTTTTTGGGAAATGGGGTTGAGAAAAGTTATAGTTGTTTGTTTGTATTTTGGATGGCATGTAGAAAATGAATTGGAAGTATTTGTTTGTGTTTTGAAAAGGGACAAAATGTCACATCAATAATTTTTTTGTTGGATTGATAGGGTAAAATTAATATTTTAAGATTATTTATGTATGTGTATATATAGATTGGGTAGAGGGGACAAAAAATAAAAGGGTTAAATATTGAAGAATGGGTAGAAAATGAATTGATAGGGTATTTTGGGCCTTTTAAGGTGTATTTTGAATACTGATTTTGAAAAATGTGACAAGTTGTCTGTTTATGTTTTGAGAATTAAAAAATATTTTGGCAATTTACAAACAAACAAGCCCCAAATATTTATACATATATTAAATTATTTGAAATTTAAACCATTTTAATTTTTGTATGTAATTTACTTGGACTATTTTGTCTTGTCGTACCAAATTCACTAGGAGTTGTCAATGTAAAGTGTATTTCAAATGCCAATATTTCAATAAAGAATGCGCATTGTGGGTTTGCCCGAATCAACGTGATCGCTTTCCAATAGAAAGAACAAAAAGGTGATACCTCTCCCTTTCTGATTAAGCACTTTATTTTTGAACCAATTGCCAGTCCCATCTCCCTAAATTAAAAGATATCTCTTTTTCCAACTTTATTTTATAAAAAGTTGATGAAAAATCTCTCTTGAAGACATAAGAGGCTAGAAATTTATAAATATTAAATATATACTTTGAGAAAGATCATATTTAGTTTCAAGATTGGTGGGGAAACCGACATTCCGATCATCGAAGAAAGGAGGGGAGTACGAGCTTAATAAAGACACTTCACGATCCGACAGTTCTTCTTAAGAAATCTGATAAGGATCAAATATTTCTACTCGTCTTGCTGTTGGAGTTCCTTTTATAAATCTATATGTTTTAAGTAGTTCATATCATACCACTCAATTGAATATATATTTAAAAAATGTAAAAATACATAGAATGCCATAAACATTTTACTTTATGACGTCATTACATTATCATGTAATATTTCACAACTCACTTATATGTAATGCCAAAAAGAATTGTATTCATAATGGAAAGAGAAAGCAACTTTGCTGAAAGTGCATTCACGTGAATGGCAGGCAAATTTGATTAAATGGGACATTTTGGATACTTAAGGCAAGGCATCTGTAAAGGTAAATAACAATGTTTCCTATATAAGATTGTCACTTAAGCTCAAACTTGCTTATTTCAAATTATATCAAGCTTTAATTAGAGGTTAGGGTTTGAAATTAAATTCAAATCTTACACGAACAAGCCAGGTTCTGCTTGAATTAAGTTCAGATTGTGCTAAACAAAGTAAGTAATGAATGAATGTATGTAATTAAATTTGGAAAGTTCATTAATCAACTTGAACCTCCCATCAATTTAACCAAATAAAAGAATAGAACCATCATTTTCAGCTCATTATAAGAACAAGTAATTTTGAAATATTCAATGCATATGCTAAAATTTTTATAATATAAAAAATAATTTTTCAATAACCTCAACATATTTATTTCAATTTTTACATAAAACTTAAATATTATGATAAAATGGTAATAATAGTTATAGAATGAGTGACTGTTGTAAACAATAGTAGATTGAGGGCTTTTTTGACACATCACTCACAATTCGCAAATACACCAAAAGCTTCATTAATGATATACATCTGAAAGAAAAATCAATTAAATTGAATCTTTTTTATTATTATTATTGCTAAATCGGGTCGGACTTCATTTACCCCAGTTACATTTTAAATGGCTTTTTCAAGAATGAGAATGTGTGAAGTAAACAGGCCCTTACGGATCAACAAGAGTATGCAAATAATCTACAGAAACAAATACAATCTGTGTTCATGTACTAAACAAATGTAAAGATGGCATGACCCTCCGCAATAAATGATCAAAACATAATTAAAATTTCACAGTAATTGTAATCCCCAAAGAATAATAAAAAATAATAATAGTAAATTAATTTATTAACTCAAATAAGTAATGACAATTAGTGGACTATTATTCTTGAAATTCTAGTTATAAGTTACAAGTGAAATATGAAGTGCTATCACTTAAGAATGAGAAAGATAATGGGTATTAATCATGAAATAATGGAGGAGCAAGGTCAAGAGATAAGGAGCAACTTTCAAGTTGTAGTCTTTTTATTGATTTAATTTATGTATAAAAATCCTATTTTATTTTATTAAGTTGGGGCATGACAGTAATTGAGGGCGTGCCTCCTAATGTTCAGTCAATTCACATCGAGTTGCTTACCAGAAATGAACCTGTCTGAGAGAGAATCTATTTTTTCTTCTTCTTCCTCTTTTTTATTTTTTAACTGATTGAAGCAAATAGATCTAAGGAGAGGGGCAGAATCTGCTTGGAGAGGTTGCAATTACCACTTGCACGATTCTTGGACACAACTAAATACACCGTCATCATAAAGGATCAAGCAATTCAGTTATTCATTTAGTGCCATGGCAGCAAAGGAAGAGTTGGCTAAAGCTCACAAAACATGCTTCCTATATAATAAATTTAACAAAAATAAGCCATGTGGCAGCAGTAGGCATTGAGAGGCCATAGAAGTACACCACGCTCGCTGTATCTTCCTCCTCCAATCTCTAAATCGCTCTTGCTTGAACCCTTGTGTAGCTCATGACTTCATCTACAATTATGCAAAGTGTCAAAATGTCAGCCTCACCCGCTTATCCATTGCTGGGAATTGCCCTTGTAATATTCGGAATTACAACAATGCCATGGCACTGCCACTCTCCAAATATAATTTGAGTTTGCTACTTAAACGAAACTGTGTAACTTTGAAGTTTGTTGAAAGCAAGAAAAAGAAATAATTTTGCAGAACTCCATTGTTAAAGCCCTAAGCTCCGCTCCACAAGTCCTTGCTCATCTGCAGGGTGACATGTGTCCCCCCTTCATCAATTCCACCGCCCAAACAGACACAAAATGACTTTAAACTTGATAGGAAGAATTCTCATATCTCGAAAAATATTTTCCTCAAATAGTATATTGCAAGCCCCACTTTTTAAGAGTCTATGCCCATGAGACAAAGACACGTGATTGCACTAGCTGATAGCTTATGTCGATCGTCACGTCTCCTCAAGTTGTAGTTGCGACTCTTGGCTAAGATGTGATCCACAACATAAGGTCATGAAATGCTTACTTCTGCTGAAAGCATATTCAATTCCAAAAGTTCAAGGAGGTTTGCACGGTGGCTCATGTCATCCATCCAATTGAATCAAGAATAAGTTTGACTGCTCATGCTCAATCAAAAATACATAAATTGGATCGGATCGAATTTATAATAAAAATCTAACTGATCCAAACTGATACAATATACATTATAAATTTTGGATCAATTGACTTTTTATTTCAAAATCGATTCAAATCGAATCGCAAACATCCTTATTTCCCTCACTTTTTTTTTTTTCCCCGACTTTGCACCTTATATTAGGAGTCACTTTCTGTTTCTATCCCAAATGAAGAGCGGCCCAAAAGTGGAACAGCTAAATCTAAATGGATCCGTGAAGCAAACACTTTAGCTCTACATGTCATGATCTAAAGCCCAATTCTACGGCTTTTCCTTTTCTGTTTTTGGGGTTGGGGGTTGGGGGCACACGCAATTACTCTAATGCTATGTTTGGATCTTCAATTTAGGGGAGGAATTCAAAAGAATATTCTGGTAAATAGAAAGTGATAAGATGTTTTGGTCAAGGTTGAAAGTATTACTTTAATCATAATAATTTCTATGTCGTGACAATAATAGTTTCACTATCTTAGTGGTTGCAAAATTTATTCTTAAATTATTACCATTATGTTTGAATATCAATTCAGTGCTAATCGAATTGTTGTATTGGGAAATATAATATTTGGATTCCAACCCATAACAAAAATTCAATTATAGAAACTTGCTCTACATGCATCTTAAGGGCCCGTTTGATTTTATTTTTATTTCTATCATTTTTAAAATTTAAAAAGGTGGTGAAAATGAGAATAAAAATAAAAATAATGTCGGATGAAAATATATAAAAAGAGAATTGTTTCCATTTGTAAATAGTAGAAAAATGTGAAAATAAGAAATGAAACTGAAACCAAACAGGCCCTAAATTATGCTATCCATTTTGAGCCTATACTCATTTTCAAATGAACTATGAAGTAACGATAAAATTTGTATTTTGTTTTATGATATCATTATAATTCAATTCAATAATTATATGATATAATCATAATTCAATTTAATAATTCATAATTTATTTAAATGTATATCTAAGCAGGTGGGTTATATATGGGCCATAGATGTTCATTGTGAGTCTTACAATTAAGTTTAAGCAAATAATTATGTGGAAAATTTTACACCAGTCATTAATTAGGTACATAGCTAAAGGGTGTTTTTGCATGTACAGATGAGCTTGATAGACTAAATATATCAAGCCCCATCAAATATTGATTAGTATAGTGCTGTCAATAGGTTGGATTTGGATCGGATCTGTGATATCCGAATCTGAATCTGATTAACAAAATTAATATCTGAATTCGACCCGAAATCCTATAGAATCTTTGTTAATCAGTATCATGTCCGAATCCGATTAAAAAATCTGAACCGATTTTTTTTTTCTTTTTAAATTTTATGAACATATTGTATTTATAAAGTAAATATATGTCATATTTGAATTTTTAGCAACTTTTTATTATATATTAGTTCAAAGGTTAAATATTTTAATACTAAACTCATTTTTCACATTATATTAATATATATATATAAACTATTATATGTTATTATATTTGATATTTTATCAATATCTCTCTTATTTTTTAAGTTAAAAACTCAATATTAATAGTATAATATAGATGTTAATATAGATATTAGGTCAATATAATACATAAATTTTATTTTAAAATCTTTATTAATATTATATACAAGGGTATTAATTTAATAAAAAATATTAAGGTTCGTATTCGGATATTTAATCGGATATGATCCATTGAATATTTTAATCGGATAAAAATCATAAAATTCGGATCGAATTCGGATTAAAATTCGATCCATTGACAGCCCTAGATTAGTATTAAAGAGTTGAGCCCATCATGGGTTATGGACCCGATAGATTAATCCCCGTATCATTTGAAAAATGATCTTCCCCTTTGAGCCTAAATTATGTAATCCATATAAAAGGGGAAAAAAGACTTCATGCTTTGACAATTGTACCTATGAAATAAATGGATGAAAGTTGTTGCATTTTTATTATTATTATTTAATTATAATAGGTATTTTAGTAATTTGTATGATCCAAATATTTAACCTTTGCATTCAGACAAGAAATTAATAAAATGATTAGATATTCAAAAAATATAATCCTAATTACCAAATATAACATTCTCTTATCTTAAACAGTATAATTTTACTAAGTATAACCTTATATATCCTATCTATATATCCAAATGAAGTCAAAGTAGATTGTACATTTCTGAATGGGAATAAGATGATGTCATCAAGTGAAATGTTGACATCTAATACGTAATTTAATAATTCAATTCATAATAAAGTCGGTTACATACTCAACTGGATAACATGACATGACCCAATTATTGACGCTATCAAAGCCAAAAGAAAAAACAACACAAATAGATGGGATAGTTCAACCTGGAAAACTAAGGCAAATTCACAAGAAGTGCAATTTCATCTGGCTATCTAGCTTATACTATCTTCTTTTCTTGGAGGGCTATAGAGACTCAAATCTTCAATCAAAACACTAAGATCATTATAAGATGATCCCCCTTTTTCAACAGCTTTTCTTGCCGTTTCTTTATAACCCTTAGCTTTTCTTCTCATCTCCAAGCCCAGTTCCCCCACCATGACCATCTGCACTCCCTTAGTCAATGCCTCCCAACTCACACCTTCAGCCACCTTTTGCCACTTCTTATTCCCCACAGGAACTCCAATTCTCAAAATCTGTGTCACCAACTTTTCATTCAAAAACTGCTCAGCAAATGTTGGCCACGTGACCATAGGCACCCCAGCACAAACTCCTTCCAACGTTGAATTCCATCCACAATGCGTCACAAAAGCCCCTATTGCTGGATGATCAAGAATCACCACTTGGGGTGCCCATCCCCTTATAATTAGCCCTCTTCCCTTAGTTCTCTCCACAAATCCTTGAGGCAGCCATCCTTCGTCGTTTTCTCCTTCTTCTTCATTTTTCTTGTCTTTTCTCACAACCCAAATGAAATCTTGGCCTGAGGCCTCAAGCCCAGTTGCAATCTCATGCAACTGAGATGGACTGAAATTAGCCATACTCCCAAAACACACATACACAACTGAATTAGGCTTCTTGGAATCCAGCCAAGATAAGCATTCATACGTATCAATGGCTGATTTCTTTCCTCTTTCTGCTTTAGTCTCATCTCCATTGTTGCATAACAGAAGGGGACCTATATTCCAAGCCCTTCTTCCAAAAACCTTCCTGTAATGATCAGCATAATCCGGTTCCAATTCGTAGAAGCTGTTAACCACAACTCCATAGCTTCTCCACTCTGACTCCCAAACTTGCTGCATCAACTTGGCGAACTCGTCTTTGTTTGCTTCCAACATGAACTCCAGCACTTGTGTCCTCAAAAACTCCAGCTGATGTGGAAGATTAGGCACGACAAAGGGCTCTGAATCAGACGACACTCGGTCGAAAGGCCTGTGGCTTCTCATCTGCTCTGAAACACACAAGGAGAAGTAGCTTGTTCCATGGAAAATCAGTCTTGGTATACCGAATCTGGCTGCACAATCCACAGTCCATGGTAAGAACATATCGGATAAAAGACAATTCGGTTGGAGTTCTTGGATGAGCTTTTCCACCGGTTCTTGAAGTAAGGACAGGGCTTTAATGAACTTGGGAACTACCTCATCTTCTGTTACTTGATCAAGGCTGACGATATGATCAGGCAAATCTGATCCCTCTGGTGGGAACTTGATTATGCTCAATCCGATATCAAGTCCTGAATCACAGGCTCGTTTTACTGGTTCAGCAAATGCAGGAGTGGAAATGATGGTGACCTTTAAACCACGGGAAGTGAAAAGCTTGGCCATGTCAAGGATTGGGATCATGTGGCCATGGGCCATCACTGGAAAAAATAATATATGCAGCTCTCCCATTATACTAGATATAGAAATGATAAAGGTTTCAAGAAAGAGACCAAGGTAGTATATCTATCTATGGAGGTATTTGGCTCACTATCTAGGAGATTTCTTGGAAAGAAAGACCATAGAGAAGATAGAGAGATAATTGGCTTCTTGCTGATATACTAAATGTGGACAGGAGTGGTAGGGACTTGAGAAGATAGATATCATATTTAAGCATTGAATTTCAGCCAAAAATTGTAGTACAAAGGTATTAGTACATTTCCCTTCAAATTTCGATCCGTAGCTTTCATAGAGAAATTGTTTATTAAAAATAAAATAAAATTCATTTTGCATCATATTAAAGGGATTTTTTAATCTAATAAAAAAGGTAGTGTAACTCCATTATATATAAAAATTATAATAATACATTAATTTTGTACATTATAAAATGATTTCACGTCTCGAACTCATGCTCGAGTTTATAACTTAATCATAAGGTCGAGTTTAACGAATCAAATCAAATTCGAGCTTCAATTTTCTAAACTCATCCACTTCTAAAACAATGCTGTTTTGCGATGGATTTTCCGTGGCAAAAATTTTCGTCACAAAATCCATCGCAAAAAGTTTTTTAAAAAAAACTGCGACATTTGTGATGGACTTTATTCCGTTGCAAAATATTTGAATTTTTTCAAAAATTTGTGACGGATTTGAAATCCATCGCAAATGTCGCAGTTTTGCGACGAATTTATATCCATCGCAAATGTTGCGGTTTTGCGACAGATTTATATCCGTCGCAAAAGTGGAAAAAATAAAAAAATCATTTGTGACGGATTTAAATCCGTCACAAATTATCGAATGGGGGGAATTAAAACCCTCCTTCCCCATTTCCCCACCCACATAAATTTTTCAAAATCAAAATCTTTTCTTCCCCTTCCACTTCTTCTTCTTTTCTTTTTTTTTTTATTTTTTATTTTTAAAATTAGTTTTAATTTTTAAAAATGCTAATGTTGTTGTTTGTTTAATGTTTCGGGTTTGGAGAATTTATGTTTTGCTCTATCTCCATTAATTATGATAATTCTCACAAAATTTGATTATGTTTGATTATATTTTAGTTAAAATGTGATTATTTTTTGTTATGTTATAGTTAAAATATTTGATTGTGTTTTAGTTATCTCCGTTATGTTTTAGTTAATTATTCAAGTTAGTTAAAATTTGATTTATGTGTTAGTTAAACTAGAAATGATTTATTTATTAGTAATATAATTTGATTTAACATAAACAATAATTTATATATTAATTAAAATTTGAGGTAAATTTTATATTCGTATTAAATGTTATCATATTTATTAGAGTTATGTTTTTATTTGAATTAAAAATTTTATTAAAATTTTCGGTTGAATTAAATTTTATGATACTATATATTGAATTATATTATATTTTCAAATTTTAATTTAGTTTATGGAATTATGATTTATGATTAAATATGTGCCCTTGTAACATGTGCCTAATGTTGTAGGCTATTTCGATTGTGGTGGATACCTTCTGTAAGTGTTGAGTTGTGTGGAGCATTTAGAGGTAAATTTGCATACATTATTTTGATTTTATATATTTTTTTAGTACAATGCATTAGAAATGTTTAGAATTGGTGAAATTGCGAAGGAAGATGAGATGTTGGGGGTAGGGGTGAAGCCTTCTTGTTTGTTGTTGATTGATTTTTAATTGCTTACATGATGATGATGGGCAAAAGGAGGAGTCTTTATGTGCCATTACGTGTTTACAAATATTATCAATTGTTTTCAATTGAAATGATACTACTCATTATGTTGAGTCTTCTATTTTGGGTAATTTGAATTTGATGGAAGGCAAATATATATTTGTCCTCTTAGAGACATTTT
Source organism: Jacaranda mimosifolia (assembly GCA_018894105.1). Taxonomy (NCBI): domain Eukaryota; kingdom Viridiplantae; phylum Streptophyta; class Magnoliopsida; order Lamiales; family Bignoniaceae; genus Jacaranda; species Jacaranda mimosifolia. The sequence continues at coordinate 29,714,329 of CM032130.1, forward strand.
TTTAGAAGCCCATGAATGCGATTTGAGAACATGTCAATGAATACAAATATTGCTAAAGAAAAAATCACTATTTCTTTTCATAGTTTTTGTGAAAATAAAAATCCAAATTTACATATCCAAAAACAACAATATAAATTTCCTAAGTTAAATCATGTCATACTTAGGGTTGTGAATTATATGTTTGATTAGGATTTGAGTTACATGTTGGACTTATATTAAATTATATGTTGGTTTATATTGGATGTGTGTTTGATTATATTGAATTATGTATTAGATTTATATATGTTTAGATTATACATTTATATTGAATTATGTGTTAGATTTTGTTAGTTTTGTTAATTATATGTGCGATTAGGATTTGAGTTATATGTTGGATTTATATTAAATTATATGTTGGTTTATAATGAGATGTATGTTTGGTTATATTGAATAATGCATTAGATTTACATGTGTTAGATTATACATTTACATTGAATTATTTGTTAAATTTTGTTGGATTTATATTTTGTGAATTATATGTTTGATTAGAATTTAATTTATATTTTATGAATTTTGTGCTCGATTATGATTTGGTTATGTATTGAATTTATATATTGGTTTATTATGTTGAATTGTCTATTAGTTTAGTTTATGTTTCTATTTTTCATTATTGTAAATTTAGTTTTTATTTTAATATTGCAGACTTGGATATCTCAAGGCATTGAAATTTAGTATAAACCTTCTAAGATAATTTTTTTGGCATCATTTTGTAAATTTTATATTTTAGTTAGGGCTTGATTTATATATTGAACAATTTTATACTATTGAGCTTGATTTTTATTGTGCCATAAAATTATTGTGATTTTATGTAAAATAATATTTAAACATTAGTGTATGGATGATTAGTATGCAATGCAAAAAATTATTGATATTGGGTAATTACATGTTTTAATTTGATAGCACGTGTATATTTTAAGAAAAAAAAACTTTTAAAAATTTTTGCGACGGAAATTTCCATCGCAAAATTTATTTTTTTAATTATGATTACTATTTGCGATGGATTTTTCCATCACAAAACACCAAATTTGTGACGGAAAAAAAATGTCGCAAATCCGTTGCAAATTTGCGTTAGAAATTTCTTTTGCAAAAAAATCCGTCGCAAATTTTTGTGACCAAATATTGTGTGACGAATTTTTTCTGTTGCAAAATCCATTGCAAAAAGGCATTTTTTTTGTAGTGATCGAATTCGAACTAGAGCCCAAAAAAATAGTTAAAACTCAACTCGATGCATTTACATCTCTAATTTGAATTGTGCTACGTTAAAAGAAACTTAGCAAAATGCAAATACATATCCCACCGCCTAGAAATTGAGAGAAGCTTGAAGCTAGCTCTTTGTCTGTTTTGGTATAGAATATGCAGTGTTTTGAAAATCGGATCGGACCAGTGATCGGAGGCCAATCTAGTCCGGTTGAAGCCTCAAAATCGATGGTGGTCAAAACCGGTTGAAAACGGGTCAAAATCGGGCTGATTCAACTAGTTCACTTTTTTTTAAAAATGAAAAAGTAAAAAAGAACAGAGAAATTATGAGTTGAAAATGATGATTAAAGATATTTGACATGTAATTTTTTAAAACATGAATTTATTTTCTTGAAATTTAATAAAGTGGTAGTTATATGTGAATGCTTATGTTTAATTTGTTATTTTATTTTGTTTAATTTCTCTTAAATTAGGTTGAATATTTAGTATAGAAGAATTTATTTTTACTTGGAGTTGAAGTATGAAATAAATGATTACTTAAATTAATGTAAAATATTATTTTTTTATTTATTTATAGTTGATTAATTGTGAAGTAGTATTATTTTTAAAAAAACATACTTAAAAATAAGTAAGTTGATTTATTTTTTTTAAATAATATTCTTTCTATATCAATTGAAAGTTTTATTTTTTTGGTAGTGCTAAAATATTATATATATTTATAAAATTAAATATAGTTATTACATTATGATGACATCATACCGATTCCATCAGTGATCGAACCAATCAAACAGGTTGAACTAGTAACCAGTAGTCTCGTCGATTTATTTTTCGGTCCAATTTTAAAACAATTGAGAATAGGAGTTGACTGGGGAAAATGAAGGCCACAGAAAATTCCAGTATGAGATAATGAAAGCTGATAATCAAATTGAGAGGGACATTAACCATGGCAGGTTTTGTTGAGACATTTGGTCGCGTAACTAAAACTATTATATATTGGGTATGAAAATATCAAATATTTATACGTATATATATATATATATTAAATTATTTGGAATCTAAACCATTTCAATTTTTGTATGCAATTTATTTGGACTATTTTGTCTTGTTGTACATAATTCACATAGGAGTTGTCCAATAATTCAATAAACAATGGGCGTTGTGGGCTTGCCCAAATCAACGTGACAGCTTTTTCCAATAAAAAAGACAGAAGTGATAGCTCAACCTTTCCGACTCAGCACTTTATTTTTGAACCAATTGCTAGGCCTAGATTCCTAAATTAAAAGATACATCGTTTTCCAACTTTATTTTGTAAAAAAGTTGACGAAACATGTCCCCTTAAAGACACGCAATAAGCTTAAATTCAAAACATAAGATGTTAGAAATTTATAAATGTTAAATATATATATATATATAAAGGAGGAAAGTACTTGCTTGATAAAGACAATTTGCAATTCGATAATTCTCTTTAAGAAATCTGGTAAGAATAAAATATTTCTACTCATCTTGTTGTTAGATCGAAGTCTCTTTTTTCAAATCTATATATTTTAAGTGATTCATGTCATACTATCCAATTGAATATGTATATATATATATATATGTTAAAAATTGAATAACATAAACATTTTACTTTATGCTGTTATTATATTTTTATCTAACAGTTCACAATTTACTTATAAGTACCTAATTGTACCGGATAAAATTTTCCCATTTTATGCATCATCATTGGAGAAGTGGTTCATGTGGGAGAGTTGCAACTAGCAAGGTCCAACAATGGTTTTCTATGCCATGACCAAATGTCGAAAGGAATTGTATTCATAATGGAAAGAGAAAGCAACATTCACGTGCATGGCAAGCAAATTTGATTAAATGGGAAAATTATAAACGAATAATCAGTTTCACATTTCCAAAATAAAGGAAGAAAGCATTAGTGAGCAATAAGTGCAACATGTACCTTTCACATTGTTTTGGGAGGGGGGGGGTTACTTAAGGTAAGTCATAAGTAAATGTAAATAACAATATTTCCTATATAAGATTGTCACTTAAGCTCAAACTTGCTTATTTCAAATTATATCAAGCTTTAATTAGAAGTTAGGGTCTTGAGATTAAATTCAAATCTCACACGAACAAGGCAAGTTTTGCTTGGAAAGTTGATAATCGACTTGAACCTCCAATTAATTTAACCAAATAAAAGCAACAGACCACTCATTATTGGAATGAACAATTTTGAAATATTCTATGCATGTATTAAAATTTTTGTAATATAAAAAATAATTTTTTATATAATATTAATCTTTTTAATAATTTCAACATATTTATTTAAACTTTTACACAAAAATAAAACTTTATGATAAAATAGTAATAAGGGTTATAGAATGAGTGGGGATTGTAAATAGTAATAGAAAATGAAGACAATTTAGATGCATCATTCGAAGACACACCAAAAGAGGACTAGTACTTACCGCCAATTCACATTGAGGTCACTACCAGAAATGAGCCTATCCAAAGAAGAATCCAATGCTCTTTTGTCGTGAATATCTGAACTAGTTGAAGCTTATAGATCTAAGGACATGGCAAAATCTGCCTGGAGTGGTTGCAATTATCACTTGCACAATTCATGGACACAACTAAATACACCGTCATCATAAAGGATCAAGCAAGTGTAGTCAAAAACTTAAAAAACATTGATTTTTGGAAATTTCGTCCAGTTTTCCCTAATTCAGTCCAGTGCTAGTTTGAACAACACAAGGAAATCAGGGACATTTTGTTTATACTAAGTATTCTCTTTTCAGTAGACCTACAAATTGTTCATTACAACAGCTATAAGGGCCACAAAAGACCGTGGAATGTAGACAAAGTTTCCCTGTTGACCTGCAATCTCAACTGGAGTAATAGATCGTAACTACTGACAACCAAATAAACATGAACAAAAAATTTACAGGCGGAAGCTGCACGAGAATGAAGTACCTAGTTTCGGGTGTTGTCAATACCTTACCTCCATATGTTGTGATTGCTTCAAAGGTGCACTTGTGTCTAGCAATCTGTCAATACCTCCCACCAAATGCTGCTGTAGTTCGTCCAATAGAATAGCTATAGAATCGAACAAATATTTCACTTAATGCTGATGGCTATCAGTGATAGTGAGTGATCACAATTTTTCAGCAGCCTTCTTTATCTGAAGAGCACCTCTAATAACATCGCCCCTCGTAAGAATACCAATCTATCAAATAGCAAACAGAAAACTGCAATGATTACTTTCTGCTGATGATTGTATCAAATGTCAGAGCAGTAAACAGAAATAGAATCACATTACCAGCTTTCCTTCACCATCTACAACTGGTAGTCGCCGGTACTTTGTTTTAAGCAATAACCTACATCAGCATAAACAATTTCTTTGAATCAAGGCTTGTTTGCTAATTCCTATAGACACTCTTCTCTTCCTAAGTCCCTTTTCCTTTAGCAAAATTAGAGAAGTAGGGAAAAAATAGATAATAGTATTTACCATAGTACAACCATTCTGTCGAAGCATCACAAAGAACATTGTACGAGGTTCTAACCACAGTTGAAGGTAGGTACAGGTCCTTCTAATTCAGTTAAATTTTCAGTTATTCACTTCTTTGTTTAATGCTACTATAATGCATATTTTTCTCGTCCATCCATTATCACCTTTCTTATCATTTATTTCCCCATCTCCTTCCTTATCCTTAATGGTATAAGATGCATCTCCTTCCCTAGAGTAGAGTATTTAAGCTCAAACTCCGGATCAACATAATTGGGGGGCTGGTTGGACCGAAATGCTCCACCCTTGATGACACGTTGAAACTACTCAAGCTTCATTATCCAGTGCCACAATCTCAGTGGGATGGAGTGGCATGAACAGGCTCAGAATTTTTCTTTTTCTTTTTTCTTTCACTGAAAGTTATATTTGTAGTGTATGTGACATGTTTCTAGGATAGTTTCCTACCTTGAGGTGCTTACAAATTTTAATATATCATGTTCTATCATTCCATGGCTGACCGAAGCACACAAAATTCAACTAGCATCCTCTATATATTTAATCTCCAGGTAAAGATGAGAAGGACTAAAGAAGATCAACCGAAGTAATTATCCTCTACAAAATGTCTCCTGAATGACATAATTATTTTGTATTAGTACTGTGTTTAGTCTCTCTCTATGCATTCTACCTATTGTATGCTTCTCATTTCGTAGAGAAACACTAGACAGATCATATTGAAAATCCTTGGAAATTCAGCTATATAACACCCTCTTAGTTTCTTTTCTGTTTTCCTCTTCAAAGTTCCATACAACATCTATTTTAGACTGGCACCTGGAACACAGTGTACATTCATTTAAATAGACAACAACAGAATGACAATAAATAAACAAAAATAAAAATGATACAAGTTTTACATGGTTCGGCTATAAGAAGCTCATGTGCGTCACGAGGAGGGTGATTCCACTATAATAGAAATAACAACAAGAATTTACAATAATTATTACAAGCTCTTATATCTCATAAGATGTTTTTTTGAGCATGTTAGATGTTATTTTGAAAATAAGCTCTTGAAGTATTTAAATAAAATAAGATTTTGGAACTCATTGGATGTTGGTAATTGTAGTTTGTAATACGATTAAAAATAGAAGAGTTTGTGAAAACTTTTTAAAAATGAGTTAGGAAATCATTATATTTTAAAGAAGAGTTTATAATATCGCAACATCTTATTTTAGGAGCTTATAAGCTCTTTTTTTTTTAAAAAAAATTTACTAAACACTTATAAGATGTTGTGATAAGCGTATAAACTCACCCAAACAGCTGCTCTCTCTGCTTTTCTCTCCAATTATCTTTTTATATAGTTGATCACTAAAATGTACCAAAGCTGCTACTATTTTTAGAGATACCCAAGCATACAACTTACAAGTGGCACAGACACGCTCTTATTTGTTACAGCAAAATATCATTTCGCCTTTATAACATGACTTCATCTACAATTATGCGAAGTGTCAAAATTTCAGCCTCGCCCGATTATCCATTGCTGGGAATTGCTCTCATAATATTTAGAATTACAACAATGCCACAGCATTGCCACTCTCCAAATATAATTTGAGTTTGCTACCCAAACGAAACTGTGTAACTATGAAATTTGGTGAAAGCAAGAAAAAGAAATAATTTTGCAGAACACCATTGTTAAAGCCCTAAGCTCCGCTCCTCAAGGCCTTGCTCATGTGCAAGGAGACATGTGTCCCTCGCTTCTCAATTCCACCACCCAAATAGACACAAAATGACTTTAAACTTGATAGGAAGAATATTCATATCTCGAAAAATATTTCCTTCAAATAGTATTGCGAGCCCCACTTTTTAAGAGTCTATGCCCATCAGCCAAAGATGCCCGATTGCACTAGCCGACAACTTCTGTCGATCGTCACGTCTCCTCAAGTCATAGTTGTGACTCTTGGCTAAGATGTGACCCACAACACAAGGTCATGAAATGCTTACTTCCGCCGAAAGCATATTCAATTCCAAAAATTCAAGGCGGTTTGCACAGTGGCTCATGTCATCCATCCAATTGAATCAAGAATAAGTTTGGCTGCTCATGCCCAATTTTACATAGACTTTTTTGCACAAGTTTCCATGAATTAGAATTCTACCACCTACTAGCCTTTTGAGCTCTCCAATTTACAGCCATTCTTAGTCTTAATCCTACAAGAAACAATTCATTTCCACCACTTGATGCCATCACATTCAGACAAACCAGAAGCAACCGTACTACAACTCAGAGGGACACTATCCTCCACAATTATTTTCCACTAAACATGAAAAACAAAATCCAAAACTACCACACATCCTATTCCTTTATCTCCACAATCCTCCCAATAAAGGTAAGGCAGGGCCAAACCTAGACTTATTGCAAAACTAATGGCAACAACAATTTAGAAGAATCCCAGAATCTGTGCCAGTCGGTAATTAGAAAAGGTGTTTTCATTTATTTATGGTTTATATCGTTTCACAAGCAAGTGTATTGACTAAAAACTATCCACCATAGTTAATGGAGGCATATGGGCTCATGTGTTAATTCTGTGCACTACCAAATTGTATTATCTATCTCAAAACAGTTGAGAACTACTCGCAACCTTTGATACACAAAATCTTAGGATTTTATTTTAACATAGTAATAGATCATAAAGGAATAGCTTAAGATGAATAACCTGGAGATGACACCCAATATCAGTGCGAGTAGTGAGGCATATCATTACCAAGCTAGTTGCAATTTAGAAATATAAATTTTAAATATCTTCACTTGTATCAGGTACATGTATTGTAAAAGAAGTGAAACTAGTGTCTTCTATGCTATTTTTTAAAGATAAAGTAAAAACCAGACTAGGAAACCAATTAGTAGCCAAAAAAAGTTCAAATACCTCGCAGCATCCTCAAGATTGGTCTTTTCACGCACAACAAGGGGAGCAGGAGTCATAAGGTCACCAACAACCTTCCCATTAGTTTTGATGAGTAGCTTCTGAAGTTCATTAAATGTCTGCATGAACAAAATATTAGAAACTGCTAGAAATAATATATTGTGGATATCCTAAATCAACCAACTAAATTTTTTTATTCAAACAGCATTAGTTGGGACAGCTCAAGTAAATTCTCTCTTCATATCCAGTTCAATATACTATAAATATGTGGAGAATAAAAAACAAAGAACACACTTTGTCACTGTTATGAAACATATGCCACTTATAGCATCACAATATATCAGTGTGTGCAAACCAAGAGAATGATGTAATCCTATCATTTTCTTTTAACTTAGACTGATAAGTGTAATAGTGAAGCAGCAATTCTCTAAGCATATATAAAGAACCAAAATACATAAGTTTTTTAGCCAAGGTGAAAGAGAGTGTTGCAGTGGATCTAATTTGAAATGTTGAAAGATAAAAGTAATCCTATACTGCAACTTCACTGAAACTACTACTTAAAATTACATCTTATTTATATTATACTTCTTTCTCTTCAGAGAATAATAGGAAATAAATGTATGTTATGGTATAATGTGCACAGAGATGAAAAACTACGGTTTTTGCTCTTGCTAAAACATGATAAAAGCAAGAGCACAACATATAACTGCTATACATGCTTTGTGCATCTGGAAAGTCAGAGCAATTTCTGTGATTATGCTGGAAAAGAAAAAAGCTCATATTATGAGGTCTCTACAAGAAAAGAAGACTGAGCTCATCAACTACAGAGATACATTGATTTTGAACAAAGGAAGAATTTATACATACTTTCCAAGTGCTATCGACAACCGGAAAAATATTTGTATCGTGTTGACCACCACCTAAGTTTGACAGAAGAGGGAAAAAAAAATAATAATAAGTAAATAAATAAATTAAACATCAATGCTTAAGGTACTGAAGTTGTGAACAGCAACCTAATTTAACCCCATAAAGTAAACAAAAGAAAAGAAACTCTGATAACAGTTAACGAACAATATTCAATCTAATGTGATGACAATCTTTTACATAGATCTTACAGTCTCTTCTGCATCTAGTTTGAGCAAGTGCAGCAAGGTATTAAACACTGATAGTGCGTGAAGTTTGAAAATTGTGCTTTTCTATCTTCCAGAATCGTTAGTAGGATTATATATATACTAAACAATGCAGATGTTATTTCAAACCTCATGAAACTGTCAGTATGTTTTAATATTCAATATCTGTGTTATGCCTGCATATTGGTCCTGTTGCACTGATTGTACAAACCTCTTCTCTGAGCATAAGTTCTCACATCTTCTCCTAAAACTAAATGTAACTTAATCACTGAAAGAACTGCCTCATCTCTGTCCCTTAGAACTATGACTATTTTTCACTAAAAATCGAAAAACATAGTATGCTTTCACAACTTGAATGGTACCTGAGATGGAATCAAGTACCAACAGATCATAGTCTGAAACAACACCAACCTGCAGCAACATCACTGAGTTTGTCAAGATTTATACAGAACAATAGCTAATCTACATTTTAATACCAGAAAATGCAGCAAGATTCATGCAGCTTTTCTTCAATGCACAGATAATCATACAGGAAATGTAACATACCAACTTCCAGTCACCATCAACTACAGGAAATCCGGTAATTCTTTTCTCAATGAGAATCTGCAGAGCTGTGCATACGGTAAGAAGGTTATAACCAAGAGAGTGAGCCCATTGAAAATGTTTTCAACAAATTAAGTGTCAGCAATACCTTCTTCGACAGTAGTTGTTGGTCTTACAACATGTAAATGCTCTTTTCTCGTCATCAAATCACCTACCGTGTAGATTCCCTCTTTTGACTGTAAGGTCACAAAGATACAAATTCAGGAAGGATGAAACCATGCTTAAGATATTACTCACATAAGAGTCTCGAAACCAAACCTCACAGTATATGATTTTAGCAATTCTTTTGGTAGAATAATAGGGTCTTACCAATTGATACTTCCTGATTTAAGAATTAGGCAATTGAAATGGATATTTTTACAAACAAATTATACATGTGTGGTATCCACATCAATGGAGAAGAAAATAGTACATGATTTAAAAGTGGCCGTATCAGTTTATTACAATTGATGGATAACAAGGTTGAGGCAGTAAATTTTGTGAACACATGTATGGTAGGACCAGTTGCTGCAGCCTTTTGAGCTTCAGTCACTATGGAGTCAAATCTGCTCAAAATTTAATTTGGTGCATCAGCAGGGCAGTTCAGAGGTAATGGAGGTCACCTCTAGCAATTTACGGTGCAAATACTCGATCAAATTGAGCTTCTGTCTTGACAAATCTCCTAATCATGCAAGCCTTTTACATGTTTCTCAAGAGTAATCAGTGAAAATGAATAAATTACTTACCACAAAGAATAATTAGTTTTTTCATTATTAAACAGCATATCAAAAAGATTCATCTTCAGCTTGAAATGTGAATATCTAATTGGCATTTTTTCTACTTAAATTTGAGAAGGTTGTTAGGCTGACTACTCTAGGATCAACTCAACTCAAACCAAGCTTGTAATTCTTCTAGCGTTCAGCTCAGCTTGCTCAATTTGCATCCTAGATCTATAAAGCTCCAAATAACAAGTACCAACATATTCAAGGATCCATTCTAACAAATAGTCCACTTGCTCCTTCTTCACAACGAAAATGAATAATTTAAATTGCTTATAATCAAATACATAAACCGTTCGAAAAAGTGAGTGCTCGCAAATTTTAAGGCACCAAAATTTACATTTCTCCAGAAACTGCTAGACAGAAATTAAATATGCATTACACAGTTGCGACCCATATGCCCCTAAAATAACGTCATGATAGCACCCCACCTTTTCATCTATTATCAATAGATCATTTAGTTTGGCCCCAAAATCTACTCATCTTGAGCCCCATAACCACTACACTGCCAATACTCTCAGCTACACCTCTCTTAGGCCTTAACTAGCCTACTGCTTTTTCTCTGCCAGGTCAACCACTTGGTTCTCTTTTGTTTTTTGTGGAAATTGACTAGTTTGCAGTTTTTAAGTGACAGAAAGTTTTTTGGAATTCAACTTTTTATTCTGATATTGGAATTATTACCCCCATTTTATTTCTATTAAGCTTCCAATTGGTTGCGTTTTCTAGGCTAAGTAGCTAACCTTTCACTTACACAAGGAGAATTTCGTGAACAGCACCCCCTACACCATCATTAGACATCCTACACATATCTTACTAACAAGTTAAAAAATCCTACTTGCACCATGTGGCCTGCCAAGCCTTCTGCCAATCATATTCTTTAAGAAACTTGCACCACTGGCATACTTCAAAAAGGTTCTCCAGGACGATCCAAACAAGGGATAATTTATGCCCTGTCATGGAAATTGACCACAATAGCAAGAACCATGCATTTGTAGACCTTTTCTTATTTCAGTTATCTTCTATTTATCTTCCTCAAACACTTACCATTAAACAGTCATGAAGTGGTTTGCATCACTACAATCACGCACTTTCAAGAGATACCATCTGCATGCTTGATATTGCCAAGCTATCAAGAAATGCATACCACTCATCGCACAAAAAGAATCTAACCATCCATTAAACATTACATGCACTCATATGTAGTATTCTGCTTCATTTCAACTGTTGATGCTAATTTCATCACTGTCAAAAGTAAATGTTTTTAAATGGTATGGAGAGACAAGAGTCCTTACAATGAATAAATACAGTATAGCCATGCAACATCATGTATTTTGTCTTGATGCCTAATTTTGGCTTTTCACACTGCTCTACACCTACTGCTTACAAGTGCCCTCAGCTGGGCATGCATCGACATGCCAATTATTCTCATCAGATCCATTAAGAGCAATGGTCAGTTATTTGTCCTCAATGTCTATACCTGATCCCACTAATTGCAACTCGTGTGAATAAGATCTTGAATTATGTGCACTGTTACAGGCAGAAGATTGAGGAAAAAAGAGAAAAAGGAACAGAACCTTACAGGCATAAGATATACTAAAAACCTTATACCAAACCACATATGTCTAGTCTAAGAACTGCATCGCTTAAACTGTTTTATTCTTGCTTAAGAATTTGCAGGATCAAATACAAGAATTAGTATCTTCTTCATTAATTGCACCAATACATAAACTTCGGTTTTCATAATACTTAATGCAACGTTCTGCAATACTGCCCCTAAGTACTAAGACACACATTTACCACATCATTGCGTAATTGCTTATCCAACTCTATGTAGCTTTCCTTTGAATCCACTGTAAAAATTCACGATTCTGAGATTTAGACTGAGAGAAGCGATGGATGGTTACCGAAACAGAATTGGCGGTGCCGTTGGTGGCGAAGGGAAGAGCATCCGGCCTTCGGAATTCAGAAAATTGACGTCTCCGCCATGGACTAGAAGCGGAAGTACTAGTAACGCCCGGCTTCAGGGAGGGAGAGCGGCTATAGCACGTGATGATACATGGTAAATTGTGGCCATGAACGGTGGAAACTACTCCTGAACGTGGAAAAACGGCATGGAAATCAGCGAGAATAATGGTTTCCATGGCTCTAGCGAGAAGCGTGTGAAAAGTGGAAAAACAAGAAATGGACGCAAGCAAGAAATCGACGACACCAGTGAGAGATATATGAAGGGAAATGAGATATTTTCACATTCCCGAGTAGTGTGTGTGGGTGGGTGTTCTCAACGGTACAATTTTGTGTGGGGGGACTGGAGAGTATATATTGATGCTATTTTTTTTTTTCTGTTAAGGAAAGCGCCAGAAAGGTGGTCGGCGAGGTCCTTAGGACGTGTTTGGCAGAAAATTACTGTTTCTAGATTTAAGAAAAAATTAACAGTAGAGAATCTTGTTGGTTAGTGCATTCTTTTTGGTACTGTCATTCTATATTTCATTTTGAGCTCGTTGGCTTATTTTGATAATTATATGATAAATGCATAAAATAATTTAATTTTAATATTTGATTAATTTCTCTTAATACAGTTATGGCCCAACATGCATATAAGGCCAAACTTAACTTATGTATGAAGGCCTTAGATATGATATATTTTCTAAATTAAATTGAAAATAAGTTATAATTTATCAAATAAAATAGTCATACCAAGCAAATAAGTAAAGTTTGATATCAAATTATTTAAAATATACAAATAAATATTAAATAAAATACACAATAACTCACTATTTATCATAATCATGTCTATCATACCTAATTCAAATACACCAAGTATTTATATGATATTATATAAAATTTGATTAAGTATCAATGATACAATACAAGTCAGTGGCATTAGATAACATACAAAAATGAGTATGTTCTAAAAGTAGAGGTCTCAAACAAGTGAATATGTAGTAACTAGATAGTGATCATCATGTAATAATATATTATGCACAAGTACCGATCAGCACTATTCAGTGCTCACACGACTTAAGTATTTCAAAACTTAATATGAGTTAGAATTTGAAAAACAAACTACATATTACAAGAATGAAGTAGGAACAAAAAGTGGCTCAATTTCATATCTAGATATCAATATTAGAGCCTACGTTTTTTTTTTTTTAATTATCAATATTTAGTGTTGTAATGATATTTTTCTATTTTGCACCAAACCTATTATAGAGGAGTGAAGGTAGAGTTGAATCCGCCCCACAAGTTTAATTTAATGAATCCATTGAGTTATTTCATGTTTGATGGCTAAGAAAAATTACTCTAATTGACTAATTAATAGCTAGAATATAACATCGATCCACCTTTTGCATCGTACCAAACACTTCCCTAGGATAAATGCAATTTGTCGGATCGGCTACAATATTTCGGCTGCTTGGACCCGCAAAATTATGCGCGGTGGCTAAAATGAGTGGCTGTGGATTAGTGTGCAACTGTACGCAATGGGATGAGTTAACCTATAAAACAGTATATACATTTCTGATTTCACATTCCAAAAATCGAGCTGGAGATATTTTGCCGTACGTTTGACAATCAAATAATGTATGGTTGGGTGGTCAATTTTCTTAGCGCATCGTTGTCACATATATATATAATTTAATTAAATAATTAATTAAATTAATAGTATTATTTTTATATTTATATATACAATTTAGAATTTAAATTCTTAATATATGTGTATGTAAAAATAAATTGAATGTATATATGGTTCAAGATGAAAGTATTCTAATAAGTATGCATATGTGTAAATAAAATAAAAATATGTATAAAATATTAGTAGTAATAATTAGTAAAAACACACACATTAAATTACACACACACACACACACACACATATATATATATATTATATAGTTTTGTATTTCTATCTGTAAATATATAACAATAACTACATTCAACAATAAGCAAGTATATATTATTTTATGTGTAAAGTATATTCTCTATGCTCCATTTTTATATTGCGGGCATAAATTTATATATGAGTTAATAAAAATTGAAAATTTTATGTATATTTATGTAATTACTTTCAAGAGCAATAGTCAAGACTGGTTATATTGTATTATTACTTTAGGCGATAAAGTATTTTTAAGTTAGAAAAAATCCTAAAAGAAAATAGAAGTGATAAATTTAAGATAAAGTATGATTGATATCGTATTATTACTTTAGGCGAAGATGATAAAGTATTTTTGGGTTAGGAAAATTCTTAAAAGAAAAATATGTGTGATAAATTTAAGATAAAGTATGCATTATAGATTACCAAAATGAACAATTCATATATATTATCATTTATGCATGAATTAAATGCTTTATTTTATATTTTATGCCACGTAAGTATGTTTGCTTGTATTGTAAAGTATTAATATATTCTCATAAAATTTATTTTTTTACACATCAAAAATCATGAATCAAATATATTCTCATTCCTCCACCTATATGGTCAACAATATTCACACAAAATTAATCCAAATAAATTTTTATTTGTACACAAAAATAAAATAAATATACTTTCAACCTTGAAATGTTGGAAAATTGAAATTATAAACTAGAAATATAAACAAATAACCCTAAAAATCTCATATTTTTTTCCTTTCTCAAAATTTTCTTCCTCCACCACATATTTATGCTACATTGGTATTTTTTTCCCTAAAAGTCATCACACCAACTTTTTATCTAATGAAAGGGTATCCAATCCACTAATCCCAATATGGATGGACCAACATTTGACTAAAGTAAAGCCAAAATTCACGAGAAAAATAGTGAATGAGAATAAAGTAAAAGAAACATGCATTGGGAAAAGAATATGTGCATATTTGCCAAAATAGGTAATTCTTTGAAATAACAATTTGTTTAATGTTAAACACATCAACCAAGTCTTTCTTTTTTAATGTGCCTATCTGTATTAAATATTTTACCCTTAGTTTTTTTGAGAAAACGTTGCAAATGACGAAATTATCCTTTCAATAATTTAATATTAGTCTATAATTGAAATTGACTCAATAAAATGAAAGTACAAACTGTACAATTAGATGCACATAAGGTGCACATAAAGAGCTCGTTGGGCATTTTGGATCCTCTATTTCAAACCATATTCCATCTTCTATTCTAACCTACTGTATTTTATGTCAAGTGTATCTGATTATCAATTAATTATTTTTATAAGAAAATATTTAATACACCTGTCATATTTTCATGGAGTGGAATATAGGATTTAAACCGCCATTCATGTTCTCTAACATAATAAGAGAAATTGATGTCATTGAACCACAAATCACTAGACAATATTTTACCCTTACTTAACAAATACCTTGCATGCATAACCTCCTAACTTTCTTGAAAAATTAGTGGATGATCTTTTCTTTGTATTGTCACTCGACAAAACTTTTTAATTGGTTTAAAGGTTTAGTAATTTCAAGTTCAAGATGAATACAAATATTCTTGTTGAATCTAATTGAGCATATTTAATCTATAATTAAATATTTTTATTAAAAAAATAATAAACTTAAATTTATTTATAATATAAAATAAAAGATAAAATATATATTAAAGAGGATCAACATAAACTCATCATACTCAGCACATATAGAATTGAAACGTAAAGTTGAAAATTCTCTCAAAAGTCACACGAAAATGCCTAAGTTGTTATCCTACCGCATGACATCCTTGAACACCATTTGTTTTTTTATAACTCTTGAATTAAACTTTACAACTTTTATAAGATGTTGTGTTTTATTTTTAAAAATAAGTTCTTAAATTATTCCGAAAGAACGAAGTCTTAAATTTTAGAAAAAATGTTAGCAATAATAATTTTATAGTTAATATGATTAAAATTAAATGAGTTTGTCATTTTACAATGTGTTAGAAATTCGTTATTTTTGAAAAAATTCTATAAGATATTAATAACTTATTTTGATAGTTTATGAACTTAATATTTAAAATTTTTACCAAAGTTTCTATAATATGATATAAACTCATTCAACACTCCTTTAATCACTAATTTCATTTGTTTTGTTGTTTGATTGAGTTAAAAATTTTTGGTAAGAAAGTAAGTTATATTGAACTTAATAATTTGAAAATAAATACTACTAAGAGAATACTAAAACATAAATTCTTTTTTTTTTTTTTTAATTTGGATCAAGTAAATATAAATATTAAAACATAAATTCGATGATGCATAGATGCTTGCTTGACTGGAGGAATGGAATGGGATTTTGCCTTGCGTATCTGAATCCAATCCCTTATGATCAAAGGTAAACCTTATTGGATAAGAAACGTGTCTTCGTCGGTGCTTTTCCTGTTCCATCATTTGGTTTCAATCCATCCAAATATACATGGCATCTCGTGTTGATACGGTATAGAAATGGAGTTAGAGTCTTTCGATAGTTAATAGAATTTTGAGTTCTTTTTTTTCCCTTTTTTTTTCCCCCCAAAGTGCAAAAATTTCTCAATTTTTAAATCTTTTGTAAATTAGTTGTTGTGACACGCCGTCCTTGCGTGTATATTAGTTTATCATATTATTAATACAAAATTATATTAATAAATAGAGTATTCATTTTTTTACAGTGTATATTAACAATAATCACATCAATAGCATACAATAGTAATTATCTATTAATATAAACTTATATTTAACAACTTATTTCTACATAAAAAATTTAAAATTATTAAATATATCTACCTCTACATTCTATAAATTTTGTTATTATTTTTTCACTATATTATTTGTGTTTTTAATGTTAAATTAAGTGATAAATTCACTTTTGAGATTAAATTGAAAATTAAGGGTAAAATTGGTAAAACTAATTTTGGTGTAGCATGGCGTAACCGTCACTTTGAGTGTGTAAAGGGCCTTTCTTTTTTTATAAAGTCTAGATAATTTTTCATGCACATTTTCTCTTTGAAACTTAATATTTGTAATATTTTTCTTTAGTGGCTTCGACCCATTAGTTTTGATGTGGATTTGGTGGCCTTATTTATTTAATTCATAGAAAATTGTGATTGATAAATCATAATTAATCACTTATTTTTACCTTGAATTCATCCTCGATTTAGGGTTATGATGGGTGCAATTGAGATTGCTTTGGTCCTCATGTCGCTCTCGTTAAAGTCATAGGCCCACACAACTGGATTCAACGATAATTAATCACTTATTACTTTGCCGTTCGATTCATGCCTCAAGATTGCCACTAGTATTTGGTCGAAAAAATTTACTTTGGATTTTCTACACATTTTTATGAATTCTAGACCAACTAAATATGACAACTTGAATTAGTCAAAAAAAATAAAAAATTGACAACTTGAATTTAATAAAATTATTTTTGTTTAAAAATATGCGAAGCTACAATTTTTTTAACAATTCCAATTCAAAATTTTAAACTTGTAAGAAAGATTCTCAGAATTAATTTATCATCTATAAGTCATAGTTGGCAATTCAATGCAACAAGTCAGAGGTCCAAAATATCTATTAATAGTATATAAGATGATAGATTTTGGGTTGATTAATAATTTATTAAATTTGGCATTAAGCGTTCGGCACTGCGGCGATCATCATAAAAACGTTTTTTGACCACTGCAAGAGTCGCTATTTAAATTTCCAGCATGCAGAAAAGGACGCTTATCTCCGAGCACGTCATTTCGGACAACCAATAAGGGCCCACCTCCCTAATCGTGCGGAGCCTATCTCGTAGCATAGATTATCTAGGTTTTGAGTGCGCGCATCTAATCCCTTACCCACCGCCCACTATAAATAACGCCGCCCTACATTTCCCGGAATTTTGCGGTGCGCAGTTCAAACCTGCCCTCCAAATCTCTCTCCTTTTACTATCTACGCCGCTCCCCGGCGTCGCCGCCCGTCGTTTCTGGCGGTGATTTTTCCACCCCTCCGTCGGATCTCCGACCTATGAATCCTTCCCTCTCCTCTCTTTATTGAAAAACCTCAAAAAAGAAAAAAATTCGAAAATCTTGCGAAAAAATTCCAAAATTCTTAGTCTGGTTTTCTTTCTGGCTTTTGGTCAAATTACTTTGAAATCTATTTGTGGCTTTCTTTTTTGTTCCCCCTTTGATTCTGAAAATAAAAAGAGGAGAGGGAAGTGATTAGAAAAAAAAAAAAACAAAAAAAATTAGAAAACTCTTTGAAAAGGAAAAAAATCCTCTACCTTTTTAGGGTTTCTCTTTTTCTGAATTGGGATGGCGGCGCAGGTTCAGATGCAGCCTCAGGTGCAGGTTGTGAATGCGGCGTCATCAGGTGGCGCCCCATTTGTGACCTCGCTGTACGTCGGCGATCTCGACGCAAACGTCACCGATTCCCAACTCTATGATCTGTTCAGCCAGATGGGGGATGTGGTGTCGGTCAGGGTTTGCAGGGATTTGACTACCCGGCGCTCGCTCGGATATGGCTACGTCAACTATGGCAATCCTCAAGATGGTTCGAACTCTGTGTTACAGTACATTATATCCACTAATTTACGTGATAACTTAATCTGGGCGGTTTTTGGTTGTCTCTGATGAATGTTTATTCAACTTTTATCTGCTGCTTTATTTTACTCCTAAAATTTGCAAATTGTAAGTGGTATTGGATGATAACTTTTATTTAAGTGATAGATGATAATATTAACCTTGCATTTTCTGATGGTTTTGCACTTCAGAATATAGTATGATTTAAAAATTCTCAGTTCTATAATCTTTCAGGTTTCAAGCCTGACACGTAGACTGAAAATGAGAATTAGAAAAAGTTCTATGTTGCCTAAGCCTACAACAAAGCTGAGCAAAACATTTTTAGAAACTTTGATTAATGATGAACAGCGTTTTACCATGGTTTATTTTGGGACTGTCTTCATTGAGCTAGAAGAAAGAGGGAAAGGTTATGGTGATTTGTGTGATAGAGATGCTGCTTCAGAATTTGATTCTCAGTGTTGGCTTTCATACCATAACCAATCGTGCGGAGCAATTTGTATAAGATATCTTTTTTTTGCTCTTTGGATATAGTAAAATTCAGCTTTCAGTTTATTAAATATTCATTTAATTTTGCAAGTGATTGGATGATTTCTTCAGTAAAATAAGCCAAGCTATCTGATTTGCATGAGGTTTAAGTCTTAAGAAGATAGCCATTGATAAGAAAGTTGCAATTGACTTTTATACCTTGATGTCTTCATTATTTTGAGGAGGTGACAAGGCCTTCAAGAATTGAGAAAATGAAAAATGTGATGGGTTATGTGTTCCAACTCTTCTATGACTGATAGCTATTTTGCTCTTACTCCTGTGATAGAGAACTATGCTATTCTTTTAAATGCATGGAGAACATACTTGACACCTGGAGAAGTGTATGGTCACCTTCTCCCATATGCTGCTATGGTCACACAATTACAAATAACAACTGCAAATAGCATTTGGTATACATTTTAAAATTTTACCATTTTGATTTTAATTTCATTGAGCATACCATAGGAATAAATCAGATGAAGATGATATTGTAGTTTGCCATGTTGAAGAACCTAGTTTTGGAGGTTTGATGAGATTGAAATTTGTATACATATTTGTATCTGGTGCTCTTAACCATATCATGTGACCTAGATGGCTCATTTTTTAGTTAGGTTACATTATATTGTATAAATTATAATCAAATTTCCCTTTAGCTGCTTTCTGAATCATAGATATGAAGGAGAATCCTCGTCTGCCCTAGCGCCACGCCTAACTGGTCTTTCCTTATGTGTGTTGCAGCTGAGAGAGCATTAATGGAACTGAACTTCACTCCTCTCAATGGAAAACCCATCAGGATAATGTATTCTCATCGAGACCCCAGCGTGCGCAGAAGCGGTGCTGGAAATATATTTATTAAGGTATTATTTCCTCTCTTTTTTAATTTGCAGTTGGATCCACAAGATAACAACTTCCTGAATGTCTCGTCTAAGCTACTGCCATTGATTGAGATATGATTTCTTCCTGGTAGAATTTGGACAAGGAAATTGACCACAAAGCTCTGCATGAGACATTTTCTTCCTTTGGTAATATTCTCTCATGCAAAGTAGCGACAAATTCTTCTGGTCAGTCCATGGGTTATGGCTTTGTGCAATATGCTAGTGAGGAATCTGCGCAGAAAGCTATCGAGAAGCTCAATGGCATGTTATTGAATGGAAAACAAGTGTACGTGGGACCCTTCCTTCGCAAGCAAGAACGAGAGATGTCAATCGACAAGACAAAGTTTACTAATGTGTTTGTAAAGAATTTGTCTGAATCAAAATCTGAAGAAGATCTTCAAAAGATATTTGGTGAATTTGGACCAATCACCAGTATAGTGGTGATGAGAAATGGAGATGGAACATCAAAATGCTTTGGGTTTGTCAACTTTGAGAATGCAGATGATGCTGCTGGAGCTGTTGAGTCTCTTAATGGCAAAAAAATCGATAACAAGGAATGGTACGTTGGGAGAGCCCAAAAGAAATCTGAGAGGGAGGTAGAATTGAAACACCGCTTTGAGCAGAGTGTAAAGGAAGCAGTTGACAGATCACAGGGGTCAAACCTGTATGTCAAAAATCTAGATGATAGCATTGGCGATGATAAACTTAAGGAATTGTTCTCTCCATTTGGTATGATAACATCGTGCAAGGTTAGTGGATGGTTCTTGTCATCCTCCATTATTACTATTTTCACAAAATCACTTTGTCTATAACTACCATTTTTGCTTGAATATCTTTATAGGTGATGCGAGATCCAAAAGGAATTAGCAGAGGATCAGGCTTTGTTGCATTTTCATCACCTGAAGAGGCTTCTAGAGCTGTGAGTTTACTCCTATATGTTCTATTCACTTATGCCTTTTCACCTGATTATCAACTAATGAAAGAAACTTTTATCATTATTTGTTTCTTAGCTTTCTGAAATGAATGGCAAGATGATTGTTAGCAAACCTCTTTATGTTGCACTTGCTCAAAGGAAAGAAGATAGAAGAGCACGGCTACAGGTATTTTTGAAGGTGTTTTATGCCCTTTTAATGTACTATTTAGGAGCATGGAAACGAGAATGAAGAACTAATGGTTAAAAATAACCTTGCCCAAGTGTCTGATAGATTAATGAAGAACTAATGGTTAAAAATAACCTTGCCCAAGTGTCTGATAGATTTCCTCCCTGTTTGAAGGGCGTTCTTGTTCTCTGTCATTTAAGTTGATTGAGCACAAACTATATGCTCATCATTTTGATAGTGCATTGTGAATGATTACATGAAAATGTTGATTTCCTTATGATTTTATCCAGGCTCAATTTGCTCAAATGAGGCCAATTACAATGGCACCTACTGTCACACCTCGTATACCCATGTATGCTCCTGGTGGTCCTGGTCTGGGGCAACAAATATTCTATGGACAACCTCCACCTACCATTATGCCTCCCCAAGTAATGATATTCTTCGCATGCTTCTTTTACGATTCTGATGTCAATTTAAATTTAAAAGTTGAGATAAAGTTCTTCTGTAACATTTGTCTTAATGCTATGCTTATGTGAACTGATGTTGATGGTTGTGCTAATTATTTATTATGCTTTCGAGATGGGGAGGGCTGTTGGAATTAGTAAAAAATAAATTGGTAGGTTATGTCTAGTTCTGATTTCTGATGTGAAGAACGCATTTGTTTTGCCTCTTTATCATTTTCTGAAAATGTTTTGACAATAAGAACTCGCAATTTTCTGCTGTATTTTGAAATCCTATTCCTATGTTATCAAACCCTACCCAACCCCCTCCTCCAATTTCCATAAAACACATCACCATTATCAGAGAATATTCTCTGAAAATGTGCAAACCAAGTAGGTTTTATGCTTTCATTTGACTAATGACTATAGTTTTCATTGTAGCAACTTAGCGATTCACTGTTATTAGATTTGCCCATCTTCAACTCAAGTATGCCAGGCAGCCCGAAACTGAATCTGAAATGCATATTTTCCTATGAATGACCTAACTGATATGAGTTTAGGGCAAATTTCATGACCCAAAGGTTCTATAGCATATTTTTTATTCCTACTCTTTCTTTCCAGCCTGGATTTGGGTATCAACAGCAACTTGTACCTGGTATGAGACCTGGTGGGCCTCTGATGCCGAATATGTTTATGCCTATGGTCCAACAAGCGCAGCAGGGTCCACGTCCTGGTGGAAGGAGAGCCAATGCTGTTCCAATGCAGCAGGGCCCACAGCCAGTTCCCGTAATGCAGCAGCAGGTTTGTGGCACTTCGACTTGTGCGTCTTTTTGCCGTTAGACCTTTTCTGTACTGTTTACTTATTTCTTTTCTGCAGATGGCTCCAAGGGCACGTGGTTATCGCTACCCTCCTGGACGTGGCATGCCTGATGTTTCCTTGCAAGGTGTGGCTGGAGGGATGCTTTCTGTCCCATATGAAATGGGTGGCTTGCCATTGCGTGATGCAGGAATGTCTCAGCCAATTCCCATTGGAGCTTTGGCATCCGCACTTGCAAATGCTTCTCCCAACGAACAGAGGACGGTGAGCATCTACTTATATTCCTTCATTTACGAGTTTCTTTTGTAGGCTGATCTACCACCTAGTATAAGACCCTATGTTATTCCAATTCATATCTGATCGTAGCCTTTCCCAGTATGTTGGTTCAAGCAGTTGCCAAACTGTTATATTCTTTCTCCCACGAGTGATCAATTTTGAAGTCATTTGAGCTGCTCTAGAAATATATTGTTTGCTGTCTTTATGAACCAATTGATCATGAAATAAATCTAAAAACTAATTTTAGAAAATAAATATATTGTTTCCCATGTTAGAAACTAATTTTAAAATATACTTTTCAGAAACCATTAGAAACATTTGCAAGTGGACCTGAAATTTTATTTTTCATTGTTTGGATATTCTGCCACTATTATGAGCTGATTGGGTACGTGTCATAGCTTCTATTTTCATTCCCTGTTAATGTGCTTAAATTCTGTTTTTGTTATGCAGATGTTGGGCGAAAATTTATACCCACTTGTGGAACAATTGGAGCCTGAGACAGCAGCTAAGGTGACGGGCATGCTTCTGGAAATGGATCAGACTGAGGTTTTGCACTTGTTGGAGTCACCAGAAGCTCTTAAAGCTAAGGTTGCAGAGGCTATGGAGGTCCTGAGGAATGTGTCTCAGCAGCAGGCTGGCAGTCCAGCTGAGCAGTTGGCTTCATTGTCCTTGAATGAATGATCTTGTTTCTAGATCATATGCGAGATAAATCAAACAACACCGGTGTGGAACATTATCCCTCTAAATTATGATCGTTAAGGGCACTGATAGTATGTCTTTCATGTGTGAGCTTTTGAAGCTTGTGGCATTATTTGTTCTGCTGATATTGCGCAGTTGGCTTATTGGACATTATGTATGGCTATTATAACTTACGTGGTGTGGATTTTTATTCAATTTGTGTGGCGCTTTTGAACGTAGATTTTCATGTTTTATTTGTTTGTTGGCTTATATTATGTATGTTGTAATTTTTCCTGCTTGGTTTTGGTGTTTTGAGGGAACTGGGTTTAGCGTTAAAGGTACCCCTGGAGGTTCCTGATATGAAAAAGGAAGGGTATCTGGAGGTAGAGAGCTTTGGCTGTGTTCACTAGCATTTTGGAAAAAAATTTCCCAACTCCCAAAATAATCCAAAAAATCATACACATTCTCCAATTATTTTCTCAAAACACAAAAAATTTTCAGAATTTAATCTCAACAAAATTGTACACGCTACAATAGCCTTATCTTCACCTTGTTTAATACTAAAGTATATATATATATATATACACACACACATCATCAAAGTATATATATATACGTACACATTACATAAAAAATCAATTCCTTCCTATAAATTTTATAAAAAAGTAATTGATTTGATATTTACAGTAAAATTTGTTTCTTTAAACAGACAAACAATTCATTCTCAATTTATTTTCTCTATTTTTCAAAAATATAAACAAATAATTGACACTTTCTTCAAGTATTTTTTAAAAAATTTATTCTCCCAAAACTAAAAAAAAAAAAATTGACCGAAATGCTAGGAAACAAGCCATTTGATTCTTGAAATCCATGTAGTACACATCCACAAATTCAAGCGGGCCCCTTTCAATAATTTGTTTCTTGCATCCGACTTGTGGATTATGACAAGGAAAGGATTGAGAAGAATGTTTTTTCTTTAGGAAAATATGAAGAAAATCTAGCCCTTACTATATATATATATATGTAACCAAAATGCTCAGTTATTATTTTTTTAGGAAAATATGAATTTATAAATGTAACCAAAATGCTCTGTTATTAATTTTAATGAAATGAATATATTGAGAAAAGAAAAAGTAGTTTTTTTGTATTTTTACTTTTTGCACTTCATTTGCATTTTGCTGGAAACTGGGTTGAAATGGGAGCAAGTCATGATGCAAAGCCGTGAAAAGGGGAACGTAAGGTAAATTTCAGCGCACCTTCTATGATTATTTTGGCACATTACATAAATAACTTAAAAACATTTCACCCCCTAAACTTGAAAACATCGAAGTACTTTGCCCCTCAAATGATCTTTTAGGTGAATTATGTGATCAAAAAATTGGGGTAAATTGCATTTTTGGTTCCAAAAAATTAGACTCATTTGGACTTTAGTTACATTCTTTATGACTTTCGCACGTTGCATTCCATAAGTGCATTTTTTTTGCAATTTAAGGACCACAACGGCTTTCCGTCCAATAATTAATGGAGCAATCACGTGCCACTCACATGGCCATTAAATTGTTGCTTTTTTAGTCCCATAAGTAATGTCCGTTTGTATTTTTGGTTCCAACGATAGTTCCAATAATTTTTTTTGAAGTTTTAACAATTTTTCTTCATTACATTCAACATCCTAAACAACCAAAGTATCACTTGTTTTGTTTTTTCACACATTTAAGGGTCTTTCCAAGCAAAGAAACCATATCTATTATTCATGGAAGCACAAACATGAAATCTCCTATTTGAATTTTCATTTGCCCATGAGGTTTTCAATGAAGATGGTGTGCCACAAAAATAAATAGCACCTTCACTTGCAACTATTTTTCTTTATTCTTCTGCGAAAATTTATTGGAGCTATCGTTGGGACCAAAAATGCAAATGGGCCTAATTTATGGGACCAAAAAAACAACAATTTAATGGCCACGTGAATGGCACGTGACTGCTCTGTTAATTATTGGACGGAAAGCCCTTTTGAGTCCTGAAATTGCAAAAAAATTGCACTTATGGAATGCAATATGCGAAAGTCATAAAGAATGAGACCAAAATTCAAATGGGTCTAACTTATGGAACAAAAAATGCAATTTACCCAAAAAATTGAATGCGATTTATGTTTTGTTAAAGGCTATTTCCGTTATTTTGATCTCTTCACACTAAAAAGAAAATTCATGTACCCAACTTACATGGGGAAAAAGATAGACGCTAAATGATAAACGCCTTTGTTCCTTATTGAAAATATAAAAAGGGCAAACAAGAAAATATAGTAATTTTATATATATAGATAAATAAGTTGGTTTCACAACATGCAAAACATTAACTGGCATTAGCATATAGAACTCATCTCATCCTAGTATAATTAAACAAAGATATTTCAAAATATGTACTATCATTACACATTCAACCACGTATAAGGTTTGAAGTTTTATCTTTTCCTTAGTATTTCCGTGATTCTCTACTTTTCAATTTGTAGCTATATACATATACTTACTTATGTATCTCATTTAAGTTTACCTAACTCTTAATTTGTGAGGTAAATTGTGATGGTACTTATAATATTCAAGAAAATATTAAAATAATAATATGAACCAAATACTCTTCATAATTATTAAATTCTTTTTCTCTTTTTTTTTTAAGCGAAAAAAGATGAAAATGACGAGAATAGCTTGGTACGTGAAAGTCACATGCTAATGTTTTAATCACAGTTACGAAGCAAAGTATTTGGATAATTTTAAGTTAAAAGGGTGAACTGATTTTAAATTATTTTCAAAAAGATAACGTACCAAAACGAACAAATTTGTGTGTGAATTGCTATTTGCCATATAATCAATCTGCTAAGTTGAGGGAGAGGAGAAACCAATGAAACTACACGGAAAATGTGGAGAAAATAAGGAGAAAAAATTTAATAAACGAATTTGGACAAAGCCATTAGTACATTTGATATTAGATTTCGACTTCTACGAGAAAACCCCAAATTTCGTGGACTAAGTCTTTAACCCACGACGCTGTTGGGAAAGGAATCAGACACTTACTTACCTCTGAATTCAGTTGTAGCTTTCTAGGAAGTTGCAATATGATCGGTTTAAATCAATTTATTCTATTTTCTATTTGATATGTTATTCTATTTTATAAATATATGAGTTATGATATGTATATTATATAGTTTTTTATAAAAATAATTAATTAAAAATTATATACATGTGACATAAATACAGTATGTTGAAATAAAAGAAGGAATATAGAATGGGACGAAGGATTCAAAATGCAACTCGACTCCAACTCTATCTGTCCTCTAAATATTAGGGATGGCAATAGAACGGCTAAAACCCAAACCCGAATTCAATTTGTTCTAAATGAGATGGGTTTGGGGTGGTTTAACGGGGTATGGGTCAAGGTATGTGGCATGATTTTCATAACTCGAAGTATCCCGCCTTGTAATCCCACCCCAGACATGCTCCATATAAATTATACATATAATAATAAATATATTATATATAATTTATTTTATATTTTTTAGATTAAGAACAATTTGAATATTTTACTGATTGTTACTTTAATTATACTCTTATCTCATATTTTGCTTATAGAATCTTATCTTGTTTACATGAATTTTTTATTTTTGTATTTGAAATTTGAATTTTAATTATTGTCAAATGATTTTTTGATTTGATATATTGACTGATTTTGATTTTTTTAATTCTTTTTCATTTGGGGGGTTAACGCCGCCAACCCGACGGGACGAGATATGGTGGGGCGGGATGAGGTGTGGAGCGAAATAAAATTTAGCGGGATGAATTATGAGTTGAGTCAAACCCGCCTCATTGTCATTCCTATTAGATAGTCGATATTCTTTGTTTAACTCTATATATCTAGCGTTTTAAAGATGCCTATATCCGTGAAATTCTTCGACGGAGTCAGTGGACAACATGTCGTGAGAATGACGAGTGGAAAAAAATAACATAGTTATTTTTTCACATACTAGATAATATAATAAATTAATCATGTGTAGAAACTTCTTAAAATTAAATAAAAAATTCAAGCAATTTCAGATATTTTTCTCTATTTAGGGTGCAATGAGATCGAATCAAATTGAGTTTGAGGAAATATCTTGAACGTGAATTCAAGTTCAACTCGATTAAATTCTATTTTAAAATGACATTGAATAATTACGAGCTTAAGCTTTTCTTATGAGCTTGAACAACTGTGGCTTGGAGGTCAAACTCGAAAAAAAATATATATATATATATATAAAGAATTTTAAATGGTATACCATTCACAAACTTTGATTTCGAGTTTAAAATAAGATAATAGTAATATAATATATATCTATTATTAGAATAAAAATATTAAATTATATTCTGCTTGTAAGCTTCAAGCATATAATTGTTCGAAATAAAGATCGAGCTCGAATATCCATGTATATAATATTTGATAGAATATATATAAAATGTGGTATAAATACAACTACTAAATATTTTTCTTATTTAGATATTAAATTTTGCAAAAGAAATCAAAAATGCACAAAATATTATTATTTTGAATTAAGAAAAATCTTTAATATTTTCCCACAATTTGAGTCCTAGTACCCTTCTTCTACAAGAGTTTGAAGTGCACTATATTTCATCACGTCACCAACTCAGCACACGAACACGTCACCGTATCGGGTGGGACCCACTGTCCACAACTATAAAATCTGCCGCTCAAACTCTCAGAGTTTTACAGGGCGCTGGTGGTGCGCTTGTTCATCCTCAAATTCAATTTCCTCTCCCCATTCTCCGGCGAAGCGCAGCCGGAAGATCGCCTTTCTCCGCCGGTCTATCTTGCTCTGTCCACCTTCTTTCTATCTTCTTCAATTTAACCAAAAAAAAAAAAAAAGCATCAAAAGTTGAATAAAATTCATATCTTTTTACTTCTCGTTCTGATTTCAGTATTAAAAAAAAGGGAAAAAAAAAAAACTATTTTACTCATAGAGACATGGAGACGGAAGCGACTGCTTCGGCGGATAGAACGACGGCGGAGTCTGTAACAGCGCTTTACGTCGGTGACCTTGACGCCGGCGTGACGGCGGAAGAGCTACACGGCCTGTTCGATCGGATAGGCGATGTGATCTCCGTTAAAATATGTGTCGATCAATCTTCTGAACGATCGCTTGGATATGGCTATGTCAACTACAGCAATCCTCAAGATGGTATGTATGTATATAGTTTTACTCTTCATCATCAATGAACGAATTACTTGAGTGATGATATTTCCCAATTTACTTTTAATTTTTATTTTATATTACAGCTGTTTGGAAGTGCCTTTTTATGACTATAAAAGTAAATTTTGGAATGTTAATATTCCTGTTCAAGTTACTCTGCAGTTGCCTTTATTGATGATCCATGTTTGTTTATATTTTTTGCTGATTGTGACTTATGGATTATTTGATTTTTCAGTTTGAAATTGAAAAGTTGATAATTGTTGTTTATTTATATGTGTTGAATTAAGGAACTGATGATGGCTTTTTTTATGAAAATCTGATGTATAGATAGCTTTGTTGAAGTTGAACAAATAAATAGAACTAATTTAAGTTATTGAGTATGAGGGAGAGAAATTTAAATTTACTGCCTTGGTAAATATGATAATAATTAATTAACTTTTCTTCTTTATACTATGTGAATCTTGCAATTTTTGTGAAGTTCTTATTTTGGTACATTTAGAAGTTCACTTTTTTCTTTAAAAAAATATTAATTTTTTTTTTAAAAAGCATTAAAAAAGTGTTTAGTCTTAATAGCATCAGCTGTCGGTTTGTCCTTTCCCTTTTCTTGTTATTTTTCACAAGGGGCCGGAATTGTTTCCTGAGTTCTTACATTCGACAAAACCAATGAAAGGGAGAAATACTTAAATCATGGGATTGAGAGAATGTCTTGTGTTAATGGTTCATCGTCAAATCCATTTGACAAATAAAAACTTGTAGGAATATTCTCAACTTTTTTTGGGATTGTGTATGCAGTTATTCGGTTGAAGTGAGTGTTTAAATAAATTATCAACACAATTTACAATTTTCTATTTATCCATATTATATGAAAATTTATTCCTTTTAGTTTAGTACAACTAAAAAGATAAGAAAACCAGGAATCTAATTCTCTTGAGCTAATATTCTCAGTTGACCTATTATAAAGCAGCTAATGTAATAACTAGTATGTAGGAAAAATATTTTTATTGCAATTTAAGAGTATAGTAAAAACTTTTATTTCTCTTGCCACCACCTTTCCTTTTTCTTTCTTTTTTCCCCCTTTTCACATTAGTAAACATTCTTTACTTGTGTTTATTATAGCTGCAAAAGCCATAAAGGAACTAAACTTCACTTCTCTAAATGGAAAATGTATTAGAATTTCATATTCTAATCGAGACGCTACTCTGCGTAAAAGTGGTGCTGGAAATATATTTGTTAAGGTAATCATACATATCCTTTAATTCTTTATATATTTATTTAATTTTTTATACTTCTATTCATCTCTACTTTGATCTTGACTTCTCTATTATTTTTTTCCTAATAAAATTTGCAGAATTTGGATAAACAAATTGACCATAAAGAATTGCATGAATTATTTTCACCATTTGGCAACATCATATCATCCAAAGTTGAAATGGATGTGTCTGGTCAATCGAAGGGCTACGGATTTGTGCATTATAATGCTGAGGAAGCTGCCCGGAATGCTATTGAGCAGCTAAATGGTATGTTGTTGCATGGGAAAGAGTTATTTGTCGGACCTTTCATCAGCAAGCAAGATAGGGAGATGTCCGTTGAAAAAAATAAGTTCACCAATGTATTTGTGAAGAATTTTTCTGAATTGACAACCGAAGAAGACCTGAAGACAATATTTGGTGAATTTGGACCAATCACTTGTGCAGCAGTGATGCGAGATGAAGATGGAAACTCAAAATGCTTTGGGTTTGTCAACTTTGAAAACACAGAGGATGCTGCTAAATCAGTTGAAGCACTCAATGGTCAAGTATTCAATGGCAAAGAATGGTATGTTGGAAAAGCACAAAAGAAATCTGAAAGGGAACGAGAATTAAAGCTCCGTCAGGAGCAGACTGCAAAGGAGGCAATTGAAAGATCGCTTGGGCTGAACAATCTCTACGTAAAAAATTTGGATGATAACATTGACTCTAACAAGCTCAAGGAATTGTTCTCTCAATTTGGCACAGTAACGTCATGCAAAGTTATGTGCGATCCAAAGGGAATAAGCAAAGGATCAGGCTTTGTTGCATTCGTAACAAGCCAGGAGGCTTCAAGAGCAGTACGCCATCATTTATTTTATTCTACTTGAGAGTTGAGACATCATTTTACTCCCATTGAGCAAAAAATCAGTCATTTTTGTTTGTTTTGTAGATCTCAGAAATGAATGGCAGGTTGGTGGGCAGAAAGCCTCTTTATGTTGCTATTGCAGAAAGAAAGGAAGCTAGAAAAACACGGCTACAGGTATTTCCTCTGATTTTTTTCTTTCATTCATTCTATGCATTCTAAAGAAAGCCTAAGTTGGGTAGCAGAATGTAGTAATGCTCAAAATATGGGAAGTTCTGGACTAAACCTGATTATTTTTTTCCGTTCTTGATCACTCATGTTTAACATATATAATGAACAAATAAATGAAGTTACTGATTTTGTCATATAACCAGGCTCTGTTTTCCACTGTGCGGCCAAGTTCGATTCTACCTGCAGTTACTCATATGCCTATGTACCCTCCTGGTGGTCCTACCAGCCTGGGCCAACAAATGTTCTATGGGCAAGCTCCACCTGCTATTTTTCCTCCTATGGTAATTTATTTATTTCATCAAAGTTCTATTTTCAATTACTGAAACACTTTCTCAAAGTGTTTTTTAATTATTGTTATACTGTATCACATCTATACTTCAGATAGCATACATTAACTTTTTTTAAAGAGAATTAAAATTGTAGCTAGTTTTTGAAATGCACATTTTTCAAAACAAACTGAGGAATTTAAGTTCAACTATAAGGTGGATAGTATTTATCATCTTCAATGTTGTTAGACTAGATGCTAATCTTTTTTAACATATTTAATATCAGCCTGGATTTGGCTATCAACAACAATTACTTCCTGGTGTGAGGCCTCATGGAACTGCTATTCCAAATATCTTGCGGCCTATGGTTCAGCATAGTTTGCAGGGTCCACGTTCTGGTGCCACATGTCCACGCAGTGATCTTGTGCAGCAGAGCCAACCGTTGATTTCTACGATGAATCAGCAGGTTAATGGCATTTTCACTTATAACTTAAATTTTCTCTTTTAGAACTTCTATTACAATTCATCTCTCATCTGTCACAGATGCTTTTAAGGGAAAATGCATTTCGTCTTCAACAAGGATATGGCCCGTCTAACACTAGCGGCCAAGGTAGCACTTCAGGCATGCTTTCTTCACCACATGAAATCAGCTCCTCGCCGGTCCATGACAGGAGAATATATCGATCAGTTCCTGTTGAAGCTTTGGCATCCGCACTTGCAAATGCTTCCCCTACTGAACAGAGGACAGTAAGGACTTCTCTTCTTTAATTGTTATTTACACATTCCCTGCAACAAGAATACATTTTAAGTCTGTAGTCTGATTGTCTTGGTGTTAGCAAATAATGCTCAAATTTACTCTACACTTGGTTAGCTGCAAATATTCCTGTTGGAATCCCCAGTTTATATCTATTTGTTAACAACTGTTTTTTTGATTGTTGGTTGCTTTGGACGATAATTTTCTCAAAAAACAAAAATATAACTTCAGCACTATTATAGCCATTCCGAAAAGTTTATCTTATACAAGTTGGCAGTTTTTTCGTCAAAATGTGAAACAACCATCAACTATTTTTTCATTAATGTAAAGACATCCTTGTAATAGAATTAGTGAGCCATACTTAGGTTTTTCCTTAAACTAATATTGTTTTTCTTTCTTTTGAGAATAAATTATACCTACTATTATTGCTTTTGCAAATTGATATCTGAGGTGTAATGATGGTTGGGGACTCCTTGAATTTGGTTTGCAGATGTTGGGTGAGAATTTATACCCATTTGTGGAAGAGTTGGAACAGGAAATGGCAGGTAAGGTGACTGGTATGCTTTTGGAAATGGATCAAACGGAAGTTCTACACTTGCTTGAGTCACCCGGAGCTCTTAGAGCTAAAGTTGTGGAGGCCATGGAAGTCCTACGAAATGCACCTCCGGAGTAGGCCAACAGCCTCAATGGAGCAATTGGCTTCATTAGTAGTGAATGAAGGGTTTTTTTTTTTTTTTTTTTTTTAAATTTTATTTTGGGTGAGTCCCTCAAGAATGTGAATAAATGAACTTATGTGAATTATTTAATAGTTTGGTTTTCATACATCATCATCATCATCATCATAATAATAATAATAATAATAATAATAATTATTATTATTTTAATTTTTTATTTTTGACAATCTCAAAGTTTCTTCAAGTGGGAGAGCACTAGTTTTTTGTTCATTCAAGTCCGATTTTCTAAATCTTGGCATGTTACCGAATTTTTTAGGTAAAATTGCTCCATTGAGGCTGTTGGCCTATTCTGGAGCAGTTGCATTAAATTGCTCCACAATTGTGCTTTGCATTAAAAACAATCATGAGTAGTTGCATGAATTTTCTTAAATCATATTATTTTATGCTATTATCATTAAAATATGACTGTCTGAATTTTTGCTTAAGGTCCGTACTTCTCACAATTTTCAACAATTGTAATTTACCGATCATTTTATTCAATAATTGACCAAATACTAATGTTAATATATTAATTGAATAAATTTATGTTAATTATATCATGATGTTTCTATAAAATAATGCGTCCTAATCAATTTAATTTGCCCATTTAAATTGCGATTAGTTGGAATAACGATAAAGAAAAATAGAAGGAAGGATGGATTAATTTTTGAGTCCGATTGAATTTAATGGTTTCCATAGAGAGATCGAACATGCATAAATTAGTCTCAGAAATTATTCGGATAATTATGCAACCAAGTCGACATCCAATAATTAGATAAATGGTAAATTCAAAATCAAATAAGTTCACACACAACCATATTATGTATCCTATATATTGATTTTCATATAATATAACACAAATAAGTCATCATTTCCAAGAGAATTGAACTTTTAGCTAGATTTTGAAATTCATAATTTTTTAAAAGAAGTGAGAGACTCAAGTTCAAGTATCTTTAATGAAATAAATAGTGTTTTTTATCACCTTCAAGTGCATTGAGAGTAGACATTAACTAATTTTTTTTATTTTTATATTTTAACAACGAAATGAGGCCTATTGGAAATCCCATTCCAAATGTCCCATAGCCTATGGTTCATAATCTATAGTTGACATCTTGGAAGAGATGTATGGACAATGATGTTATGTAGCAAAGCCAAATAGTATATAGCTCATAATTTATTTTCTTTTTTAACACCTCTATTCATAATTATGTTCTATATTATAAATGTTTTCAAAGAGAAATGAAAAATGAATATGATCTTATAGTCTAAATATAGATTATCTTGTATTTTAGTCCAAGATAATACCATGGCATGTTTTCTTTTCATAAGAAATCAACTCCTTTTTCATCTATTAGAAAAGAATGTATTTTTTAATTTTATTTGGAGTTTTGATTGTGTATTCATAAATGCTTGTCTTGTTGAACAAAAGACAGTAAAAGTTTTTCTTATGTGCAAGAAGAATGTAGTCTTATTCTGGAATTAATGTACATTTTGAATATCTAGATGTTAGCAAATACTAATTTAATTTATTATATACACTTGGTCAGCTAATATTTCTACTGAAATCCTTAAGGTACTTGTTGATAAGGCTTTTTTTCCCCCCTAGCTTGACAAAATAGTTTTCTTTTGTGCACCTGATAATATAAAAGCATTAACAAATTTAAGTTATATACAAGAAGAATATGACCTATGTGTGGAGCTAGTATATTTTAGGTTATATCACTTGGTTGGCTAACATTTCTGTTAGAACCACAGTGTCTGCCTATTTATTAATAAGATTGTTTTCTTGCCTATTAAGTTGAAAATAGTTTTCTTTTATGCATGTGATAATATAAAAACACTATTGTAATAAATCTGTAAGTTTGGTGGTTATTTATACAACTATACCTTATACTATCCTTTTCATGTGTTCGAATAGATGATGGACATTGAAACAAGTTGATAATCTGGATGAGTTTTTTAGATTTCTCTAAAAGTATTTTGAACATAATTTAAAAGATATTTCCTTAATTTCTTAGAAGTTGTGCACCGATGCATCTACTTTATTCACATATTTACAATATTATGCAGAAATGAGCTTTATATTTGGTATATATGTGCTGAAATTTTTTTTGTTGAATAGTTGGACCATAACATGACATCTAAAGTGATTGTCGTGCATTAAAGATAGATCAAAAGATGGTTTAAACTTTGTTCGGGTCAATCAAATCTCTTAGGGCATGTTTGGTTTTGTAGGTAGGATTGACAAAATTATAAAGATATAGTGGAATTACACTGTTGAGAATAATATCTATACTATTATATATAGCACAACGGTGTGGGACCCACAATTACTCAATTTTGATTGCAATTTTGTCCAAGTGGCAAATTCTTAGAATTTTGATTTCTTTAATTAAATTCAAAAATTTTAATTAATTGTTGGTTATTAAATTTGATATTATTTATTTTGTTTTTAAAGATATTTATTATTATTTATCTCGAACTGATATGGGTGTATTATATTTGAAAAGAAAATTCTTCATTAGATAAAGGATTTCTTTTTTGAGTTTTCAATTGATGAATCGAAATTGATATTATCTCTTTCATATCATTGATGATATAATGTTATAGACGTTTAGATATGTTAAAACTCTTTTATGCATATTTATCTATCTATCTATCTATCCGTCTATCTATACTGTTATATATATAGTACAACGGTGTGGGACACAAATTGTATAATTTTGATTAAATTCTGAATTCTTAGAATTCTAAGTTTTTTAATTAAATTAAAAAAAAATTATTTTATTATTGGTTATTACTTTGATATTATTTTTTCATTAAATGTATCAAGATTTTTAAAATCTTTTTTTGATTGGAACAAATCATTATTTATTTATATGTAATACCAGAATACGATTGCATTCTATCTATAAAATATTTTTCATCTTTACTCTCAATATATAGATGATTCCTTAATCATTCAAACTCCACAATTCGATAATTTTTTTATAATTTTTCTCTTATCTCTAATAACTAATTTATATCTATACCATTATAAATAGAGTATTTTGAAAGTCATTTTATTAATACTCTCAATTCTCTAGAATTTCTTTGTCTCTACCTCTTTGTGTGTGTTATTCTTTTATTCTTCAAATTATTAATTCATTGCTTGATTTTTCTTTGTTCAACGTTTTGATTTCATTTTATTCGTTTAATTTTGTTATGTTATATTATGGAAGAGACTTTTTGGATTCTAATGCTTATAATTTTCTCTTCAACTATGAATAAAGTCAATCATCTAACTTTTATTGTTAAAATCCTATACCTTTTACATCTTTTTTGTTTATTACTTAGTTTAATTCATCAATTTATTTATTTAATTTTTTATCTTTCACCTTGTGATCATTTAATTTTGTAATTTTGCAAGATGAGGTATATTCATTATTTTTAATATTTTATAATTTATTAATTTTTAATTGCTATATTTTTTGCTTTAGTCATTGATAAATTCTATTATTTATTTCATTTATTTGTTTATTTTTCCAATTGTTTCAAAAAATCTTATTTTACATTTAGTATTTTTTTTTCATTCATTCTTTCAATCAAGTTATTAGTTAATTTGCTTTTTATTTTTAAGCTTTTTTTTTCATTCTCTAAATTTACTATTTTATAGGATGAAATTTATTATTTTGGTTTAATATTTTTAGAATTTTTTATTGTTTGAATTATAATTCTGTAAGTCATTAATTTTATTTTTTTTCTCATATATATGCAATTATATATGTATAATATGTATAATTCTAACTCTTTTCAAAAAGCCTATATACTACTCCATCTATATATATTCTTTAAACTTAATTGATTCTATGAAAAATTATGAGATGATATTATCAATAGAAAATACACTCATTAATTTTTTAAGTTTATAATATTGTTAGGCATAATTTAATCTATTTTTTATTTTTTTTATCTTTATTATCATAGTTTTGTATTGACTTGGTTGATTTAATAAAAAATTAAAATAAGATATACTTTTCTTTAAATTTTTTGTAGACTATTATTTAATTCTATATATTTTAACTTTCAACTTAATATATAGTCCTCTTCTTTTGAGTTTAAAGTAGTCTTCAAATGTTACACTTCTAAGTTTTGTTTTTTTAATGACTTTTTAGCCCATTAATCTTGTGTTCTATATATTTTTGTATTTTTTAATACAATTGTCTTTTAGTTTTAGTCGTAATATTTTTTATATTTTGAGTAGATTATAATCTTACTTATATGCTTTTATCTTTAGAAGTTTTAAGTTTTTTTAACTTCTTACTGAACAATTTTCAAATTCATTTCCCCATAATATCACGTATATAACACATCAAATTATTTGATACCTTTACATGCTTCAAACTTTTAATGCTAAATTTTTACATGTTGTGGTAATATTTTGTTTTACTCATTAATTGAGCATTTTTTGTGATATTTTTATTTTTATATTAATTGTTAATTATATCTATGATTTAGAGTAACATTAATATATAGTATTTGTAAAAGTCCGTGCATAGCACAGGAACAATGCTAGTAATATTGTATTTGGTGACTAGTATTACACAGTTTGGATATACGGATTAAATAATAAATTTACTAAAATATCCATCGTAGGAAGACTAAAAATTGAATTTGCATAGATATAATTGTCATATCACAAATTCTCCCTCCTCCCACTAATTTGGATTATACAATCACACCTCAAGTGGAGTGATAGACAATCAATTGAATATGTGAT
Organism: Jacaranda mimosifolia; assembly: GCA_018894105.1. Taxonomy (NCBI): domain Eukaryota; kingdom Viridiplantae; phylum Streptophyta; class Magnoliopsida; order Lamiales; family Bignoniaceae; genus Jacaranda; species Jacaranda mimosifolia. Next base: position 29,751,706 of record CM032130.1, read on the forward strand.
TGTATACTGGGCCATGTATCAATCATGGGCTTTTATCACTACAACCAAACACTTGGTATGACTTGATAAAATTATCTATCAAGCCATATCCACCAAACCAAACGAGACCTTAGAGCTCACATTTTAGAGGATGCGGATCTCCTTCAGAATGCACTATGCAACAGGCCAGCAGCCCCACTAAGCAAATAGCTTAACTAGTGTTGCACGAATAATTTTGCCTATTTTGCCAAAAATGAGAAATAGAAAAATTTAGATGAGCTATTTAATTGCTTGGCTTTAATTATTTAGTTTTGAAATATGTTCTTGTTTGGAGGTCCTAAACAAGTAACTTCTTTAGTTGTTCTCAAATTGGATGAATGGATATTGGGAGAAAACATCATGCTCTGAGTTCATGATCCGGACTACTTAATTGTTTGGTTTTAATGCATATTTTGGTTTGAGAGTCCTTAAAAAGCAACTCATTAAGTTGCTCTCTAATTGGACGGATGATATTAAGGAAAAATTGTGCACTAATTTCCACTGATAATTAAAGATAAAACCTATTAATCATCAAGTATGAAAAGAGAGACACATAATTCAAAAATAATGACTCCACATAATTATATTATTGTCATCATCAATAAATGAACTTATATAGACTATTTAAGTGGGGTGTTGGAAATATATTTGTTAGGGTAATCATGTATAGTGTTTCATTCTTCATATATTTATTAAAATTTTTACATTTCCAGCCATCTCCAGCTTGAGTTCGACTTCTCTTTCCTTTTGCCTAATTAAATTTAATATCTCTCTGATAATATTTGGATAAAGAAATTGACCACAAAGAACTGCATGAATTATTTCCTCCGTTTGAGTCATCAAAAGTTGAAACATATGCTTTTGTCCACTCAAAGGGCTATGGTTTTGTGCATTACAATATTGAAGAAGCTGCAAAGCTGCCCGAATGCTATTGAGCAGCTAAGTGGTGTGCTACTACATGGAAAAGAGTTATTTGTGGGGCTTTCCATTAGCAAGCAAGAAAGAGAGACGTTTGTCGACAAGACTAAGTTCACCAATGTATCTGTAAAGAATTTTATGGTTTAAATATAGTTTTATAATAGTTTAGTCCAGGATAATAGCACGACATACTTTCTTTTCTACAATAAATCAACCCCCTTTTCATGTATAACAAGAGAATTTATTTTTCAGTTTTATTTGGAGTTTTGGCATTATATTCATAAATGCTTGTCTTTTGAACAAAAGACAATAAAAGTTCATCTCGTGTACAAGAAGAATACAACCTCATTTTTAATTCTGATGCATTCCGATTATCTCGATGTTAGCAAATACTAATTTAATTTATTATATACACTTGGTCGATTAATATTTCTATAGGAATATCTAATGTCTATCTATTTATTGATAAGGTGTTTTTTTTTTCCTTTTTCTTTTTAGAGGGGGGAGACTAGGTTGACAATAGTTTCCTTTTGTGCATGTGATAGATTAAAAGCTCTATTATAGTGAATTTCTAAATTTGGTGATTATTTACACAAATCTACCTTCTATTTATAGTTTCATCTGTCTAAATAGACGATGGACATTGAGACAATCTAATGACTTCAAGGAGTTTTGTAAATTTTTCCAAAAGTACCCTAAACACAATTCAAAAGATATTTTGTAACTTCCTAGAAGTTTCATTGCACATCTCCTATCTTTTAGATGCAACTATTTTTTTTTAAAAACATATTTACAATATTATATGAAAATGAACTTAATTTATGTTTGATCTAGATATGTTGGGCAAATTTTGTACTCACATTTTGAACAATTGGGGCATGACATGATAACTAAGTGCTTGGCATGCTTATGAGATAGATCAAAAGATGGTTTAAGCTTTGCTCAGATCAACCAAATCTCTTAGAGCTAAGGTCGCGGAGGCAATGGATCTCCTTCAAAATGCACCTTTGCAGCAGGCCAATAGCCTCACTAAGCAATTAACTTCATTCGTCCTGCACTGATGATTTTGTCTATTTTTGGACATTGGTTCCCAAGAATGTCACATAAATGAAACAATATGAGCTATTTAATTGCTTGGCTAATTATTTGGTTTTGAAAAATGTCTAGTTTGGAAGTCCTGAATAAATAACTTCTTTGAGTTATTCTTAAATTGAGGGAATAAATCTTGGGGGGAAACGCTGTTCTATGACCTCATGATACACTTGGTTTTAGAGTATGTTTCAGTTATAGCCTTATAGGGTCCTTAAGAAGTAACTCATTAAGTTGCTTTTGAATTGAGTGGATAAATATCGAAAAAAATGTTATGTTACTAGATTTCACTGATAACTAAAAATAGTACCTCTTAATTATCAGGTATACGAGAAGTGGCACATGATTCAGTAATAATAACTCCACATCATCATCTTTTACTTAGTTTTGGTTCCCTAAACTAAATGAATTTATATGAGCTATTTAAGTGGAAGTGCACTAATTTTCTGTTATTTCTATTTTCTAGATTTTGATTTTTAAATTTTAATAAGCAGCTGCTTCCAATATCTAAATTTTCGTCAAAATAAATTGATGTATGTCTTTGTCTTCCACTCAGGCATGATGCATGACAGGAGAGAGCAAGCACAAGAAAGGGATCAAGCCTAGTTTTCTGTTAAATTCTATTTTCTAGATTTTAATTTTTAAATTTTAATAAGCATTTGCTTCACCCAACAGACGTGATATATAATCACTATGGTATTTATTAAGTTAGCTCACTTTAAATAATAGCACAATGAATAAAAATCTCTGCAAATTTGATATCAGGAAGTACGGTCGGAAGATTATTAGCACTCAGACTCAGAAAGAGAATCCGCTGTGACAAAAGGGGCTGTGCATGGAGGTTCAAACATTTATTTTTTTTCCATTTTTACTCCCTTAGGGTAAGTTGAATTTGTGGATTGCGTAAAGTTTGTGCGAATTTAACATTATATAAGGGCTAATATCAATTTATTAATTTGTGAAATAAAAGAAAAAAATGTTTATTATGGATAGAATATAAGTTGAGATGACAATTTGTCCCTAATTTTAATCAACAAAATTCTATTATATTTGGAGGGGTGGTTTTTTTTTTTTTTTTTAAGAATACATTATAAATGATGAATTTTTATCCTTTCAACAAATTAATATTTTTCATTCTCAAATTAAATAACTTAAAGTATAAACAACAAAATCAGATGCACATAAAATGCATAAAGGAGCCTATTCAAATTCAAATTCGAGACTTCCCACATAGTATGAAAAACTGATGCCACCGTACCCTGGGGAGTGTTAAGACAAAGAAAATCTTGCCCCTTGAGATTGTTAAAACTCTAAAGTGTCCGTTGCAATTTTCTCAATTGGTTATATGAATTTGAGGGCTAAAAAGTAAAAGAAAATCTTATTTAAGTAGAGAAATAACTCGATGAGCAGCCGGCAGCAGCATAATCAAGTATAAAAAATGGGCGGCAGCGATGGCTAAATAAGTAGTGTCGAAATTAAGATTTGTGAAATTGGGCTTTTGAATCGAGTTAATTTGAGGCCCAATAATGATTAAAATCTAAAATCCAAACAAACAACTATTGAATTAGGGATATAAAACGTTATCCTCTGCCTTCTGTTAGAAATTCAGAATATTAAATCATCTATTTCAATATATTTTATTTTGTGAAAATATATTAAATGCATATAATTTATAATTACATATTATTTTACACAATTTTTAATACACTTAAGTATATTTTTATATAATTTAAATAACAAAACACATATTAAGATGAAAAAATTTAAACTAGAAATTCAGAACGAGGTCGTTTCCATAATTTTAAGAGAGCAGACAATATCATTATTTAAAAAATATAATTTATTGTTACACTTTTTATAATTTCAAAAAAGGAAAAATACAATTTACAATTACACCTTTGATTATTTCAAAAGAGGAACTGGTATAAGCAACGTGAATTGGCAAGAACATGGTGAATCAAATTTTTTAAATTCTAATTATACTTTAATTAATCCTAAAAATATAAGATTTTATTGGGCTAACTTCTACGCGTGTGATGATCCTTTTATAATATGCACACACACATATACACACACACACAAACAGTACTTCCCTCACGATTTGGTGGCAGCCTCTGCAGCTTCCTTCATTTCAAGCAAAGCATCTTCGAAACACTTGGCTAGAATTTTGGGGTCTGAGATTATTTCCTTGGCAACCATGATTTGCAGGTCAGCCACTCCTGCATAGCTCAACATATGCATTGTGATTGCCTGCATTACCAACAAAAAGAGCACAAGCTTCAATTTTCTCACGTATACATTCCAAAAAGGATTTTGGACTCTCTATTGCAATCAATATTTCATTTTATGAATACACGCTAAGTGTACGTAATTTATATCCAAATGTTCATTTCAAAAAATATTTATATTACATTTATCTATAAGGCGAAATAAAAGATGAAATATTGACTCAAATAGAGGATTCGAATTATCTAAGATAACTTTGATTCTCTATTTCATTTATTGTTTTATCTTCTATTTTAACTTTATAAATGTGTGCAAAGGCATGTAATCCATATCCAAATGTTTATTTCAAGAAATCTGTTTATACACTTGGAATTTATATATTAGAAGGTAATAAGATGAAACATCTTTTTTTTTTTTTTGGATCAGATAAGATGAAATATCTATTAATGTTTTGGACTATCTTAAAACGATTTTGATCCTTTATTTCAATTAGTATTCATCTCTTATATCGCCAAGCATATGCAATCCATATTCCAGTATTTATTTTAAAAATTATTTTATACACTTGACATTTATTTATAAGATGAAAAGAAGATAAAATATAGATTAAAATAGAGTATCTAGGCTGAATGAAACAGAGTGCAAGGCAAGAACTTTACATGTGGGAGGCTGCTTGAAGTCACCCTAATGTCCTTCACAGGGTTGCCAGCCACTGCGATCTCCTCCTGAGGGCCAATAACGTTTGATATAGTGAAGGTTGTATTACAAACGATCCGGTAATTGAGAATGCTAGCAATCTGCAAACCAAGAAAAGCGAAATCGGGTTAAATTTGTTTTGCATTCTTTTAGGAAAGTTCGATTTTGGTCTACGAAAAATTCACCTTTGCCCCGAGAAGAGACATGGTTAGGTTGCCGACGTTGTAGGAGAATGGGCCCTCTAAGGATAGCTTTTTCTTGTCGATCATTGATTTGGCTCTCTTGACGAATTGGATTGGATCTGAACCACCTCTATGATAGTAAACAGGCAAAAGAAGCATCCCGAATTTGTTGCCCCAGCGAGTTTCAGAATCACTATTCATCAGCTTTGATAAATCCTGAAAGGAACTAATCGTTTTCAGGTCAAGACACAGAAAGAACTGCAGTGCAGTTCAGTGTAATAACATGAGAAAAACATTCTTACCTGCAATCCACTTTGTGGTCTTAAATTCACCATGGCGACACCCGTAATCCTACTCCCCTCAGGCAGAGCTACCCAAAACAAATTGTGCGGTTTAGTCTGTGAGGCTGTTTGCAAGAGCTTTTGCATTTGGAGAAGTAAAAAGTGATATAAAAAGTTACAAAGAAAGTTGAAAAGTATTTCAAAATAGTATCAAAAACTGCAAAAGTCAGGTGATAATTGCTTTTAACTCTCAAATTTTTTCTATATAACTTCAGAAAATTAAAAGTAGAAGCATGACTTTCAAACAGTACTCCAAAACTGCTAAAATTTAGTGAAAGCTAAAAGGTACTTTCTGAAAGTTGTTCATCCACGTCTATTATAACTGCTGGTGATGAAAATTACCATGATTTTTACCTTTGGGTGACCTGATGTCTAAGTACCTCGAAAGCCCACATGAGATTATACCAAAAAGAACATCATTAATGGTCTGCAAATTTTTATGAACAACACATATCAGTATCCGTTGCTTAATTGATTCAAACTCAAGAAATACATATGGAGTTCAAAACTGCAAATAACAACTGAAGTGCACATGGTCATGCCATGAAAATGGAGGGGGACAATTTCTTTCTAGGGACGCATTGGAACTGAAGTTGTGGAGGGGACACAAACTTTTAGGTACACTGTGCTGGGCTAGGTTTGGTATATTACTGTATTTGGCGACTGTAGCAGCTGAGAGTATAAAGAAACAATTATTGTTTACCTTAAAAGCTCATTCTTTCATGTGGGATTTTTCAATTCAATTCGTTCAAGAATTTCATTTAGCTTTGAGAGCATTCTTATCTTTAGTGGTTGCTATTGCTAAGCAATGAACTTAGCTATATAATTGAAACTTATCTCAAATCACATCTAACTTTTAACACGGTATCAGTGATGTTTAATAATTTAAAAAATCAATTGGTGCCAAAATCAATTCTTACGATCAATTATTCAAAAGTTGGACCAAATTCACTCTAAATCAAAGCATCAAAAGTATCTCTAGCTAACCCCCCACCCCCCAAAAAGAATCTCTGAATAAAGGGGAAAAAACCTCTCGCTTTTGCAGTAATAACAACAACAACAATAGCAACATCAGTTTCGACTAATTTGACAAACTCTATGGAAAATTTTAATATAAAATTTCAAAGATAAGATAGAATTATCATGATCAGTTGGATTCTTTACCATAAATTTTTTATGGTTTATTTACCGTATAAGATGAATTCACTGCATTGGTCTCTTGGTGGTGACATTCTGTGCTTATAGAACTCCACTCAGTAGTTATTAATAGTTCCAAAAAATGGGTCCCTTCATTTGCGTATTGTTGTTTGACAAAAATTATCTATTTATTTATTTATTTTGGGGTTTATAAAGGTGAGGTTTGGTTAGATATAGCCACACGGCAAATCAGGAAAAACCAAGTTCAACAAACCAAACTCGGAAATTCTTTTCAAATAATTTCAGAAAATTCTTGTCGGAATTTGGTTTCTATCATAAAGTATCCATCACAAATCAATATCAACGGTGATGAATCATTCCATCCAAAATCCGATGGTCAAGAAAACTCACCGCGTGTGTCACAGCTCGCTTCACAACCTTCATGTCGTCGAGCCGGAACCTCGCCGTTGCCATCCTCCGCGGCCAGAGCTCCACGCCAGCGCCGCCGCTCACGGTGGTGGTCTTATCCCTCAGCCACAGTGCCCTCAGCACAAACTCCAAAACATAAACCAAAGTATACCAAACGACCTTTACTAAAGTCCACACACTCCACCTCCTCCTTGGCGCGGACGAAGCCGCGACGCCGCCAATAGTCGGCGGCTGCGTAGGATCATCAGCTCTTCTGCAACACGATAGCAGCATCGACATTAACGAAATACCGTCCCCGAGCGCGTGGTGCAAACGGAAAACCGCGGTTTTGTGAGCCATGAGCAGGTGAATTTCCCACAGAGGTTTATCCGTTGGGAGAGGCGAGGAGACGGAGAGATCCGCAAGGAAATCGTTAACGGCGTCTTCATCCGAAATTGAAGGATCATCGGAGAGCGGTTGGTGGCGGACAATGACGTGGCGGTCAACTTCGACTTCGGTTTTGCGCCAGCGTTCGCGGCCGCCGGAGTCTCTTACCATTAGGCTGCAAAATCGGGGGTGTTCGAGCATAATTGAGCTCTGGACTTCGGCTTTAATGGCGTCGACGTCGATGGGGAACTCGACGGCGATGGCGGCGTTGATGATTTGCTCCATTTGCGGCTGCAGGAAGAGGCGGCCGGCGGGGGTTAGTGGCTGGTCTCTCTCCATACTTTCCCCCATGAAAGAGGAGTTGGTTGCGAAGGACAATAAATAATTCTATGGAGTTTCTTGCTTTATGGTCTGGACTAGTTTGGTCTCATTATTAGACCCGATAAATGAGTATCCATAGCTAATTTAAAAGTGGGTAAAAATAAATGGGGTAAATTTATTTATGAATAAAATTATCCATTTTTTATTGAATACGAAATAGTAAATTCATTATTCATGACTATGAATAATGAATAACCCACATGTACCCAAATTTTTTTTAATATATATTTTTAAAAAATAGTATTTTTTTTAATTGATATAATATTATTTAAATGTTATCTAAAAAAAAATTAATAAAAGAGACTACAAATTTCAAATATTATATTGAACAAATATTTTAATGCATGTCAAATGTTTTAATTTGAAAACTATAACTTAAATATTTAAACATATATTAAATTTAAATTATATTACATTTCGAAGTTTAAATTTAAATTTCATTATATGTCAAAAGTCTTTTGAATTAAAAGTTTAAACACTATTTAAATATTATTGATATCATTAACAAAAAAAAGTGTTACACCTCCCAAAATAGTTGCAAAAATTAGAGACAAATTAAAAATTAAAATATAAATAATTATTCACGAGTTATTTGTGAGTACATGCGGGTTGGGCCAAAAAACGACGGGTAAAATTATCCACATTTATTGAGTACATAAATTGAGGCCCATTACCCGTATTTTTTTGAATACCCACAGGTACCGTGGGTTTGAGTAATTTTTTGCCGGGTGTATTACTACTCCATAGAAATGTTGGAAATTGACTTGGGAAAATTTTGTTTCACCAACTTTTAGTTAAAATTAAACTAAAAGATAGTTAAATTTGTAGAAAGGATTGTACTTTTATATCCTCTATTTTATTTTTTATTTTAATTTGCTGTATTTATATCAAATGTATCTTATTCTCAATTAATTATTTTTATAAAAAATAATTAATACACGTATTATTTATTCATAAAATAAAATAGAAGATTTAGATCGACACGATTGAATTGAAGTTGAAAGAAAAATAGAAACACAGTAAACGAGTTGAGTCGAGCTGATCCCAAATTTAGTAGGCTCAAGCTCGGCTCGCTATTAATTTGCAAGCTCGAGCTCGAGCTCGAGCTCGAGTTCGAGTTCGAACTTGGTCGAACATAAACAATCAAGCTTAAAGCTTGGCTCGTTGGAATAAACAAAAACTCAGCGAGCCTTATCGAGCTTGACTTAATAAAGCTCATCATAGAGAAGAAAAAAAAAAAACTTGATTCGTATAAGTTCGGATAAGTTCAAGCTAGATATGTTTGGATTAACTCGAGTTCATTAAAATTTAAAACAAAATCTATAATTATAACTTTTAAAATAATTTTGTTATATATTTTTTTAAAAATAGAAAATTGAATTATTATTATTATTATTTACTTATTTTTATAAATTTTATTATGTGGGCCTATATTATAATTATATATATATTTATATATATATAATAAAAAAGCTCGTTTAGACCTGTAAACTTTTCGAGTTGAATATTATTGAGCTCGGCTCGATTCAAACTCGAAAACATCAAGTCGAATATGAGTTTTCGTCAAGTTAAATCTGAATCGTTCGAAAATAATCTCATCTCATTTACACTTTTAATGTTTCTGCATTAAACGATGTAAAAAATATAAAAATATTTGTAGACCAGTGTTGCATGTATAAAACGACGAACATGCATTTTTTAATAATTAATGACGGACGTGCATCACTAACCACATTGACTGATTAAAAAAATAAATAAATATGTTTATTTAATTAATGCAATATCTTATTTTATTTTACATAGATAAAAATATTATGCATTCTTAGAAGAGGAGTTGGCAAGGTCAGGCAAAATATTGGACCTATAGAAAAGGAATCAAATTGAGGGTTATTAATATGGATTAGGCGACTAGACTTCTACAACTAGCGGAAGAAGCTCATTGAGCCAAGTAATGTCCTAATATTACAAGAACGTCTGATGTACTTAAAAATCTATCTATTTTTTAGATAGGTAGTACTTAAAAATCTATCAAGATCTTTTTTTAAAACTAATTCTATAATGAACAGGATTTGTCTCACTTTGCCAACAATAATCGTAGTCTGTCTCAATCACGTCATTCATGACTTGTTTACCATACGCCTCAAAAATTACTTTCAAGTTATAATCATCAGCAATAGAGGAGCTGATCTCCCAACTATTTTACATCCAATCAAGCCGAAATTTCAAGTCTTTTCCAATATCCCTTGATCTTGTTTGCTCGACTTAATTTGCTGTGATACATATTTAATTAAATTTTTTTAATATTTATTTTAATTGATAATTTTTTTTTATAAATCTTAGGTTTTGCATTATTTATTGTTGCTTTTGGAAAATTGATCAAGGGGAGAATGTTTGATTAGATATGATAAGAATTATAAAGATTTAATAAAGTCTATTTTTATCTTATTCTCAATTAAACCATAATTCTAAAAATGGAAAAGAATGAAGAAATTATGAAAAACTTATTAAAAAGTATAAAGGATATAATAGTAAATTTATATATTATATTTTAATTTATTTATATATTAATCATACCACCCAAACATAAAATTAAAATATTATATTCTAATGGACTTAAAATGTATCCTTTGCTTATATACCACTTCTAATCATACAATTCCAAGCAAACGAGCCCCTTGTGTATGAGAAAAGGAAAGATTTTTCTGATCAATGACGTAGGCTAAACTCACTTATAGGATGACAATGAGGTGGGTTAGGATGGGTTTGGCAAAATTCAAGACTCGTTCCGTCAAAATTTTTGTAGACTCGAGACCCGTTCCACCCCAAAATCATGTTTTAGCAGGTTGGACTCATTAGACCATTTAGAAAAAATATAAAAATATTTCTTTTAAAAAGATAACATCACCATACTTTCTAATATGAAAAAAAGAATATTATTAACAGAGAATTATTATTTAAATATTTATATATGCATGTTTTGGTTTTTAAAAAAATGATAAAATACAACATAAATTGTTACATATATATATATATATATATTAAATGCGTAAATTATTTATTACGATAATATTATTATTTTTATATACAATTTGTGTGTAATATTTGCATATAAATATACACATAATAAATAAAATTAATATATATAACATTCTAACGTAACGGACCTGAGATGGGTCCAAATTCAAAAATCAAAACTCAAGACAACCTACTCTAAACGAAGTGGGTCCAAAATGGATCCAAGTAAAACCCGAATCTATTGTCATCCCTGCTCATTGGATGCCTTCCAAATATAGAGGGAGACCAAAACAATTTGTTATGCTTCATGCCAGCTGAAATTTTAACAGCAATACGTGGAGGAAAAATATTTTGAATAAGAGCCTCTCATTCCAAAGGCCAGATTGTGGATGGGGAAGAAGATTCTTGACATGTGAAGTTGCCACGTCAACGGACCATGCAAAAGGGTGGGGAATGGCTTGATAACAAGGCGCCACGCAGCGCTGCATCATCGATCACATAAAGCTAAATTAATATTAATTTTGATTCAGCTTGAATTTATCCTCAAATTATTAAATTTTATAGCATAATATAATAAAAATGTACAAATAAGCCTCAAATAATTTTTGCGCCAATTAACAGGTAGAATACATTTCTAGAATTAATTTTACAATTTTTCTATTTATATAATGGATTATCGTATATCATATCTAATATTTGTTTGCATATTTTAAATTATTTGATATCCAACTTTAATTGTTTGCTTTATATGATTATTCTCTTTGACAAACTATAATTTAATTTCAACTTAAGTTGGAAAATATATCATATCCCAAGGCCTTGATATACAAGTTAAATTTGGTATTAAATGTATGTCGGACCCTAACTGTATTAAGAGCTTTTAAAAATAAATTAAATATTAAAATTAAAGTAAATTATATATCTATCATATAATATCAAAATAAACAAAAGAGTAGTTAGAATTAGTTACCAATTGCATGTTAAATTATGAGTATGTCAGTGTGATATTGTCAATATTTTGTTTAATTAGACACAACAGTGCATTAATTATGAATAAATCCCAATAGTAATGTCTCCTTATTGAGAAAGAAATATTGGAAGGACATTAGCACTAGTACACAACAATTTTATTTTAAAGAGTAAGGACCTGTTAGGTTTTATTTTCATTCTCATTTTTTATTTTTATTATTTTTAAAAATTCAAAAAAATAATTAGTAAAAATGAGTTTATATTTGGATAGATTATTAGAAAAGTAATTATTATGTTGGATTTAGTAAGTTGTAGGTGGAGAGAAATGAAAATATTGATAATAGAGAAATGGAGAAAATATATAGGTCATTGGAAGAAAATATATAGGTTATTGTAAAATGTATTTTGAGAATGAAAATGAAAATATGTTGGGTGAAAATGTGTTCAATTTTTAAATAGTAAAAAATGTAAAACTGAGTTTGAGAATGAAAATAAAGGGGTCCTAACAGGCTGTTTGGTTTTATTTCCGAAATCCATGTTCCTTTTTAGCCATTTCTAAAATTTTAAAATGTAGCTATAATTTTAAAATGAAAATAAAAATGTGTTTGAATGAAATATTGGAAAGTAATAATTAAAGTAGGTATAAAGTTGAAAAGATAGTTAATTTACATTTTTTATATTTAAAAAATATTTTTTTAAATATATATTATTAATTTTAAAATAATAATAAATATTTTATATTAAATAAATTTGATGAGCAGAAGTAGCCGGGCGCCACCAGGTTTGAATGTTTTATGGTGTTGTCAGTTGCAACTATCAAACGGAGTTGCAATTTCAACGTCCTTCTTCGTTCGTATTCGCCGTCCAATAATAGCAAAGCCCCATTTTGACCGATTCAAAATGTTACGGGAGAACTAAAAATACATTTTATTATTATAATATATTAATATTAGCCAAAAGCTTGTGTGATCTTTTCATTATTTTTCTTAATTGTAGAATTTGAAAAATGTTTGAAAAAAAATATAATTCGAATCATCTTTCATAGTCATTCATAATAGTCTTGAACTAGTTTGATTCTATAGAAATGATTTGATAAAATCCACTTGTTGATAAGTAATTTATTCAATTGATGTTATAATAAATATTTCGACCCACAATAAATATGCGGGCTTGATATTTATAAGATTGAAACTTATAATAAATACATTCACCCTAATTTTTGGGATTATTAATCCCATAAGAAGAGTTATCAAATCATTTCCATCGAACCCAACTAGTTCAACTAAAATTGTTAAAAGATTATAATACAAACCAAATATATTAAAAATTATATCACAATCATAAAGTTTATAGTGAAAAATTCAACCATGAGATAGGTCAAAAATCAAAATCCAACCAAACTAAACCTCAAATAGAAAATTTGTTGTCTTGTTTCTTAGTCAAATTTCTATTCTTCATTTTCAAACATCATTTTCGCATTTTCTATTATTTGAAAATTGAAACATATCAATTTTTACACATTTTTATCTTTCATCATTTTTATTTTCATTTTCAAACATATTTTTCAATAACTTATGTATTTTCTCTCTGTATTCTACTATTTCTATCTCTCTCTACCTATAATTTACTAAATCCAACACAATCAGTATTTTTCAACGTTCTATTCAAACTAAATTCATTTGAACTCATTTTTATTAATTATTTTTTTTTAAATTTGAAAATGTCGAAAATAAAAAATAAGAAAGAAAATAAAACCAAATGGGCCCTATTTCTTTTTGTCAAATATTAAATACAACGAAAGCTGCCAATTTTGTCCAACCCCACTTGGTTAGTTGACTGGATAAGAAGATTGTTGGTCGGGTGGTTTTAGCTCAATCACTAGTTTCATAGGATATTTCTTTCTGAATTTTATTCGCAATGGAGCGATATCCAAGTTAAGCCAACTGGAGCAAAAGCAACTAATACCTGAGTCAACTCGGGCCAGTTATTTCATGTCCTAAATCAGTGAGTGTATTGTGGAGTACAGCCACCGTCACCAACTTTCGGGTATTTCATGTTGAATCTACTGTACTTGCCTTTCAAGAGTTGAGCTTCTCTCGTAACTGACCTCTGTCTATTTACAGTCTAAGTGGAAGCTCCAATGCGATATAACGCATACTACTGCATTCATAATACTAGACAAATTGACGTAAGTCGATGAGCAATTATACAAAATTTATACCATGGTGAAAAAAAAAATATAAATCTGTAAATTTACACTACAACATGCTACGTACGTATTTGAGGAAATGATTCCCCAAATAAAACAATATATTATTAAACTGAAATAAATACTATATGAAATTGATGGAGGAATCGAAAACATAGCTATAAGGGAGTTTTAGCATATAAAATATCTAGAGAAGGCAAATTGCATTTTACCTCCACGTGAAAATGAAAAAGAGTAAAAGATGCTCTTATGAAAAAAAATAGGCAACGAACGTTCTTGTGATATTAAAAAATATGCACATTGTCTCCCTTTCATGAGCTGCTGCAGTTTAGCCCTAATTTCAATGTATAAAGACTATACTACATCTAATTATTTCATATACTTTAAATTGTATTTATTTATTCTTTTCAAATATATTTTTATAATTTTTTTTCATCTCTTTTATATAATTTTTTTTATTTTTAAATTTAAAAACTATTTTTAATTTTTTAATTTATTCAGCTTTCTAATTTATTCTTTTTTATTTATATATATTATATACAAATACAAATATAAACTATATAATATAATAAATATAAATATATACAGACATAGATATAAAATATAATATAATACATTATAAATACATAAATATATTTATGTATATATTTATACATAATATATACTAATAAAGAAACATTTTATATTATATTTTATATAATAAATTCCACCCGACCCCATCTTACCTATCCGTGAGCAGCGTCTGCCATGGCCGCGGTTTCAGGTGGCCACAGCAGTGTTCGCCAGTGGCTTGGTGGGGAGGGTTGGGTGGGTGCTGGGTTTCTATATATATGTATATATAATATATATACCTGTATTTGATCATATATAAGTATAGTTATAAATAAATGTTTATATTTAACTATATATTATGTAGATATATAGAAAAATATATTTTATATTTTTTTATATGTAAAAATAATTTGAATCGTTAATATTTTTTAATGGATTCAATTGTTGACATTTAGGGATAAAATTGATATTTCAATAGCACAAATTCTAGAATTAATTAGGACCCGCCATGCGTGATTTGCACAACAAGATAAAAGGAAGGTAATTTGCTACTTTTTTTAAAAGCATGAGAGGGCACTACTTTTATTATTTTTTTTCCCTTTTTCATAATGCAATTTTCGGCTCTTTTTCATTTTCACAAGGAAGTAAAATCTAATTTGCTCTATCTATAGAAACCCAAATTTGACAGGCCAACAATGGATAATTTTAGCACAATGAGGCTTATACCAAAGTCAAATAATATCTCGAACAACTAATAAAATTGAACACACTCATATATTAGAGCTCTTAAAATCGAAACATGTAAATTTTTCACACAAGAAAATAAGATAAAATCGACCCAAATTCCATGAATTTTATGCGAATACAGAGATTCACTGCAAATTCAATTAGTGGTATGCGAATTCAAGTTCCCAACAGAGAACACCGAAGGAAAGGAAAAACATGAAAAAACTTGCAGGGATCAGACGTTTAAAAGGGTGACGCCTTTTTGTTTTGCGCCGATGCAAAATTTTAAGTAAAAATTATAAAATTATATATGTATATATACATTATAATCCCTAAAAATCCTAGCTAAAAGTTCCTAGTGCCATATTATGATTTCAAGTCATAAATATTACTTTTACCTACAAAAAAAAATTTAGAAAATAAATTTTCATTTTGAAATGTTTGTTAGAGGAAAACATGTTTAATTTTGGGTGAATTTGGGCCCATCTTCAACATGTTAAATCGCATTAGGTGAAAAACGATTCTAGCTATAAAATACTATAAAATAGGTTTAGTAGGATTAGTTAAGATATACATCTGCAACTAGTGGATGTAAATCAAAATCCAACATTTTGAAAATGAAAACTGAAAATGAAAATAAAAGCAAAGGGGGACTCTTAGGCTTTGTTTGGTTATATTTTGGGAAAATGAAATTGTTTTCCCAAAATGTAACCAAACATAAAATTTACTTTTCTCTCCAAACAATCACTATCAATTCCAAAATACCCCTTTATATCGATTATCTTATTACTAAAAATCATACATATACATATTATAATATTTTATCAATATTTTTTAAAAAATTATATCTAATCATCACATATATATTATATATATTATTATTATTTTTATAATAAAAAATATTATTCAATTTCATTTTCACCCTAAAGACCTAATAAAAGAGTATTGATTTGACTGATACAGTAGAATTTATCTCCTCCCTAAATAAAACAAACATACCGAGGTAATGTTTGGTTATTTTTTTGTTTGATTTTATTATGTATTTTAGGGGAATGAATTATTAGAGAATGTGAAAGTTATTTTTTGGTATGTTTGTTTATATTTTGAAGGAGATTTTTTTTACTATAATAGTCAAATCAATACTTTTTTATTGGATTTTTAGGATGAAAATGAAATTGAATAATTATTTTAATATTAGAATAATAAAAAAATATATGATATATATAATATGTATATATATATTCGAAAATGTGTTGTTTAGAAGAAAAATAGGGATACGTTTGGTTATGTTTTCCCAAAACAATGTTGTTTTGGGGAAACATAACCAAATATTGCCCAAATTTTTCCAAAATAATTTTTTTGCTGTTCTCAAAATATAAACAAACATATATAACATTTCCCAACACAGATTTTACATTCTCCAACTTCACTCTCAAAACTAATTCTCCCATAAAATATAATCCAAAACACATCATTTATATCCAAACACGACCTTAGTATTTCAGTCCATCTTTTATCAACTCATGTATATATTTCTTATACTCTGTGTTCTACAGAGATGTTGTGTTTATGTATTTTATCTTTATTTCTCTTAATATCTGTATCCTTTTTTACTTCATATTTTTATTCAGTTTTATATTTCCCTAGGCAACAAATTAAGTCCTTATTTATTAAGTATATTCAAGTTAAAAAGAATTAAAATTAAAATTGCAGCAAATTGCGGGAATCCTATGATTGCCCTCAACTTTTAAAAGAAATTAAGGCTTTGTTTGGATGTTAATAGGGACATTCTCTCAATTTTGAATTATCAAAATGGATTTTGGAAAGTGGGGTTAGGGATGTGATGGTTGTTTGTCTGTATTTTGAGTAGTAGGTAAAAGAATGAATTAAGAAAAAATAGTTTGTTTGTTTGTGTTTTGAGGGGATAAGATGTTACATCAATTGCTTTTTTATTAAATTTGTGGGGTGAAACTAGTATTTTAAAATTATTTATATATGTGTATATATAGATTAAATAAGTTGTAGTGTGTGTGTGTGTGTGTATATGCCTTGGGGAATGGTGTAGAATTGTGAATAGTCAAAATTTTTTAAGGAATAAATTTTGTATTTTGAGACTGAAATTTAAAAATGTATAATGTTTATTTATTTAAGTTTTAAGAGTTTGGAAAATAAATTAAAATTGACATCCAAACAAACTAACAAAGCCTAAAGGAAGCACTTTAGAAAGCAAGTTGCAGCAAAGGTGCAATAATTGAAGAAAGTGAGTTGTTCATCCTTGCTTTACAGATAACGTGCAATAATTGAAGTCTTGTAGTGGAGTCTGAATAAACAAATTTGCTTATCTGTGCAAGACCTCTTTTTGCTCAATTAACAGACCCAGTTTTTTTATACCATAAAAGATTCCTGTCAACTTCATATTGCAAAACTTTTGAGTCTCTCTCTGGAAGAAGAGATCTATCAGCTATGGCTTATTATGCTGCTCTTGTTTCACTTGTGCAATTGCTGGAGGACATCATCCATCGAGATCGATATCCAAACTTTCTTGTTGACAAACAACAGATTGCCTCTGTTCATGAAAAGTTCAGCCTTTTGCAGGCATCAATAGAAGATTATTGTCCACCAAAAGACGAAGAAGAAGCTGATTGTTTGGAAGGGCGAATCAGAGATGCAGCATATCAAGCACAGGATATCATTGAATCTCAAATATCAATTGATCAGACTCCTCCAAAAGTACTCAAACGTACTCATGGAGTTAAGAAAGTTTTTCAGTGCTTGTTTCCTGCTTTCCAACCTCAGAGTTGTGAGGGGTACTTGGAGAAGGCGAAGGAAGAAGTTGATTCCATTGTGGAAGAGGTGATGAGGGTCAAGAAAAGCCACGCAACTGAAGATGGTTTGCAGCTAAACTATATTTGTTCTGCAGATAGTGGAGCATCAGAACAAGCATCGAGTAGTGGAAATACCACAGTGGGATTTGAAGAACGCCTGACAGCAATAAAAGAACAGCTCTGTGGACATTCATCAGAACTTCAGGTCATTTCAATTACTGGAATGGGGGGTATAGGTAAGACCACGTTGGCTAGAAATATTTTTAATGATAAGCTTATGGCAGAAAATTTCGATTGCCGTCTTTGGATTACTGTATCTCAAGGTTATCATTTGCGAAATATTCTTCTGCGTATTCTAAGTTCTATGAACATAGGCAAGGAATTAAGTAAAGAGGAGAAGAATCATGTATTTGGAGAACATATATACAAACATTTGATAGGAAGGGCGTATCTCATCATAATAGATGATATTTGGGATACAAAAGTTTGGGATGATTTGAAGTGGATATTTCCAAATGATTCCAATGGAAGTAGGATTATATTAACCACTAGGCTATCAGATGTGGCTCATTATCCTAATAGTTTTGGATTTCTTCATGAGATGAAATTCTTAAATGAAGATGAAAGTTGGAATCTATTTCGTGAAAAAGTATTTTGTCCCATCGAATTGGAGGGTATGGGAAGGATGATTGCAAAAAATTGTCGAGGACTTCCACTTGCAATTATTGTGGTTGCAGGAATTCTCTCCAAGGTTGATAGGACAACAAATGATTGGGGAAAGATTGCAAGAAATGTAATCTCGGTTGGTACTAAAAATGGTGAGAACTTTTTAAAGATATTATCTTTAAGTTATAGTCAGTTGCCTCATCATCTAAAACCATGCTTTTTATATATGGGAGGCTTTCCAGAAGATTACGAATTTCAAGTCTCCAAACTGATCAAGTTATGGGTTGCTGAGGGATTTCTAAAGCCAATTGAATCTAAAAGCTTAGAAGAAGTAGGAGAGGAGTATCTGGAGGATCTTGTCAGCAGAAATCTTGTTTTGATCACTAAAAAGAAATCAAATGGCAAACTGACAATTTGCGGCATTCATGATGTTTTGAGAGAATTGTGCATGGAAAGAGCTTGTCGTGAGAATTTTCGTTGCATCCTGAATAAAGCAAAATACTTAGATCCAAAAATTTTGAGTAAAGTAGACCCTCTCTATATTCATCGTGGTCATTTAAGGTTTGGAAAAACAGAAAAACGTGGCTCAGTAGGTTCTAAACTATTGAGAGTATTAGACCTTCAGCATATATATTTTAGGTCATTTCCTGGTATAATTTTGGAATTGTTCCATTTAAGATACCTCGCCATTAATTATGGATACAATCACTTGAAGAATCTTCCTCCATCTATATCCAAACTTCAGAATCTTCAAGCGTTGATTATTTCTCCACGGCATCTATTTGACACAGGACCTAACATCCCATTACTATTACATTTAAGGCATGTTAACTTTGGCAGTCTACAGTTGTCGCCCATTCCTTTTGCTAAGCTAGAAAACCTACGAACACTTTCTATGGCAGTAAATGTCACGTTCAGCAATGAGGTCATTGAAATGATTCCGAACCTTCAGAAATTGAAAGTTTCGTACATTGATAGGGAATATCACACTTGGGATAGGTGGCAGAAGCTTGGCCTCTACAATCTCGTCAGTCTTAGCCAACTTGAGACACTGTATATCTCATTTTTCCTTGACTGGACCGTTAACGATCTTTTGTCCTTCCCTGATAGCTTTGCCTTTCCGCAGAATCTTAAAAAGTTAACTCTAAAAAGTTGCGGAATTCCGTGGAAAGACATGAGGGTGGTGGGTTCCTTGCCTAATCTACAAATACTCAAGCTGAGATATGATGCGTTTATGGGAGAAGAGTGGAAGCCTATAGAAGGGGACTTTCTCCAGCTGAAATTCTTAGAAATGGAGACATTAGATCTCAAGTACTGGCGAGCAGAAAGAAATCACTTTCCGAAACTTCAACACCTTAAAATCATAGATTGCCGGATATTACAGGAGATCCCTCTTGAAATTGGAGAAATTACAACTCTCGAATTGATTGAGGTGCGTTACAGCAGATTAGCTGCGGAATCAGCACTGAGAATTCAAGAAGAACAACAGGACTTGGGAAATGATGTCCAAGTTCGTGTCAGTAATATTCTCTGGTGAGATATTGCACTTTGCCTTTGATTTTCTAATATGTCTTGGTTATTCAAGTTTAATAGGTTTTATCTGTATGCTCTACTCTGTTAGTGATGCTAATAGCTTTAAATAAATGCATGTAATAAGCCTAATTCATTTTCATTGCAATGGATGAAATGCATAAAGCCGTACAATCTCCTAGTCAACTAGGTACAATATAATGGAGTTGGTTGGACATGGTTGGACATGTATTTAGATTAGTATGAGGTAGTTGATAGTTCTAATTAATAACCAAAATATATAATTCATCGCATTGTTAATTTAAGCACTTTTTTTATTTTGGTATTGTTGAATTTTAAATTTAGTTCAGATGTTGTCTATTGTCAATATTGTTAATAAGTTGTAGTTGTTCTTGATATTTGGAAATACATGTTGCTTGTGGCAGTTTTTTGATATGTTTTTTATACTCCAAAAATTTGTTCAAAATATTAAAAATTTTAAATTCAGATAACACACATGTTGATATATTTTGCATTTTTTTAGCTGAATTTGATAATGGCAGTAGTAAGTCTAAATGTTATTATAAATTACTTATTTTGGATTGCATCTCTCTTGTATGAGCTTTTCTTTTCCCTTGTGATGGTCTTGCTTCTATTTATACAAGTCCAACTAAGATGCTTGTAATACCAAGGTTTTGGAAAGAAGAAAGAGAGAAGGAACTTCAAGAAGAAGAGGCCTCGGAAATTACCGATGAGGAGCTAAGAGAAGAGGAGGCTTTGGAAAGGGAGGAGCTACAAGAAGATGATCCCATAAATTGATTTGAGAGGTAGAGTACATAAACCATCAATATGCAGGTGTATTTGAATATTAGGAGCAAGAAAACTTTTGGTGGAAACCAAAAATGTAACTCTTTTGCTTTCACTAATTGGACTAAATGCTTTAGTGAATATTTGTGATGGCTAACAACTAGTGACTTCATCGAAATTTTTGACTTACTTACAATAATGTTTTATTTGATTTTTAAGATGATGTTTTGTTAGTGACTTAATTTATAGTGATGTGGATTGATTATTCAAGTCACTTGGTTTTGATGTCTTATATCTACAATAGTTGGTTTAGCAATTGACATTATTTGATCGTATAATAAATGTGTTGTCAATTTATATTCACAGGTTAAGTAAGGAATTAATATTATCAATATATTTGGAGATTGGTTAGCAATTCATTTAGAGACGAAACTGGAGCTGTACATATCAATAGATTTGGAGACAAAAAAGAAATGAACATAGAGATGGAGTTATTAGTGACGGGTTAAACCAATATCAGGTAGTTGATATATAGTTCTAATTACCATAATATTATGATTTATAATAAATTTTAATCCATAATCTCATTCACAGTGTTAGTGTAACATAATTAAACACTAACCTCTGTGCCTTTGTATGGAATAGATGTGAATTCAAGAAGAGATTGCAGGTGATTAAGAATTGAGGGGCTGAACTGGATGCCAAAGAACAGAAAGATGGTGCTGAAATTTACAACTTGAAGGAAAACCATGTTATGCAGAAAACTATGAACTCTTTGTAATTTTTGTGTTGAAATGTTGTCTATTTTTTAGTAATTTGTTGGTATTGAACCTAATTAATCTCATTCTATTGAAGTGATGATGATTGGCACTCTATTTCTTTTCTTTTTCTTCTTCTTCTTCTTCTTCTTTTGGGGGGGGGGGGGGGCTTCAAATTGTAAGTTTGTGTGCTTGGAACTTTATTTCTCACATTTAGAGTGATAATTTAATTTAAAAAAAAAAGAATTGTATATATGTTATTATAAGATGGTTTTTACAGCTGATTTTGTGCAAAGTAGGGTAGCAATATCCAATAAAACACGATAATTCGACACGAGTTTGACTAGAAAAAATTGAATTTGGTCGACTCATTTTGGAATTGGGTTCATTAAGTTTGACATGAATAGAAACCTGATAAAAATGAGTTGGGTTAGGTTAGATTTTAGGTTATACAAACAACTCGAACCCACCTAAAACAACCCAACCCAAAATAATAAAAAAAAATTAAAAATATTTTAATAAATGTTATACTTGTGATTTGCATAATGTTAAAAGGGTACAAATGTAAAATGGAAAAACAAAAGTGAAAACCCTACTACCCCAAGTAAGTCAATCACACACAATTCATTTTGAAATCTCACTCTCTTGAACAGGTAGCAAACCAGTGTGTGTAGCGGTGCAGCTCGCTTCTTTCTTCTCCCATCTACGACTAATTTCATGCTAAGTTACTTTTTTAATATTTATACATCAAACAATATCATATTTTCACAAGCTATTTTTACATTACAATAAAGGTTTAACACATTAAGTATTATAACCAATAATTACAAGGTAAGAAGGATAGACAAAAAAAATAAAAAAATAAAAATGGATGAAGGATTAACCCATCGTCTAAAGGATTTAGTAGAAGCATAACATCACAAGTTCATTTTTTCTCCCAACTAGTTGATCACTATTTCCTAGACCTGTCGAATGGGTAGGATATTGCCCTATTCAAATCCATATCCTAATATATTTAAATAATTAGACCTTATATTTATCCTATCCTACGCAATCTATAGACCTAATTAGAACTATAAAATACCCAAATAATAGACCTTAAAGTAGACCCTGCCCTATCAAACCAAAGGCCCATTGGGTCGATGGTTGGGTCTAGTTTATTAGACTCAATTTTTGGATTGTATTTTGACCTGATTAATTTTTTTCATTTTCCCCAAATTTTCTTATCGTCAGTTAAAATGCTAAAACTGCCTAATATTTGAATGCTTTAGTAATTTATTAATATTGGCTAATATTTTTTGGCACATTTTAAAAAAGTTAACTCAATTTTGTAAATTAAAAAAAGTATACATTTAATTTTAGTCATTTAATTCAATTTAATTAGTTGATATATTAAACAAATAACAACCACAAGAGTATTTATCACTTTTCTCTCTCTTCCCCATTGTATCTCTATTTTTCCTCTAAGATATTACATTTTCTTTCTTTAACCTTATTTTTTTCTTTTTTTTTGAAATATTATTATTATATGTAATATATTCAATCAAATATATGTAAATAGTAAAAAAAAGTTATGCTATTAAACTTAGTAAATATTTTAAATATAAATAAAAAAGGAAAAGGCAAGGATGTCTTCAAATCATTCTTGAATAATTTCTTATTTTTTTCGAAGAGAATATATTTAATAAAATATAATTTTAAAAAATATTTTTGAAAAATAAAATATTTCAAACAGTGCACCATAATTTTTCATATTTTAAAAGATAATATTTCATTTTCAAAATATAAACAAAATAATGTAGACATACAAATAACAAACTTAATTTTAGCTTTAATATATGCAGAGCTTTCTCAATCCATAATTTATCAAAATGACTTGTTTCAAGCATTGCAACGCCACCCCCCACCCCCCATCCCCCACCCCCCACCCCCCAAACAAATCCAAACCAAAAAAGAAGAATTTAATAATATTTATACACCTAAATTTTTCTGTTGTTATGTAAACACCCTTAAAATATTCCTTCTTTCTCCACTATCCAAAGCTACTGAAAATAAATAAATTCAAAATACTTTTAATTTTTTTACTTTATATATATTAAAAATTTAAGTATACATTTCAGGTATGCCATGATTATTAATATAAATTTAATTTTGATATAAGTAATTTGGGTTAATTAGTGAAATTTGAGTATTTGGATAATGAGTAATTTCTATGTATAGGATATGTGGGTAAATTTTGCATATAAATATAATTACACTCGTTCAATTGTTTTTAATATATTTTTGGGTTTAGGTTTGACAAAACTGGTAACTAAATAAAGTTTTATGAGTAAAAAAGATTAAAGTTGGGAAGGAGGGAGTTGGAACATGTGTATTTCATATTGGACATTTTTTGTGTATTGGATATTTTATGGGTATAGACTTTGTCTTTACCCACCTTTGTCCATTCTATTTTTCTTAATGGGTCTGGATCCCATGTCTATTTATTGAGTATGACTATGGGTATTGTATTATTGTCATGAGTTTAGTTAGGGTAAAATCCTACCTATTGACAGGCCTACTATTTTTCAAATAATATATACTCTATATTTTTACAATAAATTGTAATTTTAAGTTAAACAACTTTAAAAATACTAGAGCTATTACTTTGGACAACAAATAAATATGCGTAATTAAAATTGTTTCTTAGCTGTTTCAGTACACATAAAAAATTGATAGAGTATTGAGGCCTGATATTATGGCTCGCACATCGTCGATCCTCCTCGTCCTCTAGTACACCATAATATAAAACAATAATGTTAAAAGCTTCGTATACATGAAATTAAGCAATCATTTAAAGAATAAAGAATTAATAGGGAGAAAAGTGTAACGTAAGAGATATATTCTTGATTGCAGCAAAAGAATAAATGCCGAATAAATCCAGGAAATTGAGGAAAAAGAAACATGCAGATGCAATTTGTGCCTCTGACGAGTAAATATATAATCAATGAAAATGTTAAAAAATGGACTTTGAACCTAACTCACTCCAAAAGCTAACTCAAGGGATAGAGATTGCTCAAAATCATATACAGAGATCACAACTTACTTATTACACTATTGAGAGACACTAATAGAAAACACATCCATCTTTTTTCTAGACTATATCCTTTGACATATAGTATGAGTTCAAGAAATATTTTCCCAATCGTATCTCGAGAAAATGAGGTTTGGGTTCGGTTAATCCAAACTTGCAACCACTAAGAAAGAGTTGTGGAAAACCCTCAAATGGCCAGGTCAATGCTATATAGTACTTGAAAATGGCGTTCTACAAATGTTGCAATAGAATTTAATATTAATTAAGAAACTGTCAATGTCAAAATGTGGAGTTTTTATAAGTTTTTGCCATTTAATAGGTAGATTATAGTTAAGATGGTCTAATCTAAACCATTTAAGTCCAATAGGTGAGATTTATCAAACAATGAGTTAGCTTGAATTGGATCCACTCAAATTGCCAACAAAAATCATAGTCCGTCTCAATCATGTCATTTATGACTTGTTTAGCATCTCCTCAAAAATTACTTTAATCAAGTTATAATGATAAGCCAATTTAACCATAATATATAAAGTAAAAGTTTCAGCAACGGAGGAGCTTATCTCCCAACTATTTTCTATCTAAGCAAGCAGAAATTTTAAGTCTTTTCCAATATCCCTCGTGTCTGAGAAAAGAAATAATTTTCCTGATCAATGAGGTAGGCTAAGCATCAATAGAGATGGCATTGAGGTGGGTTGGGATGGGTTTGACAAAATTTAGGATCTATCCCATTAAAATTTTTATGGACCCAAGACCCCTTCTATTCCGAATTCGTATCTTAGTAGGTTGGACCGATAGACTTGTTTAAAATATTTTAAAAAAATTATAAAAAATATTTCTTTTAGAAAGATAACATCACCATACTTTCTAATACAAGAAAATAATATTATTAACAGAGAATTATTATTTAAATATTTATATCTGCAAGTTTGAATTTTTAAAAATTGATAAATTGCAAACATAAATTGTTAAATGTATATATCTATATTTTAAATGCATAAATTATTTATTATTATAATTTATATACAACTTGTATGTAACATTCATATTTTTTCATCTATAGATAAATACATACCACATACATATACACTTAATAAATAAAATTAATAATTAATATATATATATATATATATATATATATAACATTCTAACATAGCAGATCTGAGATGGGTCTGAGTTCAAAAACCAAAAATCGACCCACGCTAAGACTTATTTATGCTTTCAAAATTTGCCCTAAACGGAGTGGATCTAGAATAGGTCTAAGTAAAATTTGAACCCATTGCCATCCCCATTCACTAAACGCCTTCCAAATATAGAGGGAGTCCTAAACTCTCTGTTATGCTTCGTCATGCCAGCTAAAATTTTAATAGCAATACGTGGAGGAAAAATATTTTGAATAAGAGCCTCTCATTCCAAAGGCCAGATTGTGGATGGGGAAGAAGATTCTTTACATGTGAAGTTGCCACATCAACGAACCATGCAAAAGGGTGGGGATTATCTGCCACATAAAATTAAATTAAAATTAATTTTGACTCAAGTTCAATTTATCCTCAAATCATCAAATTTTAAGATATAATGTAATAAGGTACAAAAAGTTTTTGTCCCAATTAACAAGTAGAATACATTTCTAGGATTAATTTTACAGTGTTATTTGTCTCAATAGAAAGGGATCGCTAAAGAATGCTATTGGATGCCGGATCCCTGACACTTGCCCCCCTTTAGTGATAAGGTCTTTAGTTTAACAATTGTTTGCATACCCAGGAAGCCTGCTTAATCGAAATCTGAAAATCATGAAATTTTCTCCCTCAAGAATGTCTACCCATTTACTTTTAGAGCTCGTTTGCTTGATATATTTAGATTAGGTAGATACGTATAATTATAATAAACAGTAAATTATTGTGTATTGTATATAATATTTATTTGCACATTTTCAATAACTAATCTAACACGTATAATTAGAATAAACAGTGAATTATTGTGTATCATATATAATATTTATTTGCGTATTTTAAATAACTAGTTATTCAAATTTGATTGTTTATTTGGTATGATTATTTTATCTGATAAACTATAATTTATTTTCAACTTAAATTGAAAAATATATCATGCTCCAAGACATTGATACACAAGTCAGATTTGACCTTAAATGTATGTTGGACCCTAACTATATTAAAAAATTTTAAAATTAAATTAACTATTAAAATTAAATTAAATTTTATATTTATCATGCAATATCAAAATAAACAATCAAATTGTCAGAGTCAGTTACCACTTGCATGTAAAATTATGCGTACTTCAGTTTGATATTGTCAATATTTTGTTTAGTTAGACACAACTTATAATTATGAATAAATCCCAACAGTAGCGTCTCCTCATTGAGAAAGAAATATTGGAAGGACATTAGCACTAGCACACAACAATTTTATTTTAAAGAGTACCTGTTTGGTTTCATTTTCATTTTTCATTTCCATTACTTTTAAAATTTGAAAAATTAGTTAGTAAAAATGAGTTTGTATTTGAATAGATTATTGAAAAAATAATGATTAAGTTGAATTTAGTAGATTGTAGGGAAAAAAAAAATAGAAATAATGATAATAGAAAAGGGGAGAATATTTACAGATTATTGGAAGAAGATATATATGTTATTGTAAAATATATTTCAAGAATGAAAATAAAAATATATTGGCTAAAAATATATAAAAAGTAATGTGTTTCAATTTTTAAATAGTAAAAAATGTAAAACTGGGTTTGAGAATGAAAATAAAGGGGTCCTAACAGGCCGTTTGGTTTTCCATTTCTAAAATTTGAAAATGTAATTATAATTTTGATATGAAAATAAAAATGTGTTTGGATAAAATGTTGGAAAGTAATGATTAGAGTATATATAGAATTGAAAAGATAGTTGATTTATATTTTTTTATGTTTAACAAAATTATTTTTTTAAAAATATATGTATATTTTATTAATTATAAAATGATAGTGCGTATTTTATATCAAATTAAATTTAAATTTAATTAATTTGATAATAAGATGATAAAGTATGTTTGGAAAAACTCTAAAAATGAAAATGATGGGTGGAAATGAAACCAAATGTTTTACACTTTTACCTAGACCTGGCAATTGGGTACCCGTGGGTAACCCAATTGTGGGTATCAACGGGTTGGGTAAATTTACCCAATTTACCCATTTTTTAACGTGTACGAGATATGAGACCTGTTACCCATCCTCATGGATAACAGGTAACCGCGGGTACCCGTATTTTTTTTTTAATTTTTTTAATTTTTAATTTTTAATTTTATTTTTATATTTAAAGGCAAACATGATGTTATTCAAATATTAACTAAATAAAATAAAAAAAAGAAGACTATAAATTTTAAATATTAAATTGAATAAATACCTAAAGCATATTAATAATATCATAGTTTAAAACTTATATCTTAAGTATTTAAAATCTAACAAATTCAAAGTGCAACATATTCAAAAGTTCAAACTTAAATTACATTACATGGTAAAAATTTTTTGAATTAAAAATTTAAATATCAATTAAACATTATTATTCTTGTGGAAGAAGATGTTATATTCATAGGAATATGCACAATAAATTATTTTAGGATATAATTTAATTTAATTTGCTTTAAATTTTTAATTTATGAAATCAAAAATTAATATTTAGATTAAAAATATTTATATGTAAATATATATAAATATAATATATATATTAAAGTACATTACATTCAAAAGTTTAAACTTAAATTCCATTACATGTCAAAAGTTTTTTAAATTAAAAATTTAAAAATCAATCAAACACTGTTGTTCTTGAATCTTGTGGAAGAAGATGTTGCATCCATACGAACATGCACAATAAGTTGTTTTAGAATATAATTTAATTTAGTTTGCTATAGATTTTTAATTTATGAAATTAAAAATTTATATTTAGATTAAAAAATTTATATGTAAATATATAAATATATATAAATATAATATATATATATATATAATAAACAAAAAGTTATTTACGTGTTACCCGCGGGTACCCGTGGGTTGGGCCAAAAAATGATGGGTAAATTGAGTACGGATAAAATTACCACAATTTTTTAGATAAGAAAAACAAGACCCATTATCCGTATTTTTTTGAATATCCACAAGTACCCGCGGATTTGGGTCTAATTTTGCCAGATCTACTTTTACCCCCGCACCCCACGCCACCCCAAAACACCCACAAAAGGAAAAAAGGCAAAGATTATTGTTGGGCATTTGATGAGCAGAAACGCCGGGCGCCGGCCAGGTTTGAATTTCAACGCCCTTCTTCGTTTGTATTCGCCGTCCAATAATAGCAAGCCCCATTTTGACCGATTCAAAATGTTACGGGAAAACTAAAAATATATTTTATCATTATAATATATTCATATTAGCCAAAAGCTTGTATGACTTTTTCATTATTTTTCTTTATTGTAGAATTTGAAAAATATTTGAAAAAAAAAAATAATTCGAATCATCTTTCATAGTCATTCATAATAGTCTTGAACTAGTTCAATCCTATAGAAATGATTTGATAGAATCCACTTGTTGAGAGGTAATTTTTTCTATTGATGTTATAATAAACATTCCAACCCACAATAAATGTGTAGGTATGATACTTGTAAGATTGAAACTTATGACAAATACATTCACCCTAACTTTTGGGATAATTAATCCCATAAAAAGAATTATCAAATCATTTCCATCGAACCCAACTATTTCAACTAAAATTATTAAAAGATTATAATACAAACCAAATATATTAAAAATTATACCATAATCATAAAGTTTATTGTGAAAAATTCAACCATGAGATAGGTCAAAATCAAAATCCAACCAAACTAAACTTCAAATAGAAAATTTGTTGTCTTGTTTCTTAGTCAAATTTCTATTTTTCATTTTCAAACCTCATTTTCACATTTTTAACTATTTAAAAATTGAAACATATCAATTTTTACATATTTTTTACCCATCATTATTTTTATTTTTATCTAAAGGGCTCAGCATCACTAACCTTGCACTACAAGAGATTTCCTGCAGTGCTGGAAGGGTTTAGTGATGCTAGCTGGATTGCCAAAAACTCCGGAAGTAATGGGTGTACAGGGTATGTATTTACCTTGGGTGGAGGCGCTGTCTCCTGGAAGTCTTCTAAACAGACTTTGATAACTCGGTCTACTTTTGAGGCTGAGTTGTGTGCTTTGGACACAACTGGGACAGAGGCTGAATGGTTGTATGGGCTGATGATACAATTGCCTATGGTAACCAAACCTCTTTCAAGAATTGCTGTACATTGTGACAATCAAACCACAATTGCAAAGATAAATAGTTCAAAGTTCAATCAAAAGACTAAGAGACACATCCAAGTTAGACTAAAGTCTATAAGGGAGTTAGTGTCTGATAGGGTTATTGCAATTGACTTTGTTGGATCCAAAAACAATATTGCAGACCCTTTAACTAAAGGACTTGATTTGTCCTCTGTTCATAAATTCAGGTTGGGGATGGGACTGGAAACCCAACAGTGATATACCTGCAGTGGCAACCCAACCTACTAACTGGAGATCCCACAAGGTAGGTTCAATGTGGTATAAACAAGCTGCTGAGCATATCAAGTTGCACCTAAATTGAGATTGATACTTTGTATCTGGTGTCTCTCCCCTGATTGCCTGATAGGTGCTGACTACTGCTAGTACAGTAAGAGTTTAACTCTGAATGGGGTCAAGTCATTTTGGACGAGATGTAAGCAGTGCATCCCTAGAGACGCCCAACTAAGTGAATGTAGTTCTTTGGCCAGGACTAAAGGAATTGGGTTGTTCCTTGACAAACATTCATGAAACAGGATCGGGACACATGGCCTTAATGTGTCAACCCTAAAGATCAGTACATAGCCTTTAGCTCGTTGTTGCTGATGGACGCAATCACAATCACGGGTTCAAATTCAAGGCTTAGATCCATTTGTCCCGGTGATTGCTAAAGTCGGATAACTGAGGGATTGGTTCAAATCGGAAGGTACCATTTCTGAAAGTGAGCTATGTTGAATCCGATAGCCATTATCTATGGATTTGTGGGGGATTGTTGTAATTGGCACATTACATGGTTAATTATTAATTGGATGGATGCCAATTATGGTTGGAATCCAATAGATAATTAAAGTGTTGATTTTGGTGAAATAGAGGAAGGGAAAAATGTTAAGTATTTTAATTGAGTTGTCCCACATTATAAGTTTATGAGAAAGGAGACCCTCTTATGACCTATAAAACCAAGTGGAGGAGTTGAAGGGTCTTTAACCCTTCATTTGTCCCACATTGATTTTGTAAACAAGTGTGGTGTAGTTTATATTGAACTCAAGTAAGAATGCTTGTTAAAGTGTTCTTTAAGGGGTTCACAAAAGTGGACCACACGCGCGCCGCCGCCCGTCGGGTCGGGTCGGGTTGCGGGTCGCGGGCGTTAGGGTGAATGTCTCAGTCTCAGTCTTAACTTTTTGGACAAAATTCAATTGAAATTTTAAATTTAAAAATTTAAAAATTAAATTCAAAATTCGAAACCTAACCGTTGGCTTGATCGGATAGAGGCTTGACCAAGACTTGCCTGTTGGAGATCAATCGAGATTTAGGGGAGATGGGGCCGAATTTTTAGGGCTGACTGGCGGACGAGGATTAGGGTTTTACTTAGTCAAACCCTAATCGGCTTTTGTACAGCCATCAAACCCTAGGTTTGGCCGTCAAACACTAATTAAATTAGGCCTTGGCCGTCGGCCCATTGCCTTCGGCCAGACCTAATCCTTCCCTATAAATAGAGGGCTCTCAGCAGTCTTCTAATCACACCAAATACAAAGCAATAGCAGCCTCTTCTGCTTATATTCTTCTCTCCCCCTGATATTCCAGCTTCCTCAAAGTTATTTCCTTGTGCTCTCATATTCGGCCTAATATATTTATATACATATATTTATATATATTCCAAAATTTTGGCTATCATATTCGAATTCTGGTTACTGAGTGCTGTTCGAGGTGAACGTGAAGGAATGCACCTGATCGTTCTGGACCATCTCATCCTGGAAGGAGCCGCGCTGTACCCGTTGCACTGGTGAGTCGGGGCGCTCGTTTCTTCAAGGCAAACAGAATTTCTCTGTGATTTGATAACCCTATTAATTCTGTTACGATACAGAATTTAAGATAAGTTTACTGTTAAATTCTGTATCTAATTTAGATAGATCTAATAGCATGTTCTATTAATTGTATTGCCTTTGTCAATTTATGAATTTTGGCTTTTCCTGGACTCGTATTTGATTAATTAACTAAATTCTGATTTGCCTTGAATTGAATATTTATTTTGATCACGCATGCTGTTTGTATAAAAACTGATATCGCATGCTGTATGTTTAAATTCTTGCAACGCATGTTTAATTCTTATACCACATGTTTTATTTGAATTTCTTCTGGATATAAACGCACGTATTGCCTTGTGATTATCTGATTCATTCTTGATAATCTGAACTTGCAATATTTATTGCTTTGGATTACTGCATGTTGGCATGAATCCTACGAACAACAGTGGAAATACCACAGTGGGATGTGAAGAACGCCTGACATCAATAAAAGAACAGCTCTGTGGACATTCATCAGAACTTCAGGTCATTTCAATTACTGGAATGGGGGGTATGGGTAAGACCACGTTGGCTAGAAATATTTTTAATGATAAGCTTATAGAAGAAAGTTTCAATTTCCATGTTTGGATAACTGTATCTCAAAATTATCATTTGCAAAATATTCTTCAGCGTATTCTAAGTTCTATGAACATGGACAAGGAATTAAGTGAAGAGCAGGAGAATCATGTATTAGGAGAACGTATATACCAACATTTGAAAGGAAGGAAGTATCTCATCATAATGGATGATATTTGGGATACAAAAGTTTGGGATCATTTGAAGTGGATATTTCCAAATGATTCCAATAGAAGTCGGATTATATTAACTACTAGACTATCAGATGTCGCTGTTTATCCTAATAGTTTTGGATTTCTTCACGAGATGAAATTTTTAAATGAAGATCAAAGTTGGAATCTATTTTGTCAGAAGGTATTTTGTCCCATTGAATTGGAGGATATTGGAAGGCGGATTGCAAAAGGATGTCGAGGACTTCCACTTGCAATTGTTGTGGTTGCAGGAATTCTCTCCAAGGTCGACAGGACACAATATGATTGGGAGAAGATTGCAAGAAATGTAACCTCGATTGGCATTGAAAATGATAAGCATGTCCCAAGGATATTATCTTTGAGTTATAGCCACTTACCTCATCATCTAAAACCATGCTTTCTATATATGGGAGGCTTTCCAGAAGATTACGAGTTTACAGTCTCCAAACTGATTAAATTATGGGTTGCTGAGGGATTTCTTAAGTCAATTGAATTTAAAAGCTTAGAAGAAGTAGGAGAGGAGTATCTAGAGGATCTTGTTGGCAGAAATCTTGTTTTGATCACTAAAAAGAGATCAAATGGAAAATTGAAAAGTTGTAGCATTCATGATGTTTTGAGAGAATTGTGCATGGAAAGAGTTTGTCATGAGAATTCTCTTTGCATCCTTGATGAAGGAAAATACTTATGTCCAAAAATTTTGAGGAAAGTATGCCGTCTCTATATTCATCGTGATTGGTCAGGGTTCGAAAAAGCAAAAAAACGTGGCTCACATGGCTCAAATATATATTCTATTATTTGTTTTTCCAAATATGTTGGGAAGGTTTTATCATTTGCAGTAGGCTCTAAACTGTTGAGAGTATTAGATCTTCCAGATATATATTTTCGTTCATTTCCTAATGAAATTTTGGAACTATTCCATTTAAGATACCTCGCCATTTACGTGGACCATAAAGTGACGTATCTTCCTCCATCCATATCCAAACTTCAGAATCTTCAAACGCTGATTGTTTCTCTGCACAAAACTGGTTCTAGATTTGGCACAGCATTTTACATCCCATTACTGTCTCATTTAAGGCATGTCAGCATTGGCAGTCTACACTTGTCGCCCATTTCTTTGGTTAAGCTAGAAAACCTAAAAACACTCTCCAGGGCATTAAATGCCACGTTCAGTAATGAGGTCATTGAAATGATTCCAAACCTTCAGAAATTGAAAGTTTCGTACGAGGGAGCCTGGCGCGAGGATATGGAATGTAACACCTGGAATATGTGGCAAATGTTTGGCCTCAACAATCTCGTCAATCTTGGCCAACTTGAGACACTGCATATCTCGTTTCCACTCCGCTGGTTCTTTAGGGTTGCATCCTTCCCTGGTAGCTTTGCCTTTCCGCAGAATCTTAAAAAGTTAACTTTAATAGGCTGCGGACTTCCATGGAAAGACATGAGGGTGGTGGGTTCCTTGCCTAATCTACACGTACTCAAGCTAAGAGATGCTGCATTTGCGGGGGAAGAATGGGAACCTATAGAAGGGGACTTTCTCCAGTTCCTGGAAATCAATTCATTACATCTCAAGTACTGGCGAGCAGAAATGAATCACTTCCCGAAACTTCAACACCTTAAAATTATAGATTGCCAAATTTTACAGGAGATCCCTCTTGAAATTGGAGAAATTACAACGCTCGAATTGATTGAGGTGTGTGACAGCATATTAGCTGCGGAATCAGCATTGAGAATTCAAGAAGAACAACGGGAGTTGGGAAATGATGTCCAAGTTCGTGTCAGATATGATGCCTGGTGATGTATTGCACTTTGCCTTTGATTTTCTAGTATGTCTTGGTTATTCAAGTTTAATAGGTTTTAGCTGTATGCTTTACTCTTTATTGATGCTAATAGCTTTAAATAAATGCATGCAATAAGCCGAATTCATTTTCATTGCAATGGACGAAATGCAAAAAGCCGTACATTCTCTCAGTCAACTGGGTACAATATAATGGAGTTGGGTGGGCAATTATTTAGATTAGCATGAGGTGGTTGATGGTTCTAATTAATATCAAACTATATAATTTGTCACATTGGTAATCTAAGCACTTTTGTGATTTTGGTATTGTTGAATGATAAATTCAGGTTAAATATTGTCTATTGTTAATATTGTTAATAAGTTGTAGTTGTTCTCAATATTTGGAAACACATGTTGCTTGTGGCAATTTCTGATATGTTTTTGATATTCCAAAAATTTGTTCAAAATATTAATAAATATAAAATTCCGATAACACAAATGTGATACCTTTTACATTTTTTTAGCTGAATTTGATAAGGGCAATATATAAGTTTTGACAAATGAAATAAAGTAATAAGTCTAAATGCAATTATAAATTACTTCTTTTGGATTGCATCTCTCTTGTATGAGCTTTTCTTTTACCTTGTGATGGCCTTGCTTCTATTTATACGTCTAACTCAGATGCTTGTAATACCAAGGTTTTTGGAAGAAGAAAGAGAGGAGGAACTACAAGAAGAAGAGGCCTCGAAAATTATCGAGGAGTTAAAAGAAGAGGAGGC
This sequence comes from Jacaranda mimosifolia, assembly GCA_018894105.1. Classification (NCBI taxonomy): domain Eukaryota; kingdom Viridiplantae; phylum Streptophyta; class Magnoliopsida; order Lamiales; family Bignoniaceae; genus Jacaranda; species Jacaranda mimosifolia. The sequence continues at coordinate 29,787,074 of CM032130.1, forward strand.
TTTGGGGAGGAGGAGCTACAAGAAGATGATCCCATAAATTGATCTAAGAGGTAGAGTACATAAACTATCTATATGTAGGTGTATATCGACATTAGGAGCAAGAAAACTCTTGGTGGAAACCACAAATATAATGCTTTTGCTTTCACTAATTAGATTAAATGCTTTCGTGAATATTTGTGATGGCTAACAACTCATGACTGGATTGAATTTTTTGATTTACAATAATGTTTTATTTGATTTTTAAGATGATTTTTTGTTAGTGACTTAATTTATAATGATGTGGATCGATTATCCAAGTCACTTGGTTTTGATGTCTTATATCTACAATAGTTGGTTTAGCAATTGACATTATTTGGTTGTATATAAATGTGTTGTCAATTTATATTCAAAGGTTAAATTAAAAATTAATATTATCAATATATTTGGAGATTGGTTAGCAATTCATTTAGAGGTGAAACTGGAGCTGTACATATCAATAGATTTGGAGACAAAAAAGAAATCAACATAGAGATGGAATTATTAGTAACGGGTTAAATCAATATTAGGTAGTTGATATATAGTTCTGATTACCATAATATTATGATTTATAATGAACTTTAATCCCTAATCTCATTCATATTGTTAATCTAATATAATTAAACAGTAACCTCTGTGCCTTTGTGTGGAATAGATGTGAATTCAAGAAGAGATTGCAGGTGATTAAGAATTGAGGGGCTGAACTAGATGCCAAAGAACAGAAAGATGGCGCTGAAATTTACAACTTGAAGGAAAGCAATGTTATGCAGAAAACTATGAACTCTTTGTAATTTTGGTGTTTAAATGTTGTCTATTTTTTTAGTAATTTGTTGGTATTGAACCTAATTAATCTCATTCTTTTGAAGTGATGATGATTGGTACTCGTTTTCTTTTCTTCTTCCTTTGGGGTGGTTTGGGTTGGGGGGCGGCGGGCTTCAAATTATAAGTTTGTGTGCTTGGAATTTTGTTTCTCACATTTAGAGTGATAATTTAATTTTTATAAGATGGTTCTTACAACTGATTTTGTGCAAAGTAGGGTAGCAATATCCAACACAATACGATAATTCGACATCAGTTCGACTAGAAAAAATTAAATTTGGTCGACCCGTTTTGGAATTGGGTTCATTAAGTTTGACACGAATAAAAACCTAATAAAAATGAGTTGGGTTAGGTTGGATTTCAAGTTATACAAACAAGTTGAATTTTAATTTTGGATTAAATAACAACTCGAACCCACCTAAAACAACCCAACTCAAAATAATCAAATAAAAATTAAAAATATTTTGATAAATGTTATACTTGTGATTTGCATAATATTAAAAGGGCACAAATATAAAATGCAAAAACAAAAGTGAAAACCCGACTACCCCAAGGAAGTTAATCACACACAAATCATTTTGAAATCTCACTCTCTTGAACAGGTAGCAAACCAGCGTGTGTAGCGGTGCAGTGCGCTACTTTCATCTCCCATCCACAACTGATTTCATGCTAAGTTGCTTTTTTTAATATTTATACATCAAACAACATCATATTTTCATAAGCTATTTTTACATTGCAATAAACCTTTAACACATTACGTATTATAACCATTAATTACAAGGTAAGAAAGAAAGAAGGGGAAAAAAAAAGGGTGAACAATTAACGGCTTTTTTATAAAAAAATAGCAAAAAAAAAAATTACAAAAATACGGTACTGTTCGTAGTTTTATTTTTATAGTAAGTTGCAGTCACAAACTGCAACTTTCAACAGTAATCACTGTTCAATTTTTTTTTCTAAAATTTTTTTATTTTTTTGTGCATAAATTATTTTAGGGCTTGTTCTCCTATATTTTGAAAAAATATTTTTTAGTCCCCCAAAATATTTTAAAATGCACGCACATTTTCCAATATTTTTTTCAAAATACTCTAATTTTTTACCAAAAAAATTCTATTATTATGCATTCAAAAACCCTACACCCTAAAAAGCACACTTATCATCTTATTTTCTCATTTCATCTTTCATATCAACTATTTATTTCTTCACTTATATATATATACACATACATAAATTTTACATATATAAAAATATTAAATTTTTGCTTTTTAAAAAATTCTAAGACTTATATTTACCGAAAAAATATTTAATGTAATAATTAATTAAAAATATTAAATATCTTATTATTTTTTTTAAAAAGTTATTCTAATTTTTTTTTCAAAAGAAATATTAGTTTAATAATAATAAAAACCTTTGGTTCATTTTTATTTCATTTGATATGACTCATGTAACTCTTTCTTTCTCTTTCTCCCTCTCCTCCTCCTCTCTTCTTCATTTTTTTTTTCCTTTTTCTATGTTTCTTTGGTGTGGCCGGCCCGTAGGGCACTTGCCGGCCGGCCAGATCTGGGTCTTTTTTTATTTTATAAAAATTAGTAAAAAAAATAAATAAATAAAATAATTATTTGGGTTATTGTTTCAGGTTTGAAGGGTGTATACTTATATATTATTTCGCTTGGTTGAGGTAAGTTTTTTAATTATACTAAAATTTAATTATGTTTTAGTTATGTTCATTATATTTTGGTTAACATTAATTAAAGTTTGATTTATGTTTTAGTTATATTAAATATGTATTATATAATTTGTCTCAATTAGTTAAAATTTATTTATTTATTAGTTAAAATTTGATTTATATTTTAGTTTTATGAATTATATTTCAATTAGTTAAAACTTAATCATGTTTGAGTTGAAATTTGATTAACGTGTTGGTTAAACTCAAATAATAATTTATTATTTTTGGTATAATAATTTGATTTAACAGAAATAATAATTTATGTTTTAGTTGAAATTTGGATTACATTTTATGTTAGTTTTATATGTTGTTATATTTTTTAGAGTTATGTTTTTTATTTGAATTACAAATTTTGTTAGAATTGTTATTAAGTTAAATTTTGTGGTACTATATATTGAATTGTATTAAAATTTAAATTCTCATTTAGTTTGTGAAATTATCATTTGTTAATAAATATGTGTCCATCCTAGTAACATGTGTCTAATGATGCAGGTTATTTTGACTTGGTGAAAATTTTTTGTCAGTGTTAATTTTGGTGGAGCATTATAAAGGTAAGCTTGAATATCTTACTTTAATTTTATAATATTTTTATAGTATAATACTTTAGAAATGTTTAGAATTGGTGGATTCACAAAGGAGGATGGGATGTTGGGAGAAGGGGTGGAGCCTTCTCATTTGTTGCTGATTGGTTTTTAATTTCTTGCGTGATGATGATGGACATAAGGGGAAGTGTTTATATGTCATTATGTGTTTATTAATATTATTAATTGTAAATGTAATTTAAAATATGATTTATTATGTTAGCTTAAATTTAATTTATGAATTAGATTAAATTATATTAGTTTAAATTTGATTAATGTATTAAATATTGTTATATTTTCATAGATTTGTGTTTTTATGAGTTAATTAAATTTTTATTAGTATTTAAATTTTTTTTAGTATATTTAAATTTTTGTTAATATATTTAAATTTATGTATTTTTATGAGTTAATTAAATTAGATTAAATTATGATAATTATTTATTAGACTGATTAATTAATATAATTTATGTGTGTCTTTGTAGAAGGTATGTCGACTTCGAATGCCATTGTTGTTCTAATATACTTGGGCGGAAATATTACTAGATATTCTCGTTCAGTGGGTTATGATCGTCCAGCATGCAGTATTATTAGAATCTCTCGTGAAATTGCATATTCTGATCTGTGCCACAAAATCTATGGAGCGACAGCTATTGATAGCAGTAGCTATAAACTAAAAATTCAAGCAAAATTCTATTTGGATAACAGTACGGGATATCTACACTTATGGAAATACAAAATGATGGTGGTTTATCTATATTGTTTGGTCCACAGTGCCAATTTGATAATGTGGAATTATATGTTGAGACAGAAGCAATAAGTCAGATTGGTGTTGATAATACTATTGGAGTAGAGTCTTACATGGGGCTTTTGATGCAACCCGAAGGTCAATTTGTCTCTTACCAAGATTTTGGATGGGATCAACAATACCCAACTTAAATAGAAATAAATGTTCCTGTGGTCACGCAAAGGTTTGAAAATGTTGGGATTCATGATTTTGGTGAAGGCCCTTTTACCTCTCATCAAGTTTTTGAAGGAGAGCAAGATAACCCAACGCATGACGTTCATGATGATGAACCAGAGCCACGAGTAGATAGTTTTCATGATGAAGAGTTAAAGGATTCAGAACCAGATGAAAAAGATAATGATGATGATTTTAGTGGTAGTAACGATGATGAGGTAGATACTGATACAATGAAAGAGTTATTACCTTTACATGGCGAGAGAACATCTTCTCAACAACTACCACATGAGACGAGAAGACACACATCCACGACTACGCAACCAAGTCTGTATCCCGTATATCCATTCTTCTCTGTAATAGATGATAATGATATATTTATACAAGCAGATTTTGTAGATATTCCAACTCGTGGTTGGACTGAGTTTTACGACTCAAGTAAAGGAGTATTCCACGTGGGAATGGTATTCAAGAGTAAGGAGTATCTTATCACTTCTGTGAAAGATTATTCAGTGCGAGTGGCAAGACGAGAATATCGGGTTCTTGAGAGCACACCAAAGTTATGGAAAGTGGTGTGCAAACATCATAACAGAGGACAACCCTCTTGTCCGTGGAGTTTGAGGGGAATATTTAAAGACAAAAAGGAATTATGGAGAAGTACCAAGTATGGAGGTCCTCACACATGTCTTATGGATGAGGTTTCAATGGATCATCGAAATTTAAGCAGAAATATAATTGCTTTAGACCTATTGGACACTGTTCGAGGTAATCCAAGTTATGGGGTTGCCAGTGTGAAAATGATGGTAAAAGAAAAGTATTGTTATGAAATCTCTTATGCTAAGGCGTGGAATAGCATGAAATGTGCGATGGAAAAACTTTATGAGACTTGGGAGACCTCGGTAAGAAAATTGCCGAAATATATGGGATCTCTGCAGAAATGGAATTCAGAAACAGTTGTTGAATGGAGTCGTCTTGAAACAGGCATATCAGGACAAAAAATGTTGAAATATGTCTTTTGGGCATTTCGACCATGTATCGAAGGGTTCCAACATTGCCGCAAACTTATCAGTGTAGATGGAACTCATTTATACACTAAGTATAAACATAAAATGCTTGTTGCCATAACCATGGATGCAAATCAAAATGTGATGCCTATAGCTTTTGCCATAGTAGATGAGGAAGCTTTGATGTCTTGGAGATGGTTCCTTCAGATGTTGGCGAAACACATTATTAGAGGACAGGATGGCTATTGTTTACTCTCTGACCGTCACCGTAGTATTTTGGCTGCTGTAGAGAGCATACCTAATTTCATACCCCCTCGTGGAGTACATCGATTTTGTTTGAGACATGTGTGTTCAAATTTCAATAAACATTTTAAGAACGTTCAATTGAAGGATATGTGTTGGAAAGCAGGTGCTGTAGTTCAAATCCAAAAATTTGAAAAAATGATGGACGATATAAAGAGTATTAATAACCGTGCTTACTGCTACTTGGAGTGGATAGACAAGAGCCAATGGACATTATCTCATGATGGATGATGGCGGTTTGGCATTTTAACTACAAACATATCCGAATGTATAAATGGGGTGTTAAAAGGTGCTCGTCGACTACCAATTACAACTATTGTGCAAACAACATTTGATCGTTGCGTGAAATATTTTCTTCGCCGGATCACTAATGGCCGGAGGATGAGGCAAAATGATCAATTATGGGTTAATTATGCTTTTGCAATATACACAAAATGGCAACATCATTCTGTTAATCACTCGTCCAGAAGGTTGATTATGCTCAACAATCAGCTTCTGTCATTACTAAGATAGACATATCATGTGGGAATTGTACTCATGTTGTGAAGCTTCGGACACGAGAGTGCTCATGTGGGAAATGGGCTGAATATGGAATTCCTTGCTCATATGCAATGCAAGTATGTTGATCATTTGGGGTTAAGTGTGCATCACTTGTGAAGGAATATTATATTGCAACTTATAAAGGGAGATTTCAACTATTGTGGTCGGAGGATTATTGGGATGATTCTAATTTTGAGCTAGTTCATAACCCTGCACGCCGAGAGCAACATAATGTAGGCAAAGATCATACCAATCGAATTGAAAATGAAATGGATTGACCGCAAGCAAGAGCAAGACAACGGGCATGTCGCATTGATGAAGTTCGAAATGCACAACAAGGCCCAGGAAGACTCAATCCCTAGCGTTTTTGTATGATGTCTTTGTAATTTATGTGTCTCTTTTTTATTACTTATTATTGTGCACGTACATTGTTACATTGGAGAAAACATCAAAATGTAAGGAATAACTAATCTTTGCCAACATCAAAGAGTAAACAATTGTTTACATGCCAACCAGATGCGCCCTAACCACAACAAACAAGTCACATACTAATATATATCTGAAAAAAGAACACTACACCCTAAATCTTCTCTTCCATATTTTGCATTAAAGTAGCAAATTAACCACCCCAGCCAATTTCCATTCATTTTGCTTAACAACAAATCAAATCCATAATGAGTGTTAAAGTTACAAACTTTCATAAATAAAGCACCCCAACCTTGACAACTACTAGAAGCTAGAGACGGCCATGAGAGAGCAACACATAAAACATGCAATCCAACAGAGTGCTGAAAAGTGTGTGCTAAAAGTTACATTGATGCTGATGGGTACACGGTATTTATAGACAGAAACTAACAGTAATTGGTTAGTCTAACTAACTAATAGACTATTAGCTGGCAGTTGATAATTACATAGAGGAAAAGGCTTAACAGTAAGATGGAGAGAAAACTATCTCACTAACTAAAGCTATCTCACTAACTAATAAAGCTATCTCACTAACTAAAACTATCTCACTAATTAATAAACCTAACTATCTCACTAATTAATAAACCTATCTCTCTAACTAAAGCTATCTCACTAACTAATAAAGTTATCTCACTAACTAAAGCTATCTCACTAACTAATAAAGCTATCTCTCTAACTAAAGTTATCTCACTAACTAATAAAGTTATCTTACTAACTAAAGCTATCTTCTCAACAACTACCACATGAGATGAGAAGACAATGAGCATGTCGCATTAATGAAGTTCGAAATGCACAACAAGGCCCAGGAAGACTCAATCCCCAGCGTTTTTGTATGATATCTTTGTAATTTATGTGTCTCTTTTTTTATCACTTATTATTGTGCAAGTCCATTGTTACATTTTTTGTATGCTTTGTTACTTGTTATGTGAAACCAATATTTACTGTCGTTATCCTGATCCTGATTCAAAGCATCGAAGTACAATTTTATAATTTGTATTTTATGAATCAATAATATTGATATACAATATTCTAAAAGGTAGTCTTAATAATGTCCTCCAGTGCCACAGGCTCGGCGTTGCCCATGCTTTCGTGGCCGTTGTGGCCTTTCATCATGTGTATCATCATGTGACTCATGATGGCTCGAACAAGTGCCCTGCCGGCCGGCTACACCAAAGAAACATATAAAAAGAAAAAAAAATAAATGAAGAAGAGAGGAGGAGGAGAGGGAGGAAGAGAAAGAAAGAGTTACCTGAGTCATATCAAATGAAATGAAAATGAACCAAAGGTTTTTATTACTATTAAACTAATATTTCTTTTGAAAAAAAAATAAATTTAGAATAATTTTTTAAAAAAATTAATAAGGTATTTAATATTTTTAATTAATTATTACATTAGATATTTTTTCGGTAAATATAAGTCTTAGAATTTTTTAAAAAGCAAAATTTTAATATTTTTATATATGTAAAATATATATGTGTGTATACATATATGTATATATAAGTGAAGAAATAAATGGTTGATATGAAAGATGGAATGAGAAAATGAGATGATAGGTGTGCTTTTTAAAGTGTAGGGTTTTTGGATGCATTATAATAGAATTTTTTTGGTCAAAAATTAGAGTATTTTGGGAAAAATATTGGAGAATGTGCATGCATTTTAAAATATTTTGGGAGGCGAAAAAATATTTTTTTAAAATATAGGAGAACAAGCCCTAAAATAATTTATGCACAAAAAAATAAAACAAATAGAAAAAAAAATTTATGAACAGTAAGAAACAATGATTACTATTGAAGTTGCAGTTACAGACTGCAACTTTCAACAGTAACTATTCATTACTGTTGAAAGTTACAGTCTGTGACTGCAACTTACTATAAAAATGTAAAAACTGTGAACAGTACCTTATTTTTGTAATTTTTTTTTTACTATTTTTTTATAAAAAAGTCACGATTAACCCATCATCTAAAGGATTTGGCAGAAGCATAACTTCACAAGTTCGTTGTTTCTCCCAATCAGTTCATCACTATTTTTTAGACTTCTTAATGGATAGGTTATTGACCTATCCAAATCCATACCCTAATATATTTAAATATTTAAACCTTATATTTATCCTATCCTACGCAACCTATAGACCTAATTAGAACTATAAAATACCCAAATAATAGACCTTAAACTATAGCCTATCCTATCAAACCAAAGACCCATTGGGTCGACGGTTGGGTCTAGTTTATTGGACTCAATTTTTTAATTGTATTTTGGCCTAATTAATTTTTTTCATTTTTCCCAAATTTTCTTATCATCAGTTAAAATTCTAAAACTGCCTAATATTTGAATGCTTTAGTAATTTATTAATATTGGCTAATAGTTTTTGGCTTATTTTAAAAAAGTTAACTCAATTTTTTGAAATTAAAAAATATACATTTAATTTTAGTCATTTAATACAATTTAATTAGTTTATATATTAAACAAATAAGAACCACAAGAGTATGGATCACTTTCTCTCTCTTCCCTGTTTTCTCTCTATTTTCCCTAAGATATTATATTTTCTTTCTTTAACTTTATTTATTTTCTTTTTTTTTTTTTTGAAATATTATTATTTTATGTAATATATTCAATCAAATATTATGTAAAAAAAATTATGCTATTACATTTAGTAAATATTTTTGAATATAAATAAAAAAGGAAGAGGCAAGGATGTCTTCAAATCATTCTTGAATAAGTTCTTATTTTTTTCAAAAAGAATATATTTAATAAAATATAATTTTAAAAACTATTTTTGAAAAATAAAAAATTTCAAATAGTGCACAGTAATTTTTTATATTATAAAAGATAATATCTCATTTTCAAAATATAAACAAAATAATATAGACATACGGATAACAAACTCAATTCTAGCTTTAATATATGCAGAGCTTTCTTAATTCATAATGTATCAAAATGACTTGCTTCAAGCGCTGCAACACCCCCCCAACCCCCGTCCAACCAAAAAAAGAAGAATTTAATGATATTTATACACTTAAATATTTTATATAAGTAATTTGGGTTAACTAGTTAAATTTGAGTATTTGGAGAATGAGTAATTTCTAGGTATAATATATGTGGGTAAGTTTTGTATATAAATATAATTACACTCGTTCGATTATTTTTAATATATTTTTGGATTTAGGTTTGAGAAAAATAGTAACTAAATAAAGTTTTATGAGTAAAAAAGATTAAAGTTGGGAAGGAGGGAATTAGAACATGAGTATTTTATATTTGATACTTTTTGTGTATTGAATATTTTATGGGTATAAACTCTACCATTACCCATCTTTACCCATTCCATTTTTTTTAATGGGTTTGGGTCTCATGTTTATTTATTTGGTATGGGTATAAGTATTGTACTATTATCATGGCTTGATAGGATAAAACCTACCCATTAATAGGCCTATTTCCCAAATAATGTATACTCTATATTTTTACAATAAATTGTAATTCTGAGTCAAACAACTTTAAAGGTGGACAACAAATAAATATGCTTAGTTAAAATTGTCTCTTAGCTGTTTCAGTATACATAAAAAATTGATAGAGTATTGAGACTTGGTATTATGGCTCGCACATTGTCGATCCTCCTGGTCCTCTGGTACACCATAATACACAAAATAATGTTAAAAGCTTCATATACATGAAATTAAGCAATCATTTAAAGAATAAAGAATTAATAGGGAGAAAAGTGAAACGTAAGAGATATATACTTGATTGCAGCAAAAGAATAAATGCCGAATAAATCCAGAAAATTGAGGAAAAAGAAACATGTAGATGCAATTTGTGCTTCTGATGAGTAAATATAAAATCAATGAAAATGTTAAAAAAATGAACTTTGGCCCTAACTCACTCCAAAAGCTAACTCAAGGGGTGGAGATTGCCCAAAATCATATACAAAGATCACAACTTATTTATTACACGAATGAGGGACACTAATAGAAAACACATCCATCTTTTCTCTAGACTATATCCTTTGACATATAGTATGAGTTCAAGAAATATTTTCCCAATTGTAGCTTGAGGAAATGAGGCTTGTGTAATGCCCCCACTTAGGGAAGCATCTAAGTTGAGGCGCCGCTCAGTTCATTCTTAAATTGTACCTACAAATTAATCGATAGTCCATAATCACACGTTTTAAGCTTATCAGAAAGAACGGCAAATTCCAAATTAAACAAACATGTTATAAGAAAATAAATTCAAACCTTAAATAATCCTATAACATATAGCATTTATACTAAATAAATGCCACAGAATCTCAAATTTAACTTATCAGAAGCAGAAAAATTTCAAACTTAATAGACTCATCAACCAGCAGAGTAAATGCCATGATTCACATTCTTACATAACAAAATATTTGGATTCCTGAAGTTGACCATGTCAACATGATATATCATAGCATCTTGAGTCCATGCTCAGCAATCAGATAATTTCCATTGATACATTCAACATTTGATCTAGTACAAAATATTCACGTCCTGCATGGAGTCCAATCCTTCACTTAATCCTTGTTTGAGAGAATCAAAATAAACATGGGTAAATCCAAAGGACTTATTGAGGGAAAAGAAAATGATAAGATGCGAAGGAAAATCTATTGAGATTCAACAATCAACAATAAATTCGGTAATAAGCATGAATTTCTTTAACATGATTAATGGAGTACTTGATATACATGATATCGAACTTGATAGACTGTTGGTCATTCCGACCTTATTATTCCTGAATCAAATTATAATTGCAAGTACCAGGCATCGGTACCGAATGAATAAAATTTCCTTATCACTCCATTGCTCGAGCACTCAGCTCGGCGGGTAACAACTTGATTAGATGGCATGGCCGGTCATATGCCGTATCCCGTCACTCACAGTTTGTTGCCTTCAACTTGCTATAAGTCAAGATCGTAAGTAGGTACTAGCCATAAGACCTGTGTTCATTGGTCCGTTTTGCCCGACCATCTTTCAGACCTTGCCCCTGGGCTTAAACCCCCTGTGGTGTCCCTCCGAGTGAAAACTGCCCATGGCGTACCATAGGCTGAAAAGATGTAATGCTAACATATAAGAATTTATCCTTTCAAGCAATAACATGAATATTTTAGAACTTTACCAGATTTGCCATTTAAAAGGTAAAACATTTTCCAATAACAGCTGGCAAAACCTATTCCAATAAGCAAAGTATATGAACAATTTAAGAGAACTTTTGACATAAATAAGTCAAGTACTGAAATCTAGAGGTGCTAATGGGGATAGATTCAATAGGAGCCCTCACTAGACATGCACTGTCAACTAGTGTGACTCTTTGCTCTGTAATAAACTCAAGAGGAGCCTCCCACTAGACATGCACTATCAATTAGTGTGGCCCTTTGCTCTGCCTGACACATTTCACAGTACTGGCCGAACAAGACATTTAAAAAGATCAAGAGTTTCAACGTTCAGTTGCTAATAGGGCAAAACAATTTAACAATTTTGCTAGCAAGGCGATCAACAATACACTTGAACAAACAACATGTTTATGAGAAATTAAGAAGTATAAGAGAAATTCATAGAGTTCAATTGAAAAATAGTTATTTTCAAGAAAATACGAAAAATACCAAGTAGTTTCAAATCCAGGAGAACCTCACAGGGTTCAATAACCAAGAAACGTTAATCAAGACAAATATCAAATCACCAGAACCTAATGAGTTCAACGTCATATACAGGATAAGCTCATACAAACAATAACCAATTGGCAGATCCCTTTCAGGGGTAAAAATAATGTAAGAAATACAATAATCAAATCAATACCAACCCTCATAGGGGTTTATCAATAAAATCAATAGGTGCCAGAGTGCCAGATTGACGGATCCTCACCTTAAAAGTCTCAGAAAGCATCCTCAATCAGTTGTCTACTGACATGTACTCCTTCGTCACCTACCAAAGGAATAAGTTCACTATCAAATCTTCTGAATCTTAACTATAGATATAATGAATTTCATTATCAAATTTAAGGATATTCCAACATAGTCTCAATAATTCTTAGATATTTAAACAACACATGACATTGTTTCCCAATTGATTTAAAGTTCAGAGTACATAACCTGAACCCAACATTGATTATGATTTCTCAATCATAATTCTTAATGCACTTAAATATCCTAATTACGTTCCTCAATTACTCTGATTGTTCAATCGCAATTCTCAAATTTCCATGTTATACTCAAATGTGCAAGGTAATCACCTATCATAATCCTTAACTCAATAAGTCGATAAATAGATTGTCGAAAATTTAAATACATTCGACAATTTAACCGAATCAAAATTTGATTATTGAAATCTACCTAAATTGGGTTGGATCGAGACCCAATCTCATGCCGGAACTAGTCCACATGAGTTTAGAATCAAATCCTGCACAAGCTGCCTGAACAGCACTGTCATGCACCATGCACCGTCGCCAGTGACGAAGACCACCACCATCAGCAGGCGCGCCTTGATGCTAGGAGCAAAATGCCCCAATCAATTTTCAATTCCAACATCGATAGGCCAACCAATTGTCAATTAAAAGCCGTGCTTAAGCCCTAGCACCAACGTCCTCCGCTACCTTCAATTTCACAACCACCGTTCATCGCTTCACCAAATTAACACCACCACCCGACTACGTATGCTTTTCCGACCAAGACACACCAACACCCATCTAGTTTCCAGCGGCGGAACCACCAACACTGCTACGTGCTCTTCGTCGAGCTTGATTTCCCGGCGATTTCACTGGTGGTTTGGGGGAAACTTGGTAGGGGAGTGATCCTTGAGCTGAGGGAAGTCCTCCTATCAGTTCAGTTTTAAGCTTTACAGCCGTTTTCTAGTGATTCGATGGTGGGGGTGAAATTTGGACCATTCTTGAGAATTTAACCAAATTTTATCCTTCAACCTATATATGTAAAAGTAATTTTTAGCCTTCTCATTTTAGCCCCAAAAGTTCTAACCGACTTCAATATTACCCCAAAACTTTTTAGCCACCTTCAATTTAGTCCCTGGACTTCAATTGAGTCTTTCAACTTCTATTTCTTGCATATTAACTCCCAAGATTCCTGTTTCTGGACAATCAAGTCCAAACTAGTTTATTTTAAGGTCTTTAAACTTTTATTTTTCTCACATTGACCCTCAAAACTTCCACAATTTTGCAATCAAGTCCTTTTAATTTATTTTTTGAGTCTTAAAATTTGATCAATTAGCATCTTAATTTCTAAATCCTTATTTTTCAAAATACCAAATTTTAGAAGTGTTACAGTTTGGGTTCAGTTAATCCAAGCTTGTAACCAAAAAAAATAGAGTCATGAAAAACCCTCAAATGACTAGGTCAATGCTATATTGTACTTGAAAATGGCGTTCTAAATATGTTGCGAGAGAATTGATATTAATTAAGTGTTAATGTTAAAATGTGGAGTTTTTATAAGTGTTTGCCATTTAATAGGTAGATCATGGTTAAAATGGTCTAATCAAAATCATTTGGGTCCAATATATGAGATTTATCAAGCAATAAGTTAGTTCGAATTGGATCCACTCAAATTAGATAAAATGTAGACATTAGGAACATTGAGGAATTATTCACAATTCCAAGGACATTAATTTCTAGGAATGCCCACATCGACAAATTTTTAGAATTCCGTTTGTATCAAACAAATTTAATTATTACTATGTTCACTTAACCAAATAAGGTCTTAGTTGTCAACTAGCATAAAAATAACATGTAGATATGTGTATTCACAAAAAACTAGCAAAAATCTCGTGCTATGCACGAGTACTAACAAATAATATATAAAGTAATCAATATCCAGCATTATGTATTAAATTAAGACAATTGAAAAATGTTAATCAATGTGTTGGCGTAACCGGGTGGATCCTAAATTTGTGACCTACCATAGAAACAACGTGCAAATGTGTGCTTTCCTCATGGAAAAAGGGGGGGGGGGGGGAAGAAAAAAGAAAAAAAAGAGAGCATAATTAATGCAAATTGTGTAGAGGTGTTCGCAATTTAGTTTGAATTGGTTTTGGGACAAAAAGCCAATCAATCCAAACTATATAATGTAGATTGAACTGATTTGCATCGGTTAGATTTTTGTTGTAAATTTGATCCAATCCAATTCATTTTAAATATGTTTGGATTGAATTAGTTAATTTGATTTTTTAATTTAAATTTTCAATTGAAATATTTGACAAATTACAATTGATAATTAAAATAATTTAATCAATCAACTTGTAAATTTCTTTTAGCAATCATATCACTAATCTTGTGGAATTAAGTTAAATAAAGTGAAAACACATAATTATAAAGTTGTAAATCCATAATAATTATTCTTATGTGTTTAATTTTTGAAAGTGAAAAAAAATCCTAACTTTAGTTTATTTTAATTTATCTGTGCATTTTACAATTAAGATATATATTTTTTATATTATTAGTATATGAATTTCAGTTCAGTTTGAATTGGATTTGTTTTTTAGATTAAAACTGATTAATTTTTCAAAAAATAAATCCAATTCAATCCAAAAAAAAATTGATTTGATCGGTTTTCAATTTTTGGATCAATTCATCATTTTTTTTGGATAGAATTGAATTTGAGCACTCCTAATTGCGTGGGTTCAGATTTTAGTAATATTAATGCACATTTGCACCTACCCTATTTTTTACAAATGAAAATATTCAGGCCAGCCCTGTCCACGCGTTGAGTACGGATACTAAATAATAAATATGGCATGCTAAATTAAGCTACTTTCTGTTATGAATATATTAATTGTGGATGTCCATTTACATTCTCAACTCACATTCATCCCCCTTGCATTCCTTGATCTTCGTAATTCATAATAGAATTCGTTGAACTATGTGATTCAATTTATGATCATTTATGAATCCCCCATTTTGTAACTCTATAAATTGAGGGTTTTGGAACCTCATTTGTAAGTTAGATATACAAAACTTATCAAAAGCTAATCAAAAGGCTTATTGAATTCCTACCTATATCTCTTTGTCTTATTCTCTTTTATTATATTTCATATTTTCATCGGTCAAGTTTAATTATCTTGGCATTATTTTACAACACGTTATCAGCACGACTCTACCTTTGTGAAATATAGTAAAAGTTGAAGACCCTGTTGTTTAAGCAATTCAAGGTAATATTAAGGTAAGGCTGTTTATTTCTTTCTTTATGACTAATCTGACTAAATTTGAATTTGTACCTCTTGACATTTCTGGAAAGAATTATCTATCATGGGTTGTTGATGTTGAAATGCATCTTAATGCTATGGGTCTTGGAAACACAATTGTGGAAAAAAATGAGGCTACTGTCCAAAACCGTGCAAAAGCAATGATTTTTCTTCGCCATCATCTTGATGAGAATTTGAAAATTGAATATCTCACAGTTAAAGATCCTGTAGATCTATGGAAAAATTTGAAGGAAAGATATGACCACCTGAAGTTGGTTGTTCTTCCTAAGGCCCGATATGATTGGTTACATTTGCGGCTACAAGATTTCAAATCAATAAGCGAGTATAACTCTGCTATGTTTAAGATCACATCCCAATTGAAATTATGTGGGGAAAATATTTTCGATGAAGATATGTTAGAGAAAACTTTCTCTACCTTCCATGCATCGAATTTGCTCCTGCAGCAGCAATATCGAGAGAAGGGATTTAAAAAATATTCTGAATTGATCTCATGTCTTCTTGTAGCTGAACAAAATAATGAACTATTGATGAAAAATCATGAGAGCCGACCAACTGGCTCTAGTCCATTCCCTGAAGTGAATGCAACTAATTTTTCTAATTCTGGTCGCACTCATGGTCGTAGTCGTGGCCATAGTCGTAGCCGTGGTCATGGCCGGCACAACTATTGAAATTACAACAATGGTAACCGTGGGTCATTTTATCATAAAGGCAAGGAAGTCCTCCAGAAGAAGGACGATTTTCATGAGAAAAAACTTGAGAAATCCTCGAAGGATTTTGATAATTCTTGTTTTCGGTGCGGTGCTAAAGGACATTGGTCTCGTATTTGTAGAACCCCAAAGCATCTTGTTGAACTATATCAAGCATCATTGAAAAAGAAAAATAAAAGTGTTGAGGTGAATTTCACTAATTCAATTGATGATTTTGATAATGATGCTAATGATATTGATATAACTCATCTTGATGTGGCTGATTTCTTTGAAGACCCAGAAGGAAAAATTGACCATTTGATTGGTAACGTTCCAAATAACTAAATCTCTAGTTAGATTTATTATCTAAAAGTTTGTTTTTCATTCTCTATTATATTTATTTTCATTTAAGTGATATACTTTTAATGTTTGGTACTTTTGTTATGACATACAGTTTTTAATTATCTTTTCATTTATCTTCCTGAAGGAGATATGGAAATTGCCAAATATTTGGAATCGACAAATGGGGAAAAAGATGTATGCCTTATTGATAGTGGTACTACCCATACAATATTAAAAGATGTAAATTATTTTTCCCACCTGAAGTTGGGAGAAACAAATGTTAATACCATAAGTGGTAGTGCAAAATTAATTGAAGGCTCCGGTAGAGCAAACATATGGCTCCCTGAAGGAACAAAATTGGTTATAGATAATGCACTATTTTCTTCTAAGTCCCGAAAAATTTTGTTAAGTTTTAAAGATATCCGCAGAAATGGATATCATATTGAGACTATGAATGACTCGAATGTTGAATATTTGTGCATTACTAAGAACCAACATGTGGTAGAAAAATTCCCCTCTCTTTCATCTGGCCTATATTGCACCAAGATTTATGCAATTGAGATGTATCATTTAGTAAACCAGAAGTTTACTGATTCCAAAGATTTTATAATTTGGCATGATCGTCTAGGGCATCCTGGGTCAATAATGATGAGAAGAATAATTGAAAATTCACATGGCCATTCTTTGAAGAATCAAAAGGTATTGAAACCAAATGAATTTATATGTGTTGCTTGTTCTCAAGGAAAATTTATCACGAGATCTTCACCAATTAAAGTGGGGGCTGAATCCCCAGGATTTCTGGAAAGGATCCACGGTGACATATGTGGACCTATTCATCCAACATGTGGACCTTTTAGATATTTTATGGTGTTAATTGATGCATCTACAAGGTGGTCACATGTTTGTTTGTTATCAACTCGCAACCTGGCGTTTGCGAGATTACTTGCTCAAATTATCAAATCAAGAGCACAGTTTTCAGAATATCCAATAAAGAAAATCCGATTAGATAATGCTGGTCAATATTCATCTCGTGCTTTTGATGATTATTGCATGTCAATCGGTATTAGTGTTGAACATCCTGTAGCTTATGTTCACACACAAAATGGTTTAGCTGAATCATTGATCAAACGTTTGCAATTAATTGCTAGACCATTGTTAATGAGAACCAAACTCCCTATATCTGCTTGGGGACATGCTATTTTACATGCAGCAACACTTATTCGATTAAGGCCGACAAATTATCATAAATACTCCCCTCTACAGTTGGCCTTTGGTTTTGAGCCAAATATATCCCATTTGAGAATTTTTGGATGTGCAGTGTATGTCCCTATAGAGACACCACAACGCACTAAAATGGGACCTCAGAGAAGATTGGGAATATATATTGGGTATGATTCGCCTTCTATCATTCGATATCTTGAACCCTTAACAGGTGATGTATTTACTGCAAAATTTGCAGATTGTCATTTTGATGAGTCTAATTTCCCAACATTAGGGGGAGGAAATGATCAACCGAAAAAGGAAATCACGTGGAATAATTCATCACTTGAATTTCTTGATCCTCATACAAAATCTTGTGAACTTGAAGTTCAGAGAATAATACATTTGCAAAGAATTGCAAATCAATTGCCTGATGCATTTTCCGACTCTAGAAGAGTTACTAAATCACATATTCCTGCAGAAAATGTGCCAATTAAGATAGATGTCCCTGTAGGACAATCTACAAATGCTACTGCAAATGAACTTAAAGCACGCCTGAAGCGTGGAAGACCTCTTGGTTCCAAAGATAAAAATCCGCGTAAGAAGAAAGGATCTATTGATCAAAATGTTCAATTGAAAGAACTGAATAAAGATATCCATGAGATCCCTGGAGACAAAAGTCAAGTTTCTGGAAAACAAAATCTAGCTCCTGAAGAGCACAAATTTCAAGATCCTGAAGATCATATAAATGAAACTTCTATAAATTTTGTCAATACCAGGAAATGTTGGAACCGAGTGGAAACGATTATTGATGATGTTTTTGCATACAATGTAGCATTTGAAATTATGGAAGAAATTGAGGATCCAGAACCTAAATCGGTTAAGGAATGTCGGCACAGAAGTGATTGGCCAAAATGGAGAGCTGCAATTCAATCTGAATTGGATTCACTCTCTAAATGTAAAGTTTTTGGACCTGTAGTCCAAACTCCTAATGGGATAAAACCCGTAGGATATAAATGGGTTTTTGTGCGAAAACGAAATGAGAAAAATGAAATTGTGCGATATAAAGCACGACTTGTAGCACAAGGGTTTTCGCAAAGGCCAGGTCTTGATTATGATGAAATATATTCACCTGTAGTGGATATGATTACGTTGCGATATCTTGTGACCTTGGCAATGCATGAAAAACTTGAAATGTGTTTGATGGATGTGGTTACTGCTTATATATACGGAACATTGGACAACGATATATACATGAAAATCCCTGAAGGATTTAAAATGCCTGAAGCATATAGTCCAAATTCTCGAGAAATTTACTCCATCAAATTAGAAAGGTCTTTATATGGCTTAAAACAATCTGGACGAATGTGGTATAATCGTCTAAGTGACAGTTTGATTAAAGAAGGCTATATAAATAGTCCAATATGTCCATGTGTTTTTATCAGGAAAAATGGACAACATTTCGTGATCATTGCAGTTTATGTTGATGATTTGAATCTTATTGGAACTCCAGAAGAGATTTCCAAAGTAGTTGAACTTTTAAAGAAAGAATTTGAAATCAAGGATTTGGGACAAACAAAATTTTGCCTTGGTTTGCAAATTGAACATCTGGAAGATGGGATATTTGTTCATCAATCAAGTTATACTGCTAAAATTTTGAAGCGATTCCATATGGATAAAGCACATCCATTAAGTACGCCAATGGTTGTCAGATCGCTTGATATTAACAAAGATCCTTTTCGTCCACGAGAGGAAAATGAAGAATTTCTTGGTCCTGAAGTACCATATCTTAGTGCGATTGGGGCACTAATGTATCTTGCTAATTGTACAAGACCTGATATATCATTTGCTGTGAATGTATTAGCAAGATTCAGTTCTTCTCCTACTTGACGACATTGGAATGGTGTTAAACATATTCTTCGTTATCTCCAAGGAACAATTGATCTTGGATTATTATATGCTAATAAATCTACTCCAGAGCTGATTGGATATGCTGATGCTGGATATCTTTCTGATCCACACAAAGCACGGTCTCAAACTGGATATTTATTCACTTGTGGTGGTACTGCTATATCATGGAGGTCTACAAAACAATCTATCACCGCTACTTCTTCAAATCATGCTGAGATTATAGCAATTCATGAAGCAAGCCGAGAATGTGTTTGGTTAAGGTCAATTAGTCACTACATCCGGAAGAATTGTGGGTTATCCTCTAAGGAAGACACTCCTACAGTTTTATTTGAAGACAATGCTGCTTGCATAGCTCAATTAAAAGGTGGATACATCAAGGGTGATAGAACCAAACATATTTCACCAAAATTCTTTTTTACACACGATCTTCAAAAGAATGGTGAAATTGATGTGCAACAAATCCGATCAAGTGAAAATCTTGCAGATTTATTTACCAAGGCTCTACCGACCGCAACATTTGAAAAATTGGTAAAAGGAATTGGGATGCGTCGGCTTAAAGATCTCTGTAAGTCTTCTAATCAGGGGGAGTGAGTATTTGATTAAACACTTTGAATAGTGTACTCTTTTTCCTTCACTAAGATTTTTTCCCCATTGGGTTTTTTCTTAGTAAGGTTTTAACGAGGCATATTCTCTGTGTAATGGACATCCAAGGGGGAGTGTTATGAATATATTAATTGTGGATGTCCATTTACATTCTCAACTCACATTCATCCCCCTTGCATTCCTTGATCTTCGTAATTCATAATAGAATTCGTTGAACTATGTGATTTAATTTATGATCATTTATGAATCCCCCATTTTGTAACTCTATAAATTGAGGGTTTTGGAACCTCATTTGTAAGTTAGATATACAAAACTTATCAAAAGCTAATCAAAAGGCTTATTGAATTCCTACCTATATCTCTTTGTCTTATTCTCTTTTATTATATTTCATATTTTCATCGGTCAAGTTTAATTATCTTGGCATTATTTTACAACACTTTCGATATTTCAAGAACTAGAGTTAATTAGAAAATTCACAGAAATTGAGAATTCTATGTAGTTCAAAGGATAGCATCTCATTGAGTATATTGCATTTATACAATTTATTTTTTATTTTATGTCTATATTGTATATGTCCTCTAAATATATATCTTTTTTTGTCTCATTAGAAAATTCATAAGAGCGAATAGTCTTGCAAACAACAAATGATCCAAATATTAAGCTATGTTTGGTTACGTTTTGACAAAATATAATCAAATATATGCATCATTTTTTAGCCAAAACAACATATACTAATTTCCAGAATACTCATTCAAATCAACTGACTTATTACCAGAACCCCCATATAGATACATATACATATCATAATATTTTATCATTATTTTTATAATTAAAAAATTGTATTTAATCATCACATATACATGTTATATATTTTGTTATTTTTTACAATAAAAAATATTATTTAATTCTATTTTCATCTCAAAAATTCAATAAAAAAGCGTTGATTTGACTACTAAAGTAAAAATTATCTCCTTCTAAAACATACATAAATATACCAAAACTCCTCAAAATAATTTTCTAACTATTTTCAAAATATAAAGAAACATAAATTACATTCTCCAATACAAATTTCATATTCCCCAACCCCACTCCCAAAACTCATTATCCCAAAACATATAATCTAAAACATACAATTCATATCCAAGCATTACCTTAGTAATTATTGTTTAATGAGAACGAATACTATATAAAATTGATGTAGTAACCGAAAATATAGCTAGAAGAGAGTTTTGGCATATAAAAATATCCAGAGAAACCCAAATATGATAGGCCAACAACACTTTGGATCCTCTATTTTATATCATATTTCATCTTCTATTTCAACTTGATATATAAATATCAAATGTATCTGATTCTCAACCAATTATTTTTATAAAGAAATATTTAATACACATGTCATATATTCATGAAATAAAATAAAAAATAAAATATAAATTGAAATAGAGGATCTAAACAGGCCAACAATGGATAAATTTAGCACACATGGGGCTCATACCAAAGTCAAAAAAATCTCGAACAACCAAGTTGAACATACTCATTTATTAAAGCTCTTAGAATCGAAACATGTAAGTTTTTCCACACAGGAAAATAAGATAAAATCGACTTAGATTCCATGGATTTTATGCAAATAGAGAGATTTGGAGCAAATTCAATGGATTTTAGGCAAATACAGAAATTCAGTGCAAATTCAGTTAATGGTATGCAAATTTAAGTTCCCAACAGAGAACACTGAATTATTTCCAGTTATTAAGTGAAAACTCATGGATATTATTGGCAGGGAAAAAAAAAAAAGGGTGCGTTCAGCACACAACAAATGGAGAAGAAAAAGGGAACAGGAAATATGAAAAATATTAAAAGGAAAGAAAAAACACGAAAACACTTGCATGGATTAAACTTTTAAAAGGATGACGCCTTTTTTGTTGCGAATAGAGTAAATGGGCCACAAAAGGACAAAACAAAGAGGGCCCCAAAGAAGGTGAGGGCTTTCTAAAGGCAGGCCAACTTTGATTTAAGATGTAAATAATAATAGAAATTTGAATAAAAGGAGATACGATGAGATTAAATAATATATTAATTTATTTAATATAAAAAATTAACTTTAATGTTAATTTTATGCATGTTTGCTGTGTGAGATTAAATAAATAAATAACAAAATTATCTTCAAATAATTAAAAAATAAGAGCGCACATTTGGGGATTTTTTAGAGGACACAATTAAAACAAAACAAAAAAAAAGGAGGACAAGTAAAGGAGTATATTTTGTGTGTATAATCGCACCCCCTAAGACAAAATTACAATATTATCTAATTGCTTCTACAATAACGAGCTGATATCAAAAAAGGAGTCGACCTACACCCATAATTTCTCACATCTAATATGAGATTAAGTTAGATTATTCTCATTTGTTTGTCCTAATATCACAAATCCAACGTGCCGCGCATTAACAATAGAAGCTCCACGGTCCCACCTTGGTTCCCCAAGTGTTATGATATCACAAACTCGCATGGAAAATGGAACAAATGCTAACTTGTGGAAAAGAAACGTGCCCAACATGACATGATGAATTTTCTATTTCAGAGTTTCATTGCCCGTGTACAGTCCAAATCATCATTAGAGAAAATCATCTAAGAGCCCATTTGATTTTATTTTCAAAGTTATTTTAATTTTTATACATTTTTAAAAATTAATAGGTCAGTTATGAACTAGAAATTAAAATAGAATTGTATTTAGATGAAATATTGGCAAGTAATGATTGAAATATGTATAGAATTGAAAAGTAAGTTGATTTATACTTTTTTTAAATATATATTTTATTAATTTTAAATAATAGTGGGTACTTTATATAAAATCAAATTTAAATTTGATTGATGTAATAATAGAATGATATGGTAAGTTCAGAAAGAGTTTGAAAATGAAAAAAAATAAATATTTTTAAATGAATGTGAATAGAAAATAATGATTTTCAATTCTTATTTTAGAATGAAGATGAAAAAGGGTTTGGAAATGAAAAACAAATGGGCCCTAAAAAGTTGAAAATGGCAATCAGTGTGAAAAACAACCACTACTTCAAGGGACCAACACCAACTTTTTTCCCCCTCTCTTTCTTTTTTTTTCCAGAAATGATTGTGACCGGTTTGATAAACACTTGGTTATTAGCATGTAAAAGTACATCATGATTCTTATTTTTTATTTTCGCAAAAGTTCAGAACAAGAATTATAAAGAGTATATTGCCCTTGTACTCACATTTATTACTCTAAAAACGTAAATATTTCAAAAATAATTCATCCCAACCCATTTTATTCAAAAATATATCATATCAATTATTTCAAATAAATTTTGATTCCCAATATATCTATTTAAATTCCAAAAAAAGGATATGCAATAAATCGGAATTGTCATTACTCATCCTAATCAAATTTTTAATAAAACATACTCAAATATAAGTCACAACATTAAAATTTAGAAAGGGAATTTGATAATTTGAACGGAATATTTTTAATGGACTGATTAGCTGATGCGGGGGCAAAGAGTCATTTCATTACCCACAGGAAGCTAACAAATCTCAATCCTTGGATTGGTTGCAAGAGCCTTGTTGAGCTCCAGAACAAAGTCTCTGTAGTACCTAACATACTTCCTAAGGGATGCATAAGGTGGAGCCACCACGGACTCATTCCATAGGTGTTGTTGTAGCCGATCACACCCTCAATCTTTACTAGATCAATAAGCCTCGTGCGATGGTTGAGGTAGTTGTCCTTGTCAGCATCCACAAATATGAAATCAAGTGTTCCATGATACTTACCCTACAAAACGTGTGTGGATGATTAATACAACTAGTAATGGCAAATGGGTGGGTTGGGTTAGTTATGGGTTGGGTCTTTATGGATTGGGTTCAAAACAAAAAGAAAAAAAAAAATGTAAACTTTTTGCTAAATATATTATTATATTATTTTATTAAACTATAATCTCTTTATCTTTATTTGACATATGTTACTTAATTATTATTAAATCCTTGTTAATCATGTAAAATCAAATCAAATTATGTAAACATATAATTTACTTATTATTTTATAATATTTATATTTTTTCTTTTAATACAAAATAACAATCTTGCTCAATTAATAAAACATAATTATATAAAATATTTTAAATTTTTAGTATAAAATATTTACATTGTACCCAACAAAATATTTACTACACTAGTTGTCTTTGTTTTTTGTTTTTTACTTTTTATATTTAGTCAATATTTGAAAAAATACTATTTATTTCTTTCTTAATTTTTTCAATCTAGTTCATCATCGTTTATTAAAATGATCAAATTCAAATTTGATTCGACATAAAACAATTACTATCATTTTAAAACAATTAAAATATGCATATGTCTTGAAAAATATGTCTTTTTAAGAATAAAAAATATGAATCATTTAAATTTAAATTCTTATATCTACCTAAATTATTATTTTTAAATAAAATACACAAAAAATATTGAAATATAATTAATTTTTTAATTTTTAAAAATATTATAACTAAAAATAAAAATAAAGTGGGGGCCCTTTCTTCATGTGAAGGGAAAGGAAATGAAATGGGCGGCCGCAATATGTTCTCTCACATGCTACCATTACACAATAAATTTGTTGTGTTTGCAGATTAATATTTTGGTAGTTTGTAAAAATTATAAAAATAAAAAAAATAATTTTTTATTTATTTTCATATTGCAAAGTTGAAAAGAATGTGGGAGCTATAAAATTAACTCGCTAAATTTTTTTATAAAAAATTAGAGTTTATAAATCAAATAATGATATAATCAATTTTTAAATCATAATCTCAAGTAAAACGTTAGTTGATTAATTCATTCAAATTAAGTTACTAAATTAATATTTTAAAATTAAATAAGGTGGAGAAATGGTAAATGATTAATTGGTGATATATAATTTATCTAATTTTGAATTCATTATTTTTTTTCATTTTTAAAGTATTTTAGAAATAAAAATAAAGTGGCGTATGATCTTGAGAGAATGAGAAAATGAAAGGGTAATTTTGGTGTTGAAATTGGATTGAATTGTTTAGAAACCACATTCAACCTATCTTCAATCCATTTACATTCAAAACCCATTTGAACCCATTATAACCCAACCCATATTCAACCCACTAAAATCCAAACCCAATCAAATTATTTTAAATACAACTCAACCCAACCCAACCCAAAGTGAATTGGGTTGGAACCATGGGCTGAGACCCAAATTGCCCCCCCTAAATACAGCTATAAAAGTGTCAAACCTCATCAGAAGACTTATTTCTATACAAAATTATAACGTGTGCTCGATGCGATGCATCGAAAAGAATTTTAATATTAAAATAACTTATTTTATAATGATATTTATTTTACTTTATGTGATTAAAAATGAACCGTAATTATTTTTAGTATCTAAAGAAACAAAATCTATTACTAATTAATAAAATAATATGAACTTTTCAGTTTAAAGATATTATGTTTGAAGATAATTTGTACTTGAATACATTGTGAAATATGAAAGAATCGTAAGTTTATAAATTTAAAAAAAAATTAAAATGATAAAATTTAAAAAAATAAATGAAAGAATTAAGAAAATAAAAGTAGAGCAGAATATTTAACTAAATATGCTTTTTAAATTATATATATATATTTATATATATACATATTTTGATATGATAAATAAGCAAATAACATTTTTTTTTCCTAAATTGAGAATTCTTTTATATGAATTCTTAATGATGTAGAAGCTAGAGTTATAATTTTCATGACATTTGAGATTATTAAATGTTAAGTGTTTTTTGTTAAAGTAAATAAGTAAACCACTTTATACTTTAATTATGAAAATAAATTATATCAGGTTATTATTTGATAATTAATTCAGTATGTAGCCTGTAACGTGCAATTTTTATAAACTAAAATATCTCTTAATATTTTATATAACTCTAATAAGTAAAATTTATTTATATATGTAGTTATTTTATTATTTCTAAAATTATCAAATAACTTATATTATGTGCATGAATAAAATTATAAGTAAATTTTCAATATTCAATATCACTCTATCATATATAAGTTTCTTTTATAAATATATAGATATGTACAAATAATCAAATGATATTTACTTTCAATCAAACTTTTTTTACATGACATCATCATACCCATGTAAAAATACTTTTTATGAATTATTATAAGCAAAAATATTAAAATAAGGTAGGTGGTATAATGATAAAATTGTTTAACTAAATATATTGAAAAACATAAGAATCAATATTATTTGTTATTTAAGCAGTCATTTATCAAGCTTTTGAGAATTTTCAATTATGTCAAATATATAAGTGTCCAATATAAAAGAACTTATTTCAAATAATTAAAATGAGTTCTCTATTATATTGCTAAAAAACTAAAATAATTTAATTTAATAATATAAAAATAAAGTTTAGAGTTTATAGTTGTTCCAATATGCAACTTTTTTATATTTGAAATATTCTTTAGATTAAATTATTTGTTATATTCTATATATATAGTTTTATCTAAAAATATTGTACACGTCTAAAAAATATTATTGTCAAATAATTAAATTTTAAAGATTTTGAAAAATTAAGCTCTTGCATATCAGTTAATTTATAATTATTCATTTCTCAAACTTCTAGCTCTTTAATAAAAATTATGAAATATTATTAAATATATTTTAAATTTTGAATGAAAGAAAATTAGAGATAAAATACAATCATATCGGTTAAAGATGATAACCAACAATTAACAAAAAAAAATTAATTGGTTAAAATACTCAAAATTCTAAGAATTTGCTACCTGACCAAAATTGAACAATTAAAATTACAATTGCATAATTGTGGATCTAGCACTATTGTGCTATATATATATATGCACTTAAAATAATTTTATGATTGAAATAATTTATTTTATAATAATATTTATTTTACTTCATATGATTAAAACATGAATTGTAATTATTTTTAGCATTTAACAAAAAAAAATCAATTACTAATTAAGTAAAATAATAAAAATATTACATTTGAAAATAATTTATGCTTAAATAAGTTATAGAATATCAAGAATTGCTAAGTCTATGTTTATAAATTATGTGAAAACTTGTAAAATGACAAAATTTAAAAATAAACAAACAAAAGAATTAAGAAAACAATAATAGCACAAAATATTTTACTAAATACACTTTTTAAATTATATATACGCACTTATATATTTTGAAATGATAAATAAGCATAATTTTTTTAAAAAAATATAAAGATTTTTTTTTTACATGATTTCCTAATAAATTGGAAGTTACTGTCATATTTTCATGACATTTGAGAATTTTAGATGTTAAATATTTTTTTATTAACATTACATTTTACTGGTTGACATTTTACCATTACATTTTTATATGTTAAGTAATTTTTATATGACATTTTACCGTTACATTTAGATATTCGGTTCACGATTGCAACCACTCAAGATGGGCAACGAATTCAGATAAGAATAGCTCAAGAATCAAAGGTAAAGAGGAAGAAAAGTCCAAATATTTGGGTTAAGAGAAATACAAGGCTCGAAGGTTAATATGGCATAAGTGAACAATAGTTTTTAACAAAGAAATCATTGAGCAGAAGTGACATTTTACTATACACACAGACACACATAAGATAAGAAGTTACATTAAGCAAGATTGAGAATTTAGATAATAACAACTCAAGACTTTTAGGTGAGAAAAACAGTTCAGGCAAACTGTTAGATTCAACACAAGAGCCAAGGAATAGCATGGAGTGAACAAACATTAACCATTGAATCTTAATACAAATAGAATCAAGCAGCAATGGCATAATAACAAATATTTATGTTGTTTCTCTTGCAAAGAAAACTAATATAAACTCACCTAGTAAATGCGGAGAATCACTAGTAGTATGGACACTCAGGTCTTAGCTTCCTAATCAAATCGAGAATTGTTATAAGATAACCCGAGTTATCATCCTATTAATCCTTCAAATCTTAAGTATAAATATAGTTGATGTTTTAATCAAAGTCAAGGTTAATCCTTACTTGCTCAGAGAGTCCACGTCCCTGTTTTCCAATCAATCCAAAGTTGGGAATAAGATAACCTAAATCAATGTTGTGTTGATTTCTGAATCATAACTCGCAATGCACTTAAATATCCTTGTCACGTTACTCAATTAATTTATTTGTTGAGTCATAATTTTCTCAAGTTTCATGTTACACTAAAATGTTTAAGATAGTCAAATATCATTGTCCTTAATGCAATGAGTCAGTCAACAAGTTGTTAAAATCCTATTTTAGGTCCTAATGGCAATTTGATAATCCCTTCGAGTCGATTGAGTTCTATACTATGATAATTATAAAATTAATTCATAACTTGGGCCAAACTATATTCTAATAATCTCAGTACATATCATAATTAGGCTTTGATCTGAAAAATTCAATTACATTCAACAAATTAATCGAATTAAAAGTTGATTATTTAAATTTACCCAAATTGAATTGAATCGAGATTCAATCTCAAGCTAAGAACAACCCCGATGGACTCAAAATCACATTTTGAGTTATCTGTTAACTTGCTGCAATCGTGCTGCCAGAGGTGGAGGTCGCCACCAACCACAGGTGTGCCTAATCGAGCCCAACCAAATGCCTTAGTCAATTTCTAATTTTGCTGTCTCCTCATCGTGAATTGGCCAAAAATAGCTACGGAACTCTAACCCACTGTCGTCCACCACCCACTTTCAATTACCTTGCCACCATCAATCAAATCATCAAATTGAAACCACCAAATCCTTGCCCATTAGATTCCAACTAAAACCCCTCTATTTCTAGCCTCGTTCCACCATCGAAAATGGGCAAATTGCCATGTCCGTCGTCGCCATCAATTTTCAGCGATTTGTTCAGTGATTTTGGTTTAATCTTGGTTTGGTTTTGTTTGCCTTGACAAGAGAGAGTTAACCACGGTGTCAGTTTCAAGTTTCCTGCATTTTTCGATGATTTGCCATCAGTTAGGGGTTGGGTAGTTTTTAGAATTTAATGAAAATTTGTCCTTATTCTTATATCTATAAGGTATTTTTTGGTTTATTCACTTCCACCCCCAAAAGTTTTTGGCTACCTTCAATTAAGCCCAAAAATTTAAACTGCCTTTCAATTCGGTCCTAGGAATTTTATTTCAATCCTTCAAAGTTTTAGTTTTTCACATTTACCCCTAACATTCTTAATTCTAGTCAATTAAGTCCTCATTTAATTATTTTGAAGCCCTTTAGCTTTTAACTTGTTTACACTGACCCTTAATATTTTTTATTCGGTGCAATTGTGTCCTAAATTTAACTAATATCCAGCCCTTTGATTTTTAGTATTTATGCTTATATCTTAATTGATTTAATTAGTAATTTGACTATGATTTAATTCTTTTGTTCAAAAGGTGTTTCGTCAAAGTTGAAACTTAAATTTCTCTAATTTTAATTTTATAATATTCAAAATTTGGTGTGTTACAATATTAATCTAAATAAATGTAAGCATTAGAGCCTTTCATTTTCATTGCAATAGATGAACTGTCTAAATCCATTTTGTTACTCAACTATATACAATGTAAAACATCTGACTAGATAGATAATTAGAATGTACCTTGAAAAGGATTTGAACTCATAACATGGATGCATTTTTTTAAGGATAAATGTAAGATTTTCTTTGTTAAGATGATTAAACAGAAGTTGCAAGAATTGACAACATCATGCTGACGTCAAAGGAAAATATATATGACCACATTATAACTGGTTTTATTTGTGCTGGAGAATATCAAGTAGAATCCAAATGAGTGGACCAACGTTAGCTTAAAAGAGTAGAAATTAAGCAATCAATATTAGGATCGAAGCTTGACTATGTGTGTGTATATATATATATATATTCATATTTGGTGAAGAAAATTGAGTATCAATTAGAGTATCTACTTTCTCATCTAGCATTGCAGATTACATTGAAAAACAATTTTCTTCTTCTTCTTCTTCTTTTTCTTCTTCTTCTTCTTCTTTTCAATTAGAATTTTTTTTTTTGTTAGAATTACATCAAAATAATTTTGAAAGTTTAGAAATCTAAATAAGAATATGAATGACTTTTCATGATGAGAACAAATTACATATAAATATATGCGTCCCTATGTGTATATATGTGATATTTCAACAACTAGAATTAGAAAATTTAGAGAAATCGAGAATTCAAATACGTACTTTACTGTCTAACTCAATATTGAATATTTTGCATTTGTATTTCTAGCAAGAATGTATGAAATTGGAGCTTACCTTACTATTTATCTATATAGCATTTAATTTTTTATTTTATGTTTATGTTGTCATCCTATTTTTTTATTTTATGCGTATGTTGTCATCCTATTATGTCTATTCTCTAATAACTAACTTCTTTTCGTGCCATTAGAATTTTATAGGAGCGAATAGCAATGCAAACAACACACGACCAATAAATATGCATAACTCAAACACATGATGTTAAGCATTTTCGGATTGGCAAATTCCACATACAAGCGCTGTGGCAGCTAGAAACTATGATAAAAGAGGTAAAGTTAATTCAATAACTAATAAAGAAAACCAAACAATTCGATATTTTTGCTGCTATAAAAACACAAGTAATATTGCATAATAGCATTTTTACATGATATACAAATGTTGTAACTGACAATTTTAGTATTATCACGGTTGCAGTGATACACACACACACACACGCATATATATATATATGTATGTATATTATGGGTGTCAATTTGGGCTAGAACCCATGGGCTCAACCTAACTCATATGGTTCTGGATTGGATTGGGCTCAACATTTTAGAAACGAGTTTGAGCAGATTGGATTGTATCAAATTTGGGTTTAAAATGAATCCATTCAAAAAATTTAATTAATTTAATAAATCATCTTATTATATTATAAAATTGTATATTAAATAGAGTGTAGAATGCATAATAATATTACTATAGTTTTTTGAATTTTTTTGGAATAAGTAAATTAAATCAATTTTTTTTTTCTATTGGAACCATTTCAAACCCAACCCAACCCACAATTCAACCCGCTTTGAACCCAATCCGCTTTTATCCCATTTATCTTAACCCATATAGAACCCAACGCATTTTGAACCCAACTCACATAAACCCAAACCCAACCTAACCCAACCACCCATTTGCCAATACACTCTCGTTTTTTTGCCAATTTGGACTTGCTGCAAATTGCTTAGCAAAAAATTACACTAATCATGTCTTCTTGTGAACTGAGAAGCCAGTGCATTATTATGCTAATTAATTGGTATATGTTGCAAGTTGACTAATAAAAACATTTCCGTCCGTGTCTTCTTGTGCAGTCTGATTCAATGGCCAGCCTGGGCTAGTATTTTTAAGTGTTACGAGTTGCCTAGAAACTATCATTACAGTCAAAGGGTGGTTACTGTAACTACTGATCACATTGTTGAAAGGGGAAAAATTATGTCTTGAAGTTTGGATCTTTTGAGGGAATAGTGAATGATATTGTTGGAGGTACAGATTATAAACAACAGTTTATAAAGTAATTATAAAACAGTTTATAATTACGGGGCAATGTTTGAAAAACCAATATAATAAATATTTTAGAAAACAGCAAACAGCAATATATATTCTCAAATTATTCAGTTGCAATTTAGTTTAACATAAGCATAAACCAAAGCAAACATACCAATTTGGAATATAAGAACAGAAATACAAAGATCAGTATATCTAAATAGAAAACTTATCTCAAAGTACTGTATCGTAACAGAACTCAGACTGAATCACCAGAATTTGATTTGCCTTGAAGAAATTATCGCCCCTACCAGTGCACAGGGTGCAGCGAAACTTCCTTCAGGATAAGACAGTCTCAGAAGCCCTTTGGTGCACTCCAAAAGAACTTCACCTTGATCACCACTCAGTCGTCAAAAAATGATAAACAACACTATTACAGAAGTATATGAGAGGGATAAAAGAGAATCTGTTATTCTTCTTTTTAGTCTACACTTAGCAGACTAATTTATAAGTGTCAGGAGGGAATCACCTTTAAAGGTTTTCCTATGTGGGACAAGAGAGTTACAACAATATATATAAGAGTGAAGTTTACCAAACTTTTCATTAACTTTCTATGTGGGACAAGTTTGGTTAATATATATATTAGTGTAGAATGCCATGTTTTCCTTTATTTTCCTATGTGGGACAAAACTAAACAAAGTTGTTTTGAATTCCCACAAGTCCACACATCCTTATCTTGATTCCAATGAGAGATAACTCCCATTTATAGAATCCATGCTTATTAAACCCCTCTTTATACTTCAAACATATATGGATTTCAACCAGTAATTGGCACTAATCCAAAGAAATAAAACATCTCTTTTAACATGTAATTAGTCCCAAATATCGAATAAATGGGTGCCAATTACAACAATCCCCCACAAATTCATAGTGTTGGACTATCAAGATTGTCGTAACTTGCTTTCAGTAATGGTACCTTTCGGTTTGAACCACTACCTAAGTTATTCAACTTATGCCACCACAGGGGCAAATGGATCTATGCCTTGAATTTGGCCCTTGGATGTGTTGGCGTTCATTGGTAACAACAAGCTACATGGCTATGCAGTGATCTTTAGGTTTGACACGTTACAGCCATGTGTCCCGATCCTGTATCATGAATGTTTTCAAGGAATAACCCTTTTCCTCTAGTCGCGGCCAAACGACTACATTCACTTAGTTGGGCATCTCCAGGGATGCACTGCTTGCATCTCGTCAGTATGATTTGACCCCATTCAGAGTTAGCACTCTTACTTTACTTGCAGTTAACAGCACCTTCCAGGTATACCAGGGGACAGACTCAGATATTAGGGTATCAATCAAGTTTAGGTGCACTTTGACACACTCAACAACTTGTTTATACCACATTGAACCTCCTTGTGGGATCTCCACTTGGTAGGTTGGGTTGCCACTGCAGGTGCATCGCTAATGGGTTTTTAGTCCCATCCCCAGCCTGGATTTTTGGAATAAGGACAATTCAAGTCCTTTCATCAAAGGATCGGCCATGTTGTCTTTAGATCCAACAAAATCAATGGCCACAATCCTATCAGACACAAGTTCCCTTATAGACTTTAGTCTAACTTGGATGTGTCTCTTGATCTTTTGATTATACTTTGAACTTCTGATCTTTGCAATTGTGGTTTGACTATCACAATGCACTGCAATTGCAGACAAAGGCTTACTTACCATAGGTAATTGGACCATCAGCCCATGTAGCCACTCAGCCTCTGTTACAGTTGTGTCCAAAGCACATAACTCTGCCTCAAATGTAGATCGAGTTATCAAAGTCTGTTTAGTAGACTTCCAGGAGACAGCGCCTCCACCCAAGGTAAATACATACCCTGTACACCTATTACTACCAGAGTTTTTGGCTATCTAGCCAGCATCACTATATCCCTCAAGTACTGTAGGGAATCTGCCATAATGCAGAGCAAATGTTGTTGTGCCCTTAAGATACCGAAGTACCCTATCCAAAGCCTCCCAATGGGTTCTATTGGGACAACTTGTATACCTCGCCAGCTTTGAAACTGCAAATAAGATATCTGGTCTTGAGCCATTTGCAAGATATTGCAAGCTCCCAATAATTTGAGAATACTTCAATTGAGACACGGGAATACCACTTTTATTCTTGAAAAGAGTCACAGAAGGATCATATGGTGTCTTTGCGATTCTACATTCTTTATAACCAAATTTCTCAATTATCTTTTCAACATAGTGAGATTGAGAAATAGCTATACCCTCAGTTGACCGAATCAACTTGAGTCCAAGAATCACATTAGCTTCACCCATATCTTTCATTTCGAACTTACTTTTCAAGTATGACTTTGTCTCATTGATAATCTCAATGGTAGAACCAATTAATAAAATGTCATCCATATATAAACATAGTACAATACAATCATCAGCTTTAACCTTACAGTAAATGCACTTATCATTATCATTTATGCTGAAACCAAATGATAAAATAGTTTTATCAAATTTCTCATGCCACTGCTTAGGCGCTTGTTTCAATCCATAAAGGGATTTAACAAATTTACAGACCTTTTGCTCGTTACCGGGAGCTACAAATCCCTCACGCTGATCCATATAAGTCTCTTCCTCGAGATCACCATACAGAAAGGCTGTGTTCACATCCATCTAGTGAATCAGGTAACTATATATAGAAGCCAGTGCTATAAGCACCCGAATTGCAGTCAATCGAGCAACTGGGGAATAGGTATCAAAGAAGTCTATTCCATCTTTTTGTCTAAAGCCTTTGGCAACTAATCTGGCCTTAAACTTATCAATGGTTCCATCATATTTAAGTTTCTTTTTAAAGATCCATTTGCATCCAATCGTAGTACACCCCGGAGGTAGATTGACTAATTCCCATGTCCCATTAGAGACAATGGAATCCATCTCACCTTTGATAGCTACCTTCCAATGCTTAGCTTCAGGTGAGGCCATAGCATCTTTGAAGGTCACAGGATCATCCTCGATATTGTAAGTGATGAAATCACTTCCAAAATCCTTGAAGACCCTAGCTCTGTTACTCCGTCTAGGTTTATCTGGTTCTTCAGCTTTAGCGAAGGCTAAACCAAAACTACTTGGAAACCCCCCCACATTAGACATCTTTTCCACATGATCAGGAATAAACGTCGATGTAAGAGCTGAATCTAAAGAAACATCATGAGGTATTCCAATTTTCATTGGAAACACGTCCTCAAAAAATGTAGCATCACGAAATTCCACTATTGTGTTAACCTCTATACCTGGGATTTCAGATTTAATTACCAAAAATCTCAATGCATAGCTTGTAGGGGTGTTCAAATCCAATCCAATCCAAAAAAAAACCGACGAACTGATCCAAAAAATCAAAAACCGATCAAAACCGAACTTTTTTGGATTAAATTGGATTTTTTTTCTTAAAACCGATTGGATTTGATCGGTTTTTGGATTTAATCTAAAAAATCGATCCAATCCAAACCGAACCGAAATTATCTATTAATAATATAAAATATATATATTTTAATTATAAAATACACAAATAAATTGAAATAAACTAAACTTATGATTTTTTCACTTTCAAAATCGAATATATAGGGATAATTATTGTGGACTTATTACTTTATAGTTGTGTGTTGTTACATCATTTAACTTAATTCCACAAGATTAGTGTTGTGGTATGATAGCTATATAAAATTTACAAATTGATTGATTAAATTAGTTTACTTATCAATAGTAATTTATCAAATATTTTAATTAAATATTTAAATTGAAAAACCGATTAACCGATCCAATCCAAACCGATTTAAAATGAATTGGATTGGATCGGATTTACAATAAAAGTTCAACCGATCCAAACCGATCCAATATACATTATATAGTTTGGATCGGTTGGCTTTTGTCCCAAAAACCGATCCAAACCGAACCGCGAACACCCCTAATAGCTTGTTTCCACATAGCCCAAGAAAACCGCATCAACAGTTTTAGGACCAAGCTTTTTCCTCTTATGTTCTGGGACTAGAACTTTTGCAAGACAACCCCACACTCGAAAATACTTTAAGCTAGGTTTTCTGCCTTTCCAAACTTCAAACAGAGTGCTTTCTTTATGTTTGAGAGGGACTCTATTCAGAATATGGCAAGCCGTATTCGAAGCTTCTCCCCACATATATTTAAGCAGTCCTGAATTCAAAAGCAGACTGTTGATCATGTGTTTAAAGGTTCTATTCTTTCGTTCTGCTATCCCACTAGATAAGGGAGAGTATGGATGAGTCTCTTCATGAATGATACCAAAGTTTTGGCAATATTCATCGAAAGGTTTAGACTCGTACTCTCTTCCTCTATCTGATCTTAACCGTTTAAGTTTCTTACCAGTTTGATTTTCAGCTTCATTTTTAAACATGATAAACTTTTCAAGTGCTTCATCTTTATGTTTTAATAGATAAACATAACAATACCTACTGCAATCATCTATAAAGGTAATGAAGTATCTTTTCTGATCTTTAGTTAAGATTCCATTAAACTCACAAATATCTGCATGCACAAGCTCAAGTATTTCAGAATTCCTTTCAATCGATTGATAAGGTTTTCTTACTTGTTTGGCCTCAGCACATATTTGACATTTGTGACTACTTTCAATATCATGTTTAGGTATCAAATTTAAGTTCATCATGCGTTTAACAGAACCAAAATTTAAATGGCCTAAACGACTATGTCAAACAGTGGAACATTCAACAGTATTCACAAAAGAAAGATCAGAATAAGCAGTATTACACATGTTTGAACCAACATTTTCAACTCGCACTTTGAATAATCCATCAGACAAATAACCCTTTCCAACAAAAGAACCATAATGCAAGATTACAACTTTATCATACTTAAAAGTAAGTTCATAACCTTCCATAACTATTACAGAACCACTTATTATATTCCTACGAATCGTTGGAACATGGTGCACCCTTAGCAGAGATAGTATGCGCCCCGAAGGAAACTTCAGGTCCACGCGTCCTATCCCAAGCACTTTGGCGGCACTTGAGTTCCCCATGGTTACGAATTTTCCATCGATTGGTTGGTAAGACATAAATAGCAATTTATCAGCACAAACGTGTACATTTGCCCCAGTATCAATTAACCAATCGAAAGGCTCATAAATAGAGAGGAGTTCAGGTTTCAAAGAAACATACCCATCAACATTCGTTTCTGGAGCCCTAGCTTCACTAGGTTCCCCCACAACCATGTTGACCAGAGCTGGCCCAGTAGACTCAAGTTTAGCCTTGGCTTTCTTAGAGGGGCACTCCTTAGCCCAATGGCCTACCTGTCCACAATTCCAGCATGGTTTGTTTGCTTTTGGTTTCTTGTTGGACTTGGTTTTGCCTTTATTTATGGTTTTAAAATTCAAGTTCATTTGGTTCATTCTATTGAACTTTTTCTTCCCTTCAGTAACCACATTTGCCTTAGGTAGGTGCTCAACTGGAACTTCATGAGTTTGATTCCGGTGTTCTTCCTCAATGCTTATAGCAATCATTAGATCATCTAAGGACAACTTCCCTTTCTGATGCTTGAGTGTCATTCCAAAGTTTTCCCAAGACTTAGGAAATTTATCCACTATGGACATGACCAGAAATTTCTCAGGAAGTTTCATCTCAGCATCAGCAAGAGCATGCTCAAGATTGATCAGTTCATGTGTTTGTTCAGTTACAGACTTTCCCTCAGCCATCTGATACTTCATGAACCTTGAAACAGAATACTTCTCAAGCCCTTGCTCTTCAGTATTATATTTTCGGTCCAACTCATCCCACAGTAATTTAGCAGTGTATGAGTCCGAGCAGTATACATCGAAGAGAACATTTGACAGTAACGACAAAATTATCCCTCGACCTAACTGATCTTTCTCAGTCTACTTAGCTATTTCAGCTGTTTTAGGGTCAGTATCAGTGGGTTCAGGTCTAGTCACCTGAATCACCGAAAGAAGACCTTTCATTGTGAATCAAATTTTCATTCGTTGTTGCCAACGTTTGAAAAATTGGCCCCCAAACTTTTCTGGCAAGCCAGAAAGGTCTACTCTTAAGGACAACAATGACCCAACGCCAAAACCACTTGCAGATGAAGAAGCTATTTTCAAATAAGCAGTTTAAACAAACACTAGAAAAGGATAATTTCTTCAAGATTGTTGGAGGTATAGATTATAAACAATATTTTATAAAGTAATTATAAAACAGTTTATAATCACGGGGCAGTGTTTGAAAAACCAATATAATAAATATTTCAAAAAATAGCAAACAACAATATATATTCCCAAATTATTCAGTTGCAATTTAGTTTAACATAAGCATAAACCAAAGCAAACATACCAATTTGGAATATAAGAACAGAAATACAAAGATCAGTATATCTAAATTGAGAACTTATCTCAAAGTTCTATATCGTAACAGAACTCAGACTGAATCACCAGAATTTGATTTGCCTTGAAGAAATTATCGCCCCTACCAGTGCACAGGGTGCAGCGAAACTTCCTCCAGGATAAGACAGTCTCAGAAGCCCTTTGGTGCACTCCAAAAGAACTTCACCTTGATCACCACTCAGTCGTCAGAAAATGATAAACAACACTATTACAGAAGTATATGAGAGGGATAAAAGAGAATCTGTTATTCTTCTTTTTAGTCTACACTTAGCAGACCAATTTATAAGTGTCAGGAGGGGATCACCTTTGAAGGTTTTCCTATGTGGGACAAGAGAGTTACAACAATATATATAGGAGTAAAGTTTACCATTCATTAACTTTCTATGTGGGACAAGTTTGGTTAATATATATATTAGTGTAGAATGCCATGTTTTCCTTTATTTTCCTATGTGGGACAAAACTAAACAAAGTTGTTTTAAATTCCCACAAGTTCCCACATCCTTATCTTGATTCCAATGAGAGACAACTCCCATTTATAGAATCCATGCTTATTAAATCCCTCTTTACACTTCAAATATCTATGAATTTCAACCAGTAATTGGCACTAATCTAAAGAAATAAAACATCTCTTTTAACATGTAATTAGTCCCAAATATCGAATAAATGGGCGCCAATTACAACAGATATATCATTGATTTTAATTTGGGTTTCATCCTGAAAATTAGCATCTCCAGCCAGCTGTTAATATGTATTAAAAAATCCCAAGTTGCTTTATTATTTTTGTTTTTTTCTTGCATCACGCATGTGCCCACATCAGCTTGCTTTCTAGAAGGCGAAGCCTCAGCAACAGCAGCCTCAGAGATGTGAGGAGCCCAGGCTTCATAATGTGAGAAAGGAGTATCAAAACTTGGAGAGGGTGGAGGAAGAAGTTGTTTCCATTGTGGAAGAGGTGATGGGAATCAGAGATGCGGCATATCAAGCACAGGATAACATTGAGTCTCAAATTTCAAATCAGATTAATTCTCGGCTTCTTCAGATTACCTTGGAGAAGGTGAAGGAAGAAGTCAATTCCATTGAGGAAGAGGTGATGAGGGTCAAGGAAAGCCACGCAACTGAAGATAGTTTTCAGCTAAACTATATTTGTTCTGCAGATACTGGAGCATCAGACCAAGCATCTAGTGGTGGAAATACCACAGTGGGATTTGAAGAACGCCTGACAACAATAAAAGAACAGCTCTGTGGACATTCATCAGAACTTCAGGTCATTTCAATTACTGGGATGGGGGGTATAGGTAAGACCACGTTGGCTAGAAATATTTTCAATGATAAACTTATAGCAGAAAATTTTGATTGTCGTGTTTGGGTCACTGTGTCTCAAGATTATCATCTGCGAAATATTCTTCTGCGCATTTTAAGTTCTATGAACATAGACAAAGAATTAAGTAAATAGCAGGAGAATCATTTATTAGGAGAACATATATACAAACAACTGAAAGGAAGGAAATATCTCATCATAATAGATGATATTTGGGACACAAAAGTTTGGGATGATCTGAACTTGATATTTCCAAATGATTCCAATAGAAGTCGGATTGTATTGACCACTAGGTTATCAGATGTGGTTGTTTATCCTAATAGCTTTGGATTTCTTCATGAGATGACATTCTGAAGTGAAGATCAAAGTTGGAATCTATTTTGTGAGAAGGTATTTTGTCCCATCGAATTGGAGGATATCGGAAGGCTGACTGCAAAAAGTTGTCGAGGACTTCCACTTGCAATTGTTGTGGTTGTTGGAATTCTCTCCAAGGTCGATAGGACACAATATGACTGGGAAAAGATTGCAAGAAATGTGACCTCGGTTGGTACTAAAAATGGTGAGCACTTCTCAAAGATACTATCTTTAAGTTATAGTTACTTGCTTCATCATCTGAAACCATGCTTTCTATACATGAGAGGCTTTCCAGAAGATTACGAATTTAAAGTCTCCAAACTGATCAAGTTGTGGGTTGCTGAGGGAATTCTAAAGCGAATTGAATCTAAAAGCTTAGAAGAAGTAGGAGAGGAGTATCTGGAGGATCTTGTCAGCAGAAATCTTGTTTTGATTAGTGAAAAGAAATCAAATGGCAAATTGAAAATTTGCAACATACATGATGTTTTGAGAGAATTATGCATGGAAATAGTTTGTCGTGAGAATTTTCTTTGCATCCTAGATGAAAGAAAATACTTATATCCAGAAAATTTGAGGAAAGTACGCCGTCTCTATATTCATCCTGATGGTTCAAGGTTTGGAAAAGCAGAAAAACATGGTTCACATGGCTCAAATATTCATTCTATTATTTGTTTTTCCAAATATGTTGAGAAGATTTTATCATTTGCAACAGGCTCTAAACTATTGAGAGTATTAGATCTTCCAAATATATTTTTTAGGTCATTTCCTGAAGAAATTTTGGAACTGTTCCATTTAAAATACTTCGCCAATTTTGTATTTGTACACCCCGACATGAAGAATCTTCCTCCATCCATATCCAAACTTCAGAATCTTCAAACGTTGATTGTTTCTATGCGGAACGTATTAGGCATAAGAGTTAGCATCCCCTTATTATTTCATTTAAGGCATGTTAGCTTTGGCAGTCTACAGTTGTCGCCTATTCCTTTTGCTAAGCTAGAAAACCTACAAACACTCTCTACTGTAGTAAATGTCATGTTCAGCATTGAGGTCATTGAAATGATTCCAAACCTTCAGAAATAGAAAGTTTCGTACCTTGATATGGAATATAACACCTGGAATATGTGGCAAAAGTTTCGCCTCAAAAATCTCATCAGTCTTGGCCAACTCGAGACACTGCATATCTGGTTTCTCCTCAACCAGCCCATTAACTATGTTGCATCCTTCCCTGATAGGTTTGCCTTTCCGCAGAATCTTAAAAAGTTGACTCTAAGAAGTTGCACACTTCCTTGGAAAGACATGAGGGTGGTAGGTTCCTTGCCTAATCTACAAGTACTCAAGCTAAAAGATGCTACATTTGCGGGAGAAGAATGGGAACCTATAGAAGGGGACTTTCTCCAGCTGAAGTTCCTACAAATGGAGTTTTTAGGTTTCAAGTATTGGCGAGCAGAAAGAAATCACTTCCAGAAACTTCAACACCTTAAATTCATAGATTGCCGAATTGGAGAAATTACAACTCTCGAATTGATTGAGGTGCATGACAGCAAATTAGCTGCGGAATCAGCATTGAGAATTCAAGAAGAACAACGGGACCTGGGAAATGATGTCCAAGTTCGTGTCAGTTATAGTTCCTGCCTTCCTGGTGATATATTGCACCTTGCTTTGATTTTCTAATATGTTTTGGTTATTCAAGTTTAATAGGTTTTAGCTGTATGCTTTACTCTGTCAGTGATGCTAATAGCTTTAAATAAATGCATGCAATAAACCTAATTCATTTTCATTGCATTGGATGAAATGCATAAAGCCGCACATTCTCTTAGTCAACTAAGGACAATATAATGGAGTTGGTTGGACAATTATTTATATAAGTATGAGGCAGTTGATAGTTCTAAGTAATAATCAAAATATATAATTTGTCACATTGTTAATCTAAGCACTTTTATGATTTTGATATTGTTGAATGATAATTTTAGTTCAAATGTTGTCTCTTGTCAATATTGTCAATGTTGTAGTTGTTCTCAATATTAATTTGGAAATACATGTTGCTCGTGGCAATTTTCTAATATGTTTTTGATACTCCAAAAATTTGTTCAAAATATTAACAAATATAAAATCCAGCTAACACACGTGATACATTTTGCATTTTTTTAGCTGAATTTGATAATGGCAATATATAAGTTTTGAGAAAAGAAATGAAGTAATAAGTCTAAATGTAATTATAAATGACTTCTTTTGGATTGCATCTCTCTTGTATGAGCTTTTCTTTTCCCTTGTGATCGTCTTGCTTCTATTTCTTCAAGTCTAAACAAGATGTTTGTAATACCAAGGTTTATGAAAAAAGAAAGAGAGGAGGACCTACCAAAAGAAGATGCCTCGACGAGGAGGAGCTAAATGAAGAGGAGGCTTTGGAAAGGGAGGAGCTACAAGAAGATGATCCCATAAA
Source organism: Jacaranda mimosifolia (assembly GCA_018894105.1). Classification (NCBI taxonomy): domain Eukaryota; kingdom Viridiplantae; phylum Streptophyta; class Magnoliopsida; order Lamiales; family Bignoniaceae; genus Jacaranda; species Jacaranda mimosifolia. Next base: position 29,829,510 of record CM032130.1, read on the forward strand.
TTGATTTAAGAGGTCGAGTACATAAATCATCAATATATATGTGTATTTGGACATTAGGAGCAAGAAAACTTTTGGTGGAAACCCCAAATATAATGCTTTTGCTTTCACTAATTAGATTAAATGCTTTTGTGAATATTTGTGATGGCTAACAACTGGTGATTAGATTGAATTTTTTGACTTACTTACAATAATGTTTTATTTGGTTTTTAAGATGATGTTTTGTTGGTGACTTAATTTATAATGATGTCGATCAATAATTCAAGTCACTTGATTTTGATGTCTTATATCTACAATAGTTGGTTTAGCAGTTGACATTATTTGACTGTATAATGAACGTATTGTCAATTTATATTCACAGGTTAAATTAGGAATTAATATTATCAATATATTTGGAGATTAGTCAGCAATTTATTTAGAGATGAAACTAGAGCTGTACATATCAATAGATTTAGAGACAAAAAAAAATGAAAGTAGAGATGAAATTATTAGTGACGAGTTAAATATAGTTGATATATAGTTCTCATTACCATAATATTATGATCTATAATGAATTTTAATCCATAATCTCATTCACAGTGTTAGTCTAATATAATTAAACACTAACCTCTGTGCCTTTGTAAGGAATTGATGTCAACTCAAGAAGAATTTGCAGGTGATTGAGATTTGAGGGGCTGAACTTGATGCCAAAGAACAGAAAGATTGTTGCTGAATTTACAACTTGAAGGAAAGCCATGTTATGCAGAAAACTATGAACTTTTGTAATTTTGGTAATTAGATGTTTTCTATTTTTTAGTAATTTGTTGGTTTTGAACCTAATTAATCTTATTATATTGAAGTGATGATGATTGGTACCCTGTTTCTTTTCTTCTTCTTCTTCTTCTTATTTGGAGGGGCCGGGGTCTTAAAATTATAAATTTGTGTGCTTGGAACTTTATTTCTCAGATTAAGAGTGATAATTTAATTTAAAAAAAAAAAGAGTTGTATATATGTTATTATAAGATGGTTTTTACAACTGATTTTGTGCACAATAGGGGTAGCAATTTCAGATACCACATGATAACCCAACACGAGTTCGACCAAAAAAAATTGAATTTGGTCGACTCATTTTGGAATTGGGTTTAATAAAATTGACACGAATAGAAACCCAATAAAAATGAATTGGGTTAGGTTGAATTTCAGGATATACAAACAACTTGAATTTTAATTTTGAATCACACGACAATCCAAATCCATCTAAAACAACTCTACACAACCCAAAATAATCAACTAAAGATTAAAAATATTTTGATAAATATTATACTTGTGATTTGCATAATGTTATTGTTAAAAGGCCAGAATTGTAAAATGGAAGAGCAAAAGTAAAAATCCTACTACTCCAGATAAGTTAATCACACAAAATTCATCTTGAAATCTCACTCTCTTGAAAAGGGAGCAAACCAGTCTGTGTCGCGGTGCAGCATGCTTGCTTCTTCTCCCATCTACAACTGATTTCATGCTAAGTTGCTTTTTTAGTATTTATACATAAAACAATATCATATTTTCACATGCTATTTTTACATTACCATAAAGCTTTAACACGTTAAGGTAAGTATTATAACCATTAATTACAAGGCAAGGGGGCAAAAAATAAAAAATAAAAAAATGAAGGATTAACCCATCATCTAAAGGATTTAGTAGAAATATAACATCACAAGTTCATTTTTTCTCCCAATCAGTTGATTGCTATTTTCTATGCTTGTCAATTGGTAGAGTATTGCCCTATTCAAATCCATACCCTAATATACCCAAATAATTAAACCTTATATTTATCATATCCTGCTCAACCCATAGACCCAATTAGATCCATACTTTTAAATGTCCAAGTAATAAACCATAAACTAGACTATACCCTATCAAACCGAAGCCCCATTGGGTCAATGGTTGGGTCTAGTTTATTACACTCAATGTTTGGATTGCGTTTTGATCTGACAATTTTTTTAATCTTTTCCAAATTTTCTTGTCAAAATGCTAAAACTGCCTAATATTTGGATGTTGGAGTAATCTATTAATATTGCTAATATTTTTCGGCATATTTTAAAATTATGCAATTACATTTAGTAAATATTTTTAAATGTAAGTAAAAAAAAAAAGGAAAAGGCAAGGATGTCTTCAAATCATTCTTGAATAAGTTTTTATTTTTTTCAAAGAGAATAATACTTACTTAAAAAATACAAAACATGCATTGGTAAATAAATTAAAAGTTAAATAAAAATAAAACAAAAATCAGTAACTGGTTCCAAGATAAATGCACGCCTTCCTGGAACCTTTCTTGAGTACACAGCATAAAACTTTGGGAAAAGAAACAGTAAAATTATTTTAATTTGTGTTTGGTCTTAACGGGTGCAGCATCCACCTGCTACAGGTAATCTGCCCGCAATTGTAGGTTAAAGAGAATTCTTTAATTTGAATCCACCAAGAATACATATTTGTATAAATTACATATATAGAGACAGGGCTAAATTCATCGAGTTACGCCCTTTTATTGATGTTGGAGGGCACCCCGGTCCCAGTGGGTTAGGCATGCGTGCGACATTCAATTTAATCCTTCTGAAATTTCGAGGTCAAGCATGTCGATAATATTTAATTTACTTACATAATAAATAAATTTATATTTATCATATGATCTGGTTTGTCGTTTTCATTAGTTGCACAAGTATCTGTTCAAAATGCTTTAGGCAGCCGTTCTCTTCACCAGTTGACAATAAATGTCCAGCATGGACCCTGGTCAAACTAAACACTCTTTTACTGCAGCCTCATCGCTACTATTTGGGGGCTCAATTACTTGGGATGTATATTTCCAATGTTCATTCATCCTATGTAGCAATAGGCAACGTTTGATGCATGCTAATAGCATGGATGAAATCTCCTAATATAGGTTAATGTCATATTTGATACTCACTGCTAGAAAGCAGGTCGAGGCCAATATTTTTGGCCAAATTTATAGATAAGCACATCATAAATTTATTATAGTCGAAGTCCTAATTTTACACTTTATATTTGAGTGTTATGTCATTAAACCAAAGACCAATATGTAGAAATCAAATCAACCTAAGGCCAAAAACTATACGAATATGAAGTTCATAAATTTTTTTTAAAGAGCAACCAAAATGTGTTGAGGAAGGATTCTAAAAATTCTACATGTTGATGTTTTTGAAGTTGAAGACCGTCCTCCTTAACGACATTACATGGCTGATATCAATCATTAATTATAATAATTATTAACTAATTCTTATATCAATAGTAATAATTTATATTTAATGAACAATTACTATTAAAAAAATAGTTAGATAAAGACCTGCTTATTAGTGGGTACGAATCTGGAATTTCAAAATTTTAGGACCACAATCTAATTATAACTTGAGATAGGCCTTGATAGGTTAGAATGGAATTTAATATTTGAGTCCTATAAAAAAATATATTCTTTTTTGTTAATTAATTTTGACTGAATATTCAAATCATGTAATGATGTACTTGATCATTTTATTAAAAATACTAACTCCTGAAATAAACAATTAATGGATAAGTATGAGATTTTAGATATATCATTAACCTTTTTTTTGTTATAAATGACTATTTTTAACTTTTCTTAAGAGGTTGACCCAAAGGAAACATATCCAATCCAGCTGCATATGTTGTTCGTTGGACAAACAAGAAGTAATAAATTCATGTGCCACACATCACATTGTTTCTTTTTCTTTAACATTTATGGCATTATCATTGTTTGATCATATGGTAAATTTTAAGTCTATAATACTGAGTATATGTTATTTATTTTTTAATTATTTACAATACATGTTATGTATTTTTTAATTAAGTATTGTTTACAAAAAAAGAGTGAAAATGTTTAACTTCTATACTTTTTATTATACTAAACAACCCACACGAAGAACCACTCTTGCATATTTGAAGTAAGAATACAAGGCACCAAATATGTAATTAAGAAAAAATCTTCTCAAGCATTTGTCAAGTAGAGAAGAAATTATTTGATAAAAAAATTAATATTGGAGGTGGTATGGATGCCGTTATATTAAATGAGTGGCGAAATTTTAAAAAGTTCCTGCATCTAATAAAATAGTCAAAGATCTTAATTGATTTATTAAAAAATTCGTATAATTTAGCATTGAAATTGTCACTTTAAATGTATAAATAGTTTTTTTTTCAAGAAAAAAAACAATAGTACATGCATGAGGTGAATAATATGCGCGTTGTATGATTTACACACATATTCTATTTCTATATTTTCCTAATTGCTAAATTAATTAAGTTCATATGTATAAAGTATTTTCAAGTGACAAACCTATAAAATAAAAGTGCAATTATAATGCAACAAATCTTCAGAAAATCATTCATATCATGTCAAATACATACCAAACATCGTATTCGAGACGGTACATATGCTTTTGCCAGATATTCGACATACCATTTGGCATGCCTATAAATTAAGTAAAAGGAAAAAATAAAAATAAAAATTGACACTTCTAATAGTATGTACGATCAAAGCAATATGCCCCCATATATATTTTGGACAAGTATATAAGTTCTTAAAAAGATTAACTATAAATTATTTTTTTTTAAATTACTTGAAAAAAATGTTGCCTCATTCAATCACTCCTTTTTATACTTTTTATGAAAGTAAAAAATTTTCCCCTCAAAATATGTAGTTCACATATCATAAAATAATTAAGTTATTTTTCCACTACCTCTTGTACTGGTAGTAGTGGATAAGCCAAAGGTGTACGTTTATATATATTATTAATAATTGGCAAAAGAAAATGCTTATGGATAAAAGGATTTTGAGCATATTAGTTATATATTAGAATTCATTTTCTGTGCTTAATCATATTCCTATTGAAATGTTTTGTATTCCCACACTTGTATGCATTTACTGAAGAAATAAATTGCAAAATATAGAAATAATTGATGGACCTTTGTGTATTAAAACTCCCAACTGCATATATATATATATATATATATATTTATTTTATTTATACACACGCACATCAAAAATTCGTTTTGATTTTAATTTCTGACCTCCCATATCATGTGGGAGACTTATGCCGTGGGCCACAGGTCACTTGGCCCCAACTAATTTATTGATGAATAACAAATTTAACCACATATATATAGATGAGTATTGGTGAAATGCAATCCTTCCTTCGCACTTTGATTCTGCAATATTTCTTCAACTTATTATGATACATGAAGAAATGAGTAATAAATAAGGACATATTACACACGTGGTAAGCATTTTATTTATAATGTTATAAAAAGAATGATTATTTTGTGTATAAAAAGGAAGTTCTTTTAATTTTTTTTCACATAGCTTGATTTTTAATTATTTTAGCAATGACAATGCAGTTTGAAAGATAAATTGAAAAATTCAGCAAATGAAAAATAGTTTAAATACCAATTTTATTGCTATTTCAAATTTACCATTTAAATTATCCTTTAATTACAATTGATTTGATGAGGTAACAATTGTACTTCTAAAAAAACCCACGAACATATATTTCAAAATTTTGTATTTCATTATCTTCTTTTTTAGGTCAATCTTAACTTTGCTCAACAGTTTTAAATTATGTGAATGCCCCACAAAATACTCATATGCGCCAACATTGCGTGAGAGAACCAGTAATTTAATAACAAGAAAGAATATGGTTGCGTTCGCACTTAGTGCCCGTTTGGTTTCATTTTCAAAATTTCTTTTCACATTTTGCCTATTTAAAAAATGAAATACATCACTTTTTACGCTTTTTCAGTCACACCATTTTCATTTTCAGAATACATTCCTCTACAAGCCTATAGATTGCTTCCGTCTCTCTCTACTTATAATCCACTAAACCCAACATAATCATTACTTTTTCAACAATTTATCCAAATATAAACTCATTTTTAATTTATTTTCACAAAACTACTTTCCAACATTTTGAAAATCATGAAAATGAAAAATGAAAATAAAAAATAAAACCAAACAGGCCAGTGTTTCAGTCTATCTTTTATCAACTCATGTATATATTTCTTATACTCAGTTTCCTACAAAGATGTTGCGTTCATGTATTTTATCTTTGTTTCTCTTAGTATCTTTATCCTTTTTTACTTCATATTTTTATTCAGTTCTATATTTCCCTAGACAACAAATTGAGTCCTTATTTATTAAGTATCTTCAAGTTAAAAATAAGAATAAAAATGAAAATTAAAAGTGCAGTAAATTGGGGGAATCCTATGATTGCCCTCAACTTTTATAATAAACTAAGGCTTTGGTTGGATGTGAATTGAGGCATTTTCCTAATTTTGAATTGTCAAAATGGATTTTGGGAAATGGAGTTAGGGAATGTGATAGTTATTTATTTGTGTTTTAGGTAGTAGGTAGAGAATGAATTGGTAGAAAATGATTTGTTTGTCTGTGTTTTTGGGTAAATTTTGTATTTTGGGAGTAAAATTAAGGAATGTGTAGTATTTGTTTGTTTAAATTTTGAGAGTTAGAAAATAAATTGGAATTGACATCCAAACAAAGCCCAAATTAAGCACTTTAGAAAGCAAGTTTTCCATTTTTGCTTTCCAGCAAAGGTGCAACAATTGAAGAAAGCAAGTTGGTACAATAATTGAAGTCTTGTAGTGGAGTCCGAATAAACAACTTTCTCGTCCTGCTTGTCTATGCAAGAACAAAGAAGGCTCTTATTGCTCCATTAACAGACCAAGTTTTTTCTACCATAAAAGATCCCTTTGAACTTCATGCTGCAAAGCTTTTGAGTCTCTCTCTGTGGAAGAAGAGATCTATCAGCCATGGCTTATTATGCTGCTCTTGTTTCACTTGTGCAATTGCTGGAGGACATCATCCATCGAGATCGATACCCAAACTTCCTTGTTGACAAACAACAGATTGCCTCTGTTCATAAAAAGTTCAGCCTTTTGAAGGCATCAATAGAAGATTACCGTCCACCAAAAGACGAAGAGGAAGCTGATTGTTTGGAAAGGCGAATCAGAGATGCAGCATATCAGGCACAGGATAACATTGAGTCTCAAATTTCAAATCAGATTAATCCTCAGCTTCTTCAAATTACTTTAGAGAAGGTGAAGGAAGAAGTTGACTCCATTGTGGAAGAGGTGATGAGGGTCAAGAAAAGCCACGCAACTGAAGATAGTTTGCAGCTAAACTATATTTGTTCTGCAGATACTGGAGCATCAGAGCAAGCATCGAATAGTGGAAATACCACAGTGGGATTTGAAGAACGCCTGACAGCAATAAAAGAACAGCTCTGTGGACATTCATCAGAACTTCAGGTCATTTCAATTACTGGGATGGGGGGTATAGGTAAGACCACGTTGGCTAGAAATATTTTTAATGATAAGCTTATAGTAGAAAATTTTGATTGCCATGTTTGGGTCACTGTGTCTCAAGATTATCATCTGCGCAATATTCTTCTGCACATTCTAAGTTCTGTGAACATGAACAAGGAATTAAGTAAAGAGCAGGAGAATCATGTATTACGAGAACATATATACAAACATCTGAAAGGAAGGAGGTATCTCATCATAATAGATGATATTTGGGATACAAAAGTCTGGGATGATCTGAACTTGATATTTCCAAATGATTCGAATAGAAGTCGAATTATATTGACCACTAGGCTGTTAGATGTGGCTGTTTATCCTAATAATTTTGGATTTCTTCACAAGATGACATTCTTAAATGAAGATCAAAGTTGGAATCTATTTTGTGAGAAGGTATTTTGTCCCATCGAATTGGAGGATATTGGAAGGCTGATTGCAAAAGGTTGTCGAGGACTTCCACTTGCAATTGTTGTGGTTGCAGGAATTCTCTCCAAGGTCGATAGGGCACAATATGATTGGGAAAAGATTGCAAGAAATGTAACTTCGGTTGGTATAAAAAATCGTGAGCACTTCTCAAAGATATTGTCTTTAAGTTATACTCACTTGCCTCATCATCTGAAACCATGCTTTCTATATATGGGAGGCTTTCCAGAAGATTATGAATTTAAAGTCTCCAAACTGATTAAGTTATGGATTGCTGAGGAATTTCTAAAGCCAATTGAATCTAAAAGCTTAGAAGAAGTAGGAGCGGAGTATCTGGAGGATCTTGTTAGCAGAAATCTTGTTTTGATCACTAAAAAGAAATCAAATGATAAATTAAAATTTTGCAGCATTCATGATGTTTTGAGAGAATTGTGCATAGAAAGAGTTTATCGTGAGAATTTTCTTTCCATCCTAGATGAAAGAAAATACTTATATCCCGAAATTTTGAGGAAAGTACGCCGTCTCTATATTCATTCTGGTCGTTCAAGGTTTGGAAAAGCAGAAAAACGTGGCGCACATGGCTCAAATATTCATTCTATTATTTGTTTTTCCAATTGTGTTGGGAAGATTTTATCATTTGCAACAGGCTCCAAACTATTGAGAGTATTAAATCTTCCACATATATCTTTTAGGTCATTTCCTGATGAAATTTTGGAACTGTTCCATTTAAGATACCTTGCCATTTATGTATTTCTAAACCCTGACATGAAGATTCTTTCTCCATCCATATCCAAACTTCAGAATCTTCAAACGTTGATTGTTTCTCCGTGGAAAACTTTACCTCCGTTGAATGTACTTGGCACAATAGTTAGCATCCCATTACTATTTCATTTAAGGCATGTTAGCGTTGGCAGTCTACAGTTGTCGCCCATTCCTTTTGCAAAGCTGGAAAACCTACAAACACTCTCCACAGTGGTAAATGTCACGTTCAGTGCTGAGGTCATTGAAATGATTCCGAACCTTCAGAAATTGAAAGTTTCGTACATTGGTAGACAATATACCACCTGGGACAAGTGGCAAAAGCTTGGCCTCAACAATCTCATCAGTCTTGGCCAACTTGAGACACTACATATCTCGTTTTCGCTCGAAGAGCTCGTTGAGGTTGTGTCCTTCCCTCACAGCTTTGCCTTTCCGCGGAGTCTTAAGAAGTTAACTCTCGAAAGTTGCATACTTCCTTGGAAAGACATGAGGCTGGTGGGTTCCTTGCCTAGTCTACAAGTACTCAAGCTAAGAAATCATGCGTTTATAGGAGAAGAGTGGGAACCTGTAGAAGGGGACTTTCTCCAGCTGAAATTCCTGGAAATGGAGTCATTAAATCTCAAGTACTGGCGAGCAGAAAGAAACCACTTCCAGAAACTCCAACACCTTAAAATCATCAATTGCTGGATGTTACAGGAGATCCCTCTTGAAATTGGAGAAATTACAACTCTCGAATTGGTTGAGGTGAGGGACAGCAGATTAGCTGCGGAATCAGCATTGAGAATTCAAGAAGAACAATGGGACCTGGGAAATGATGTCCAAGTTCGTGTCAGTTATCATCCTTGGTGATATATTGCACTTTGCCTTTGATTTTCTAATATGTCTTGGTTATTGCAGTTTATAGGTTTCAGCTGTATGCTTTACTCTGTTAGTTATGCTAATAGCTTTAAATAAATGCATGCAATAAGCCTAATTCATTTTCATTGCAATGGATGAAATGCACAAAGCCGTACATCCTCTTAGTCAACTAGGTACAGTAGAATGGCATTGGTCGGACAATTATTTAGATTAGCATGAGGTAGTTGATAGTTCTAATTAATAACCAAAATATATAATTTGTCACATTGTTAATCTAAGCACTTTTGTGATTTTGGTATCGTTGAATGATAAATTCAATTCAAATGTTGTTTATTGTCAATAAGTTGCAGTTGTTCTCAATATTTGGAAACACATGTTGCTCGTGGCAATTTTCTAATATGTTTTTGATACTCCAAAAATTTGTTCAAAATATTAACAAATATAAAATCCAACTAACACACATGTGATACATTTTGCATTTTTTTAGCTGAATTTCATAATGGCAATGTATAAGTTTTGACAAATGAAATGAAGTAATATGTCTAAATGTAATTATAAATTACTTCTTTTGGATTGCATCTCTCTTGTATGAGCTTTTGTTTTCCCTTGTGATCGTCTTGCTTCTATTTCTTCAAGTCTAATTAAGATGTTTGTAATGCCAAGGTATACGGAAGAAAGCAGTGAGGGGGAACTACAAGAAGAAGAGGCCTCAGAAATTAGCAAGGAGGAGCTAAAAGAAGAGGGGGCTTTGGAAAGGGAGGAGCTACAAGAAAATGAACCCATAAATTGATTTAAGAGGTAGAGTACATAAACCATCAGTAATGCTTTTGCTTTCACTAATTGGATTAAATACTTTTGTGAATATTTGTGATGGCCAGCAACTTGTGATTGGATTGAATTTTTTGACTTACAATAATATTTTATTTGATTTTTAAGATGATGTTTTGCTAATGACTTAATTTATAATGATGTGGATCAATAGTTCAAGTCAATTGGTTTTGATGTCTCATATCTACAGTAGTTGGTTTAGCAATTGACGTTATTTGATTGTATAATGAATGTGTTGTCAATTTATGTTCACAGGTTAAATTAGGAATTAATATTTTCAATAATTTGGAGATTGGTTAACAATTTATCTAGAGATGAAACTAGAGCTGTACATATCAATAGATTTAGGGACAAAAAAGAAATTAACATAGGGATGGAATTATTAGTGATAGGTTAAATCAATATATGGTAGTTGATATATAGTTCTAATTACCATAATATTATGATTTATAATGAATTTTAATCCATAATCTCATTCACATTGATGGTCTAATATAATTAAACATTAACCTCTATGCCTTTGTTTGGAATGGATGTGAATCAAGAAGAGATTGCAGGGGATAGAGGTTTGAGGGGCTGAACTTGATGCCAAAAAACAGAAAGATTGGTGCTGAAATTTACAACCTGAAGGAAAGCCATGTTATGCAGAAAACTATGAACTCTTTGTAATTTTGGTATTTGGATGTTGTCTATTTTTCAGTAATTTGTTGGTATTGAACCTAATTAGTCTTATTCTATTGAAGCGATGATGATTGATACTCTGTTTCTTTTCTTCTTCTTCTTTGTTTGGGGAGTGCTTAAAATTAGAAGTTTGTGTGCTTGGAACTTTATTTCTCGCATTTAGAGTGATAATTTGATTTCTTTTTTTTTTTTTTAAAAAAAGAGTTTTATATATGTTATTATAATATGATTCTTACAGCTTATTTTGTGCAAAGTAGGGGTAGCAATTTCTGACACGATATAATAACCTGGCACGAGTCCGGACGAAAAAAACTGAATTTGATCGACTCATTTTAGAATTGGGTTCAATAAGTTTGACACAAATAGAAACGCGATAAAAATAAGTTGGGTTAGGTTGAATTTCATGTTACGCAAACAACTCAAATTTTAATCTTGAATTACACGACTACCCGAACTCACCTAAAACAACCCGACGCAACCCAAAATAATTAAATAAAAATTAAAAATATTTTGATAAACATTATACTAGTGATTTGCGTAATGTTAACAGGGTACAATTGTAAAATGTAAAAACAAAAGTGAAAATCCTACTACCCCAAATAAGTTAGTCACACACAATTCATCTCGAAACCTCACTCTCTTGAACAAGTAGCAAATCGGTGTGCGTCGCGGTGTAGCGTGCTTCTTTCTTCTCCCATGTACAATTGGTTTCATCCTAAGTTTCTTTTTTAGTATTTATACATAAAACAATATCATATTTTCACATGCTATTTTACATTACAACGAAGCTTTAACACATTAAGGTAAGAATTATAACCATTAATTACAAGCAAAGGGGGCCAAAAAAAAAAGGTAGGATTAACCCATCTTCTAAAGGACTTAGCAAAAATATAACATCACAAGTTCATTTTTTTTTTCTTATTGTAAGTCAAAATGCCAAAACTACCTAATATTTGAATGTTGAAGTAATTTATTAATATTGGCTAACATTTTTTGGCATATTTTAGAAAAATTAACTTAATTTTTTTAATTAAAAAAATATGCATTTAATTTTTGTCTTTTAATTTAATTTAGTTAATTTATATATTTAATTTTTGGTATATTAAATAAATAAAAAGCACAAGAGTATGTATCACTTCTCTCTCTCTTCCTCATTTTCTCTCTATTTTTCCTTTAAGATATTATATTTTCTTTCTTTAACTTTTTTTTCTTTTTTTTTTTTTAAATATCATTATTTCCTGTAATATATTCAATCAAATATAAGTAAATAGTGAAAAAAATTATGCTATTATATTTAATAAATATTTTAAAATATAATTAAAAAAAAAAAAGAAAAGGAAAGAATGTCTTCAAATCATTCTTGAATAAGTTCTTATTTTTTTCAAAGAGAATATATTTAATCAAATATAATTTAAAAAATAAAAAATTTCAAACAGTGCACCATAATTCTTCATATTGTAAAAGATAATATTTCATTTTCAAACTATAAACAAAATAACATAGACATACATATAATGGGAGGATCACACTTTTGATCCCACAACTTAGGGCCATTTTCAATTGAGTCCCATAATCTAAAAATTTTCTCACATTTGGTCCCACCTCCCCTTTTCCATCAAATAATTAACGGAAAATCATGTGCCATATGCGTGGCTATTAATAAGTGGGTTTTAGTGGGAAAATTGATGAGGCCTAAGTTGTGCAACTAAAAGTGAGATTTTTTATTAAAATTTAAAATTTAATAAAAAATTAATTTTAAATTCTAATAATTTTAAATTATACTTAGAAATAATAAAATTAAAAATAATTTATAATTTAAATTTAAATTTGACTTAAATTTTCATCTTTGTCAAATGATATTAATTAATGTAGTTGGCAAAATTATCATAAATTTTTTAATAATTTTCATAAATTTAGATCTAAAATATTTCTAAATTACATTAAATAAATATTCAATTTTTTAAACATTATACATTAAAGAATATATTGTATAAAAAATTTCAAATCTTCAAAGTTATTTAAAAAAATAAATTAAAAAATTCTTCTCCAAACATGAGAAAACTTGCAATTTTTATTTATTAATTTTTCATGTTTGGAAATTTATTTAGTTATTAACTTGTTAAAGTTTTTGCTGTTTCCAAAAGTTAGTTAATTTGAAAATACATTTTAAAATTTATAATTTATAATTTTTCATTATAAATTAATATTTAAATGTATGATTTTCGTTATTTTAAAGTTTTCATTGTAATAATGAAAAATTAACTATTAGGAAATTTTAAATTTTCCATGCTTGTTTCCAAATTAATATTTAGATATAATTATAAATTATTTTTATTAAACAAGTTTTTTCAAAATATAAATTATATATTAAACTCTATGAATTTTAAATTATATTTAGAAATAATGAAATTAAAAATAATATTTTTAATTTAGTTTTTAAAATTAAAATAATCATTTCAAAATTTAAATATAATTAAAATATATTTAAATAAAAAAATATAATTTAAATGTTAAAATTTATTTTTAAAAATAACACAAATTAACAAGTTAGTAACTAAATAAATTTCCAAACAAGAAAAATTATGAAATATAAATTATAATTTTTATCATGTTTAGAAAAGTAATATTTAAAACTTTTGAATGTTTAATTTTAAAAATAAATTCTTCAATTTATAATAATTAAAAAAATTGATATTTATTTCATGTAATTTAGAATATCTTAAATTTAAATTTATAAAAATTATTAAAAACTTTTATAATGATTTTTCCTTCCCCCCCTCCTTCTTAACCCCCCCCCCCCCCCCCCCCCCCAAATTTATAGTTGATTTTCCCTCCAAAATAAAGAGTGAACAATACCAAGCCAATTCCCCCCTCCAAAACCCACTGTTGACAGCACACATGCTTTGCACATGAGCTTTTCATTAATTATTTAACGGACGGGGGGAGGTGGGATCAAATGTGAAAAAAATATTAAATTATGGAACTCAATGTGATAATTTTAAAATGAATGAGACTCAATTGAAAATACCATAAGTTATGGGACCAAAAGTGATATTCTCCCCTCATATAACAAACTCAATTTCAAGTTTACTATATGCAGAACTTTCTCAATCGGCAATGTATCAAAATGACTTGCATCAAGCACTATAACAAACCCCCCCCCCCCCCACCCACATGGACAAAAAAACCCCATCATACCAAAAAAAAAAAAAAAAGAAGAATTTAATAATATTTATATACTTAAGTTTTTCTATTGTTATGTAAATACCTTTTAAATATTCTTTCTTTCTCCACAGTCCAAAGCTCCTAAAAATAAATAAATTCAAATTAATTTTAATTTTTTTATTTTATATATATTAAAAATTTAAGTATACTCTTCAAATGTGCCATGATTATTAGTATAGATTTAATTTTGATATAAGTAATTTGGGATAATTAGTTAAATTTGAGTATTTGGATAATGAGTAATTTCTATATATAGGATGTGTGGGTAAGGTTTTTATACAAATATAGTTACACTTGATCAATTATTTTTCATATATTTTTGGGTTTAAGTTTGACAAAAATGGTAAATAAATAAAGTTTTATAAGTGAAAAAGATTAAAGTTGGGAAGAAGGGAATTGGAACATGGGCATTTCATGCTGGGTATTTTATGGGTATAGACTCCACATTTACCCATTCTATTTTTCTTAATGGTTTTGGATAGAGTTTGGGTCTTATGTGTTTTTATTAGGCATGAGTATTGTATTATTGTCATGAGCTTGGATAGAATTTCACCCATTTTGATAGGCCTACTATTTTCCAAATAATATATACTCTATATTTTTACTATAAATTGCAATTCCGAGTCAAACAACTTTTAAAATACTAGAGTAATTACTTTGGACAACAAATAAATATGCTTAATTAAAATCGTCTCTTAGTTGTTTCAGTATACGAAAAAAAAAATGACCAGGTCAATGCTATATAGTACTTGAAAATAGCACTCTAAAAATATAGCGAGAGAATTTAATATTAATTAAGTAATTTTTAATGTTAAAATATGGAGTTTTTATAAGTATTTACCATTTAATAGGTAGATCATAATTTAAGATAGCCTAATCTGAATCATTTAAGTTCAATAAACAAGATTCATCCTGCAATGGGCTAGTTCAAATTGGATCCACTTAAATTGAATAAAATGCAGGTCCTAGAAGAATTGAGGAATTCCTTTTGCAATCAAACAAATTTAATTATTACTATGTTCACACAACCAAATAGAATCTTAGCTGTCCTAGCATACAAGTAAAATGTAGATACGTGTATTCACAAAAACTAGCACAAATCTCGTGATATGCACGAGTACTAACAAATAATATATAAAGTAATGAATATCTAGCATTATGTATTAAATTAAGAAAAATGCTAATCAATGTGTTGGCGTAACCGAGTGGAATCTAAATTTGTGACCCACAATAGAAACAACGTGCAGTTGCGTGCTTTCCTCAGGGCCAAAAAAAGAAAAGAAAAAAAACGAAAAAAACATAATTAATTATGTATTGGATTGGTTTGAATCAATTAGATTTTTATTGTAAATTTAATTCATTTTAAATCAATTTGAATTGAATAAATGAATTCAATTTTTCAATTTAAAATTTTAATTAAAATATTTAATAAATTACTATTGAAAACTACAATAATTTATGCTAATTTTTGTATGGAATTTTGTGATCAATTAGCCGAGATGAAAGTGAAGTCTTTAAGACGAATTAGCCTCGCACTAATGCTAATGACAATAAGCTATCATATCCTAAAATACAATGACTATCTCAAATGAAGGCTGCACTACAAATCGGTTGATCTTTAGAACTATTTTTTGCGTACTGAATTCTCTTATTTTGACTCAGATTATGCATAATTATGTATGTGATTTTGTGTTCCTAGGTCCGGGACTAGTCAGATTTATAGAGCTGGAGGAACGTTCATAATGTAGCAGCCAGCTATTGCAATTTTCAATGCAGCCAGTTCGAAATGTGGCTGGCCAGGTACATAGTTGATAGTTGATTGCTGGAGGTAGATAATATGCGTATTTGGCTTTTCAATATCCTGATAACGAATTTCCAGAATTTGGATTTCCAACACATGAATATTCAATTCTTTTTGGTAGAACTTTGAAGGGTGTTGTTATTATCAATTGGACCAAAAAGATCAACATTGCACTAGGCCCAATTCCATTCAATTTTAACCTAAACCTACACCACGTTTGCCCAAGCCGAGTTAGCCGGACGGCGGCATGCGTGTGTGGGTTGTTTGAACTTACTACCATGTAGGTAGGTCTTCTCCCCTCCAAATATTTGTGATACCCCAAAGAGGCTCATCTTTTACCTACACACTTGAATCATATATTCAAGTCTTTCTTTTGTTCATATTTCAATGTAAGGTATATTCAAGTATTTCTTCTATTAATTTTCAGTGTGGGATGGAGTTGCACTCCTCTCATTCCTTTAGCTCTTCTAGTTTTTTTGGTCAACTTTCAAGTAGGTCACATTGACCATTAATTTTTCATTCACCTGAAATTAGTTTTGGTTAATTAATTACATTATCATCATCGACCCACGGTGTAGTTTACGACGATCACCAATTTCTTATATATTAAAACTTTGAGCATACTTAAAAATTTGGTCGAAGAACACCAATTTCCAACAATTTAATCAGTCAATTTGTCAATTTCATTTAGCAATCATATCACTAATATTGTGGAATTAAGTTAAATTATGTGAAAACATATAATTATAAAGTTATAAGTCCACAATAATTATTCTCGTGTATTTGATTTTTAAAAGTGAAAAAAATTCTAAGTTTAGTTCATTTTAATTTATTTGTATATTTTACAATTAATATATATATATATATATATATATTTATATTATTAGTAAATAAATTTTGGTTCGATTTGGATTGGATCGATTTTTTAGATTAAAATCGATCGATTTTTTTTTTAAAAAATCCAATTCAATTCAAAAAATTTTGGTTTTAATCGATTTTCAATTTTTTGGATTGATTCATCGATTTTTTTGGATTAAATTGGATTTGAACTCCCCTAATTATGTAACAAATCTATTGGGTTGCATGGTTCCAAATTTTAGTAATATCAATTCACATTTGCACCTACCCCATTTTTTACAAATGAAAATAGTCAGGCCATTTGACTACGGATACTAAATAATAAATATGGCATGCTAAATTAAGCTACGTATGATATTTCAAAAACTAGAGTTAATTAGAAAATTCACAGAAATTGAGGATTCTATGTAGTTCAAAGGCTAACATCTCATTGAGTATATTGCATTTATATAATTTCTCGCAAGAACATATGATCAATTTGGAGTACGCATTAGTATTTATATATAGCATAAACTTTATATAGCATTTATTTTTCATTTATGTCCATATTATATATCTTTTGCAGCACATCCTATTATATACATTTATATGTGTCCTCTACATATACATCTTTTTTCGTGTCTTTAGAAAATTCATAAGAGCGAATAGACCAACAAACAACAAATGACCGAAGTATTAAGCTATGTTTGGTTACATTTTGACAAAATATAATTAAATATATGGGTTATTTTTTTGCCAAAACAACACATTAATTTTCAAAATACCCCTTCAAATTAATTGGCTTATTATCAAAAACTCCATATACATATATATATATATATCATAATACTTTATCATTATTTTTATAATTAAAAAATCATATTTAATTATCACATATACATATTATATATTTTATTATTTTTTTTATAATTAAATATATTATTCAATTCTATTTTTATCCAAAAAATTTAATAGAAAAGCATTAATTTGACTACTACAGTATAAATTGTTTCATCCTAAAAATACAAACAAATATGCCAAAACTCCTCAAAATAGTTTTATACGTATTCTCAAAATATAAACAAATATACATCACATTCGTCAACACAAATTTTACATTCCCCAATTCCACTCCCAAAACTCATTCTCCCAAAATATATAATTCAAAACATACAATTCATATCTAAGCATTACCTTAGTAATTACTATTAAATCAAAACTAGTACTATATATAATTGATGGAGTAACCGAAAATATAACTGGAAGGAAGTTTTGGCATATAAAAATATCTAGAGAAACCCAAATCTAATAGGCCAACAATGGATAAGTTTAGCACACATAGGGTTCATACCAAAGTCAAATAATATCTTGAACGACCAAGTGGAACACACTCATTTATTAGAGCTCTGAGAATCAAAACACATAAGTTTTTCCACACAATAAAATAAGATAAAATCGACTTAGATTCCATGGATTTTATGCAAATACATAAATTCAATGAAAATTCAATTAGGCCTTGTTTGTTTTACTTAATTAGGGGTGATATATATCTAATTGTGTCTATTTTAATATTTGTTTCAATTGATCAAAATTTTTGATAAATGCTAAGCCCAACGTTTTTTATTATTTCTTTTCGAAAATGGATTAAAGGGGGGAATACTTGATTTGATGTAATAAGAACTACAAAGATCAAATAGAGCATTTTTTTAATCTTATTTTCAATTAACCTTGATTCTAAGAATGGGAAAGAATGAAGAAATAGTGAAAAACTTATTAAAAAGTATAAATGATATAATAGTAAATTTATGTATTATATTTCAATTTATTTATATATTAATCTTACCAACTAAATATAAAATTAAAATATTCTATTTTAATGAATTTAAAATATATATTTATTTATATATTACTTTTAATTATATCATTCAAAACAAACGAGCTCTTAGTGGTATGTGAATTTAACAGAGAACACCACTTATTTCCGGTCGTCAAGTGGAAACCCATGGATTTTTTTTTTTTTTTTTTTTTTTGGGGGGGGGGGGGGGGGGGGGGTTGGCGCAAAAAAAAAAAAAAGGTTCAGCGCACACCAAATGGAGAAGACAAGGTGAACAGAAAATATGACAAAAATTTAAAAGGAAAGGAAAAATATGAAAGAAATTGCAGGGATTAAAAACTTTCAAAACGGTGACGCCTTTTTTGTTGCGTACGGAGTAAATGGGCCACAAAAGGATAAAACAAAGAGGGCCCAAAAGAAGGTGCGGGCTTTCTAAAGCTAGGCCAACTTTAATTTAAAATATAAATAATAATAGAAATTTGAATAAAAAAAATTGAGATTAAATAATATATTAATTTATTTAACATAAAAGATTAATCTTACAATCAAATACAATTATAATTTATTCAAATTTTTTATGCATATTCAATGTGTGGGGTTAAATGAATATATGATAGAATTGCCGATAAATAACACAAAAAAAAGAGGAATATGTGGAGATTTTTCAGAGGGCATAATTGAAATAACAAAAGAATAAAAAATAAAAAATAAAAAGAGCAAGCAAGGGAGTAGATTTTTAGTGGAGGGGACGATTCAATAATTGTACCTCCAAAATAATATTATAATCTTGTCTAATTGTCACCATAGTAGTAAGCTGGCACCAAAAAGTGAACTAGCCCACTCACATAATTTTTTATATCAAATATAAAATTAAACTAAATTATCCTCATATATACAAATCAAACCTGCCCAACACAGGAACAATAGAAGCTCCACGGCCCCACCTTATTTCCCCAACTAATATGATATCACAACATGACATAATGAATTTTCAATTCACAGTTTCATTGCCCATGGACGGTCTAGATCACCATTAGAGAAAGTCATCTAAGAGCTCGTTTGATTTTATTTTCAAAGTGCAAGTACAAGTACAAGTACAAGTATAAATTTGAATTTCACATATCTCATGAAAACACCTAACATCCTCGTTTTAAACTCCGTCTTAAGAGAATTACTCAAAAGCAGTAAAGAAGTCCTTATGTTATGTTCGTAATAATTTTTTTGAAAGAAAAAAACTAATATTTATAATCAAAAAATTACTTGACTACTTTACCTAGAACTAGAAAAATCAATACAAGAAGGAGTTCTAATTCTAGTCAAACTTGATCTCCTTGTCAAATTTACCTCAATTTCAAGGCAAAATCAACAATTCTCCACCTTAACTTGAAATTCACATTCATCTTCTTTGTCCCTGCCCCCAATAGGGCCTATTATCTGAGTCTGCAAATATTAATTAAATCCAAGCAATAATTAAATTTGATTCCTAGAAGAGCCTTAGTCAACATGTGTGCTGGATTATCCTTAGTCCCAACTTTATCAACCAATATGACTCCTTGAGACACCATATCTCGAACAAAGTGGTACCTCACATCTATGTGCTTTGTTCTCTCATGAAATGCTTGATTCTTTGACAAGTGTATGGCACTCTGACTGTCACAAAATACCTTAGTGATCTCAGAAGTCATACCCATATCATCGATCAGCCCTTTAGCCAAATGCCTTCTTTAACGCCTTTAGCCAAAGCCATATGCTCAGCTTTTGTTGTGGACAATACAACTGATGACTGCAAAGTCGCCTTCCAGCTAACCGTACAACTTGATACACAAGATACATAGCCCGTCATGGACCTTCTGCTGTCCAAATCTCCTGCATAGTCCGCATCCACAAAGCCAATAATTCTTGTAGTAGAATTCGATTGACTATACCTCAAACATCTGCTGCAGAGCCTCTCAAATATCTCATGATCTATTTCACAGCCAGCCAATGAGTCTTTCCTGATTTGTGAAATATTTGGCTTAGTACACACCATGACGTACATCAAGTTACCTACTACACTAACATATGGCACATTTGATATGTGCTCCACCTCCTCCTCAGTACTCGATGATAGATCTTATGAGAGCCTGAAATGAGCTGCAAGTGGCGTGCTAACTGAATTGGCCTTATTCATCCCAAGTCGCTCAAGTACTTTCTCAATGTAATGCTGTTGAGACAAGTACAACAATCTTGCATGTTTATCTCGAATGATCTCCATGCCCAAAATCTTCTTTGCACCACCCAAATCCTTCATCTCAAATTCTTCACTTAACTGAGCTTTTAATTGGTTGATCTCAGTTATGTTTCTAGAGACAATCAACATATTATCAACATACAACAGCAAATATACGAGAAGGCTATCACTTCAAATTTTGTAACATACACAACAATCAAATTTGCTTCTAGTATATCCTATCTTGGTAATAAAAGCATCAAACCTTTTATACCACTGCCTGGGAGACTGCTTCAAGCCATATATTGACCCCTTCAAAAGATATGCTTGATTTTGTTTCCCAGGAACAACGAATCCTTCTGGTTGATTCATGTAGATTTGTTCCTCCAACTCACCATGCAAAAATGCTATTTTCACATCTATCTGCTCCAGTTCCATATCAAACAGAGCAAACATGGCAAGTAAAAGACGAATGGAAGTATGTTTTACAACTGAGGAAAATACTTCATGAAAGTCAACTCCTTCTCTCTGAGTAAAACCCTTAGCAACTAATCGCGCTTTGTATCTAGCATCTTCAACACCAGGAATTTCTTTTTTCTTTTTGTAGATCCATTTGCAACCTATAATTTTCTGCCCTTTGGGTATATTAACCAACTCCTATGTGCTATTCTTGTGTATAGACTTCATCTCTTCACTCATAGCTGCAACTCATTTATCAGAATCTAACCTAAAAATAGCCTCTTTGTATGAGACTGGATCACCTCTTACAAACTCCTCAGCTGAACTTAAAGCATAAGCTACCAGATTTGAGTAAGCATACCGTTGTGGTAGTTTGATTTGCCTCCTCTCCCTATCGCGAGCCAAGCGATAATTTTGTAGTGGTTTATTTTCCTGCTATTGATTAGGTGGTACTATGCTCTCACCAGCTTCATCTACCACATTCTTTTTCCTCTTTGAAACTTGTGAAGGATCAAAATGAATCTCCACCTTCTCCTTAACGCCCTATTGATTGCTTTTCTGCTACTCTACCTTTTTCATTATTGCAGACTCATCGAATGTCACGTCCTTATTGATAATCATCTTGGAGCCCTTGTCATCATTATACCACAAACGATAACCTTAGACTCCATCTGTATAGCCTAGAAATATGCACTTCCTAGCCCTTGGCTCAAGCTTTCCATCCCGGATATGAGCATAGGCTGGACACCCAAATACTCTCAGATTTAATTAATCAGCAGGAGACCCAGACAAAACTTCCATTAGTGTCTTGCAGTCCAAAGTGGTTGATGGTGACCTATTCATCATATAACAAGCAGTGTTAATTGCTCCTGCCTAAAAATTCTTGGACAATCTAGCGTTAAAGAGCATGCATCTGGCTCTTTTCAAGATAGTCCTATTCATCCGTTCTGCAACTCCATTCTACTGTAGTGTATGTACAATTGTGTGATGCCTCACAATTCTTTCCTTCTCATAGAATTTCTAAAATTCCTTGTTGTAGAAGTCCAATCCGTTGTTAGTTTTCAAGTGCTTGATCTCCTTTCCTATGTGTTTCTCAATTAAGGTCTTCCATTACTTGAAGTTGACAAACACCTCATCCTTATGTTTCAGCATGTACACTCATACTCTTTGTGAGAAATCATCTATGAATGTCAGCATGTACTTTGGACCTTGCTTTGAAGGAACCTGAGAAGGCCCCTAAAGATCTGAGTGAATGTAATCCAAGGTACCTTTGGTCCTATGAACTGCAATACCGAATTTCATCCTATGTTGCTTGCCCAACACACACTGGTCGCAGAAATCTAATTTTTCAGTCTTCTATCCACAAAGCAAACCTCATTTGCTCAATTCTGACATCCCCCTCTCACTCATATACCCAAGTTGCATATGCCAGAGTTTCGTAATATCATTAACTGATGAAGAAACCGCTGCAGTACTAGAAATCGTGTTTCCCTGCAATATGTAAAGGTTGTTATGCTTTTCTCCCTTCATGATAAGCAGTGCACCTTAGAAAACCCGTAGAACTCCATCTCGAGCTATGTACTCACAACCATTCTTGTCCAGAGTACCTAGCAATATCAAGTTTTTCTTCAAATCTGGAACATGATGCACATCTGTTATGGTCCTTACTATCCTATCATGCATCCTGATACAAACTGAGCTAATTCCTACAACCCTGCAAGAAGCATCATTTCCCATAAGCACCCTACCACCATCAAATTTTTGGTATGTGATAAACCAGTCTTCTCTTGGGCACATATGGTAGGAGCAACCACTATCCAAAATCTATTCAAATCTTAGTAAAGTTTTAGCAATGCTGAGAACAAGCCTACCATCAGACTCATCCTCAGCAATTCCTGCGACATCATCCCCTTTTTGATCAGAAGTTTCACCTGCATCCTTCGCTTTTCCTTGTTCCAGACAATTTCGCCTCCAATGCCCTTTTCCACCGCACCTAAAATATTTGTCACCATTTATAGGCTTGGTTTGGAACTTTGATTGGCCTCTACTTCTTCCCCTTTCTCTTGGTCTCTGTCTTGCCACCAATCCTTCCCCACTTTCACCATCATTGCTGTCCAGGACATATTTTCTCAACTCGTTGGAATTCAATGAGGCCTTCAAATCCTCCATTGAAATCGTATCTCTCCCGTACAACAAAGTAGTAACCAAGTGCTCAAAAGATGTTGGTAGAGAACATAAGAGAATTAAAGCTTGATCCTCATCATCAATTTTGACATCTATACTAGCGAGATCCAGAATCACCCTATTAAAAAAATCAATATGTTGAGTAATAGATGTACCTTCCTTTATTCTTAATGTGTATAGTCGCCATTTCAAATACAGCCGATTTGTTAGAGACTTCGTCATATATAAACTCTCCAACTTCTTCCATAAATCTGCTAGCGTACTTTCTGTGGCGATCTCTCTCAGTACGTTATCCACCGATGATAACACCAGAGTACCATAAGCCTTCGCCATGAACTCATCCTTTTCCTCGTCCTTCAATATTTTCGGCAAGAAATCTGTGCCCTTTAACACTCTTTGTAATCCTTGTTGACACAGGAGGGCGAGAACCTTCATCTTCCACAACCCAAAGTTGCTCTGCCCATCGAATTTCTCTACCTCGTACTTCATTCCTAACATCTAATTCAACATGCTCCGATACCAGTTTGTTGAAACCTAGGAAGATCTATTTCGAAAACAATAAAATAATAGTAAATTAACTCAATGTAAAGTGACAACAAGATTTAATGTAGTTCAGCGATGTGCCTAATCCACCCACCAAAAAAAAAAAATTATTGATCTCAAATCAAAGTGAAAGTACAAACTTGAATCCCATGAATCTCAAGAAAACACCTAACACCCTCGTTCTAAACTCCGTCTTGAGAGAATTACTTAAAAGCAGTAAAGAAGCCCTTGTGTTATGTTCGTGATAATTTTTTCGAAAGAAAAAAACTAATATTTATAGTCAAAAAATTATTTGACTACTTTACCCAGAACTAAGAAATTCAATACAAGAAAGAATTCTAATTCTAGTCAAACTTGGTCTCCTTGTCAAATTTACCTCAATTTCGAGGCAAAATCAACAGAGCCTAGTTAATCTTATTCTATTGAAGTGATGATGATTGGTACTCTGTTTCTTTTCTTCTTCTTCTCCTTCTTCTCTGTTGGGGGCGCTTAAAACTATAAGTTTTTGTGCTTGGAACTTTATTTCTCGCATTTAGAGTGATAATTTAATTTTTTTTTTTTTTAAAAAAAGAGTTGTACTTATGTTATTATAAGATGGCTTTTACAGCTAATTTTGTGCAAAATAAGAGTAGCAATTTCTGACATGACGCGATAACCAAATATGAGTTCGACCAGAAAAAATTGAATTTGTTCAACTTGTTTCAAAATTAGGTTCAATAAGTTTGATATGAATAGAAACCCAATAAAAATAAGTTGAGTTATTTAGAATTTTATGTTCACACAACTACCCATACTCACGTAAAACAACCCGACGCAACCCAAAATAATAATTTAAAAATTAAATTTTTTTTGATAAATATTATACTTGTGATTTGCATAAAGTTAAAAAGGCACTATTGTAAAATGCAAAATCAAAAGTGAAAATCCAACTACCCCAAATAAGTCAATCGCACACAATTCATCTTGAAATCTCACTCTCCTGAACAGGTGGCATGCCAGTGTGTGTCACGGTGCAGCGTGCTTCTTTCTTCTCCCATGTACAATTGGTTTCATGCTAAGTTGCTTTTTTAGTATTTATACATCAAAGAGTGTCATATTTTCACATGCTATTTTTACATTACAATAAAGCTTTAACACATTAAGGTAAGTATTATAACCATTAATTACAAGGTAAGCGAGCAAAAAATAAAAATGAAGAATTAACCCACCGTCTAAAGGATTTAGCATAAATATGATATCACAAGTTCATTTTTTCTCCCAATTAGTTGATTGCTATTTTTTAGGCCTGTCAATGAGTACGATATTGTTCTATCCAAATTCACACCCTAATAAATCCTAATAATTAGAACTTATATTTACCATCTCATACTCAATATATAGACCAAATTAGATCTATGCCTTTAAATACTAAAGTAATAGACCCTAAACTAGGACCTACCCTATCAAACTCAAGTCCCATTGGATCGATGGTTGACTCTAGTTTACGAGTCTCTATTTTTGGATTGTGTTTTGCCTTGATTAATTTTTTTAATCTTTCTTAAATTTTCTTATTGTCAGTTAAAATGCTAAAACTACCTAATATTTAAATGTTGGAGTAATTTATTAACATTGGCTAATATTTTTTAGCATATTTTAAAAAAGTTAACTCAATTTTTTTAAATTGAAAAAGTATACATTTAATTTTAGTCATTTAATTTAATTTAGTTAATTTATATATTTAATTTTTGGTACATTAAACAATTAAGAACCACAAGAGTATGTATTACTTTTCTCTCTCTTCCTCGTTTCTCTCTATTTTTCCTTTAAGATACTATATTTTCTTTCGTTAACTTTATTTTCTTTTCTTTTCTTTTCTTTTTTTGAAATATTATTATTTCATGTAATATATTCAATCAAAAAATATATGTAAATAGTAAAAAAAAAAAATGCTATTACATTTAGTAAATATTTTTAAATATAATTAAAAAAAAGGAAAAGGCAAGGATGTCTTGAAATCATTCTTGATAAGTTCTTATTTTTTCGAAGAGAATATATTTAAAAAAATATAATTTTAAAAAATAAAAAATTTCAAACAGTGCACCATATTCATATTTTAAAATAATATTTTATTTTAAAAATATAAACAAAATAATGTAGACATACATATAACAAACTCAATTTTAGCTTTAATATATACAGAACTTTCTCATTCAGCAATGTATCAAAATGACTTGTATCAAGCACTGTAACGCTCCCCCCCCCCCCCCCCCCCCAAAAAAAAAAATCCCATCCCACCAAAAAATAAGAATTTAATAATATTTATACACTTAAATTTTTTTATTGTTATGTAAACACCTTTTAAATATTCTTTCTATCCCCCCAGTCCAAAGCTACTGAAAATAAAGAAATTCAAAATATTTTTAATTTTTTTATTTTATATATATAAAAAATTTAAGTATACACTTCAAGTATACCAGGATTATTAGTATAGATTTAATTTTGAAATAAGTAATTAGTAATAACTAGTTAAATTTGAGTATTTGAATAATGAGTAATTTCTATACATAGGGTATGTGGGTAAGTATTTCATATAAACATAATTACACTCGTTCAATACTTTTTAATATATTTTTGCATTTAGGTTTGACAAAAATGGTAACTAAATAAAGTTTTATAAGTAAAAAAAAAATGATAAAGTTAGGAAGGATGGAGTTGGAATATGGGCATTTCATGTTAGGTATTTTATAGGTATAGACTAGGGCTATCAATGGGTTGAATTTGGATTAAATTTGAATAATTTGAATCCAAATCCAATGGCATGTATATATAATCGAATTCAAATTCGAGTCCTATAGGATTTGTGCATGCCAATTCCATATCCGAATTCGATAAAAATTCAAAACCCGATAAGAGAGTCCAATCTGATAAAAAAGTAAAAAAAAAAAAAAATGCATTCTTTAAATTTTTTTTATTATTAGAAAGAACTATAAGACATGTTATATGAGATTTCAAAATTACCTTTTAATCCAAATAGAATATTTACAAAGTTAAGAGAGCACAAATTTAGACTTTTTTTTCTTTTTCATTACTTTTTTTATATCATTGCAAAAATTACAAATTTAAGGCATAATTCATGGGGCGCACCTCCTAGTGGTGTTGATTCCACGATCCATGGCGGTCAACAGTAACTCAAGTGCAGAATCTACGGCTCATCATTTTTAGCGCATTTTTTATTATTGATTTGTGACCCTAACATTCTCAATTGGACCCCTCTTACTCTTCTTGATATTTTTGACTATTTATTCCTAAGACCCTAAAACCATTTTCTGTAATTGATCACGTATATCACAATTTACTTCTACCTAACCTTTTATAAAGTAACAATTTGGGAAAATAATAATTCACATCGCCTTTTCACTAAACATTCTTATTGATATTTATTGACATTGATTTATATAAAACTAGCGATAGTGTTGAAAGCAAAAAGTAAGCAATTTTTGAAATATATGTTGCCACGTTCTCAGGAAATGTGTGGTGCTATTTAATTATTATGGCATGTGATTATATGCTGTTAGATTTGTTAAACATTTCAGTGATTATGTGCTTAATACCCTTG
The DNA here is from genome assembly GCA_018894105.1 of Jacaranda mimosifolia. Taxonomy (NCBI): domain Eukaryota; kingdom Viridiplantae; phylum Streptophyta; class Magnoliopsida; order Lamiales; family Bignoniaceae; genus Jacaranda; species Jacaranda mimosifolia. The sequence goes on from CM032130.1 coordinate 29,857,117, forward strand.
GGGATAGGTCTTGGGATCGGTTACAAGAGACAGTTGGGCGAAACGGATCGCAGCGACAGATATTTCGGCTGATACCCTGTACAAAGTTGTAAATATGATCTCCTCTCATGGAAGATTGGAGGTAGTCAGCTATGAGTAGGATTAGGCATGTAGTCAGTCATGTCCAATTAGTGATTAAGTGCCTGAGCCGATCACTTGGTACTTTTGCAGGGATAAGAATTTTGTGTTTGTGACAGTGGAGTGACAAGGTTGGAGAATTACCAACAACTGAATTGTAAAAATGTGATTTTACTGTAATTTTTCTTACCATTGAATAACCAAATCTGAAACAACAATTCATTATACTGTTGGACCATTATCTGTTGTACAATCTCAGTGTTTCATATTTATTACACTACATGCTTGTGCTATTCTTAAATTATTGATCTCACTAAGCCACTCGAACTTACAAAATTGTACCATTTATGTTGTTCTTTCTTCAGATAAGGATGTGAGAATTTGATAGAGCTAGGTTGGCTGTACAGTTTGTATATAGTTTTGACTCTGTCATCAGGTGATGCGGAGCTGTTAGGAACAGCTTGTATTATAGAATGCTTTGGAAGCACCCATTTTTTGTTGTATATACTGTACAAGAGTGAACTGCTGAAGTTAATGTATATATCTATAGATGAGTTCTTCTCTTTTATATCTTTGCAACCTTTGTATCAATGTATTTGATTTATTAGTATTAGAGTAGTTGCCCTATCTCGAAACCTCTCCTCGAGACTGTGGGGCGTTACAATTACTATATAAATTTTGGTTCGATTTGGATTGGATCAGTTTTTCATATTAAAACTAATCGATTTAAAAAAAAAAAATCCAATTCAGTTACTAAAAATTTGATTTTAATTGATTTTTGATTTTTTAAATTAAATTGAACTAGCATGTACCCCATGCTATGCATGGATAAAATTAATTATTATTAAAAATATAATATATTAGTATTATTTTTATTTTACGTAAAAGAAAGTTTAATACGTAATTTTTTTAAAATTAGATAAATAATATCAAAATTAAAGAGCTTTTCCAGTAAATCATATGATTAACATCAATAAAAAGCAATGAAAACTTAAACTCGTCACATTGTTATCAATTTAAAAAAGTACGACGTAAAACTGCAAACACTCTTATTTTTTTTCCACAACCCAAGACAACTTAGTCAATTTAAAAGAAATTGAACAAAATAATAAAAAGTGTAATACCTACAAGAATATGAAAGAATGATAAACAATATTAATAACATCAAAATTTACTGCACAATTAAAAAAAAGTTCAAACAAAAGATGAATACAGTTGGGACCATTTGAGTTTAAACACCAAATCTTATATATATAAGTGCAAGGATAATATTATCCGGCCAAATGACTTGTTTTGATATCACATTTTAAAAAGTTAAGATAAGTGAAACACTACATTAGCGAAAGAAAATACTCCTCAAAAGTATTAGAAACCACGTTTTAAAATATTAAATCTAACAAAAATTTAATCACATTTTGAAGAATTACTGATAAGACAAAAGTAACATGATATTAACTTTTCTAAGTATTACAAACATTCAATCAATAATAACAAAAATCAAATTACATAAGTTATGAATTTTCTTTTAAAGTAGAAATTAAGACATGATTTATCTTTATCTTGAATTTATTTGTAACTTGTGAGATTTTACATCACAAATTGATCACCTTTCAGCATGCTTTGAAACATTCTCAAACTAAAATTGCATTATGATAAAAAAAATTCTCCATATTTCAAATAATTATTCAAAGTGGACAAATAATAAATAATAATTTTTTCACATGTTATTTACCTGCATTTTTCAACCTGATTGTATCGTCATCGCATTAATATAATGATTTTTATTATTATTCATCAAAAACCATCTATATTCAAACATCTTGATCGTTCATATAAAAAGTGTAAAAATAAATTAATGATTAATATTTCTCATAATTTTTAAATATTAAGATTGTAACAGTACTCTAGTTGGGGGTGGGGGGTGGGCGTGCAAGAAATGCATTTATATGATTCGATATATTTTATACTTGAAATAAATATGAAGAAAATACCACTTGAATTCTTACAAATAAGTAAAAAAAGAATCATTCTTTGATACAAATTTTCTTATTTACGCACTTCTCGTGACCTACTCATTTGTCATACTGTACCATATTAATATAGAGAACATCGAATTTTCAATAATCAAGAAAATATAATTATGTTAAATTATGTATTTGAAATTAAAATTTTAATAAATACCAAATTTCAGCATAAAATGAATTTAATGTGGAAAAAGTTATTTATTTCTCCTCTTTTATATTTGAAAGATCGAGACAAAGCTTTTTGAAATTTAAATTTTTGCTATTTCTTTTAGTTGTATTAGCATGGAATCACATAGCCCTTTTATCTATCCTATTTATTATATAAAACACAATGGTATGAGACCCACAATTATTCAACTCTGATTGCAATTTTGGCCAAGTGGTAAATTTTTAAAATTTTGAGTTCTTTAATTAAATTTAAAAATTTTCATTAATTATTGATTATTATCTTTAACCGATATGATTGTATCTTATGTCTAATTTTCTTTTATTTAAAATTTAAAATAAATCTCTCTGTATAATTAAGTAAGAACTTAATTTAAATTTAAAAATATAATTTATTTTATTTATTAACAATGAGATATTAATACTAGATTATAAAACATTGATAAAATCTTTTTCTTTAATAATTTAAGATAAAGTCGTTACATCTCTATTGAAAAAAATAAACAGTAGTCTTTAAGATGAAGTCATTACTTTTTTAGTTAATTCACACTAAATTGTTAAAATTTTAAATTTTTTATTTAAATCAAAAAAGTTATTAGTAGTTGGTTGCTCTCTTCATATTAGTTGAACACTTATCTATTCCATATGAATATTTCTAAAGTTTTAAAATTATTTTCTTGGTTGAATAAATAATTATTTAATTGATCTTTAATATTAAAAAAATAATTATTTAGCTTAGAATATATCAAAAATTTCTTAATTTATAATTTTTTCAAAGGTCTTTTTTAAGTTTTCTCATAACTTTAATAACTAAATTTATTTATACTTGATTGTTTAAGATGAAAAGTTTTTTAAAAAAATTTTAATTTTATGTCTAATTGCAAGAGGCTATGTGTAAAATAAAGTACTAATAATCTATTTATTGGTTTTATTTATATATTAAAGTATCAAATTCAATTTTAAAAATAATAATTAATTTAAATAAATTCTAAAGTTTTATTTGATACATAAATCTAATATAGTTAAATATAAAGTTGAATTTTTTCAACCAACATAATGCAATCTAATAAGATATAACAATAAAGTAAATTTCATCAGACAACATCAAATCTCTATCAAATAAAGATTTAATATTATATATAATAGTAAGATAATATCAAAAATATTTCAGTAAGTTAAGACTCTTCTACTTTATACAGCTATATAAAGGGGCTATGTGATTCCACGCAAATATAACTAGAAGAAATAGAAAAAATTCAAATTTCAAAAAGCTTTACCTCAGTCTTTTAAAAGTAAAAGAAGGAGAAATTAATAAATTTTTCCTCAATAAATTCATTTTTTTGCTCATATTTGGTATCTATTGAAATTTTAATTTCATATATATAAGTAAACATAATTATCTTTTCTTAATTGTCGAAAATCTGATGCTATGCTCTCTATATTAATACGGTAGAGTATAACAAATGAGATGGGTACAAGAAATGGGTGAGCAAGAAAATATGCATCAAAGAATGATTTTTTTTGACTTATTTGTAATAATTCAGGTGTAATTTTTTTCATGTTCATTTCAAGTATATGATATATCGAATCATATAAATGTATTTCTTGTCCCCCCCCCCCCCTCACTAGAGTGCTACTACAATCTTTATATTTTACGGATCATGATTAAATCTATCATTAATTTATTTTACCTTTTTTATATGAATGATTATGAGGTTTGGACATGGATGATTTTTTATGAAAGAGTAATATAAATCATTATATTAATATGATGACGATACAATCATGTTGAAAAATGAAGTTAAATAATATGTGTAAAAAACTATTATTTATTATTAGTCCACTTTTAATAATTATTAGGAATACAAAGAATTTTTTATATCATAATATAATTTTAAGTTGAGATCTCAAAACATGTTGAAAGATGATCAATTTTTGATGTAAATTCTTATAAGTGATGAAGGAATTCAAGATAAGGTGAATGATGTTTTAATTTCTACTTTAAAAGAAAATTCATAACTTAGGTAATGTGATTTTTGTTTTTATTGATTGAGTATTTTTAATACTTGAAAAGGTTAATATAATATTATTTTTGTTTCGTTAGTAATTCCTCAAATATGACTTTTATTTTATTAGTAGTTCCTTAAAATGTTACTTTTATTTCATCAGTAATTCTTCAAAATATAATATTACTTTTGTTTCATCAGTAGTTTCTCAAAATATGATTAATTTTTTGCTAGATTTAGTTTTTTAAAACATGATTTCTAATACTTTTGAGGAGCATTTTCTTCCATTAATGAAGTGTTCCACTTCGCTTAGCCTTTTAAAATACAATATCAAAATTTTTGAGCTAATTGTATAAAAATTTGGAACTATTTATTTGGCCGAATAGCATTATCCTTGCACTTATATGTATAAAATTTGGTATTCAAATTTAAAATAGTCCCAAATATATTCATCTTTTGTTTTAGATTTTTTTTTTAAAAAATATTGTGCAGTAAGTTTTTATATTATTAATATTATTTATTATTCTTTCATATCTTTGTAGGTACTACACTTTTTATTATTTTGTTCAATTTCTTTTAAATTGACTAAGTTGCCTTGGGTTATGAAAAAAATAAGTCTTTATATTTTTACATCGTACTTTTTTAAATTGATAATAATGTGATGAGCTTATATTTTTATTGCTTTTTATTGATATTAATACATATGATTTTGTGGAAAAAACTCTTTAATTTTGATATTATTTATCTAACTTAAAAAAATATATATTAAGCTTACTTTTACATAAAATAAAAATAATACTAATGTATAATATTTTCAATACTAAATAATTCCATCCGTGCATTACACGGGGTACATGCTAGTATAGGTGTATAAAGTAGAAGAGTGTGAACCTATTGGAATATTTTTGATATTATCTTATTATTATATATAATATTAAAGGATAATATTAAATCTTTATTTGATAGAAATTTGATGTCGTCCGATGAAATGTGCTTTATTGTTATATCTTATTAAACTGTATTTTGTTGGTTAAAAAATCTCAACTTTATATTTAGCTATATTAAATTTATTGAATAAATAAATATATAGAATGTTATTTAAATTAATTATTATATTTAAAATTAAATTTGATACTTCAATATATAAATGAAACTATTAAATTAATTATTGGTACTTTATTTTACGCACAACCTCTTGTAAGTAGTCGTAAAATTAATATTTTTTTCAAAAATCGTTCATCATAAACAATCAAGTATTTAGTTATTAAAACTAAGTGAAAACTTCAAAAAGATCTTTAAAAAAATAGTAAATTAAGAAATCTTCGATATATTCTAAACGTGAGATGAAACAAATTTTATAGATAATGTTTTTTTTTTAATATTAAGGATCAATTAAATAATTATTTATTCAATCAAGAAAACAATTTCAAAACTTTAGAAATATTTATATGGAATAGATAAGTGCTCAATTAATATGAATAGAGCAACCAAATACTAATAATTCCTTTGATTTAATTAAAAAAAAAAATTTAAAAATTTAGTGCGAATTAACTAAAAAGTAATGATATTATCTTAGAGACTATTTTTTTTAATGAAAATGTTGCGATTTTATCTTAAACTATTAAAAAAAAAGATTTTATCATTTTTCTTATAATATAGTATTAATATCTAATTATTAATAAATTAAATAAATTATATTTTTAAGTTTGAATTAGGTTCTTACCTAATAGTATAGCGAGATAGATATATATATACATTTAAAATTTCAAATGAAAGAAAATTAGAGATAAGATACAATCATATCATTTAGAGATAATAACCAATAATTAATAAAAAATTTAAATTTAATTAAAAAACTCAAAATTCTAAAAATTTGTCATGGTCAAAATTACAATCAAATTGAGTACTTATATTATCTATATTATTAGATATAGATTTGAACGCTACTTATTATGTGCCACATCTATTGGATTGCGTGGGTTCCGATTTTAGTAATATCAATTCACATTTGCACCTACCCCATTTTTTACAAATGAAAATATTCAGGCCAGCCCAACTATAGTTAATTAGAAAATTCACACAAATTGAGAATTCTATGTAGTTCAAAGGCTAACACGTCATCGAGTATATTGCATTTATATAATTTCTCGCAAGAACATATGATCAATTTGGAGTGCACATTACCATTTATATATTGCATAAACTTTTATAGCATTTTTTTTTTAATTTTATGTCTATATTGTATATCTTTTGCAGCACATCCTATTATATACTTATATATATACATATATGTCCTCTACATATATATCTTTTTTCAATTCATTAGAAAATTCATAAAAGTGAATAGCTCTGCAAGCAAAAAATGAACGAAAGTTAAGCTATGTTTGGTCACATTTGGACAAAATATAACTGAACATATGTGTTATTTTTTTGCCAAAACAACACATACTAATTTTCAGAATACTCTTTCAAATCAACTGAATTATTACCAAACACCTCATATACATACATATACGTATCATAATATTTTATTATTATTTTTATAATTAAAAAATCATATTTAATCATCACACAAACATATTATATATTTTATTATTTTTTTACAATAAAAAATATCGTTCTATTGTATTTTCATTCTAAAAGCCCAATAAAAAAATATCGATTTGACTGCTACAGCAGAAATTGTTTCATCCTAAAATATAAACAAATATATCAAAACTCCCTAAAATAATTTTCTTTCTATTCCCAAAATATAAACAAACACACATCACATTCACCAACACAAATTTTACATTCGCCACCTCCACTCTCAAAATTCATTCTCTCAAAATATATAATTCAAAACATACGATTTATATCTAAGCATTACCTTAGTAATTATTGTTAAATCAGAATGAATATTATATAAAATTGATGGAGTAACCAAAAATATAGCTGGAAGGGAGTTTGGCATATAAAAATATCCATAGAAACCCAAATCTAATAGGCCAACAATGGATAAATTTAGCACACATGAAGCTCATACCAAAATCAAATAATATCTCGAACACACTCATTTATTAGAGCTCTTAAAATAGAAAAACGCAAGTTTTTCCACACAAGAAAATAAGATAAAATCGACTTAGATTCCATGGATTTTATGCAAATAGAGAGATTTAGAGAAAATTTAATGGATTTGAGGCAAATACAAAAATTCAGTGCAAATTCAATTAGTGGTATGCGAATTTAAATTCCCAATAGATAACATCACTTATTTCCAGTCATTACGTGAAAATTCAGAGAGAGAGTTGTTCAGCACTCAATCACATGCAATTTATTAAATTCTTTAATTAATTATCCTTAACTTATTAACTTGAAAAACTGAACGAATTAGTTCTTTTAAACAGAATATTTTCTTTAATTTTCGGAATTCAGTTCTATCAATGATGATTTTCAGTTTAATAAACTAAAAGTTTTTGAAGAAATATATTTCTTTAGTCTTGTGCGTGTGCGTATATATATATGTATGTATATATAAATTACAACATAAATACTTATAAATTCTAAAATCAAATGAATTAAACAAAAAGACTAAAGTTTTTTGTTTTTAACTCACAAGTAACTTTTCTAACTTTTACTACAAAGAGAGTTAAGCAAAAATTAATTTTGATAAATAAAAAAGTTTTCTAGATATTCAAGGGTAATTTTGTTCAAAAATAGAGAAAAGTTAATAGTTGAGGAATTGAAGAAAAGAATTTACTAGAAAGCACTGAAAGGGAATCACATTTCTATCTCTAAAAGAAAGGAGAATCCCCTAATGCACGTCACTCGTGAAAGGAACTTTGGTAAAGGAAGAACGCAAGTAATTGGGTTTATCTGTGAAAGTCAACTCTAGCTTTCGGCTCATATTCCGCCGCTATTCATATTAGTTATTCACAATATCTCCTAGTAGGGATTATCTTACTCAAACTATCCATAGCTGGAGTTTACTAGAGAGCCGTCAAGAAGGATCCAACCAAGAAGTCTAAAAAGTACTCATTCGTGTCTGCATTCGTTGCTACCCCTTTCCCCTATGTCTGCTTTTCTTTTATGGCTTGCTTGAAGAGTCAGTGTCGGACCTTTTAGAATAAAAAGATTGTCAAATGGATTTGGTAGATTGGAAAATTATTTTATCGATTTTTTAGATATAAAAATTTATTTTAAGGGGATTTTAGTAATTCTCCCTTAAGATTATTATAGAACACAAGTTGCAAGAATTGACAACGCCATACTGTAATAGGGATCATATGACCACTTCGTAGCTGATTTTACTTGTGTTGGAGAATATCGATTACAATCCAAATGAGTGGATCAATGCGACCCTAACGAGTAGAAGTTTATCAATCAATACTTGGATAAAAAGCTCAAATATAAGCCTTTGACTGCGTACGAATTTTAGGCAATTTGAAATCATGGAATGATCTTATTCTTGTGTTGGCATGAGTGCTGCATTAAATTCAGTTTAATACTTTGCAATCTTACATTGTTAATGTTTGAATTTTTTAACAATTGAGCCTCATATTCTAAGTGGTCAATAGCCAAATAACATTATTGTCACATACTAGAATTTTTCGAAATGTTGATCAAAACACGAATTAAGCCATTAAAAGATTAAATAAAAATAAAATAGATTAAGGATATAGAAGAAGGAATAGAAATAAAAATCCAATTCAAGGTATACAAAAAACTGCACTCACTTTGGAGTAGAATTCTATATTGTCCAAGTGCACATAGAATTCAACACCTACTTCTAAAATAAATAAACCTTTAGAAACCATTGACGTATACTCAAACGAAAATTTCCATGAACTTGATTTTTCCACCACCATCGCCTAATTTGGTAAACTACTTAGAATATTTAAAGAGGACATTGAATGTATAAGTATATTTATAATACAAGTCATTGAAGATTTCTTCTCTATATTTTTTTATATAACTTTTCCAACTACCAAAAAATATATTTATTGAATTAATCAACCCTTTTTGGAAGAGAAACATTTTCCTTTGTTAGACATACAATTTGAAAGAAAAGATATTAACTTTCGAGAAACAATTCTTTAATTTTTCTTATTTTCATTTTTGTTTTAGAAACTAATTTAATATATTTTCAATAGAAACACTTTGTAGAAGCTACACAAGTCAACAATTCTATGCCGCTCATAATACAACAGATAAAAATTTGTTCTAATTCTACTAATCTTTATTTATTATTAAATAAGAAGAGTAGAATAAGAACATAAATGTCTTTTCACTACAAGAACAAATTTATAAAAATATATATGTCAGAATGTGTGTATATTATATTTCAAGGACTCAAAATGAATATAGAAAACGCTTAAGAAAATGAATACAGATGTGGAGAGTTATGTCCAGCAAGCAAGCAGAGTCCCAACCCCCTGCTGATCCCATCATCGACCAAGGACCTTCCAAAAGAGTGAAAATGTTTAACTTTTATACTAAACAACGCACACGAAGAACCACTCTCGCATATGTGAAGTAAGAATACAAAGCACTAAATATGTAATTAAGAGAAAAAATCTTCTCAAGCATTTGTCAAGCAAAGAAGAAATTATTTGATAAAAAATTAATATTGGAGGTGGTATGGATGCCGTTACATTAAATGAGTGGTGAAATCTTAAAAAGTTCCTCCATCTAATAAAATAGTCAAAAATCTTAATTAATTTTTCAAAAAATTGGTATAATATCGAATTGAAACTGTCACTTTGAGTGTATAAGTGGTACAATAGTACATGCATGAGGTGAATAATATGTGTGTTGTATGATTTGACACATATTCTTTAGTTCATATTTTATTTCTATATTTTCCTAATTGCTAACTTAATTAAGTTCTTATGTATAAATTAGTATTTTCAAGTTACAAACCTATAAAATAAAAGTGCAATTATAATACAACTACACTTCAGAAAATCATTCGTATCATGTCAAATACATATCGAACATCGTATTTGATACGGTACATATGCTTTTGCCATATTTTTGACATACCACTTTGCATGCCTATAAATTAAGTTTAAAAAAAAAAAAAATTGACACTTCTACCTAGTACGTGGGACATACAATCAAGGCCATATGCCCCCATATACATTTTGGAACTTGAAAAAAATGTTGCCTCATTCAATCACTCTCTTTTTATACTTTTTATCAAAGTAAAAAAATTTCCCCTCAAAATATTTGGTTTACATATCATAAAATAATTAAATGATTTTTCCACTTTCTATTGTATTAGTAGCAGCGGATGAGCCAATGGTGTACGTTTATATATATTATTAATAATTGGCACAAGAAAATGCTTTTGGATAAAAGGATTTTGAGCATATTAGTTATATATTGGAATTAATTGGAATTAATTTTCTGTGCATAATCATATTCGCATTGAAATGTTTTGTATTCCCAGACTTACGAACATTTACTGAAGAAATAAATTGCAGAATGTAGAAATAATTGATGGACCTGTGTATCAAATCTTCCAACTATTTTTTATTTTTATTTTTATTTAAACACACACACATTAAGAGTTTATTCGGACTCGAATTCCTAACCTCCTGCATAATATGGGAAACTTATAGCACTAGACCACAGGTTGCTGGCCCCAACTAATTTATTGGTGAATAACAAATTTAGCCACATATATATATATATATGAGTATTGGTGAAATGAATTCCTTATTTCGCACTTTGATTCTGCAACATTTTTTCAACTTATTTTGATACATGAAGGAACGAGTAATAAATAAGGGCATATTACACCCGCAGTAAGCATTTTATGTATAGTGTTATAAAAAGAATGATTATTCTATGCATAAGGAAATTCTTTTAATTTTTTTCACATAGCATGGTTTTTAATTATTCCAGCAACGACAATGCAGTTTGAAGGATAAATGGAAAATTCAACAAATGAAAAGTAGTTTGAATACTAATTTGATTATTATATTCAGTTTATCCTTTAAATTATCCTTTAATTACAAATGATTCAACGAGATTATAATTGTACCTTTAAACATATATTTGAAAACTTTGTACTTCATTATCTTCTTTCTTATGTTAATCTTAACTTTGCTCAACAATTTTTGAATTATTTGAGTACCCCCCAATAGTTTTGGATTTCTTCACGAGATGAAATTCTTAAGTGAAGATCAAAGTTGGAATCTATTTCGTGAGAAGGTATTTTGTCTCATCGAATTGGAGGATATTGGAAGGGTGATTGCAAAAAGTTGCCGAGGACTTCCACTTGCAATTGTTGTGGTTGTAGGAATTCTCTGCAAGGTCGATAGGACACAATATGACTGGGAAAAGATTGCAAGAAATGTGACCTCGGTTGGTACTAAAAATGGTGAGCACTTCTCAAAGAAATTATCTTTCAGTTATAGCCACTTGCCTCATCAACTAAAACCATGCTTTTTATATATTGGAGGCCTTCCAAAAGATTACGAATTTAAAGTCTCCAAACTGATCAAGTTATGGGTTGTTGAGGGATTTCTAAAGCCAATTGAATCTAAAAGTTTAGAAGTAGCAGAGGAATATTTAGAGGATCTTATCCGCAGAAATCTTGTTTTGATTACTGAAAAGAAATCAATGACAAACTGAAAATTTGCAGCATCATGATGTTTTGAGAGAATTGTGCATGGAAAGAGCTTGTCATGAGAATTTTCTTTGCATCTTGGATGAAAGAAAATACTTATACCCAAAAATTTTGAGGAAAGTATGCCAACTCTATATTCACCCTGGTTGTTCAAGGTTTGGAAAAGCAAAAAAACATAGCTCACGTAGTTCAAATATTCATTCTATTATTTGTTTATCCGAATATCTTGGCAAGATTTTATCATTTGCAACAGGCTCTAAACTATTGAGAGTATTAGATCTTCGATATATATCTTTTAGGTCATTTCCTTATGAAAATTTGGAACTGTTCCATTTACGATACCTCGCCATTTATCTAGTTGACATATATCTTCTTCCATCCATATCCAAACTTCAGAATCTTCAAACGTTGATTGGTTCTTTGTGGAAAGTATTGGCAAAAGAGTTAACATCCCATTAATCCCATTACTATTTCATTTAAGGCATGTTAGCATTCCCTCTCTACAGTTGTCGCTCATTCCTTTTGCTAACCTAGAAAACCTTCAAACACTCTCCAGGGTAGTAAATGTCACGTTCAGCAATGAGGTCATTGAACTGATTCCAAACCTTCAGAAATTAAAAGTTTCGTACATTGGTAAGCAATATGTCACCAGTTGTATGTGGCAAATCCTTGGCCTCAACAATCTCATCAGTCTTGGCCAATTTGAGTCACTGTCTATCTGGTTTTGGGTCAAACAGCCTTTTAAAGTTGTGTCCTTCCCTGATAGCTTTGCCTTTCCGCAAAATCTTAAAAAGTTAACTCTCAAAAGTTGCATACTTCCTTGGAAATACATGAGGGTGGTGGGTTCCTTACCTAATCTACAAGTACTCAAGCTAAGAGATAATGCGTTTATGGGAGAGGAGTGGGAACCTATAGAAGGGGAATTTCTCCAGCGGAAATTCCTGGAAATGAAGTCATTAAATCTCAAATACTGGCGAGGAGAAAGAAATCATTTCCCAAACCTTCAACACCTTAAAATTAGAGATTGTCAGATATTACAGGAGATCCCTCTTGAAATTGGAGAAATTACAACTCTTAATTTGATTGAGGTGCATGACAGCAAATTGGCTGCGGAATCAACATTGAGAATTCAAGAAGAACAACGGGACCTGGGAAATGATGTCCAAGTTTGTGTCAGTTATGGTGCCTGGTGATACATTGCTCTTTGCCTTTGATTTTCTAATACGTCTTGGTTACTCAAGTTTAATGGGTTTTAGCTGTATGCTTTACTCTGTTAGTGATGCTAATTGCTTTAAATAAATGCATGCAATAAGCCTAATTCATTTCATTGCAATGGATGAAATGCATAAAGCCGTACATTCTCTTAGTCAACTAGGTACAATATAATGGAGTTGGTTGGACAATTATTTAGATTAGTATGAGGTAGTTGATAGTTCTAATTAACAATCAAAATATAAAATTGGTCACATTGTTAATCTAAGCACTTTTGTGATGTTGCTATTGTTGAATGATAAATTTAGTTCAAATGTTGTCTATTGTCAATTTTGTCAACAAGTTGTAGTTGTTCTCGATATTTGGAAATACATGTTGCTCGTGGCAATTTTCTGATATGTTCTTGATACTCCAAATATTTGTTCAAAATATTTACAAATATAAAATTTAGACAACACACATGTGATGCATGTTTCATTTTTTAGCCGAATTTGCTAATGACAATATATAAGTTTTGACTTTTGACAAACGAAATGAAGTAATAAGTTTAGATGTTATTATAAATTGCTTCGTTTGGATTGCATCTCTCCTCTATGAACTTTTCTTTTCCCTTGTGATGTTCCTGCTTCTATTTATTCAAGTCTAACTAAGATGTTTGTAGTACCGAGGTTCAGGGAAATAGAAGGAACTACGAAAAAGAAGAGGCGGCTTTGGAAAGGAAGGAGCTACAAGAAAATGATCTCAAAAATTCATTTAAGAGGTAGAATACATAAACCATCAATATACAGGTGTATTTAGACATTAGGAGCAAGAAAACTTTCGGTGGAAATCACAAATATAATGCTTTTGCTTTCACTAATTAGATTAAATGCTTTTATGAATATTTGTGATGGCTAACAACTCTGTCACTAGATTGAATTTTTTGACTTACTTACAATAATGTTTTATTTGATTTTTAAGATGATGTTTTGTTAGTGACTTAGTTTATAATGATGTGGATCGATAATTTAAGTTATTTGGTTTTGATGTCTTATAGCTACAGTAGTTGGTTGAGCAGTTAACGTTACTTGATTGTATAATGAACGTGTTGTCAATTTATATTCATAGGTTAAATTAGGAAAATTATTAATATATTTGGAGATTGGATAGTAATTTATTTGGAGATAAAACTAGAGCTGTATATATCAATAGATTTAGAGACAAAAAAAAAAATGAACATAGAGATGGAATTATTGGTGATGGTTTAAATAAATATAATGTAGTTGATATATGGTTCTAATTACCGTAATATTATGATTTATAATGAATTTTAATCCATAATCTCATTCACATTGTTATCTAATATAATTAACCACTAACCTCTGTGCCTTTGTATGGAATGGATGTGAATTCAAGAAGAGATTGCAGGTGATGGAGATTTGAGGGGCTGAACTTGATTCCAAAGAACAAAAAGATTGCTGTTGAAATTTACAACTTGAAGGAAAGCCATGTTATGCAGAAAACTATGAACTCTTTTTAATTTTGTTGTAATTTTGGTATTTAGATGTTGTCTATTTTTCAGTAATTTGTTGGTATTGAACTTAATTAATCTTATTCTATTGAAGTTCTGATGATTGGTACTCTGTTTTTTGTCTTCTTCCCCCCTTTTTTTGGATGGTGTTGGGGGGGGGGGGGGGGGGTGTTGCTTAAAATTATAAGTTTGTGTGCTTGGATCATTATTTCTCGCATTTAGAATGATAATTTAATTAGAAAAAAAGAGTTGTATATATGTTACTATAAGATGGTTTTTACAGCTGACTTTGTGCAAAGTAGGGGTAATAATTTCTGACACAACACAATAACTCGACGCGAGTTCAATAAAAAAAAATTGAATTTGGTCAACTCATTTTGGAATTGGGTTCAATAAGTTTGACACTAATAGAAACAAAAATAAGTTGGGTTAAGTTGAATTTCAAATTACACAAACAACTAGAATTTTAATTTTGGGTTACACAACAACCCAAATCCACCTAAACCTACCCAATTCAACCCAAAATAATCAAATATAAATTAAAAATACTTTGATAAATATTATCCTTGTGATTTGCATAATGTTAAAAGGGCACAATTGTAAGATGTAAAAACAAAAGTAAAAATCCTACAACCCCGAATAAGTTAATCACTCACAATTCATTTTGAAATCTCACTCTCTTGAATAGGTAGCAAACCGGTGTGTATCTTGGTGCAGCGTGCTTCTTTCTTCTCACAACTACAGCCGATTTCATGCTAAGTTGCGTTTTTAGTATTTATACATAAAACAATATCATATTTTTCACATGCTATTTTTATATTAAAATAAAGATTTAACACATTAAGGTAAGTATTACAATCATTAATTACAAAGTAAGGAAAAAAAAAAGGGAAAAAAAAAGGATGAAGAATTAACCCATCGTCTAAAGGATTTGGCAAAAGTATAGCATCACAAGTTCATTTTTTCTCCCCATCAATTGATCATTATTTTCTAAACCTATCAATGGGTAGGGTATTATCCTATTTAAACTCATACTCTAATATACCCAAATAATTAAACTCTATTTTATCCTATCCTACTCAACCCATAAACCCAATTAGATCCATACCCTTAAATACCTAAATAATAGACCCTAGACTAGACCTCATCCTATCAAATTCAAGACCCTTTGGGTAGATGGTTGGGTCTAGTTTATTAGACTCAATTTTTGAATTGTATTTTGACCTGATTAATTTTTTCATATTTCTCAAATTTTCTTATTGTCAATCAAAATGCTAAAATTGCCTAATATTTGAATGCTAGAGTAATTAATTAATATTGACTAATATTTTTTGGCATATTTTAAAAAAATTAACTTGATTTTTTAAAATTAAAAAGTATACATTTAATTTTAGTTGTTTGATTTAATTTAGTTAATTTATATATTTAATTTTTGGTATATTTTAATTTTTGGTATATTAAACAAATAAGAACCACAAGAATATTTATCACTTTTATCTCTCTTCCCTATTTTCTCTCTATTTTTCCTCTAAGATGTAATATTTTCCTTCTTTAACTTTATATTTTTCTTTTTTCTTTTTGAAATATTATTATTTCATGTAAATATTCAATCAAATATATGTAAATAGTAAAAAAAATTATGCTATTACATTTGGTAAATATTTTTAAATATAAATAAAAAAGGAAAAGGCAAGGATGTCTTCAAATCATTCTTGAATAACTTCTTTTTTTTTCGAAGAGAATATACTTAATAAAATATAATTTCAAAAAATATTTTTGAAAAATAAAAAATTTCAAAAAGTGCACCATAATTTTTCATATTTTAAAAGATAATATTTCATTTTCAAAATGTAAACAAAATAATGTAAACATATGGATAACAAACTCAATTTTAGCTTTAATAGATGTAGAGCTTTCTCATTCTGTAATGTATCAGAAGACTTGCATCAAGCATTGCAACACTCCCCACCGCCCCCGCCCCCCCCCAACAAAAAAAAACCCTAACCCCTATCCAACCAAAAAAAAGAAGAATTTAATAATATTTATACACTTAAATTTTTCTGTTATTATGTAAACACCTTTTAAATATTCTTTCTTTCTCCACTGTCCAAAACTATTGAAAATAAATAAATTCAAAATACTTTTAATTTTTTTTATTTTATATATATTAAAAATTTAAGTATACACTTCAAGCACCCCATGATTATTAGTATAAATTTAATTTGGATATAAGGTTAATTAGTTAAATTTGAGTATTTGGATAATGAGTAATTTCTAGGTATAGGATATGTGAGTAAGTTTTGTATATAAATATAATTACACCAGTTCAATTATTTTTAACATATTTTTGGGTTTAGGTTTGACAAAAAATGGCAACTAAATAAAGTTTTATGAGTAAAAAATATTAAAATTGGGAAGGAGGGAGTTGGAATATGGGTAGTTCGTATTGGGCATTTTTTGATTTTATGGGTATAAACTCTATCTTTACTCATTCCACTTTTCTTAATGGGTCTGGGTGGGATCTGGGTCTCATATCTATTTATTAGGTATATGTATGGGTATTGTGAGCTTAACTCTACCCATTGAAAGATCTAATATTTTCCAAATAATATATACCCTATATTTTTACTATAAATTGTGATTCTATGTCACAACTTCAAAAATACTAGAGCTATTACTTTGGACAACAAATAAACATGCTTAATTAAAATTGTCTCTTCGCTGTTTTAGTAAACATTAAAAAATTGACAAAGTATTAAGACCTGAGATTATGGCTCGCACATCGTCGAAATGTTTCTAGACTTTCTTTTGCAATCAAAAAAATTTTAGTATTACTATGTTCACATAACCAAATAGGGTCTTAGCTGTCAACTAGCATAAAAGTAACATGTAGATGTGTGTGTTCCCAAAAACTAGCACAACTCTCGTGCTATGCATGAGTACTAACAAGTAATCTTGTTGTCTAAACAGCGACCGAATCGTCTAGTTCTCTAGCACCTATTACTTGAAAATGTGCAACCACAACCGACAATATAAGCAGCGAACAACTCTCAATGAGGAAAGATCTTCATGTTGGTGAGAATGTTCAACCGGGGGAGAACGACAGTGGGAGCAATCGGGACTAATGGAAGGCGTCGCTTTGATTTGGGCGAAAAATGAGTTAGGGATTTCTGGGCAAATTTTGGGGTGTTTGACAACATCAAACGAGCCCAAATAATGAATATCCACAATTATGTATTACATTAAAGACAATTGAAAAATGTTAATCAATGTGTTGGCGTAACCGAGCGGAATCTAAATTTGAGAGGCAACGTGCAGGAGCGTGCTTTCCTCAGGAGGAAAAAAAAATAAAAAAATAAAGAAGAAGAAGAGAAAAGAAAAGGAAAAAATAGCATAATTAATGTAAATTCTGTATAGAGGTGTTTGCAGTTCCATTTGGATTACTTTTTGGGACAAAAAACCAACCGACCCAAACTATATAATGTATATTAAATTAGTTTGAATAGGTTTGATTTTTATTATAAATTTGATCAAATCCAATCAATTTTAAATTGATTTGGATTGGATTAGTTAATTCAATTTTTTAATTTAAATTTTTAATTGAAATATTTGAAAATTACATTTGATAACTAGACTAATTTAATCAATTAATTTGTAAATTTCATATAGCAATCATATCACTAATCTTGTGGAATTAAGTTAAATTATGTGAGAACACATAATTATAAAGTTATAAATTCAAAACAATTATTCTTATGTATTTGATTTTTGAAAGTAAAAAAAATACTTTTATTTTAATTTATTTGTGTATTTTAAAATTTAGATATATATTTTTTTATATTATTAATATATAAATTTTAGTTTGGTTTGGATTGAATCGATTTTTTAAATTAAAATGAATCAATTTTTAAAAATACAAATCCAATTCAATTAAAAAAATTAATTTTGATTGATTTTTTATTTTTTGAATCAGTTTATCAATTTTTTTTGAATTAAATTGGATTTGAACTCCCCTAATTATGTGCCACATCTATTGGATTGCATGGGTTCAGATTTTAGTAATATCAATTCGCATTTGCACCTACCCCATTTTTTACAAATGAAAATATTTAGGCCAGCCCTGTCTAAAAAGTTGACCACGGATACTATATAATAAATACTAGCATTGTTCCCATACTATGCACGGACTTTTATAAATATTATATATTAATGATACTTTGAATTATAGATATAATTAATAATTAATATAAAAATAAAAATATTACATAAATGCTCAATTAATGAGTAAAATAAAATATTACCATAACATGTAAAAATTTAGCATGAAAAATTTGAAACATTTAAAGACATCAAATAATTTAATGCGTTATATACATGATATTATGTGAAAATGAATTTCAAAATTACTCAGTAAGAAGTTAAAAAAGCTTAAGACTTCTAAAGATAAAAGCATATGAGTATGATTATAATTTACTCAAAAGATAGAAAATATTACCACAAAAACTAAAAGATAGTTGTATTAAAACACACAAAAATATATAGAACACAAGATTAATGGGCTAAAAAGCCATTAAAAAAAATCAAAAGTGTCACATTTAAAGATTACTTTAAACTAAAAAGAAGATGACTATTATTAAGTTGAAAGTTAAAGTACATAGAATTAAATAATTGTCTACAAAAAATTTAAAGAAAAGTATATCTTATTTTAATTTTTAATTAAATCAACCAAATAAATACAAAATTATGATAATAAAGATAAAAAAAATAAAACATAGATTAAATTATGCCTATCAATATTATAAACTTAAAAAATTAATGAGTGCATTTTCTATTGAAAATATCATCTCATAATTTTTCATAGAATTAGTTAAGTTTAAATAATATGGATAGATGAAGTCATATATAGACTTTTTGAAAAGAGTTGGAATTATACATATTATGCATTTATAATTGCATATATATGAGAAAAAAATAAAATCAATGGACTTGCGAAATTATAATTCAAAAACTCAAAAATTCTAAAAATATTAAACCAAAATAATAAATTTCATCCTATAAAATAGTAAATTTAGAGACGACAATAAAAAAAAGCATAAAAATAAAAAGAAAATTAACTAATAACTTGATTGAAAGAATGAATGAAAAAAATACTATATGTAAAATAAGATTTTTCAAAACAATTGAAAAAATAAACAAATAAATGAAATAAATAATAGAATTTATCAATGAAGAAAGCAAAAAACATAAAATTATAAAATATTAAAAATAATAAAAATACCTCATCTTGCAAAATTACATAATTAAATGATCAAAAAGTGAAAGATAAAAAATTAAATAAATAAATTGATAACTTAAACTAAGTAACAAACAAAAAAGATATAAAAGGCATATAATTTTAACAATAAAAGTTAGATGACTGATTTCATTCATAGTCAAAGAGAAAATTATAAGCATTAGAATCCAAAGGTCTCTTCCATAATAACATAACAAAATTAAAAAAATAAAATGAAATCAAAACATTGAACAAAGAAAAATCAAGCAATCAACTAATAACTTGAAGAATAAAAGAAATGCTAAAGAATTGGGAGTATTAATTAATGGCTTTCAAAACACTCTATTTACAGTGGTATAGTTATAAATTAGTTATTAGAGATAAGAGAAAAAATTATAAAAAATTTACCAAATTGTGGAGTTTGAATGATTAAGAAATTATCTATATATTGAGATTAGAGAAGAAAAATATTTTGTAGAAAGAATGCAATCATATTCTGATATTACACATAAATAAAGAATGATTTGTTCCAATCAAAAAAAGATTTTAAAAATCTTGTTACATTTAATGAAAAAATAATATCAAATTAATAAACAATAATAAAATAATTTTTTTAATTTAATTAAAAAACTCAAAATTCTAAGAATTTAGAATTTGATCAAAATTGTATAATTGTAGATCCCACACTATTGTGCTATATATAATATAGATAGATAGATAGATAGATAGATACGCATAGATAAGTTTTAACATATCTGAACATCTATAATATTATCTCATCAATGATATGAAAGAGATAATATCAATTTCGATTCATCAATTGAAAACTTAAAAAAGAAATCATTTATCTAATGAAAAATTTTCTTTTCAAATATGATACATTCATCTCAATTAGCGATAAATAAGAATAAATATCTTTAAAAATGAAATAAATAATATCAAATTTAATAACCAATAATTAATGAAATTTTTTTAATTTAATTAAAGAACTCAAAATTCTAAAAATTTGACACTTGGCCAAAATTACAATCAAAATTGAATAATTATGAATCCCACGCTGTTGTGCTATATATAATAGTATAGATGGCATGCTAAATTAAGCTACATATGATATTTCAAGAACTATAGTTAATTAGAAAATTCACAGAAACTGAGAATTCCATGCAGGTCAAAGGCTAACACCTCATTGAGTATATTGCATTTATATAATTTCTCGCAAGAATATATGACAATTTGGAGTGCACTTTACTATTTATATATAGCATAAATTTCATATAGCATTTATTTTTTTATTTTATGTCTATATTGTATATCTTTTGCAGCACATCTTGTCATATACATATACATATATATATATATATATGTTCTCTACATATATATCTTTTTTCGTGTTTGTTGCAACCCAAGAGGATCTGTTGCGGAAACAATGAAACAATAGTAGAGTAATTCGATGTAAAGTGACAACAAGATTTAACCTGGTTTGGTGATGTACCTAATCTACCCGACAAAGAAAATGAATTTTATTGATATCAAATCAAAGTGTAAGTATAAACTTAAATCCTACAAATCTCACGAAAACACCTAATACCCTCGTTCTAAACTCCGTCTTGACAGAATTACTCAAAAGCAGTAAAGAAGCTCTTGTGTTATGTTCATGATCTTTTTTCAAAAGAAAAAACTAATATTTATAGTCGAAAACTGAAGCCTAATGCCAATAGGATTGCTTCGTGGGCTCATTCTTCCGTTCCTTATCAAAATTTCCTCAATTTCAAGGCAAAATCAACAATTCTGCACTTGACTTGAAATTCTCATTCATCTTCTTTGTCCCTGCTCCCAATAGGGTCTGTTATCTGAGTCTGCAAACGTTAATCAAATCCAAGCAATGCTCGAATTTGATTCCTGGAACAGCCTTAGTCAACATATCTGCTGGATTATCTTTAGTCCCAACTTTATCAACCAACATGACTCTTTGGGACACCATATCCCAAACAAAGTGGTACCTCACATTTATGTGTTTTGTTTTCTCATGAAATGCTTGATTCTTTGACTAGTGTATAGCACTTTGACTGTCACAAAATACCTTAGTGATCTCAGAAGTCATACCCATATCATCCATCAGCCCCTTTAGCCAAATACCTTCTTTAATGCCTTCAACCAAAGCTATGTATTCAGCTTCTGTTGTGGACAATGCAATTGATGACTATAAAGTCGCCTTCCAGCTAACCGTACAACCTGATACACAAAACAAATAGCCCGTCATGGACCTTCTACTGTCCAAATCTCCTGCATAATCCGCTGCACATAGCCAATAATTCTTGTAGTAGAATTTGATTGACTATACCTGAAACATCTGCTTGCAGAGCCTCTCTGATACCTCATGATCCATTTCACAGCTTGCCAATGAGTCCTTCCTGGCTTGTGCATATACCTACTCATAACACTGACTGCATATGAAATGTTTGGCCTAGTGCACACCGTGGCGTACATCAAGCTACCCACTGCACTAGCATATAGCACATTTGACAAGTGCTCCGCCTCTTCTCATTACTCAATGATAGATCTAATGAGAGCCTAAAATAAGCTGCAAGTGGCGTACTAACTGGATTGGACTTATCCATCCCAAATCGCTTAAGTACTTTCTCAATGTAATGCTGTTGAGACAAATACAACAATCCTACGTGCCTGTCCGGATGATCTCCATGCCTAAAATCTTCTTTGCACTACCCAAATCCTTCATTTTAAATTCTTCACTTAACTGAGTTTTTAATTGGTTGATCTCAAATATGTTTCTAGATGCAATCAACATATCATCAATGTACAATAGCAAATATACGAGAAGGTTATCACTACAAATTTTGTAATATACACAACAATCAAATTTGCTTTTAGCATATCCTATCTTGGTAATAAAAGCATCAAACATTTTATACCATTGCCCGGGACACTACTTCAAGCTATATAATGACCTCTTCAAAAGACATGCTTGATTTTGTTTCCTGAGAATAAGAAATCCTTCTAATTGACTCATGTAGATTTGTTCCTCCAACTTACCATGCAAAAATGATGTCTTCACATCCATCTGCTCCAGTTCCATATCAAACAAATCAACCGTGGCAAGTAAAACACGAATGAACATATATTTTACAACTGGAGAGAATACTTCATGAAAATCAACTCCTTCTCTCTGAGTAAAACCCTTTGCAACCAATCGTACCTTGTATCTAGCATCTTCAACACCAGGAATACCTTCTTTCTTCTTCTAGATCCATTTGCAACTTACAATTTTCTGTCTTTTGGGTACATCAACCAACTCCCATGTACTATTCTTGTATAGAGACTCCATCTCTTCACTCATAGCAACAACCCATTTATGGTCTGAAAATTGCCTCTTTGTATGAGACTGGATCATCTCCTACAAACTCCTCAACTGAACTCAAAGCATAAGCTACCGGATCTGCGTAAGCATACCGCTATGGTGGTTTGATATGTCTCCTCTCCCTATCGCAAGCCAAGCGATAATTTTGTAATGATTCATTCCTGCTGTTGGTTAGGTGGTAATGTGCTCTCACCAACTTCATCTACCACATTTTGTTTCCCCTTTGAAACTTGTGGAGGATCAACATAAATCTCCACCTTCTCCTTAACGCCCCATTGACTGCTTTCCTGCTACTCCACCTTCTTCATTATTGCAGACTCATCGAATGTCACGTCTCTACTGATAATCATCTTGGAGCCCTTGTCATCATTACACCACAAACGATAACCTTTGACTCCATCTGTATAGCCTAGGAATATGCATTTCTTAGCCCTTGGCTCAAGCTTCCCATCCCAGACATGAGCATAGGCTGGACACTTAAATACTCTTAGATTTAAGTAATCAGCAGGAGACCCGGACCAAACTTCCATTGGTGTCTTGAAGTCCAAAGCAGTTGATAGTGACCTATTCACCAAATAACACATAGTGTTAATTGCTTCTGCCCAAAAATCCTTGGACAATCCAGCGTTAAAGAGCATGTATCTAGCTCTTTCTAAGATAGTCCTGTTCATCCATTCTGCAACTCCATTCTGCTGTGGTGTATGTACAACTGTGTGATGCCTCACAATTCCTTCCTTCTCGCAGAATTCCTGAAATTTCTTGTTGCAGAACTCCAATCCATTGTCAGTCCTCAAGCGCTTCATATCCTTTCCTGTCTACTTCTCAATTAAGGTCTTCCATTGCTTGAAGTTGACAAACACCTCATTCTTATGCTTCAGCATGTACACCCATATTCTCCGTGAGAAATCATCTATGAATGTCAGCATGTACCTTGCACCTCTTTTTGAAGAAACTTGAGAAGGCCTCCAAAGATCTGAGTGAATGTAATCCAAGGTACCTTTGGTCCTGTGAACTACAGTACCAAATTTCATTCTATGTTGCTTGCCCAGCACACACTGCTCGCAAAAATCTAATTTTTCAGTCTTCTCTCCACAAAGGAAACCTTATTTGCTTAGTTCTGATATCCCCCTCTCACTCATATGCCCAAGCTCCATATGCCAGAGTCTCGTAGTATCATTGACTGATGAAGAAATCGCTGCAGTACCAAAAACCATGTTTTTCTGCAATATGTAAAGGCCATTCCGTTTTTCTCCGTTCATGATAAGCAGTGTACCTTTGGAAACCAGCAGAACTCCATCTCAAGCTCTGTCTTCACAACCATTCTTGTCCAGAGTACCTAGTGATATCAAATTTTTCTTCAAATCTCGAACATGACGCACATCTATTAGGGTCCTTACTATCCCATCATGCATTCTAATACAGACTGAGCCAATTCCTACAACCTTGCAAGAAGCATCATTTTCTATAAGCACTTTATCACCATCAAATTTCTGGTATGTGGTAAACCAATCGTTTCTTAGGCACGTGTGGTAGGAGTAGCCACTATCCAAAATCTATTCAAAGCTTAGTAAAGTTTCAGCAACATTAAGAACTAGCCCACCATCAGACTCATCCTCAACAATTCTTGCGATATCATCCCATTTTTGATCAGAAGTTTCACCTGCATCCTTCGCCTTTTCTCGTTCCGAACAATTTCGTTTCCAATGCCCCTTTTCACCGCACCTAAAACACTTGTCACCATTTTTGGGCTTGGTTCGGGACTTCGATCGGCCTTTACTCCTTCTCCTTTCTCTTGGTCTCCCTCTTGTTACAATCCTTTCCCACTTTCACCATCGTTGCTGCCTAGGACATTTTTTCTCAACTCGTTGGAATTCAATGAGACCTTCACATCCTCCATTAAAATCGTATCTCTCCCTACAACAAAGTAGCAACCAAGTGCTCAAAAGATTTTAGCAAAAAACATAAGAGAATTAAAGCTTGATCCTCATCAATTTTAACATCTATACTAGCGAGATCTAGAATCACCTTATTAAAAAAAATCAATATGTTGGGTAATAGATGTACCTTCTTTCATCCTCAATGTGTATAATCGTTCTTTCAAATACAGTCGATTTGTCAGGGACTTCGTCATATATAGACTCTCCAGTTTCTTCTATAAATCCTCTGGCGTACTTTCCATGGCGACCTCTCTCAGTACATTATCCGCCAATGATAACACCAGAGTACTGTAAGCCTTCGCCATGAACTCATCCTTCTCTTCATCTTTCAGCGTTTTAGGCAAGAAATCTCTACCCTCTAACGCTCTTTGTAATCCTTTTTGACATAGGAGGGCGTGAACCTTCATCTTCCACGGCCCAAAGTCATTCTTCCCATCGAATTTCTCTACCTCATACTTTATTCCTGACATCTGATCCAACTTGTTCCGATACTAATTTGTTGCAACCCAGGAGGATCTATTGCGAAAATACTAAAATAATAGTAGAGTAATTCGATGTAAAGTGACAACAAAATTTAACGTGGTTCGGCGATGTGCCTAATCCACCTGACAAAGAAAAAAAAAATTATTGATCTCAAATCAAAGTGCAAGTACAAACTTGAGTCCCACAAATCTCACAAAACACCTAACACCCTCGTTCTAAATTCCGTCTTGAGAAAATTACTCAAAAGCAATAAAGAAGCCCTTATGTTATGTTTGTGATCTTTTTTCGAAAGAAAAAACTAATATTTATAGTAAAAAACTGAAGCCTAAGGGCAATAGGATTGCGTCGTAGGCCCATTCTTCCGTTCCTTGTGAAATTTTTCTCAATTTCAAGACAAAATCAACAGTGTCATTAGAAAATTCATAAGAACGAATGGCTTTGCAAACAACAAATGACTGAAATATTAAGCTATGTTTGGTTATATTTTGCCAAAATATAACCAAACATATGTGTTACTTTTTTGCCAAAACAACACACTAATTTTCAAAATACTCATTCAAATCAACTGGCTTATTACCAAACACTTCATATACATATATATACATATCATAATAGTTTATTATTATTTTTATAATTAAAAAATCATATTTAATCATCACATAAACTTATTATATATTTTATTATTTTTTTACAATAAAAAAATATTATTCCATTCTATTTTCACCCTAAAAGCCCAATAAAAAAATATTAATTTGACTACTACAGTAAAAATTGTTTCATCCTAAAATATAAACAAATATACAAAAACTCCCTAAAATGATTTTCTACCTATTCCCAAAATATAAACAAACACATATCACATTCACCAACGCAAATTTCACATTCGCCAACTCCACTTTCAAAATTCATTCTCCCAAAATATATAATTTAAAACATACAATTTATATCTAAGCATTACCTTAGAAATTATCATTAAATAAGAACAAATACTATATAAAATTGATGGAGTAACCGAAAATATAGTTGGAAGGGATTTTGGCATATAAAAATATCTATAGAAATCCAAATCTGATAGACCAACAATGGATAAGTTTACCACACATGGGGCTCATATCAAAATCAAATAATATCTTGAACAATGAAATTGAACACACTGATTTATTAGAGCTCTTGGAATAGAAACACGTAAGTTTTTCCACACAAGAAAATAAGATAAAATCGACTTAGATTCCATGGATTTTATGCAAGTAGAGGGATTTAGAGAAAATTCAATGGATTTTAGGCAAATACAGAAATTTAGTGCAAATTCAATTAATGGTGTGCGAATTTAAGTTCCCAATAGAGAACACCACTTATTTTCAGTCATTAAGTCAAAACTGAGAGAGAGGGAGAGAGGGAGAGAGGCGGAGAGAGAGAGAGAGAGAGATGTTCAGCACACAACCAATGGAGAAGAAAAAGGGAACAGGAAATATGACAAAAATTAAAAGGAAT
The DNA here is from genome assembly GCA_018894105.1 of Jacaranda mimosifolia. NCBI lineage: Eukaryota > Viridiplantae > Streptophyta > Magnoliopsida > Lamiales > Bignoniaceae > Jacaranda > Jacaranda mimosifolia. The sequence goes on from CM032130.1 coordinate 29,884,328, forward strand.
GGAAAAACAGGAAAACACTTGCATCGATTAAACTTTTAAAAGGGTAATGCTTTATTTGTTGCATTGCATATAGACTAAATGGGCCACAAAAGAATAAAACAAAAGGGCCCAGAAGAAGGTGCGGGCTTTCTAAAGCTAGGCCACTGCCGCCACTTTTGATTTGAAATGTAAACAATAATTAAAATTTAAATAGGAGGAGATAAGATGAAATTAAATAATATATTTATCTATTTGATATAAAAGATTGATTTTATAATTAGATGCAACTATGATCTATCATAATCTTTGATGTATGTTTGGTGTTTTTAATTAAATGAATAAATGACAAAATTACCCACAAATAACAAAAAGAAAAAAAAAGAGGACACATTTGGGGATTTTTAAAGGACACAATTGAAATAACATAAAATAAAATCAAAGAGGGCAAGCGAGGGAGCATATTTTTAGTGGAGGGAACGATTATATAATTGCATCCCCCAACCAATATTATAATCTTGCCTAATTGCTGCTACAGTAGTGAGCTAACGTCAAAAAGCAGGCTAATCTGCTCCTATAATCTTTCATATCAAATTTAAAATGAGATTAAATTATCCTCATATATCTAGCTTAATCTCACAAATCAAACTTACCCAACACATTAACAATAGAAGCTCCACGGTCCCACCTCAGTTCCCCAACTAATGTGATATCACAAACTCGCACGGAAAATAAAACATATGCCAACTTGTGGAAAAGAAACGTACCCAACATGACATAATGAATTTTCAATTCACAGTTTCATTGCCCATGTACAGTCTAGATCACCATTAGAGAAAGTCAATTCGCATACATTTTTAAAAATTAGAATGTGAGTTTTGAATTGGAAATGAAAATAGAATTGTGCTTGGATATAAATAATGATTGAATAGGTACAAAATTGAAAAGTAAGTTGATTTATATAAGTTTTAATATATATATATATATATAATTAATTTTAAAATGATAGTGGGTATTTTATATTAAATCAAATTTATATCTAATTGATGTAATAATAGAACGATAAAGCAGGTTTGGAGAGGGTTTGAAAATTAAAAAAAATGAATATTTAAATATGAACAAAAAAAAAATGATTTTCAATTTTTATTCTAGAATGAAGTTGAAACAGGGTTTGGAAATGAAAAACAAACAGGCCCTAAAAAGTTGAAAATGGCAATCATCAGTCTGAAAAACAACCACGGCTTCAAGGGACCAACACCACCTCTATGTGGTACGACAATAGAATACAAACAAATGCATATGAAATTGCATGTTTTGGTCTTCATAAAATGATAAATTGTAAATATTATTATTATTTTTATATACATATTAAATGTATAAATTATTTATTATGATAAAATTATTTTTTATATAAAATATATATGTAATATTCATATATATATATATATTAATACACATCATATAAAATATGTATATAATAAATAAAATTAATATATATATATATATATATAATCTAGCGGGTTGGATTTGAGGTCGGGCTGAGTTTAAAAATTAAAACTCGAGATTCGTTCCAAAACTTGTTTATACTTTCAAAATCCGCCTCAAGCAGAGCGAGTCCGAAATAGATCGAAATCTTATCCGTACCCATTGCCTTCCTCAGCCCTAAGGCTCATTTATACTTTTAAAACTTGCTCTAAATGAAGTGGGTTTGGAATAAATCCAAATGGAATTTAAACCCATTACCATCCCTACTTACCGAATGCCTTCCCAATGTAGAGGGAGCCCAAAACAATCTGTTATGCTTCGTGCTGGCTAAAATTTTAACGGCAATACGTGGAGGAAAAATATTTTGAATAGGAGCCTCTCATTCCAAAAGGATGGGGAATGGCTTGGTGACAAGGCGCCACGCGGCACTGCATCATCTATCACATAAAATTAAATTAAAATTAATTTTAATTCAGGCTGAATTTATCCATACATCGTCAAATTTTAAGACATAATGTAATAAGAAGGTACAAATAATTTTTGTGCCAATTAACACGTGGAATACATTTCTAGGATTAATTTTACATTTTTCCTATTTATAATAGTGCGAACTTTTAAATCAGGGCGTAGCTTAATTTTTTTTCAAAATAGGGGTCAAAAGGTCCTTCCAAATTCTGGTGTTGGAGTCCACAACAAGCTGCTTCAGTAATAAGGTCTTGCTCAATCGAATTCTGAAAATCATGAATGTTTCTCCCTTAAGAATGCCCATCCATTTTCTTTTAGAGCTCGTTTGTTTGGTGTTTTTGAATTAGACATGATATATATGATTAAGATAAATAGTGATATTTTCATCGAATATAATTGTGTGGGCTTGTAACTCTAGCAGGGACGACGTGGGCGCCGAAGCAATCTCGACTGTACAAATTCTAATTCTAGATCGGGAGTGAGTGTGAGACGGCAGGGAGGTACTCATAGCAGACTGGGGGCGATCCCCGTATCCTTTGGAAAAAAAACACAAAGATAAGTAGTGGGTTATTGTGTATTATATTTAATGTTTGTTTGCATATTTTAAATAACTTGATATTCAACTTCATTGTTTGCTTGACATGATTATCATATTTGACAAAGAACAACTTATTTTCAACTTGTCAAGAAAACATGTTATACCTCAAGGCCTTGATATACAAATCGAATTTGATATTAAATGTATGTCGGACCCTAACTGTATCAAGGACTTTTACAAATGAACCAAACATTAAAATTCAATTGAATTATATATTTATGTTAGAGTAACAAACGAGTTCTTAGAATCAGTGACCACTTGCATGTTAAATTATGAGTATGTCAGTGTGATATTGTCAATATTTTGTTGAGTTAGGCACAACATTGCATTAATTATGAATAAATCCCAATAGTAATGTCTCCTTATTGAGAAAGAAATCTTGGAAGACATTAGCACTAGTACACAACAATTTTATTTTAAAAAGTAAAGAATTGTTAGGCTTTAATTTCATTCTCATTTTTTATTTTTATTATTTTTAAAATTTGAAAAACTAACTAATAAAAATGAGTTTGTATTTGGATAGATTATTGAAAAAATAATAATTATATTGGATCTAGTAGATTGTATATGGAGAGAAATAAAAATAATGATAATAGAGAAAGAGAGAAAATATATAGGTCATTGAAAAAATATATATAAATTATTGTAAAATATATTTTGTGAATGAAAATAAAAATATGTTGGGTAATGATCAGGGTTCAAAACGTATGATGTAGGTCCGATCTCTTACTAGGTGAGTTTCGGCCTAATAATGATTGTATCCAATAGCAAGGGAGATGAAATCCTGCAACCAAAGCAAACGTTAGGCTAGCCGAGAGGTCCTCGGCTAAGACCCTCCGACGCTCAAGTCAGTAAGAGGTAGAAAACGGGATGTTCCTGATGGACTTCAAGGTAAATTTGATAGTATATGTGTGCATACCTCTTAGGGTTCTGTTTCGGGGCTTTTATATTTGCCATCCCTCGGGGTGAATTGCCCAAGATGCCCCGGAATCTGTTGTGGACCTTCAGCCTTTCCCATGGGGCTACCGGGCAATTCCCCTTATTTGAATTTGCCAGCTAGACGTCCTTTCCTACTGCAGGATGTGACCGTACCTAGCGCGGCGCCTGCTGTGTCAGACGGTGAGGGGGTGGCGTGCGCCATTAATGCGGTGGCGTGGTGCCAGTCAACGCATTAAATGCGGTGGCAGGAGACCGTTCGGAACTTCGACACCGGGATCGACCTGAAGTAGGCCGACACTGATCAACGGGTTTAACGCTGTGGCAAGGGAAAGTACGGAACTCGACCTGAGGTCGTGGCGGTTTTGGTCGAGTTGGTCTGAGAAACTTGACGTGCAGTCTAGGGCATGCTCGGCTGGTCGAATTTGGTCGACCCGCCGCACATGGAGTGGGCCTCTACTCAGGGGTTGGGCCTGGCCCCAAAGATAACCGACTTGGGCCTTTGGGGTCATCCCATATCAGGTAAAAATGTAATCAATTTTCAAATAGTAAAAAATGTGAAATTGGTTTTGAGAATGAAAATAAAGGGGTCCTAACAAGCTATTTGGTTTTATTTTTGAAACCCATGTTCATTTTAAAAAATGTAATTATAATTTTAAAATAAAAATAAAAATGTGTTTGGATGAAATATTAAAAAATAATTATTAAAATAGGTATAAGGTTGAAAATAATAGTGGATATTTAATGTTAAATAAATTTGATGAGCAGAAATAGCCTGGCGCCGGCCAGGTTTGAATTTTTTATGGTGTCGTAAGTTGCAACTACAGAAAAGGGTTGCAATTTCAACGCCCTTCTTCGTTTGTTTTCGTCGTCCAATAATAGCATAGCCGCATTTTGACCGATTCAAAATGTTATGGGACGACTATAAATATATTGTATTATTATAATATTAGCCAAAAACTTGTATGACCTTTTCATTATTTTTCTTGATTGTATAATTTGAAAAATATTTGAAAAAAAATATAATTCAAATCATCTTTCATAGTCATTCATAATAGTCTTGATCTAGTTTCATTCTATAAAAATAATTTGATAAAATCCACTTGTTGAGAGGTAATTTGTTTGATTGATGTTATAATAAATATTTCGTTCCACTGTAAATGTGCAGGTCTGATATTTATAAGATTGAAACTTATGATAAATATTCACTCTAATTTTTGAAATAATTAATCCCATAAGAAGGATTACCAAATCATTTCTATCGAACCCAACCAATTCAACTAAAATTATTAAGAAATTACAACACAAACCAAACATATTAAAAATTATATCATAATTATAAATTTTATAGTGAAAAATTCAATCATGAGACAGGTCAAAAATCAAAATCCAACCAAACTAAACCTCAAATAAAAAATTTGTTGTCTTGTTTCTTAGTCAAATTTCTATTTTTCATTTTCAAACCTCATTTTTGCATTTTTTTACTATTTAAAGATTGAAACATATCAATTTTTACACATTTTTACTCATCATCATTTTCATTTTTATTTTCAAATATATTTTTCAATAACTTATGTATTTTCTCTTTTTATTATATTATTTCTCTCTCTTTCTCTACCTATAATCTATTAAATTCAATATAATCACTATTTTTCAACATTCTATTCAAACTAAACTCATTTGAACTCATTTTCACTAATTATTCTTTTTAAATTTTGAAAATGTCAAAAATAAAAAATGAGAATGAAAATAAAACCAAACGGGCCCTAATTCTTTTTGTCAAATATTAAATACAACGAAAGCTGTCAATTTCGTCCAACCCCACTTGGTCAGTTGAGTGGATAAGAAGATCGTTGGTCGGGTGGTTTTAGCTCAACCACTTTCTCGTCCTGCTTGTCTGTGCAATATCTAAGAAGCCTGTTTTTTCTACCATAAAAGATCACTTTGAACTTCATACTGCAACACTTTTGAGTCTTTCTGTGTGGAAGAAGAGATCTATCAACCATGGCTTATTATGCTGCTCTTGTTTCACTTGTGCAATTGCTGGAGGACATCATCCATCGAGATCGATATCCAAAATTTTTTGTTGACAAACAACAGATTGCATCTCTTCATGAAAAGTTCAGCTTTTTGCAGGCATCAATAGAAGATTATCGTCCGCCAAAAGACGAAGAAGAAGCAAATTGTTTGGAAAGGCGAATCAGAGATGCAGCATATCAAGCACAGGATATCATTGAATCTCAAATATCAATTGATCCGACTCCTCCAAAAGTGCTCAAATGTACTCATGGAGTTAAGAAGGTTTTTCAGTGCTTTTCTGCTTTCCAGAAGGCGAAGTACTTGGAGAAGGTGAAGGAAGAAGTTGATTCCATTGTGGAAGAGGTGAAGAGGGTCAAGAAAAGCCACGCAACTGAAGATAGTTTGCAGCTAAACGATAATTGTTCTGCAGATGCTGGAGCATCAGAACAAGCATCGAGTGGTGGAAATACCACAGTGGGATTTGAAGAACGCCTGACCGCAATAAAAGAACGGCTATGTGGACATTCATCAGAACTTCAGGTCATTTCAATTACTGGGATGGGGGGTATAGGTAAGACCACGTTGGCTAGAAATATTTTTAATGATAAGCTTATAGCAGAAAGTTTCAATTGCCATGTTTGGATAACTGTGTCTCAAAATTATCATCTGCAAAATATTCTTCAGCGTATTCTAAGTTTTATGACCACGAACAAGGAATTAAGTGAAGAGCAGGAGAATCGTGTATTAGGAGAACATATATACAAACATTTGAAAGGAAGGAAGTATCTCATCATAATGGATGATATTTGGGATACAAAAGTTTGGGATGATCTGAAATGGATATTTCCAAATGATTCCAATAGAAGTCGGATTATATTGACCACTAGGCTATCAGATGTGGCTGTTTATCCTAATAGTTTTGGATTTCTTTACGAGATGAAATTCTTAAATGAAGATCAAAGTTGGAATCTATTTCGTCAAAAAGTATTTTGTCCCATCGAATTGGAGGATATTGGAAGGCAGATTGCAAAAGGATGTCGAGGACTTCCACTTGCAATTGTTGTGGTTGCAGGAATTCTCTCCCAGGTCGAAAGGACACAATATGACTGGGAGGAGATTGCAAGAAATGTAACCTCGATTGGCATTGAAAATGATAAACACGTCCCAAAGATATTATCTTTGAGTTATAGCCACTTACCTCATCATCTAAAACCATGTTTTCTATATATGGGAGGCTTTCCAGAAGATTACGAGTTTACAGTCTCCAAACTGATTAAATTATGGGTTGCTGAGGGATTTCTGAAGTCAATTGAATCTAAAACCTTAGAAGAAGTAGGAGAGGAGTATCTAGAGGATCTTGTCGGCAGAAATCTTGTTTTGATCACTAAAAAGAGATCAAATGGGAAATTGAAAAGTTGTAGCATTCATGATGTTTTGAGAGAATTGTGCATGGAAAGAGTTTGTCATGAGAATTTTCTTTGCATCATCCTTGATGAAAGAAAATACTTATGTCCACAAGTTTTGAGGAAAGTACGCCGACTCTATATTCATTGTGATTGGTCAGGATTTGGAAAAGCAAAAAAACGTGGCTCACATGGCTCAAATATTCATTCTATTATTTGTTTTTCCAAATATGTTCCGAAGGTTTTATCATTTGCAACAAATTCTAAACTGTTGAGAGTATTAGATCTACCAGGTATATATTTTGGGTCATTTCCTAATGAAATTTTTGAACTGTTCCATTTAAGATACCTTGCCATTTATGTAGACCATAAAGTGAGGTTTGTTCCTCCATCCATATCCAAACTTCAGAATCTTCAAACGTTGATTGTTTCTCAGCAGAAAACTGGTTCGCCGTGGACTGTGCTTTACATAGAATTGTGCATCCCATTTCTGCTTCATTTAAGGCATGTTAGCTGTGGCAGTCTAAGGTTGTTGCCCATTCGTTTTGCTAAGTTAGAAAACCTACAAACACTCTCTACACTAGTGAATGTCACATTCAGCAAACAGCTCATTGAAATGATTCCAAACCTTCAAAAATTGAAAGTTTCCTATCATGGAGCCGGGCACGGGGATATGAATATGTGGCAAATTTACGGCCTCAACAACCTCGTCAATCTTGACCAACTTGAGACACTGAGTATCTCGTTTCCACTCGAACTGTCCTTTAGGGTTGCGTCCTTCCTTGATAGCTTTACCTTTCCGCAGAATCTTAAAAAGTTAACTCTAATAGGTTGCGGACTTCCTTGGAAAGACATGAGGGTGGTGGGTTCCTTGCCTAATCTACAAGTACTCAAGCTAGGAGATGATGCGTTTAAGGGAGAAGAGTGGGAACCTATAGAAGGGGACTTTCTCCAGCTGAAATTCCTGGAAATCAATTCATTACATCTCAAGTACTGGCGAGCAGAAATGAATCACTTCCCGAAACTTCAACACCTTAAAATTATAGATTGCCAAATTTTACAGGAGATCCCTCTTGAAATTGGAGAAATTACAACACTCGAATTGATTGAGGTGTGTGACAGCAGATTAGCTGCGGAATCAGCATTGAGAATTCAAAAAGAACAACGGGACTTGGGAAATGATGTCCAACTTCGTGTCAGATATGATGCCTGGTAATATTTTGTACTTTGCCTTTGATTTTCTAATATGTCTTGGTTATTCAAGTTTAATAGGTTTTAGCTGTATGCTTTACTCTGTTAGTGATGCTAATAGCTTTAAATAAATGCATGCAATAAGCCGAATTCATTTTCATTGCAATGGACGAAATGCACAAAGCCATACATTCTCTTAGTCAACTGGGTATAATATAATGGAGTTGGTTGGGCAATTATTTAGATTAGCATGAGGTAGTTGATAATTCTAATTAATAACCAAACTATATAATTTGTCACATTGGTAATCTAAGCACTTTTGTGATTTTGATATTGCTGAATGACAAATTCAGTTTAGATATTGTCTGTTGTCAATATTGTCAATAAGTTGTAGTTGTTCTCAATATTTGGAAATACATATTGCTCGTGGTAATTTTTTGATATGTTTTTGATATTCCAAAAATTTGTTCAAAATATTAATAAATATAAAATTCTGATAACACACATGTGATACATTTTGCATTTTTTTAGCTGAATTTGATAATGGCAATATATAAGTTTTGACAAATGAAATGAAGTAATAAGTCTAAATGTAATTATAAATTACTTCTTTTGGATTGCATCTCTCTTGTATAAGCTTTTCTTTTCCCTTGTGATGGTCTTGCTTCTGTTTATACGTCTAACTAAGATGCTTGTAATACCAAGGTTTTCGGAAGAAGAAAGAGAGGAGGAACTACAAGAAGAAAAGGCCTCGGAAATTACCGATGAGGAGCTAGAAGAAGAGGAGGCTTTGGAAAGGGAGGAGCTACAAGAAGATGATCCCATAAATTGATTTAAGAGGTAGAGTACATAAACCATCAATATGCAGGTGTATTTGGACATTAGGAGCAAGAAAACTTTTGGTGGAAAACACAAATGTAACTCTTTTGCTTTCACTAATTGGACTAAATGCTTTAGTGAATATTTGTGATGGCTAACAACTAGTGACTCAATTGAAATTTTTGACTGACTTACAATAATGTTTTATTTGATTTTTAAGATGATGTTTTGTTACTGACTTAATTTGTAATGATGTGGATTGATTATTCAAGTCACTTGGTTTTGATGTCTTATATCTACAATAGTTGGTTTAGTAATTGGCATTATTTGATTGTATAATAAATTTGTTGTCAATTTATATTCACAGGTTAAATTAGGAATTAATATTATCAATATATTTGGAGATCGGTTAGCAATTCATTTAGACGCAAAACTGGAGCTGTACATATCAAAAGATTTGGAGACAAAAAAGAAATGAACATAGAGATGGAATTATTAGTGACAGGTTAAATCAATATTAGGTAGTTTGATTACCATAATATTATGATTTATAATAAATTTTAATCTAGAATCTCATCACATTGTTAGTGTAATATAATTAAACACTAACCTTTGTGCCTTTGTATGGAATAGATGTGAATTCAAGAAGAGACTGCAGGTGATTAAGAATTGAGGGGCTGAACTGGATGCCAAAGAACAGAAAGATGGTGCTGAAATTTACAACTTGAAGGAAAGCCATGTTATACAGGAAACTATGAAATCTTTATAATTTTGGTGTTGAAATATTGTCTACTTTTTAGTAATTTGTTGGTATTGGACCTAATTAATCTCATTCTATTGAAGTGATGATGATTGGTACTCTGTTTCTTTTCTTTTTCTTGTTCTTGGGGGGCGCTTCAAAATTGTAAGTTTGTGTGCTTGGAATTTATTTCTCACATTTAGAGTGATAATTTAATTTTAAAAAAAATTGTATATATGTTATTATAAGATGATTTTTAAAATTGATTTTGTGCAAAGTAGGGTAGCAATATCCAATACAACACGATAATTCGACACGAGTTCGACTAAAAAAAATTGAATTTGGTCGACTCGTTTTGGAATTGGGTTCATTAAGTTTGACACAAATAGAAATCTAATAAAAATGAGTTGGGTTAGGTTGGATTTCAAGTTATACAAACAACTCAAATTTTAATTTTGGATTACAAAGCAACTCAAATCCATCTAAAACAACCCAACCCAAAATAATCAAATAAAAATAAAAAATATTTTAATAAATATTATACTTGTAATTTGCATAATGTTAAAAGGGCACAAATGTAAAATGCAAAAACAAAAGTGAAAACCCTACTACCCAAGTAAGTCAATCACACACAATTCATTTTGAAATCTCACTCTCTTGAACAGGTAGCAAACCAGTGTGTGTTGCGGTGCAGCGCGCTTATTTCTTCTCCCATCTACAACTGATTTCATGCTAAGTTACTTTTTTAATATTTATAAATCAAACAATATCATATTTTCACAAGCTATTTTTACATTACAATAAAGGTTTAACACATTAAGTATTATAACCAATAATTACAAGGTAAGAAGGATAGACCCCCCCCCCCCCAAAAAAAAAAAAAAAAAAAAAAAAGGATGAAGGATTAAACCATTGTCTAAAGAATTTAGTAGAAGCATAACATCACAAGTTCATTTTTTCTCCCAACTAGTTGATCACTATTTTCTAGATCTGTCAATGGGTAGGGCAATCCTGCGCAACCTATAGACCTAATTAGAACTATAAAATACTCAAATAATAGATATTTTACTAGACCCTATCCTATCAAACCAAAGACCCATTTGGTCGATGGTTGGGTCTAGTTTATTGGACTCAATTTTTGGATTGTATTTTGACCTGATTAATTTTTTTCATTTTTCCCAAATTTTCTCATCGTCAGTTAAAATTAGGGGTGAAAGATGAGCTGAGCCGGCTCATGAACTTTATGAGCCAGCTCGAGTTGAGCTCGACTCAAGCTCGAGCTTCACGAGCTCGAGCATTTATATGAGTCGAGCTCGAGCTCATTCATGTCTGTTCGAAAGCTCATGAGCCGGCTCATGAGCTTTTTTTTTTTTTTAATATTTTATATATTTTAAATATATAAATATATAAATAATGTCTAAAGATAAAGAATACTAAAATAGTAAAATTACTAATTCCTAATCCTAATTCCTAAATAATAGACAAAGTCACAAGACTCACACCTCACATTCTCACAAAGACCACCACGGTTGAGACGCCCCAGCACCACTGCGATTCTGGAATCTGGAGCCCTACTTCCTAACTTTCAAGTTTCACTCCCAAAAAGCCCTAGATTCTCTCAGCCTCAATCGCATCCAAGGCTTTGAGCTCCTGCTATACAGCGATTCTGCTGCACGCAGACGCACCAGCACCACCACTCCACCCAATCTGTCGATTCAGCCACGCAGCACCACCATTCTACCAGAGTCCAGACTGCTTCACGATTCCTCAACCAAGCAGCACCGTTCCGTGAATTGATATTCTTTTTGCACCCATTCCTTTTTCACATTACACAGGCAGTTTATTTTGTATAAACCCCCTCCTAAACGCATTGGTGTTTGTATTCATTTCTGTTCCTGTTTGTTGTGAGGCCATACTGTTCCTATTTGCTGTTTCTGTATTCATTTCTGCTTCTGTCACTGTCGAGCTCGAGCTTTTGGATGAGCCGAGCTCGAGCTCGAGCTCAAGCTCGGCAAAAGTATGAGCTCGAGCTCGAGCTCGAGCCCTCATAATATGCTTCGAGCTCGAGCTCGAGCCTTGAAAATTAAGCTCGTCGAGCTCGAGCTCGAGCTCATAACAATCTGCTCGAGCTCGAGCTCTAGCTCTCAAAATGAGTCGAGCTCGGCTCGAGCTCGACTCATTTACAGCCCTAGTTAAAATGCTAAAACTGCCTAATATTTGGATGCTTTAGTAATTTATTAATATTGGCTAATACTTTTTGGCACATTTTAAAAAAGTTAACTCAATTTTTTAAATTAAAAAAAGTATACATTTAATTTTAGTCGTTTAATTCAATTTAATTAGTTTATATATTAAACAAATAAGAACCACAAGAGTATTTATCACTTTTCTCTCTCTCTTCCGCATTGTCTCTCTATTTTTCCTCTAAGATATTACATTTTCTTTCTTTAACTTTTTTTTTCTTTTTTTTTGAAATATTATTATTTTATGTAATATATTCAATCAAATATATGTAAATAGTAAAAACAATTATGCTATTAAGCTTAGTAAATATTTTTAAATATAAATAAAAAAGGAAAAGGCAAGGATGTCTTCAAATCATTCTTGAATAATTTCTTATTTCTTTCAAAGAGAATATATTTAATAAAATATAATTTTAAAAAAAATTTTTGAAAAATAAAATATTTCAAACAGTGCACCATAATTTTTTATCTTTTAAAAGATAATATTTCATTTTCAAAACGTAAACAAAATAATGTAGACATACAAATAACAAACTTAATTTTAGCTTTAATATATGCAGAGCTTTCTCAATCCATAATTTATCAAAATGACTTGTTTCAAGCATTACAACGCCACCCCCCTCCCCCCCCCCAAACAAATCCAACCCCAAAAAGAAGAATTTAATAGTATTTATACGTCTAAATTTTTTTGTTGTTATGTAAACACCCTTAAAATATTCCTTCTTTCTCCACTATCCAAAGCTACTAAAAATAAATAAATTCAAAATACTTTTAATTTTTTTGCTTTATGTATATTAAAAATTTAAGTATACATTTCAGGTATGCCATGATTATTAATATAAATTTAATTTTGTTATAAGTAATTTGGGTCAATTAGTGAAATTTGAGTATTTGAATAATGAGTAATTTCAACGTATAGGATATGTGGGTAAGTTTTGCATATAAATATAATTACACTCGTTCAATTATTTTTTATATATTTTTGGGTTAGGTTTGACAAAAATGATAACTAAATAAATAAAGTTTTATGAGTAAAAAAGATGAAAGTTGGGAAGGAGGGAGTTGGAACATGTGTATTTCATATTGGACATTTTTTGTGGACTAGATATTTTATGGGTATAAACTCTATCTTTACCCACCTTTATCCATTTTATTTTTTTTAATGGGTCTGGATCTCGTGTCGATTTATTGAGTATGACTATGGGTATTGTACTATTGTCTTGGGTTTGGATAGGGAAAAATTCTACCTATTGACAGGCCTACTATTTTTCAAATAATATATATTCTATATTTTTATAATAAATTGTAATTTTAAGTTAAACAACTTTAAAAATACTAGAGCTATTACTTTGGACGACAAATAAATATGCGTGATTAAAATTGTCTCTTAGCTGTTTCAGTATACATAAAAAATTTATAGAGTATTGAGGCCTCATATTATGGTTCGCACATCGTCGATCCTCCTTGTCCTCTAGTACACCATAATATACAACAATAATGTTAAAAGCTTCGTATACATGAAATTAAGCAATCATTTAAAGAATAAAGAATTAATAGGGAGAAAAGTGTAACGTAAGAGATATATACTTGATTGCAGCAAAAGAATAAATGCCGAATAAATCCAGGAAATTGAGGAAAAAGAAACATGTAGATGCAATTTGTGCTTCTGACGAGTAAATATATAATCAATGAAAATATTAAAAAATGAACTTTGAACCTAACTCACCCCAAAAGTTAATTCAAGGGATGGAGATTGTCCAAAATCATATGCAGATATCACAACTTATTTATTACACTATTGAGGAATAATAACAGAAAACACATCCATCTTTTTTCTAAACTATATCCTTTGACATATAGTATGAGTTCAAGAGATATTTTCCCAATCGTAGCTCGAGGAAATGAGGTTTGGGTTCGGTTAATCCAAGCTTGTAACCACAAAAAAAGAGTTGCCGAAACCCTCAAATAGCCAGGTCAATGCTATATAGTACTTGAAAATTGCTTTCTAAAAATGTTGTAATAGAATTTAATATTAATTAAGAAACTGTTAATGTCAAAATGTGGAGTTTTTATAAGTGTATGTCATTTAATAAGTAGATCATAGTTAAGATGGCCTACTTTGAACCATTTAGGTCCAATAGATGAGATTTATCAAGTAATGAGTTTGCTTGAATTGGATCCACTCAAATTGCCAACAAAAATCATAGTCCGTCTCAATCATGTCATTTATGACTTGTTTAGCATCTCCTCAAATACTACTTTAATCAAGTTATAATGATAAGCCAATTTAACCATAATATATAAAGTAAAAGTTTTAGCAACAGAGGAGCTTATCTCCCAACTATTTTCTATCTAAGCAAGCAGAAATATTAAGTCTTCCAATATCCCTCGTGTCTGAGAAAAGAAATGATTTTTCTGATCAATGAGGTAGGCTAAGTATCGATAGAGATGGCAATGAGGTGGGTTTAGCAAAATTTAAGGCCTATCCCATCAAGATTTTTATGGACCCAAGAGTCGTTCTATTCCAAACTCGTATCTTAGTAGGTTGGACCAATAAATCTATTTAAAATATTTTAAAAAATTATAAAAAATATTTCTTTTAGAAAGATAACATCACCATACTTTCTAATACAAAAAAAAAAAATAATAATATTATTAACAGAGAATTATTATTTAAATATTTATATCTGCAAGTTTTAATCTTTAAAAATTGATAAATTGCAACATAAATTGTGACATGTATATATATATATATATATATATATTTTAAATGCATAAATTATTTATTATTATAACACTATTATTTTTATATACAACTTGTATGTACAATTCATATTTTTTCATCTCTATATATAAAAACATGCCACATAGAATACACTTAATAAATAAAATTAATATATATATATATATATAACATTTTAACATAACAGATCTGAGATGGGTCTGAGTTCAAAAACCAAAAATCGACCCATGCTAAAACTTATTTATGCTTTCAAATTTTGCCCTAAATGGAGTGGGTCCAGAACGGATCGAAGTAAAATCTGAACCCATTGCCATCCCCATTCACTAAACGCCTTCCAAATATAGAGGGAGTCCTAAACTATCTGTTATGCTTCATCATGCCAGCTAAAATTTTAACAGCAATACGTGGAGGAAAAATATTTTGAATAAGAGCCTCTCATTCCAAAAGCCAGATTGTGGATGGGGAAGAAGATTCTTTACATGTGAAGTTGCCACATCAATGGACCGTGCAAAAGGGTGGGGAATGGTTTGATGACAAGGTGCCACGCCGCGCTGCATCATCCATCACATAAAATTAAATTAAAATTAATTTTACAGTGTTGGTGTCCACATCAAGCTCCTTTAGTGATAAGGTCTTTAGTTTAACAATAGTTTGCGTACCCAGGAAGCCTGCTTGATCGAATTCTGAAAATCATGAAAGTTTCTCCCTTAAGAATGTCTACCTATTTACTTTTAGAGCTCGTTTGCTTATGTATTTGGTTTAAGTATGATACGTATGATTGAAATAAATAGTAAATTATTGTGTATTATATTTAATATTTATTTGTATTTTAAATAAATAGTTATTCAAATTTGATCATTTATTTGGTATGATTATTCTATTTTACAACCTATAATTTATTTTCAACTTAAGTTGAAAAACATATCATCGTCCAAAACCTTAATATACAAGTTAAGTTTGACTTTATATATATATATATATATATATAGGATCCTAACTGTATCAAAAAATTTTAAAAATAAATTAAATATTAAAATTATATTATATTATATATTTATTATGCAATATCAAAATAAACAGTCAAGTTCTTAGAGTCAGTTACCAATTGCATGTTAAATTATGAGTAGTTGAGTGTGATATTGTCAGTATTTTGTTTAGTTAGACACAACTTTGCATTAATTATGAATAAATTTTGGAACAAATATTGCAAGGACATTAGCACTAGCAGACAACAATGAGAGCATTAGCCGGGCGCCGGTCAAATTTGAATGTTTTATGGTTTTGTTCGTTGCAAGTTGTAATTATAGAAAAGAGTTGCAATTTCTACGCCTTTCTTCGTGTGTATTCGCCATCCAATAATAGTAAGCCCCATTTTGACCGATTCAAAATGTTACCGGAGGACTATAAATATATTTTATTACTATAATATTAGCCAAAAGCTTGTATGACATTTTCATTATTTTTCTTAATTTTAGAATTTGAAAAATATTTTTTTAAAAAAATATAATTCTATTCTTCTTTCATAGTCATTCATAATAGTCTTGAACTAGTTTGATTTTATAGAAATGATTTGACAAAATTCACTTACTAGAGGTAATTTGTTCGATTGATGTTATAATAAACATTTCAATCCACAATAAATGTACAGACTTAATATTTATAAAATTAAAACTTACGATTAATATATTCACCCTAATTTTTGGGATAATTAATCCCATAAGAACAATTATCAAATCATTCCCATCAAACCCAACTAGTTCAAATAAAATTATTAAAAAATTATAATATAAATCAAGCATATTAAAAATTATATCATAATTATAAATTTATAGTGAAAAATTCTATCATGAGATAGGTCAAAAATCAATATCCAACCAAACTAAACCTCAAATAGAAAATTTGTTGTCTTGTTTCTTAGCCAAATTTCTATTTTTCATTTTCAAACCACATTTTCATATTTTTTACTATTCAAAAATTGAAACACATTATTTTTTACATATTTTCACACATCATCATTTTCATTTTCATTATCAAATACATTCCTCAATAATTTATATATCTTCTTCTGTATTTTATTATTTCTATCTATTTCCACATATAATCTATTGAATCCAATATAATCATTACTTTTTGAGCATCTCATTCCAACCAAACTCATTTTAACTTATTTTCACTAACTATTTTTTAAAATTTGAAAACAATAAAAATGGAAAATGAGAATGAAAAATAAAACCGAAGGGGCCCTAATTCTTTTTGGCAAATATTAAATACAAAGAAAGCTGCCAATTTTGTCCAACCCAAGCACTTGACTGGAAGCTGATAATTAATGCCCAAAAAAAAGGGCGGCCTAACACCTGAGTCAACTCGGGCCAGTTCTTTCATGTCCTAAAACAGTGAGTGTATGTGGAGTGTGGCCACCGTCACCAACTTAAATTGGAATTGTCATTTAGTCATCCAAATTATAGTTTTAATAAAACATATTCAACTATAATTCACAACATTACAATTTAGAAAGGAAATTTGATAATTTGAAAAGAATATTTTCAATGAACTAATTAACTGATGTGGTGGCTCAGAATAATTCCATCACCCACAAGAATTTGACAAATCTCAATCCTTGGATCAGCTGCAAGAGCCTTGTTGAACTCCAATACAAAGCCTCTATAGTACCTAACATATCTCCTCAAGGGTGCATCAAGTAGAGCCACCATAGACCCACAGGATGTTGTTGTAGCAGATTACACCCCCAATATATACCAGATCAATAAGCCTCTTGTAATAATTGAGGTAGTTGTCCTTGTCCGCATCCACAAATATGAAATCAAATGTGCCATGATACTTACCCTACAAAACGTGTGTGGATGACTAATATAGCTACAAAAGTGTCAAACCTCATGAGAAGACTTATTTGTATACCAAATTATTAATAAAAGGGGGAAAAAAAAAAAGGGAAGGGAAGGAAGACAATTCAACATTCTTGGTTTTTTATGGATTGCTACAACAATTCACTTAACTATGATAATAATGAGTAATCTAAAGGACTTTTAGTGATATTCAAATTTACCCTTAGATATAAAAGGTGTGGCCTTTTGAAATATTATTCGTTGGCATATATTATAGAATATTTTGTTCTTATAGAATGATACTTTAATGAGTAATAAATGATAAATAGCTCACAAGATTTAGTAAGAAATGAGCAGCACTTTTAAAATGACAAAACTCACTATATATAATATAGTGATAAGCTTGCAAATTTAAGAGTTTGTGAATATTATCATTGTAGTTTTTTACATGCTACGACATCTAATAATGTCAAAAGTTTACTTGTCATTTTTAATATTTTCAACTTTTCAAGATCTCACAAAGTACGAGAAATATATAATTCTTGAAGAATTTGAATAATGTATTGAAAAGACTTGGTACATACAAAATATGCTAATTCCTTAGCTTTTTATTCATTTTATTGTGAAATCAAATTCTCACCATTTTTATCGTATTTTTAAAGTTCTATTTTGTCCCGATGCAAAATTTTAAGTAAAAATTATATATGTATATATACATTATAATCCCTAAAAATACTAGCTAAAAGTTCCTAGTGCCACATTATGATTTCAAGTCATATATATTACTTTTACCTAGAAAAAAATATTTTAGAAAATAAATTTTCATTTTGAAATGTTTGTTAGAGAAAAACTTGTTTGCTTTTGGTTGGATTTGGGCCCATCTTCAACATGTTAAATTGCGTTCGGTGAACAACGATTCTACCTATAAAATACTATAAAATAGGGTTAGTAGGATTAGTTAAGATATACATCTGCAACTAGTGGATGTAAATCAAAGTCCAACATTTTGAAAATGAATACTAAAAATGAAAATAAAATCAAATAGACTCTTAGTATTTCAGTCCATCTTTTATCAACTTATGTATATATTTCTTATGCTCAGTGTCCTATAAAGATGTGTTCATGTATTTTATCTTTACTTCTCTTAATATTGGTATTCTTTTTTACTTCATATTTTTATTCAGTTCTACATTTTCCTAGACAACAAATTAAGTCCTTATTTATTAAGTATTTGCAAGTGTAAAAAAAATTAAAATTGAAAGTGCAGTAAATTGGGGGAATCGTGTGATTGCCCTCAACTTTTAGAAGAAACTAAGGCTTTGTTTGGATGTGAACTCGGTCATTCTTTCAATTTTGAATTGCCAAAATGGATTTTGGAAAATAGGATTAGAAAATGTGATGGTTGTTTGTTTATATTTTTGGGTGGCAGGTAAAGAATGAATTGAGAGAAAAAAGTTTGTTTGTTTGTGTTTTGGAGGGATAAGATGTCACATTAATAATTTGTTTGTTGGATTTGTGGGGTGAAATGAGTATTTTAAAATTATTTATATGTGTATATATAGATTGAATGAGTTGTAGTATGTGTGTATATATATATATATCTTGGGAAATGGTGTGGAATTGTTAATAGTAGAAATTTTTTGGGGAATAAATTTTGTATTTTGAGAGTAAAATTTAAAAATGTATAATATTTATATGTTTAAATTTTAGGAGTTGAAAACGAATTGTAATTGACATCCAAACAAAGCCTAAAGAAGCACCTTAGGAAGCAAGTTGTAGCAAAGGTGCAATAATTGAAGTCTTGTAGTGGAGTCTGAATAAACAACTTTGCTTAGCTTACCTGTGCAAGACCTCTTATTGCTCAATTAACAGACCCAGTTTTTTGTACCATAAAAGATCCCTTTGAACTTCATACTGCAAAACTTTTGACTCTCTCTCTGTCTCTGTCTCTGTCTCTGTCTCTCTCTCTCTCTCTGTGGAAGAAGGGATCTATCAGCTATGGCTTATTATGCTGCTTTTGTTTCTCTTGTGCAATTGCTGGAGGACATCATCCATCGAGATCGATATCCAAACTTTCCTGTTGACAAACAACAAATTGCATCTCTTCATGAAAAGTTCAGCCTTTTGCAGGCATCAATAGAAGATTGTCGTCCACCAAAAGACGAAGAAGAAGCTGATTGTTTGGAAGGGCGAATCAGAGATGCAGCATATCAAGCACGGGATATCATTGAATCTAAAATATCAACTGATCAGACTCCTCAAAAAGTACTCAAATGTACTCATGGAGTTAAGAAGGTTTTTCAGTGCTTGTTTTCTGCTTTCCAGAAGGCGAAGCCCCAGCAACCCCAACCTCTGAGTTGTGAGGAGTACTTGGAGAAGGTGAAGGAAGAAGTTGATTCCATTGTGGAAGAGCTGCTGACGGTCAAGGAAACCCATGCAACTGAAGATAGTTTGCAGCTAAACTATATTTGTTCTGCAGATACTGGAGAATCAGAACAAGCATCGAGTAGTGTGGGATTTGAGGAACGCCTGAAAACAATAAAAGAACAGCTCTGTGGAAATTCATCAGAACTTCAGGTCATTTCAATTACTGGGATGGGGGGTATAGGTAAGACCACATTGGCTAAAAAAATTTTCAATGATAAGCTTATAGCAGAAAATTTCGATTGCTGTGTTTGGACCACTGTGTCTCAAAATTATCATCTGCGAAATATTCTTCTGGGTATTCTAAGTTCTATGAACATGGACAAGGAATTAAGTAGAGAGCAGGAGAATCATATATTCGAAGAACATATATACAAATATCTTAAAGGAAGGAGGTATCTCATCATAATAGATGATATTTGGGATATAAAAGTTTGGGATGATTTGAAGTGGATATTTCCAAATGATTCCAATAGAAGTCGGATCATATTGACCACTAGGCAATTAGATGTGGCTATTTATCCTAATAGTTTTGGATTTCTTCACGAGATGAAATTTTTAAGTGAAGATCAAAGTTGGAATCTATTTCGTGAGAAGGTTTTTTGTCCCATGGAATTGGAAGATATTGGGAGGGTGATTGCAAAAAGTTGTCGAGGACTTCCACTTGCAATTGTTGTGGTTGCTGGAATGCTCTCCAAAGTCGATAGGACACAATATGATTGGGAAAAGATTGCTAGAAATGTAACCTCGGTTGGTACTAAAAATGATGAGCACTTTTCGAAGATATTATCTTTGAGTTATAGACATTTGCCTCATCATCTAAAACCATGCTTCCTATATATGGGAGGCTTTCCAGAAGATTACAAATTTCAAGTCTCCAAATTGATCAAGTTATGGGTTGCTGAGGGATTTCTTAAGCCAATTGAATCTAAAAGCTTGGAGGAAGTAGGAGAGGAGTATCTGGAGGATCTTATTAGCAGAAATCTTGTTTTGATCACTAAAAAGAAATCAAATGGTAAATTGAAAATTTGCAGCATTCATGATGTTTTGAGAGAATTGTGTATGGAAAGAATTGGTAATGAGAATTTTCTTTGCATCCAGGATGACAGAAAATACTTATATCTAGAAAATTTGAGGAAAGTACGCCGTCTCTATATTCATCCTGGTCGTTCAAAGTTTGGAAAAGCAAAAAAACATGGCTCACGTAGCTCAAATATTCATTCTATTATTTGTTTTTCCGTATATGTTGAGAGGATTTTATCATTTGCAACAGGTTGTAAACGATTGAGAGTATTAGATCTTCCACATATTTCTTTTAGGTCATTTCCTGATGAAATTTTGGAACTATTCCATTTAAGATACCTTGCCATTTATTTAGACATTAACAAGGTGAAACTTCCTCCATCCATATCCAAACTTCAAAATCTTCAAACATTGATTATTTCTCCAGAGAAACTATATGGCGTCAGAGTTAACATCCCATTACTATTTCATTTAAGGCATGTTAGCTTTGGCAGTCTACAGTTATCGCTCATTCCTTTTGCTAAGCTGGAAAACCTGCAAACACTCTCTAGGGTAGTAAATGTCACGTTCAGCAATGAGGTCATTGAAATGATTCCAAACCTTCAGACATTGAAAGTTTTGTGCATTGATACGGAAAATAACACCTGGAATGCGTGGCAAAAATTTGGCCTCAGCAATCTCATTAGTCTTGGCCAACTTGAGGAACTGCATGTCAGGTTTGTACTCCACCGGCCCATTAACGGTGTTGCATCCTTCCCTGATGGCTTTGCCTTTCCGCAGAATCTTAAAAAGTTAACTCTAAGTAGTTGCGGACTTCTTTGGAAAGATGTGAGGGTGGTGGGTTCCTTGCCTAATCTTCAAGTACTCAAGCTAAGATCTTTTGCGTTTGTTGGAGCAGAGTGGGAACCTATAGAAGGGGACTTTCTCCAGCTGAAATTCCTAGAAATGGAGTCATTACATCTCAAGTACTGGCGAGCAGAAGGAAATCACTTTCCGAAACTTAAATCCCTTAAAATCATAAATTGTCCGATACTACAGATACCTCTTGAAATTGGAGAAATTACAACTCTCGAATTGATCGAGGTGTGTGACAGCAGATTAGCCGCAGAATCAGCATTGAGAATTCAAGACGAACAATGGGACCTGGGAAATGATGTCCAAGTTCGTGTCAGTTATATTCCCTGGTGATATATTGCACTTTGCCTTTGATTTTCTAATATGTCTTGGTTATTCAAGTTCAATAGGTTTTAGCTGTATGCTTTTTACTCTGTTAGCGATGCTAATAGCTTTAAATAAATGCATGCAATAAGCCTAATTCATTTGCATTGCAATGGATGAAATGCATAAAGCCGTACATTCTCTTAGTCAACTAGGTACAATATAATGGAGTTGGTTGGACAATTATTTAGATTGGCACGAGGAAGTTGATAGTTCTAATTAATAATCAAAATATATAATTTGTTGCATTGTTAATCTAAGTACTTTTGTAATTTTGGTATTTTTGAATGATAAATTCAGTTTAGATGTTGTCTATTGTCAATATTGTCAATAAGTTGTAGTTGTTCTCAATATTTGGAAACACAGGTTGCTCGGGACAATTTTTTGATATGTTTTTGATACTCCAAAAATTTGTTCAAAATATTAACAAATATAAAATCCAGCTAGCACACATGTGATACATTTTGCATTTTTTTAGCTGAATTTGATAATGGCAATATATAAGTTTTGACAAATGAAATGAATTAATAAGTCTAAATGCAATTATAAATTACTTCTTTTGGATTGCATCTCTCTTGTATGAGCTTTTCTTTTCTCCTGTGATCGTCTTGCTTCTATTTCTTCAAGTCTAACTAAGATGTTTGTAATACCAAGGTTTATGAAAAAAGAAAGAGAGGAGGAACTACAGAAAGAAGAGGCCTCGACGAGGAGGAACTAAAAGAAGAGGAGGATTTGGAAAGGGAGGAGCTGCAAGAAGATGATCCCAAAAATTGATTTAAGAGGTAGAGTACATAAACCATCAATATGTATGTGTATTTGGACATTAGGAGCAAGAAAACTTTTGGTGGAAACTCAAAATATAATGCTTTTGCTTTCACTAATTAAATTAAATGCTTTTGTGAATATTTGTGATGGCTAACAACTGGTGACTGGATTGATTTTTTGACTTACTTACAATGATGTTTTATTTGGTTTTTAAGATGATGTTTTGTTGGTGACTTAATTTATAATGATGTCAATCGACAATTTAAATCACTTGATTTTGATGTCTTATATCTACAATAGTTGGTTTAGTAGTTGATGTTATTTGATTGTATAATGAACGCGTTGTCAATTTATATTCACAGGTTAAATTAGGAATTGATATTATCAATATATTTAGAGATTGGTTAGCAATTTATTTAGAGATGAAACTAGAGCTATACATATCAATAGATTTACAGACAAAAAAGAAATGACCATAGAGATGGAATTATTAGTGACGGGTTAAATCAATATAAGGTAGTTAATATATAGTTCTAATTACCATAATATTATGATTTATAATGAATTTTAATCCACAATCTCATTCACATTGTTAGTCTAGTGTAATTAAGCACTAACCTCTGTGCGTTTGTATGGAATAGATGTGAATTCAAGAAGAGATTGCGGGTGATTGAGATTTGAGGGGCTGAACTTGATGCCGAAGAACAGAATGATTGGTGCTGAAATTTATAACTTGAAGGAAAGCCATGTTATGCAGAAAACTATGAACTCTTTGTAATTTTGGTATTTAGATGTTGTCTATTTTTTAGTAATTTGTTGGTATTGAACCTAATTAATCTTATTCTATTGAAGTGCTGATGAATGGTTCTCTGTTTCTTCTTCTTCTTCTTCTTCTTCTTCTTCTTCTCCTTTGGTTCGGGGGGTGGGGGTTGGGGATGCGCTTAAAATTATAAGTTTATGTACTTGGAACTTTATTTCTCACATTTAGAGTGATAATTTAATTTTTTTTTTTTAAAGAGTTATATAT
Organism: Jacaranda mimosifolia; assembly: GCA_018894105.1. NCBI lineage: Eukaryota > Viridiplantae > Streptophyta > Magnoliopsida > Lamiales > Bignoniaceae > Jacaranda > Jacaranda mimosifolia. The sequence continues at coordinate 29,908,245 of CM032130.1, forward strand.
ATGTTATTATAAGATGGTTCTTATAGCTGATTTTGTGCAAAGTAGAGGTAGCAATTCCAGACACGACACAATAACCCGACACGAATTAAACCAGAAAAAATTGAATTTGGTTGATTTGTTTTGGAATTGAGTTTAATAAGTTTGATACGAATAAAAACCTGATAAAAATGAGTTGGGTTACGTTGAATTTCAGGGTACACAAACAATTCGAATTTTAATTTTGAATCACGTGACAACCTGAACCCACCTAAAACGAGCCGACCCGACCCAGAATAATCAAATAAAAATTAAAAATATTTTGATAAATATTATACATGTGATTTGCATAATGTTAAAAGGGCACAAATATAAAACGCAAAAGCAAAAATAAAAACCCTACTATCCCAAATAAGTTAATCACACACAATTCATCATGAAATCTCACTCTCTTGAACTGGTAGCAACCAATGTGTGTGCGGCGCAGCGTGCTTCTTTCTTCTCCCATCTACAACTGATTTCATGCTAAGTTGCTTTTTTAATATTTTTACATAAAACAATATCATATTTTCACAAGCTATTTTTAAATTACAATAAAGCTTTAACACATTAAGGTAAGTATTACAACCATTAATTACAAGGTAAGGGGAAAAAAATACGAAGGATTAAACCATCATTTGAAGGATTTAGTTGAAGTATAACATCACAAGTTCATTTTTTTCTCTCAATCAGTTGATCACTATTTTCTATGCCTACCAATGGGTAGGATATTGCCCTGTTCAAACCCATACCCTAATATATCCAAATAATTAGACATTATATTTACCCTATCTTATTCAACCCACAGACCCAATTAGACCATACCCTTAAATACCCAGATAATAAACTCTGAACTAGACCCTATCCTATCAAACTAAAGACCCATAGGGTCGATGGTTGGGTCTAGTTTATTATACCCAATTTTTAGATTGTCTTTTGATCTGACTAATTTTTTCATCTTTATCAAATTTTCTTATTGTCAGTCAAAATACTAAAACTACTTGATATTTGAATGTTGGAGTAATTTATTAATATTAGCTAATATTTTTTGGCATATTTTAAAAAAGTTAATTCAATTTTTTTAAATTAAAAAAGTATACATTTGATTTTAGTCTTTTAATTTAATTTAGTTAATTTATATATTTAATTTTTGTTATATTAAAAAAATAAGAACCACAGGTGTATGTATCACTTTCTCTCTCTTCCCCGTTTTCTCTCTATTTTTCCTAAGATATTATATTTTCTTTCTTTAACTTTATTTATTTTCTTTTTTTTAAATATTATTATTTCATGTAATATATTCAATCCAATATATGTAAATAGTAAAAAAAAAATATGCTATTAAATATAAATAAAAAGGGAAGAGGCAAGGATGTCTTCAAATCATTCTTGAATAAGTTCTTATTTTTTTCGAAGAGAATATATCTAATAAAATATAATTTTAAAAAATATTTTTGAAAAATTAAAAATTTCAAACAGTGCACCATAATTTTTCATATTTTAAAAGATAATATCTCATTTTCAAATTATGAACAAAATAATACACTACAAGGAAACTGGCTTTCACCGACGAAAAATTATCGACAAACATATTCTGTTGGTAATTACCGACAGATTACCAACGAATTTCAAAATCAAATTTTAAAAGGTTTTGCCAACAAATTTACCAACAGATTACCAATGGAATCAGTGACGGACGGAATATTCATTGGTAATCGGTTGGTAAATTAGCAAGAGAAATAAAATCTGTTGGTAATCCGTCGATAATTTTTTTCAACTGAAATAAATTTTGTTGGTAGTCCATTGGTAACATTTTCAACAAATTAATGTTCGTTGGTAATCCGTCGATAATTTTTTCAATATATATAATTCCGTTGGTAATCCATTGGTAACATTTCTAAAAGATGTACTTCTGTTGGTAATCTGTTGGTAAAATTACTAAAAAAAAATAATTTATTAATAATTCGTTAACACATTTTTATTAATAGTTATTTAACTAAATAAAATATTAGAAGTTATATATATTAAGTATAATTAAATAATAATTATATAAAATTAAATTTTATAACGAAAATTAACTATTCTAAAAAAATTAGACAATAATTAATTTTTGAATTAAAAATTTTTAAAATTTAAAAAAATAATTAGTATAATTAAATATAAATTATTAAAATAAAAAATAATTAAATCCTAATTGTATATCATTCAGTTATACTTATCATTCCACCCACTTACCATTCCAACCCACAAGGTATGTTCTTCTCCTTTCCTCCTTCCTCTCTTCCTTTTTTTTTCCTCCCTCCCTTTGCAGAAATTTATTTCCTTCTTCTTCTTCTTCTTCTTCTTTTTTTTTTTTTCCATTCTTTCTCATTCTCACCGGCGAAAGTGTCGGCGAGATGCTGGTCGCAGAGGCTAGCCTCCACGACGGGAAAACGGGAGCCAGCAGATCTGTTGGCTCCCACAGGGAGAGGCCGGCTGCTGGCCTCCTCGGTGGCCGGTGAGTCCAGCAGCCCAGCAGCTGTTGGGTCTACTGGATGGCAAGGCCCAGCTGCTGCTAGGTCTCGCCACCAGCACCAGGAGCTGGTTGCCAGCCCAGAAATTTTTTTTATTAATATATTTTTTTAATTGCAGGTTTAAAATTTTGCATCTTTGGGCATTGTATAAGGTAAGTTATTTAATATTAAGTTATAATTATACGAATTTTATTGATGAATTATGTAGTCATGAATTATTTTAGATATTGTGTTGATTTATTTTAATTTGTGAGTTTTTCTATAGTAGTAGATTTATAGTGATTTGAAACTGAAATTTGGTTACTCCTAGGATATTAGTAAGTGGTGATAAAAATTTTAAGGCTTAATTTATTTACCATCGCTTAAAAGACTTTCTTTCTTCTGAGCATTTATTTTTAATGCCAATTACGGGAAAAATGTAAAAACGTTTAGAACATGAAATACGAGAATTTTTTTTTCCCCGAGTTATATAATCTTCAATGTTGAGTGCCCTTTCTGCTTGTCAGTTATCTCAATTATTAACTGCTAGTTAAGGTTAGCTGTTTTAAGGGAGAGTAAAAGTACTTTTCTTCCATGTTTGGAGCATTGAATTCATAAGATTGTAATCTTGAAATTCCCATTTGGCTCAATTATTGCCAATCTTAACTCAAGAATATCAGCAAAGCAAGGGGATAATATTGCCAACCTAATCATAATATAAATTTTCTAAAACTTGTATTACATATAACATATAATATCTGACTGTTACTTCCCCCCAAAAATTGATTTTTTGCGATTTTTCTTTTTCTTTCTTTTTTTTATTAAAGGAAATGATGGAAAGATCATTCCATTCTCAAAATTTCTTTTGATTATATATTTCTCAGTATCTCAACACTTAAATATAATTTTTTTAGAAAAAGATTAAGAAATTTCTAAAAATCCTAGCTACATGATAATTGGCTTGTTCTTTATTCTCTTGCAAATATAATGGTGATCCCTCTCATTTGGGATCATACAATTAATATATTATTAAAAAAAAAAGGGATACTTAACTTATTACCTGACCATTTGTTCTGATTATTCTCTTTAATTAATTGCTGTGTAAAGTGATGCCCAGCTTGCTGTTAATACTAAAGTTATGAGGTATCACTCATTTGATCAATATTGCAATTAATACATATATTTAATACTAATATATAGTTCACGTGATCAAAAGTGTGTTGTGTTGTGTGTGTGTGTGTGTGTGTGTGTGTGTGTGTGTGTGTGTGTGTGTGTGATTGTGTGATGATGTGTTTATATAATTAATGTTTTTCATTAGTTGGGTGGTGAACTTGTATTAATTATCTATATATCTATCTATCCACAATATATTGTTTGTAGATGGTTATTAAGATTGTTTTGCAAATTGAATTTATTTGATTGTGCAGAAATTACATGAGAAAGTCATTTAATATGTTACCTTTAAATTAGATTTTAGAGTTTTTCATTAAATATATTTTTGAAATTCAGCAATTATGGGTAGTGATCATAGTTGGATGTGGCATCGATTTGATGATAGAGGAAGTATTACATTTGAATTTCAAAATGGGGTGATTGAATTCTTAGATTTCGCTTACTCTCAACTAGGAGTAGTGCATGATGGTCAAATAAGATGTCCTTGTTCTAAATGCTGCAATAGAAAATTTTTGAGACGACATGATGTACATTTTCATCTGAAAAAATATAGATTTGAGCATGGTTACATTGTTTGGGCTGCACATGGCGAGTCTTATGAAAATTGGCCTTCTTATGAGAATAGGTCTTCTTATGAAAGGCCTTCATGCTCTAGGGGTAAAGAAAGTTTTGGTTTGAGGGAAATGGTGATGAATGCTGCCGGACCTAACTTCAGTTGGGGTTTCAACAATGATGAGAATTTCGAAAACAATGAACAACTACATAATCCTAGTGCACAAAAGCTAATTGATCTTTTGAAAGATGCTGATGAGCCTTTATGGGAGGGTTGCAAGAAACACACTAAACTCTCAGCTATCTCTCAATTATTGAATCTCAAATCAGAGTTTAATTTACCACAAACATGCTATGATGTTTGTGTCAATAACTGTATCTTGTACTACAAAGAAAACAAATATTTGACCAATTGTACAATATGTGGTCATGATAGATACAAGCCAAGGAATTTAGGTTCTAAGAAAGATGTGCCTTTTAAGGTCTTGCGTTACTTGCCGCTAACTTTGAGACTTCAAAGGCTTTATATGTCAAATTTGACTGCTAAGGAAATGACTTGGCACTACAAAAATCGGTGTGAGGATGGAATTATGGCACACCCAGCACATGGTAAGGCATGGAGACACTTTGATCAGTGTCACCCATCATTTTCTTTTGAACCACGTAATGTACGATTGGGATTATGCACTGATGGGTTTAATCCATTTAATAATGTTGGTGCTCCATATTCATATTGGCCTGTAATGTTGGTTGTATACAATCTTCCTCCTGGGATGTGTATGCAAACACCTTACATATTCTTGAATATGTTAATTCTGGGTCCAAAGTCTCCTGGGAGAAAGTTGGATGTGTTTTTACATCATTTGATTGATGATTTGAAGTTGCTTTGGACTGATGGAATTCAAACTTATGATGTGTACACAAAACAAAACTTTCAAATGAGAGCGGCGTTATTGTGGACAATACATGATTTCCCTGCTTATGGCATGGTTTCATGCTGGAGCGACTATCATGTCCTTATTACATGGAGCACACAAAGTCATTTTATCTTTCAAATGGACATAAAATTTTATGGTTTGATTGTCATCGGCAATTTTTACCTCCACGCCATCCATATAAAAGGCAGGCCAATAAGTTTAAGAAAGATACAATAGAAGAAGGTTCCCCTCCACCACGTCTATCGGGTGAAGAACTATGGAGTCAAGTATCTCAGTTTCCTCCTATGACATATGATAGACTTGGCAATCCACAAAGTTTATCCGATTTTGGTCAAACTCATAATTGGTTCAAGAAAAGCATATTTTGGGAATTACCTTATTAGAGGACAGATCTTCTTCATCACAATTTGGATGTCATGCACATCGAAAAAAATGTGTTTGAAAATATTTTCCATACAGTTTTGGATTCAAAGGGCAAATCAAAAGATAATGGGAATGCAAGAAAGGATTTGGAGTTGTATTGTAGTCGGCCTAAACTACATTTGTTTTATAATGAGAATGGAAAGCCTTGTAAGTATAAAGCATCCTACACATTAAGCCAAGAACAAGTAAAAGAAGTGTGCAGTTGGGCTAAGCAATTAAAGTTTCCAGATGGATATGCTTCAAATATAGCTCGATGTGTAAATGAAAAGGAATACAAGTTTTATAGGATGAAGAGTCATGATTGCCATGTGTTCATGCAAAGATTGCTTCCAATTGCATTTCGTGATCTATTGCCAAAATTAGTTTGGGAATCAATATCAGAGCTCAATGTCTTTTTTAGAGATATATGTTCAACTGTATTGTGTGTGGATATGGAGAAGAATATTGTGGAAATCATATGCATACTTGAAAAAATATTTCCACCAGCATTCTGTGATTGCATGGAATACCAATCCATTTAGCTTATGAAGCTAAGGTTGGCAGCCCGGTACAATACCGATGGATGTATCCATTTGAGAGTTATATTAATTTTAATTATAAAATTATTATTTAATTTATTAAACTTTTAAAATATGTTTCTTATATATTTAATTGATTTCTATGAGTTAGATTTCTTCATCATTTGAAGAAAAAAGTGAAGAATCAATCTCCAGTGGAAGCTTCAATTGTCGAGGCATACATCATTGAGGAAGTTTCAACATTTTGCTCTTTGTATTCTGAGCCTAATGTAGAAACAAGACTAACTCGAGTTCCAAGAAATGATGATGGTGGTGAGATCGAACATGGGGGTCGTCTTTCTATTTTCACTCATCCGGGAAAAGCATTTGGCACTCAACAACCTATAAAAATATTGGATGCCGATGAATTGAGTGTTGCTCATAGATATATTTTGTTGAATTGTGTTGAGATCACTCCATTTGTTGAGTAAGTGTGATTCCTAGATTGCTTGAGATACATGTGTACTATGGTAGACAATGGATACTAATCTTTAAAAATCAAACTTTTTCAACCAATTTGATGAAGAAATGATGAGAAAATATCCTAGGATGAATGATGAAAATCTTGGCATGTTGCGTGATAGGGACTTCCCAAAGTGGTTGAAATCTTATATAAGTGATGGGACTTCCCAAATTTGGTGCACAATATATTAGATATATTATATATCTAATATTTTTATTAATGTGTGCTCTTAACAAGTCATGGCTAACAAACTCAATTTCAGCTTTAATATATGCAAAGCTTTCTCAATTCATAATGTATCAAAATTGCTTGCTTCAAGTGCTACAACCCCCCCCCCCCCCAAAAAAAAAAAAAAACCCTCGTCCAACCAAAAAAAGAAGAATTTAATGATATTTATACACTTAAATTTTTTATATAAGTAATTTGGGTTAACTAGTTAAATTTGAATATTTGGAGAATGAGTAATTTCTAGGTATATGATAAGTGGGTAAGTTTTGCATATAAATATAATTACACACGTTTGATTATTTTTAATATATTTTTGGATTTAGGTTTGACAAAAATGGTAACTAAATAAAGTTATGAGTAAAAAAGATTAAAGTTGGAAAGGAGGGAATTGGAACATGGGTATTTTGTATTTGATATTTTTGTATATTGAATAATTTTATAGGCATAGACTCTACCATTACCCACCTTTACCCAGTCCATTTTTCTTAATGGATTTGAGTCTCATATCTATTTATTGGGTATGGGTATGAGTATTATACTATTGTCATGGCTCCCAAATAATATATACTCTATATTTTACAATAAATTGTAATTCTAAGTCAAACAACTTTAAAGGTGGACAACAAATAAATATGCTTAATTAAAATTGTCTCTTAGCTGTTTCAGTATACATAAAAAATTGATAAGAGTATTGAGACCTGGTATTATGGCTCGCACATCGTCGATCCTCCTCGTCCTTCGGTACACCATAATATACAAAATAATGTTAAAAGCTTCATATACATGAAATTAAGCAATCATTTAAAGAATAAAGAATTGATAGGGAGAAAATTGCAACGTAAGAGATATAGACTTGATTGCAGCAAACGAATAAATGCCGAATAAATCTAGGAAATTGAGGAAAAAGAAACATGTAGATGCAATTTGTGCTTCTGACAAGTAAATATATAATCAACGAAAATGTTAAAAATGGACTTTGGACCTAACTCATCCCAAAATCTAACTCAAGGGGTGGAGATTGCCTAAAACCATGTACAGATATCGCAACTTATTTATTACACTAATGAGGGACACTAATAGAAAACACGTCCATCTTTTCTCTAGACTATATCCTTTGACATATAATATGAGTTCAGGAAATATTTTCCCAATCGTAGCTTGAGGAAATGAGGTTTGTGTAATGCCCCCACTCAGGGTAGCACCTAAGGTGAGGCGCCACTCAGTTCAATCTTAAATTGAACATACAAATCAATCGATAGTCCATAATCAAATGTTTCAAACAAATCAGAAATAACAGCAAATTCCAAACTAAACAAACATGTGATAAGACAATAAATTCAAACCTTAAATAATCCTGTAACATACAACATATATACTAGATACATGCCATAGAATCTCAAATTCAACTTATCAGAAATAGTAGAATTTCAAACTTAACAGACTCGTCAACCCACTGAGTAAATGCTATGATTCACATTCTTACATAACAAAATATTTAGATTCCTAAAGTCGACCACGTCAACATGATATATCATAGTGCCTTGAGTCCATGATTAGCAATCAAATAATTTCCATATATACATTCAACACTTAATCTAGTACAAAATATTCATGTCCTACTTAGAGTCCAATCCTTCACTTAATCCTTGTCTGAGAGAGAATCAAAATAAATGAGGGTAAATCCAAAGGATTTAGTGAGAGAAAAGAAAAAGATAAGATGCGAAGGAAAATCTATTGAGATTCAACAATCAACAATAAATTTGATAATAAGCATGAGTTTCTTTAACATGATCAATGGAGTACATGATATCGAACTTGACAAATTATTGGTCATTCTGACCTTATTATTCTTTAATCAAATTATAATTGCAAGTATCAGGCATCAGTAACGTATGAATAAAATGTCCTTATCTCTCTATTGCTCAAGCACTCAGCTCGGCGAGTAATAACTTGATTAGATAGCATGGCCAATCGCATGTCGTATCCCATCACTCACAGTTCGCTGCCTCCAACTATCTGTAAGTCAGGATCGTAAGTAGGTACTAACTATAAGACCTCTATTCACTAGTCCATTTTGCCCTACCATCTTTCGAACCTTACCCCTAGGTCCAAACCCCCTATAGCATCCCTCCAGGTGAAAATCGCCCTTGGCATCCCATAGGTTGAAAAGATATAATGCCAACATATAAGAATTTAACCTTTCAAGCAATAACATGAACATTATAGAACTTTACCAGATTTGACATTTATAAGGTAAAACATTTTCCAATAATGGCTAGCAAGGCCTATTCTAATAAGCAGGATACATGAACAATTTAAGAGAACTTTTGACACAAATAGGTCTAGTACTGAAATCTAGAGGTGCTAATAAGGATGGATTCAAGAGGAACCCCCACTAGACATGCACTGCCAACTAGTGTGACTCTTTGCTCTGCAACAGACTAAAGAGGAGCCTCCCACTGAACATGTACTATCCACTAGTGTGGCCCTTTGCTCTGCCCAGCACATATTTCACAATCCTGACCGAACAAGATATTTCAAAAGATCAAGATTTTCAACGTTCAGTTGCCAATAGGGTAAAATAATTTAACAATTTTGCTAGCAAGGTGATCAACAATACACTTGAACAAACAACATGTTTATGAGAAATTAAGAAGTATCAAAGAAAATCACAGAATTCAATTGAAAAATAATTATTTTCAAGAAAATACGAAAAATACCAAGTAGTTTCAAATCTAGGAGAACCTCACAGGGTTTGATAACCAAGCAACGTTAATTAAGACAAATATCAAATCACCAGAACCTAAAAAGTTCAATGTTAGATATAGGATAATCTCATATAAACAATAACCAATTGGCAGATCCCTTACAAGTGTAACTATAATGTACAGAATACAATAATCAAATCAATACCAACCCTCACAGGGTTTATCAATAAAATCGATAGGTACAAGAGTACCAGATTAGCAGATTCTCACCTTAAAAGTCTCAGAAAGCAACCTTAATTGGCAGTCTACTGATCTATGGAACCTACTCCTTCGTCTTCGTCACCTACCAAAGGAATAAGTTCACAATCAAATCTTCTGAATCTTAACTATTGATATAATGAATGTCATTATCAAACTTAAGGGTATTCCAATATAGTCTCGATAATTCTTAGATATTTAAACAGTCCATGATATTGTTTCCTAATTGATTTAAAGTTTAGAATACCTAAACTTAACCCAACATTGATTATGATTTCTCAATCATAATTCTTAATGCACTTAAATATCCTTATTACGTTCCTCAATTATTCTAATTGTTCAGTCATAATTCTCAAATTTCCATGTTATACTCAATTGTGCAAGGCAATCAGCTATCATAATCCTTAACTCGATAAGTCGATAAGCAGATTGTTAAAATTTTATTTAAAGCCTCAACAACAATTTGATAATTTATCTGAGTCAATTAAACTCATTACTATATTAATTAAAAAATTAATCTATAACCTTAGGCTAAATCATAACTTAACAATCTTAGTTCTAGTCACAATCAACTTCATCCGAAAATCTAAATAAATTTGATAATTTAATCGAATCAAATTTTGATTATTGAAATTTACCCAAATTGGGTTAGATCAAAACCTAATCTCATGCCGGAATTAGTCCACACGAGTTCAGAATCAAATTCTGCACAAGCTGACTGAACAGCACCATCATGCGCCATGCCCTGCCGCCAGCGATAGAGACCGCCACCATCAGCAAGTGCGTCTCGGCGCCAGGAGCAAAATGCTCCAACTAATTTTCAATTCTGACGTCGATAGGCCAGCCAATTGGCTGTTCAAAGCTGCGCCTAAGCCCTAGCACCACCGTCCTTTGCTACCTTTAATTCCACCACAACCGTACATCGCTTCACCAAATTAAAACCACCACCCGACTACCCATGCTTTCTGACCAAAACACACCAACACCTATCTAGTTTCCAGCGGCGGAACCACCAACACTATCGCGAACTCATCGTCGAGCTTGATTTCCCAACGATTTCACTGGTGGTTTGAGTGAAACTTGGTATGGGAGTGATCCTTGAGCTGAGGGGAGTCTTTTTATCAATTCAGTTTCAAGCTTTACAACCGTTTTCTAATGATTCGACAGCAGGGTGAAATTTGAACCATTCTTGAGAATTTAACCAAAATTTTTCCTTCAACCTATATATGTAAAAGTACTTTTTTAGCTTTTTCACTTTAGCCCCAAAAGTTCTAACTGATTTCAATATTACCCCGAAACTTTTTAGTCGCCTTCAATTTAGTCCCTAGACTTCAATTGAGTCCTCCAACTTCTATTTCTTGTACATTGACCCCCAAGATTCCTATTTCTGGACAATCAAGTCCAAACTAGTTTATTTTGAGGTTTTTAAACTTTTATTTCTCTCACATTGACCCCCAAAACTTCTACAATTTTTGCAATTAAGTCCTTTTTATTTATTTTTTGAGCCTTAAAATCTGATCAATTAGCATCTTAATTTCTAAATTCTTATTTTTCAAAATATTAAATTTTAGGGGTGTTACAATTTGGGTTCAATTAATCCAAGCTTGTAACCAAAAAAAAAAAAAAGAGAGAGTCACGAAAAACCCTCAAATGACCAGGTAAATGGCATATTGTAGTTGAAAATGACGTTCTAAATATGTTGCAGAGAATTAATATTAATTAAGTGTTAATATCAAAATGTGGAGTTTTTATAAGTGTTTGCCATTTAATAGGTAGATTATGGTTAAGATGGTCTAAGAGAAACCATTTAGGTCCAATAGATGAGATTTATCAAACAATGAGTTAGTTCAAATTGAATCCACTCAAACTAAATAAAATGTAGACATTAGGAGCATTGAGGAATTATTCACAATTCCAAGAACAATAATTTCTAGGAATACCCATATCGACAAGTTTTTAGAATTCCTTTTGTATCAAACAAATTTAATTATTACTATGTTCACTTAACCAAATAAGGTCTTAGTTGTCAACTAGCAAAAAAATAACATAGAGATGTGTATTCACAAAAATCTAGCAAAAATCTCCTGCTATGCACGAGTACTAACAAATAATATATAAAGTAATCAATATCCAGCATTATGTATTAAATTAAGACAATCGAAAAATGTTAATCAATGTGTTGGCGTAACCGAGTGGAATCTAAATTTTTGATCTACCATAGAAACAAAGTGCAAGTGTGTGCTTTCCTCAGGGGAAAAAAAAAGGAAAAGGGAAGAAAAAAGAAAAAAGAAAAATAAAAAAGAAAGGAAAAAAGAGCATAATTAATGCAAATTATGTATAGAGGTGTTCACAATTTAGTTTGGATCATTTTTAGGACAAAAAGTCAATCGATCCAAATTATATAATGTGTATTGGATTGATTTGGATTGGTTAGATTTTTTTTGTAAATTGATCAAATCCAATCCGTTTTAAATTGGTTTGGATTGAACCAATTAAATCGATTTTTTAATTTAAATTTTTAATTGAAATATTTGACAAATTATAATTGATAACTAAAATAATTTAATCAATCAATATGTAAATTTCATTTAGCAATCATATCACTAATCTTGTGGAATTAAGTTGAATTAAGTGAAAACACATAATTGTAAAGTTGTAAATCCACAATAATTATTCTTATGTATTTGATTTTTGAAAGTGAAAAAAAATCCTAAGTTTAATTTATTTTAATTTATTTGTGTGTTTTACAATTAAGACATATTTTTTCTATTATTAATATATAAATTTCAGTTCATTTTGAATTGGATCAGTTTTTTAGATTAAAACCGATCGATTTTTTAAAAAATAAATCCAATTAAATCCAAAAAAAATCGATTTTGATCGATTTTCAACTTTTGGATCAATTCATTATTTTTTTAGATAGACTTGGATTTGAACACTCCTAATTGCATGGGTTCAGATTTTAGAAATATCAATGCACATTTGCACCTACCCTGGAGTTAATTAGAAAATTCATAGAAATTGAGAATTCTATGTAGTTCAAAGGCTGACATCTCGTCGAGTATATTGCATTTATATAATTTCTCACAAGAATATAGGACCAATTTGAAGTGCACAGTACTATTTATATATTGCATAAACTTTATATACAATTTATTTTTTATTTTGTGTCTATATTGTATATCTTTTGCAGCACACCCTATTATATACGTATACTAGCGTGTACCCTATGCTATGTACGGATGTAATTAATTATTATTGAAAATATAATATATTATTATTTTTATTTTATATAAAAGTAAATTTAATATGTGTTTTTTTTTAAATTAGATAAATAATATCAAAATTGAAGAGCTTTTCCTATCAAATCATATGTACTAATATCAATCAAAAGCAATAAAAACTTAAGCTCATCACATTATTATCAATTTAAAAAAGTACGATGTAAAAATATAAAAACTCTTATTTTTTCAATAGCCCAAGACAACTGAGTCAATTTAAAAGAAATTGAACAAAATAATAAAAAGTGTAATACCTGCAATGATATGAAAGAATAATAAACAATATTAATAATATAAAAACTTACTGCATAATTTAAAAAAAAAAAAGAAAAAACTCAAACAAATGGTGAATACATTTGGGACTATTTTGAGTTTGAACACCAAATCTTATACATATAAGTGAAGGATAATGCTATTCGGCCAAATGAGTAGTTGCAAATTTTTATACAATTAGCTCGAAAGTTTTGATATCACGTTTTAAAAGGCTAGGCGAAGTGGAACACTACATTAACGAAAGAAAATTCTCCTCAAAAGTATTAAAAACTATGTTTTGAAATACTAAATCAAGCAAAAATTTAATCACATTTTGAGGAACTACTGATGAAATAAAAGTAACACTATATTTTAAGGAACTACTGATGAAACAAAAGTAACATTTTGAGGAACTACTGATAAAATAAAAGTCAAATTTGAAGAACTACTGATAAAATAAAAGTCATATTATATTAACTTTTTCAAGCATTACAAACACTCAATCAATAAAAACAAAAATCACATTACCTAAGTTATGAATTTTCTTTTAAAGTAGAAATTAAGACATGATTCATCTTTATCTTGAATTCTTTCATCACTTATGAGACTCTACATCAGAAATTGATCACCTTTCAATATGTTTTAAGACCTTCTCAATCTAAAATTATATCATGATAAAAAAAATTCTCTGTATTCTAAATAATTATTGAAAGTGGACTAATAATAAAAAATATTTTTTTCACATGTTATTTACCTCCATTTTTCAACTTGATTTTATCGTCATCGTATTAATATAATGATTTCTATTACTCTTCTATAAAAAAATCATCCATGTCCAAATCTCCTAATCATTTATGTAAAAATGGTAAAATAAATTAACGATCAATATTTCTCATGATCATTAAAATATTAAGGTTGTAGCAGTACTCTAGTGTGTTGGGGGGGGGAGGGGGCAAGAAATACATCTATGTAATTCGATATATTTTATATTTGAAATGAATATAAAGAAAATACTACTACAAATAAGTCAAAAAAGAATCATTTTTTTATGCAAATTTTCTTGCTCACCCATTTTCTGTGCCCAGCTCATTTGTTATACTCTGCCATATTAATATAGAGAACATTAGGTTTTGAACAATAAAAAAAAGATAATTATGTTTAATTATATATATGAAATCAAAATTTTAATAGATACCAAATATCAGCAGAAAATGAATTTATTATGAAAAAATTATTGATTTCTCCTTCTTTCAGATCTGAAAGATCGAGGCAATGCTTTTTAAAATTTGAATTTTTTCTATTTATTCGAATTATATTTGCATGGAATCACATAGTCCCTTTATATAGGTGTATGAAGTAGAAGAGTCTTAACCTATGAAAATATTTTTGATATTATCTTATTATTATATATAATACTAAAGGATAATATTAAATTTTTATTTGATAGAGATTTGATGTCGTCTGATGAAATTTAATTTATTGTTATATCTTATTAGACTGCATTTTATTTGTTGAAAAATCTCAATTTTATATTTAGTTATATTAGATTTATGGATCAAATAAATATTTAAAATGTTATTTAAATTAATTATTATATTAAAAAATTAATTTGATACTTCAATATATAAATAAAACCAATAAATTGATTATTTGTATTTTGTTTTACACATAACCTCTTGTAATTAGTCATAAAATTAATTTTTTTCCAAAAAATTTTAATCATAAACAATTAGGTATAAATAAATTTAGTTATTAAAGTTAAGAGAAAACTTAAAAAAGATGTTTGAAAAAATTGTAAATTAAATTTTTTTTGATATATTCTAAGATCGAGACTAAACAAATTTTATAAATAATCATTTTTCTAAAATTAAAGATCAATTAAATAATTATTTATTCAATCAAGAAAATAATTTTGAAACTTTAAAAATATTTATATGGAATAGATAAGTGTCCAACTAATATGAAGAGAGCAACCAACTACCAATAGTTTTTTTTATTTGAATAAAAAATTTAAAATTTTAGCAATTTAGTGCGAATTAACTAAAAAAGGAATGACTTCATCTTAAAGACTATTGTTTATTTTTTTTTCAATGAAGATGTAGCAGCTTTATCTTAAATTATTAAAGAAAAAGATTTTATCAATTTTTTATAATCTATAATTAATATCTAATTGTTAATAAATAAAATAAATTATATTTTTAAATTTGAATTAAGTTCTTACTTAATAGTATAGAGAGATTTATTTTAAATTTTATATGAAAGAAAATTAGAGATAAGATACAGTCATATCGGTTAGAGATAATAATCAATAATTAATAAAAAAATTTAATTTTAATTAAAAACTCAAAATTCTAAGAATTTGCCACTTGGCCAAAATTACAATGAAAATTGAGTAATTGTGGGTTTCACAGCATTATGCTACATATAATAGTATAGATATTTCCTCTAAATATATATATTTTTTTGTCTCATTAGAAAATTCATAAGAGCGAACAGTCTTGCAAACAACAAACGACCCAAATATTAAGCCATGTTTGGTTACGTTTTAGCAAAATATAATCAAACATATGCATCACTTTTTGCCAAAATAACACATACTAATTTCCAAAATACCCATTCAAATCAACTGACTTATTACCAAAAACCCCCTATACATACATATACATATCATAATATTTTATCATTATTTTTATAATTAAAAAATTATATTTAATCATCACATATACATATTATATATATATATTACAATAAACAATATTATTTAATTCTATTTTCACCTCAAAAATTTAATAAAAAAGCATTAATTTGACTGTTATAGTAGAAATTGTCTTCTTCTAAAATATAAAAAAATATACCAAAACTCCTCAAAATAATTTTCTAAATATTTTCAAAATATAAACAAACATAAATCACATTCCCCAATATAAATTTCATATTCCCAACCCCACTCCCAAAACTCATTCTCCCAAAACATATAATCCAAAACATATAATTCATATCCAAGCATTACCTTAGTAATTATTGTTAAATGAGAATGAATACTATATAAAATTAATAGAGTAACAGGAAATATAGCTAGAAGGGAGTTTTGAAATATAAAAATATCCAGAGAAACCCAAATCCGATAGGCCAACAATACTTTGGATCCTCTATTTCATACCATATTCCATCTTCTATTTTAACTTAATGTATAAATATCAAGTGTATCTAATTTTCAATCAATTATTTTTATAAAAAAATATTTGATACACATGTCATATATCCATGAAATAAAATAGCAAATAAAATATAAATTAAAATAAAGAATCTAAACGGGCCTAACGATGGATAAGTTTAGCACACATGAAACTCATACCAAAGTCAAATAATATCTCGAACAACCAAGTTTAACACACTCATTTATTAGAGCTCTTGGAATCATAACACATAAGTTTTTCCACACAAGAAAATAAGATAAAATTGACTTAGATTCCATGGATTTTATGCAAATAGAGAGATTTGAAGCAAATTCAATGGATTTTAGCCAAACACAGAAATTCAGTTAGTGGTATGCGAATTTAAGTTCCCAACAGAGAACACCGAATTACTTCCAGGTATTAAGTGAAAACTCATGGATATTATTGGGAGGGAAAAAAAAAAAAAAAAAAGTGTGTTCAGCACACAACAAATGGAGAAAAAAGGGAACAGGAAATATGAAAAATATTAAAAGGAAAGGAAAAACACGAAAACACTTGCATGGATTAAACTTTTAAAAGGGTGACGGCTTTTTTGTGGCGTGTAGAGTAAATGGGCCACAAAAAGACAAAACAAAGAGGGTCCCAAAGAAGGTGAGGGCTTTCTGAAGCCAGGCGAACTTTGATTTAAGATGTAAATAAGAATAGAGATTTGAATAGAAGATGATACGATGAGATTAAATAATATATTAATCTATTTGATATAAAAAATTAATTTTATAATTATATATAATTATTATTAACTCTAATTTTTTTTGTATGTTTGTTGTGTGAGATTAAATAAATAAATAATAAAATTATCCTTGAATAACAAAAAAATAAGAATGCACATTTGAAGATTTTTTAGGGGACATAATTGAAATAAAAAAAAAAATTAAAAAAAGAGGGCAAGTAAAGGAGCATATTTTTAGTGTATAATCGCACCCCCTAAGAAAAAATTACAATGTTGTCTAATTGCCTCTACAATAGCAGGCTGACACTAGAAAAAGAGTCGACCTGCACCCATAATTTCTCACATCTAATATGAGATTAAGGTAGATTATTCTCATTTTTCTGACCTAATATCACAAATCCAACGTGCCGTGCATTAGCAATAGAAGCTCCACGGTCCCACCTTGGTTCCTCAAGTATTATGATATCACAAACATGGAAAATGGAACATATGCCAACTTGTGGAAAAGAAACGTACCCAACATGACATGATGAATTTTCTAATTCAGAGTTTAATTGCCCGTGTACGGTCCAAATCATCATTAGAGAAAATCATCTAAGAGCCCATTTGATTTTATTTTCAAAGTTATTTTTAATTTTTATACATTTTTAAAAATTAAAATATTAGTTATGAATTAAAAATAAAAATAGAATTGTATTTGGATGAAATGTTGGTAAGTAATGATTGAAATATGTATAAAATTGAAAAGTAAGTTGATTTATACTTTTTTTAAATATATATTTTATTAATTTTAAATAATAGTGGGTACTTTATATAAAATCAAACTTAAATATGATTGATGTAATAATAGAATGATATGGTAAGTTCAGAAAGAAATTGAAAATGAAAAAAGATATATATTTTAAAATGAATATGAATAGAAAATCATGATTTTTAATTTTTATTTTAGAATGAAGATGAAAAAGGGTTTGGAAATGAGAAAAAAAAAATGGGCCCTAAAAAGTTGAAAATGGCAATCAGTGTGAAAAACAACCACTACTTCAAGGGACCAACACCTACTTTTTTCCCCCTCTTTCTTTTTTCCCAGAAATGATTGTGAACGGTTTGATAAACACTTGGTTATTAGCATGTAAAAGTACATCATGATTCTTATTTTTTATTTTTGCAAAAGTTCAGAAAAAGAATTATAAAGAGGGAAAAAAATATGGCTTATTCTTTGATTATATAATATATTGCCCTTATACTCACATTTATTACTATAAAAACGTACATATTTCAAAAATAATTCATCCCAACTCATTTTATTCAAAAATATATCATATCAATTATTTCAAATAAATTTTGATTCCCAATATATCTATTTAAATTCCAAAAAAGGGACATGCAATAAATTGGAATTGTCATTACTCATCCAAATTATATTTTTAATAAAACATACTCAAATATAAGTCATAACATTAAAATTTAGAAAGGGAATTTGATAATTAGAAAGGGAATTTGATAATTTGAAAAGAATATTTTCAATGGACTGATTAGTTGATGTGCGGGCGGAAAGTAATTCCATTACCCACAGGAAGCTGACAAATCTCTATCCTTGGATCAGCTGCAAGAGCCTTGTTGAGCTCCAGAACAAAGTCTTTGTAGTACCAAACATACTTCCTAAGGGATGCTTAAGGTGGAGCCACCACGGACTCATTCCATAGGTGTTGTTGTAGCCGATCACACCCTCAATCTTTACTAGATTAATAAGCCTCTTGTGATGGTTGAGGTAGTTGTCCTTGTCAGTATCCATAAATATGAAATCAAATGTTCTATGATACTTACCCTACAAAATGTGTGTGGATGATTAATACAATTAGTACTGGCAAACGGGTGGATTGGGTTGGTTATAGGTTGAGTCTTTATGAATTGGGTTCAAAATAAAAAAGAAAAAAAAATGTAAACTTTTTGCTAAATATATTATTATAGTATTTTATTAAACTATAATCTCTTTATCATTATTTGACATATGTTACTTAATTATTATTAAATCCTTGTTAATCATCTAAAATCAAATCAAATTATGTAAACATATAATTTACTTATTATTTTATAATATTTGTATTTTTTTTAATACAAAATAACAATCTTGCTCAATGAATAAAATATAATTATATAAAATATTTTAAATTTTTAGTACAAAAAGTTTACATTGTACCCAACAAAATATTTACTACACCAGTCGTCTTTGTTTTTTGTTTTTTACTTTTTATATTTAGTCAATATTTGAAAAAATACTATTTATTTCATTCTTAATTTTTTCAATCTAGTTCATCATCGTTTATTAAAATGATCAAATTCAAATTCGATTCGATATAAAACCATTACTATCATTTTAAAACAATTAAAATATGCATATATGTTGAAAAATATGTCTTTTTAAGAATAAAAAATATAAATTATTTAAATTTAAATTCTTATATCTACCTAAATTATTATTTTAAAAAAAATACACAAAAAATATTGAAATATAAATAATTTTTAAATTTTTAAAAATATTATAACTAAAAATAAATATAAAGTGGGGGCCCTTTCTTCATGTGAAGGGAAAGGAATGAAATGGGTGGCCGCAATGTGTCCTCTCACATGCTACCATTACACAATAAATTTGTTGTGTTTGCAGATTAATATTTTGGTAGTTTGTAAAAATTATAAAAATAAAAAATAGTTTTTTATTCATTTTCATATTGCAAAGTTGAAAAAAATGTGGGAGCTATAAAATTAACTTGCTAATTTTTTTATAAAGAATTAGAGTTTATAAAGCAAATAATGATATAATCAATTTTTAAATCATAATTTCAAGTAAAACATTATTGATTAATTCATTCGAATTAAGTTACTAAATTAATATTTTAAAATTAAATGAGGTGGAGAAATGGTAAATGATTAATCGGTGATATATAATTTATCTAATTTTCAATTCATTATTTTTTTTTCATTTTTAAAGTATTTTAGAAATAAAAATAAAGTGGCACATGGTCTTGAGAGAATGAGAAAATGAACGGATGATTTTGGTGTTGAAATTGGATTGAATTGTTTAAAAACTACATTCAACCCATCTTCAATCCATTTACATTCAAAACCCATTTGAACCCATTATAACCCAACCCAGATTCAACCCACTAAAATTCAAACCCAATCAAATTATTTTAAAACCAACCCAACCCAACCCAAAGTGAATTGGGTTGGAACCATGGGTTGAGACCCAAATTGCCCCCCTAATATAGCTATAAAAGTGTCAAACCTCATGAGAAGGCTTATTTCTATACAAAATTATAACGTGTGCTCGATGCGATGCATCGAAAAGAATTTTAATATTGAAATAACTTATTTTATAATGATATTTATTTTATTTTATGTGATTAAAAATGAACCGTAATTATTTTTAGTATCTAAAGAAACAAAATCTATTACTAATTAATAAAATAATATGAACTTTTCAGTTTAAAGATATTATGTTTGAAGATAATTTGTACTTGAATACATTGTGAAATATGAAGAATCGTAAGTTTATAAATTTTTTAAAAAAATTAAAATGATAAAATTTAAAAAAATAAATGAAAGAATTAAGAAAATAAAAGTAGAGCAGAATATTTAACTAAACATGCTTTTTAAATTATATATATATATATATTTATATATACATATTTTGATATGATAAATAAGCACATAACTTTTTTTTTCCCCTAAATATAGAATTTTTTTATTTGAATTCTTAATGATGTAGAAGCTAGAGTTATAATTTTCATGACATTTGAGATTATTAAATGTTAAGTGTTTTTTGTTAAAGTAAATAAGTAAACCACTTTATACTTTAATTATGAAAATAAATTATATCAGGTTATTATTTGATAACTAATTCAGTATGTAGCTTGTAACGTGCAATTTTTATAAACTAAAATATCTCTTAATATTTTATATAACTCTAATAATTAAAATTTATTTATATTTATTTATATATGTAGTTATTTTATTATTTCTAAAATTATCAAATAACTTATATTATGTGCATGAATAAAATTATAAGTAAATTTTTAATATTCAATATCACTCTATCATATATAAGTTTCGTTTATAAATATATAGATATGTACAAATAATCAAATGATATTTACTTTCAATCAAACTTTTTTTACATGACATCATCATATCCATGTAAAAATACTTTTTATGAATTATTATAAGCAAAAATGTTAAAATAAGGTAGGTGGTATAATGATAAAATTGTTTAACTAAATATATTGAAAAACATAAAAATCAACATTATTTGTTATTTAAGCAATCATTTATCAAGCTTTTGAGAATTTTCAATTATGTCAAATATATAAGTGTTCAATATAAAAGAACTTATTTCAAATAATTAAAAATGAGTTCTCTATTATATTGCTAAAAAACTAAAATAATTTAATTTAATAATATAAAAATAAAGTTTAGAGTTTATAGTTGTTGCAAGAAGCAACTTTTTTATATTTGAAATATTATTTAGATTAAATTATTTGTTATATTCTATATAAATAGTTTTATCTAAAAATATTGTACACGTCTAAAAAATATTATTGTCAAATAATTAAATTTTAAAGATTTTGACAAACTAAGCTCTTACATATCAGTTAATTTATAATTATTCATTTCTCAAACTTCTAGCTCTTTAATAAAAATTATGAAATATTATTAAATATATTTTGAATCTCGAATGACAGAAAATTAGAGATAAAATACAATCATATCGGTTAAAGATGATAACCAACAATTAACAAAAAAAATAATTGGTTAAAATACTCAAAATTTTAAGAATTTCCTACCTAACCAAAATTGCACAATTAAAATTACAATTGCATAATTGTGGATCCAGCACTATTGTGCTATATATATATGCACTTAAAATAATTTTATGATTGAAATAATTTATTTTATAATAATATTTATTTTACTTCATATGAATTGTAATTATTTTTAGCATTTAACAAAAAAATCTATTACTAATTAAATAAAATAATAAAAATATTTGAATTAAAAATATTATGTTTGAAAATAATTTATGCTTAAATAAGTTATAGAATATCAAGAATTTCTAAGTCTAAGTTTATAAATTATGTGGAAACTTGTAAAATGACAAAATTTAAAAATAAACAAACAAAAGAATTAAGAAAACAATAATAGCATAGAATATTTTACTAAATACACTTCTTAAATTAAATATACGCACTTATATATTTTAAAATGATAAATAAGCATATAATTTTTAAAAAAATATATAAAGCTTTTTTTTTTATATGATTTCCTAATAAATTGAAAGTTACTGTTATATTTTCATGACATTTGAGAATTTTAAATGTTAAATATTTTTTTTATTAACATTACATTTTACCAGTTGACATTTTACCATTACATTTTTATATGTTAAGTAATTTTTATATGACATTTTACCGTTACATTTAGATATTCGGTTCACGATTGCAACCATTAAGATGGGCAATGAATTCAAATAAGAATAGCTCAAGAATCAAAGGTAAAGAGGAAGAAAAGTCCAAATAGATGGTTAAGAGCAATACAAGGCTCGAAGGTTAATATGGCATAAGTGAACAATAGTTTTTAACAGAGAAATTGAGCAGAAGTGACGGTTCACTAATACACACAGACACACATAAGATAAGAAGTTACATTAAGCAAGATTGAGAATTTGGATAATAACAACTCAAGAATTTTAGGCAAGAAAAATAGTTCAGGCAGACTGTTAGATTCAACACAAGAGCCAAGGAATAGCATGGAGTGAACAAACATCAACCATTGAATCTTAATACAAATAAAATCAAGCAGCAATGGCATAATAACAAATATTTATGTTCTTTCTCTTGCAAAGAAAACTAATATAAACTCACCTAGTAAATACAGAGAATCACTAGTAGTATGGACACTCAGGTCTTAGCTTCCTAATCAAATCGAAAATTGTTATAAGATGACCCGAGTTATCATTCTATTAATCCTCCAAATCTTAAGTATAAATATAGTTGATGTTTTAATCAAAGTCAAGGTTAATCCTTACTTGCTTAGAGAGTCCACGTCCCTGTTTTCCAATCAATCCAAAGTTGGGAATAAGACAACCTAAATCAATGTTGCGTTGATTTCTGAATCATAACTCGCAACGCGCTTAAATATCCTTGTCACGTTACTCAATTAATTTATTTGTGCAGTCATAATTTTCTCAAGTTTCATGTTACACTAAAATGTTTAAGATAGTCAAATATCATTGTCCTTAATACAATGAGTCAGTAAACAAGTTGTTAAAATCCTACTTAAGGTCCTAATGGCAATTTGATAATCCCTTCGAGTCGATTGAGTTGTATACTATGATAATTATAAAATTAATTCATAACTTGGACCAAACTATATTCTAATAATCTTAGTACATATCATAATTAGGCTTTGATCCAAAAAATTCAATTACATTCAACAAATTAGTTGAATTAAAATTTGATTATTGAAATTTACCCAAATTGGATTGAATCGAGATTCAATCTCAAGCTAGGAACAACCTAGATGCACTCAAAATCACATTTTGAGTTGTCTATTAACTTGCCGCAACCGTGCTGCCGGAGGTGGAGGTCGCCACCAACCACAGGTGTGCTTAATCGAGCCCAACCAAATGCTTTAGTTAATTTCTAATTTTATTGTCTCCTCATCGTGAATTGGCCAAAAATAGCTACGGAACTCTAACCCGCTGCCGTCCACCACCCACTTTCAATTACCTTGCCACCATTGATCAAATCATCAAATTGAAACCACCAAATCCTTGTCCATTAGATTCCAACTAAAACCCCTCTATTTCTAGCCTCGTTCCGCCATCGAAAATGGGCAAATTGCCATGTTCGCCGTCGCCATCAATTTTTGGCAATTTGTTCAGTGATTTTGGTTTAATCTTGGTTTGGTTTTGTTTGCCTTGACGAGAGAGAGTTAACGACGGTGTCAGTTTCAGGTTTCCTGCATTTTTCGATGATTTGCCATCGGTTAGGGGTTGGGTAGTTTTAGAATTTAATGAAAATTTGTCCTTATTCTTATATATATAAGGTATTTTTTGGTTTATTCACTTCCACCCCCAAAAGTTTCTGGCTACCTTCAAATAAGCCCAAAAATTTAAACTGCCTTTCAATTCGGTCCTAGGACTTTTATTTCAGTCCTTCAAAGTTTTAGTTTTTCACATTTACCCCTAACATTCTTAATTCTAGTCAATTAAGTCCTCATTTAATTATTTTGAAGCCCTTTAGCTTTTAACTTGTTTACATTGACCCTCAATATTTTTGATTCAATGCAATTGGGTCCTAAATTTAACTAATATACAGCCCTTTGATTTTTAGTATTTATGCTTATATCTTAATTGATTTAATTAGTAATTTGACTATGATTTAATTCTTTTGTTCAAAAGGTATTTCGTCAAAGTTGAAACTTAAATTGCTCTTATTTTAATTTTATAATATTTAAAATTTGGTGTGTTACAATGTTAATCTAAATAAATGTA
This sequence comes from Jacaranda mimosifolia, assembly GCA_018894105.1. Lineage (NCBI taxonomy): Eukaryota > Viridiplantae > Streptophyta > Magnoliopsida > Lamiales > Bignoniaceae > Jacaranda > Jacaranda mimosifolia. The sequence goes on from CM032130.1 coordinate 29,933,043, forward strand.
AGTGTTAGAGCCTTTCATTTTCATTGCAATAGATGAACTGTCTAAATCCATTATGTTACTCAACTATATACAATGTAAAACATATGACTAGATAGATAATTAGAATATACCTTGAAAAGGATTTGAACTCATAACATGGATGCATTTTTGTAAGGATAAATGTAAGGTTCTTCTTTGTTAAGATGATTAAACAGAAGTTGCAAGAATTGACAATATCATGCTGATGTCAAAGGAAAATATATATGATCACCACATTATAACTGGTTTTATTTGTGCTGGAGAATATCAAGTAGAATCCAAATGAGTGGACCAACGTTACCTTAAAAGAGTTGAAGTTAAGCAATCAATATTCGGATTGAAGCTCGACTATGTGTGTGTGTGTGTATATATATATTCATATTTGGTTAAGAAAATTGAGTATCAATTAGAGTATCTACTTTCTCATCTAGCATTGCAGACTACATTGAAAAACAATTTTCTTCTTCTTCTTCTTCTTTTCAATTAATTTTTTTTTTTTTGTTAGAATTACATCAAAATAATTTTGAAAGTTTAGAAATCTAAATAAGAATATGAACGACGTTTCATGATGAGAACAAATTACATATAAATATATGTGTCACTATGTGTATATATGTGATATTTCAACAGCTAGAATTAGAAAATTTAGAGAAATCGAGAATTCAAATACGTACTTTACTATCTAACTCAATATTGAATGTTTTGCATTTGTATTTCTAGCAAGAATGTATGAAATTGGAGCTTACCTTACTATTTATCTATATAGCATTTAATTTTTTATTTTATGTTTATGTTGTCATCCTATTTTTTTATTTTATGCGTATGTTGTCATCCTATTATGTCTATTCTCTAATAACTATCTTCTTTTCGTGCCATTAGAATTTTACAGGAGCGAATAGCAATGCAAACAACACACGACCAATAAATATGCCTAACTTAAACACATGATGTTAACCATTTTCGGATTGGCAAATTCCACATACAAGCGCTGTGGCAACTACAAACTATGATAAATGAGGTAATATTAATTCAATAACTAATAAAGAAAACCAAACAATTCGATATTTGCGCTGCTATAAAAACGCAAGTAATATTGCATAATAGCATTTTTACATGATATACATATGTTGTAACTGACAATTTCAGTATTATTACTATTGCAGTGATGCACACGTATATATATGTATATTATGGGTGTCAATTTGGATTAGAAACCATGGACTCAATCCAATTCATATAGTTTTGGATTGGGTTGAGCTTAACATTTCATAAATGAGTTTGAGCAGATTGGGTTGTATTAAATTTGGATTTAAAATGGATCTATTCAAAAATTTTAATAAATTTAATAAATCACCTCATTATATTGTAAAATTGTATATTAAATACAGTGTGGAAGGCATAATAATATTATTATAATCTTTTGAATTTTTTTGGAATAAGTAAATTAAATCAATTTTTTTTTCCTATTGAAACCATTTCAAACCCAACCCAACCCAGCCCACAACTCAACCCGCTTTGAACCGAATCCGCTTTCAACCCATTTGTCTTAACCCATATAGAACGCAACCCATTTTAAGCCCAACTCACATAAACCCAAGCCAAACCTAACCCAACCACCCATTTGCCAATACACTCTCGTTTTGTTGCCAATTTGGACTTGTTGCAAATTTATATACTGCAAATTGCTTAGCAAAAAATTACACTAATCATGTCTTCTTGTGAACTGAGAAGCCAGTGCATTATTATGCTAATTAATTGGTATATGTTGCAAGTTGACTAATAAAAACATTTCCTTCCGTGTCTTCTTGTGTAGTGTGATTCAATAGCCAGCCTGTTGTCACGCCCCGGTTGATAAAGTGCCGAAGAACAAAAACTATGAAGGATGGAGGAAAATTTTGGAAAATTCTGGAAGATTTTGGAAGATCCTAGAAGACTCTAGAAAGTTCTGGATGACTCTAGAAGATTCTAGAAGACTTTGGAAGACTTTGGAAGTGTTTAGAAGGTTCTAGAATATTTTAGAATGTTTTGGGAGACTCTGGAAGTCTCTAGAAAGTTGTACATATTTGTAGAAAAGTTTAGAAAGTTGTAGAATTCTTTAGAATGTTCTAGAACTAGGAAAAATCTAGAACACTCAATCTAGACCGTAGGATGAAATTAATCTCCACCGTTCATTTGGAAGGGAGATTAGTATAAATAGCCCAAGGGGGTCATTTGTAAAGGGACAAGCAAGAAAGCTTTGTACAAGAGATTCAAGTAAGTAAGTTTACTAAAGTTTTCTTGTAAACCTCTCTTCACGTACTTTTTGTGTTCTTAATTTTTGTCCAACACTTTGAGCACCCACCACACTTAACTCCAAAGGGCTAAGAGGCTGACTTAGCAAGTGTCGCAAGGGGCGATCAAGTAGCTAAGTGCCGCACGAAAGTTGTGGAAAGAACAAGTCCGTGACAGTTGGTATCGGAGCACGGTCGAGCAAAGTGTTGCAAAAGAATATCATGGCTAGTGAGAACATTTCAGCTGCTACTGAAGAGAGAGGAAGAGAAACCGTGTCTACCCATAAAAAGAAGCAACGAGATCCAAGCAAGTCTCGTGATGGAGCCGCTTGGGAAGGTGCCGTAGGCGAGTTGAGTGAAAGGGTAGAACGAGTCGAGCATACCGTCGAGAAGTTGGAGGAACACGTGCTCGGGCAGCTTGACACATTCAAGGGAGACCTTCAAGCTTGCCTCGATGCCGGTACCTTGGTCGAGGAACGGATGGCACGGCTTGAGGTTGAGATGAAAGAACGCGTAGCCCATATGGATGAGGAAATCAAGGGCATCATCCAAGCTCTTCATACAAGCATCGAGGGGATGTGTGAAGAGATTACATTATGCCGACGGGCAGTAGCTAACGAGACTGCCACTACGGGGATCGTCACTACGAGAGTGGACCACCCAAAGCCAAAGATGTTTGAAGGGAAAAGAAACGCCCAAGAAGTCGAGAATTTCTTATGGCAAATGGAAACTTACTTCGAAGGTCTCGGTCTTACCGATGAACCGACGAAGGTAAGGACTGCTTCTCTCTACCTTACTGGAGTTGCTACCCTATGGTGGCGAAGAAAGCAGCTGATGTGGAAAGAGGGGCAAGCCGGGTTGACACTTGGGAAGATTTCAAACGGGAGCTGAAGAAGCACTTCTATCCCGAGAACATCGTGTATGAGGCCCAAAAGAAGTTACGCGAGTTGAAGCAATGGACATCCATCCCCTAGTATGTGAGGGAGTTCACGACGATCATGTTACAAATACCCAACATGGCCGAAGAAGACTTGTTGTTCTACTTCATTGATGGTCTCCAAAGTTGGGTAAGACAAGAGGTGCTTATAAGGAACGCAACATCTCTCGATGAGGCTATCGCAGCAGCCGAATCTCTTACGGAGTTCCAAAGAAATGTAAACCTTAGCAAGCCCAAGAATGAGAAGGCTAATTCGGCTAAAGGTGGGGGAGAGAAAAAGGGCTATAGAGGTGGCCTTGACAAGTCCTCCTCTGCACGAAAGGAATATGAGGAAAAAAAGAAGCAGTTTGTGCCTAAGAGTGGTTGTTACGTGTGCAAGGGGCCACACGCAATGAAAGACTGCCCAAAGTTGGGTTCCTTATCAGCTATCGTCGAAAAGCATGAGGCAGCGATGAATAGCCAAGAATCGGGCAAGAGCCACGTAGGGTCTTTGTAGCTGCTCAATGCCCTTAATGCCAAGGTAGTACCTACGACATCGAGCAAGGGGCTCTTGTATGTTGAAGCCAATATTAATGGTAAGACCGCTAAAGCATTGGTAGATACAGGGGCGACACATAACTTTGTGGATGAGCAGGAGGCAAAGCAATTGGGCCTACACGTCGTGAGGGGCGACGGTTGGCTTAAGACAGTGAACGCAAGTGCTAGACGTCTTAATGGCACTGCTAAGGGTGTATACATGAAGTTGGGCACTTGGAAGGGCCAAGTGGACTTCTTGGTGGCACCGATGGACGACTTCAAGGTTGTGCTGGGGATGGACTTCCTACGCAAGGTAATCTCTATCCCTATGCCTTGTTGTAATTCAGCGTGTATTTTAGATAAAGGGTCAGCAAGCATGATACCGGCTGCTAGTCCGCCCGGGAAAAATATCGAGGCATCACAACTATCGGCTATGCAACTGGCCAAAGGGGTCAAAAGAGGCAAGCCGACATTCTTGGCAACCCTGAGGATAGAGGAACCAACTAATTGGGAGCAAAGGGATGTCGTACCGCCAATCATAAGTGAAGTTCTTAAAGAGAATGCAGGTGTGATGCCACTGGAACTACTAAAGAAACTTCCACCTAGGCGAGAGGTGGATCATTAGATAGAGCTGGAGCCTGGAGCTAAGCCAATCGCTATGGCTCCTTATCAGTTGGCACCGCCCGAGTTGGAGGAGCTAAGGAAGTGACTTAAAGAGTTGCTAGACACAGGACGGATTCGGCCCTCCAAAGCACCGTATGGCGCCAATTTTATTTCAAAAAAAGTACGATGGATCGTTAAGGATGTGCGTGGACTATCGGGCGCTCAATAAGATAATGGTGAAAAATAAGTATCATATTCCCTTGATAGCTGATTTGTTCGACAGGCCTGGAAGTGCCAAGGTCTACACTAAGATGGCCAAGTCATGGGAGGAGCAGGCTGACTCCGCCCGCTCAAGCTTGGAGAAAGCACAGCGTAAAATAAAGAAACGGGCAGATGAAAAGCGACGGCCAAGAGAGTTTAAGATAGGAGACCAAGTCATGGTAAAGCTATTACCTTAGCAATTCAAAGTTTTACGAGGCAAGCACAAAGGTTTGGTTCAAAAATATGAAGGACCGTTTGAGGTAATAGCACAGGTAGGTAAAGTATCCTATTGACTTAACCTACCCAGTACGTTAAAAATTCATCCTATCTTCCATGTAAGTATGCTTAAACCATACCAAGAAGACAAGGGAGATCCAAGAAGAGAGGAATCGCGAAGAGCACCTCCCGCCATGACGAAGTCTTATGATAAAGAGGTAGAGGAAATCTTAACTTCTCGAGTCGTGAGGCGGTGTGGAGTACCCCCAAGCACACAGTACATGATAAAATGGAAAGGGTTGCCCGAGTCCGAGGCTACCTGGGAGACTAAGGAAGACTTGTGGCAATTTGAAGACCAACTTCGAGATTTCGACGCGACGAGGGCGTCGCTAACTTAGGTGGGGGAGGATGTCACACCCCGGTTGATAAAGTGCCAAAGAACAAAAACTATGAAGGATGGAGGAAAATTTTGGAAAATTCTGCAAGATTCTGGAAGATCCTAGAAGACTCTAGAAAGTTCTGGATGACTCTAGAAGATTCTAGAAGACTTTGGAAGACTTTAGAAGTGTTTAGAAGGTTCTAGAATATTTTAGAATGTTTTGGGAGACTCTGAAAGTCTCTAGAAAGTTGTACATATTTGTAGAAAAGTTTAGAAAGTTGTAGAATTCTTTAGAATGTCCTAGAACTAGGAAAAATCTAGAACACTTAATCTAGACCGTAGGATGAAATTAATCTCCACCGTTCATTTGGAAGGGAGATTAGTATAAATGGCCCAAGGGGGTCATTTGTAAAGGGACAAGCAAGAAAGCTTTGTACAAGAGATTCAAGTAAGTAAGTTTACTAAAGTTTTCTTGTAAATCTCTCTTCACTTACTTTTCGTGTTCTTAGCTTTTGTCCAACACTTTGAGCACCCACCACAATTAACTCCAAAGGGCTAAGAGGCTGACTTAGCAAGTGTCGCAAGGGGCGATCAAGTAGCTAAGTGCCGCACGGAAGTTGTGGAAAGAACAAGTCCGTGACACTGTGCTACTATTTTTAAGTGTTCCAAGTTGCCTAGAAACTATCATTACAGTCAAAGGGTGGTTACTGTAACTTCTGATCACATTATTGAAAGGGGAAAAATTATGTCTTCAAGTTTGGATCTTTTGAGGGATTAGTGAATGATATATCATTGATTTTAATTTGGGTTTCATCCTGAAAATTACCATCTCCAGCCAGCTGTTAATATGTATTAAAAAATCCCAAGTTGCTTTATTATTTTTGTTTTTTTTCTTGCATCACGCATGTGCCCACATCAGCCTGCTTTCGAGAAGGCGAAGCCTCAGCAACAGCAGCCTCAGAGATGTGAGGAGCCTAGGCTTCATAATGTGAGAAAGGAGTATCAAGACTTGGAGAGGGTGGAGGAAGAAGTTGTTTCCATTGTGGAAGAGGTGATGGGAATCAAGAAAAGCCACATGACTGGCGAATTGCAGCTAAACTGTGTTTATTCTGCAGACACTGCAGGAGGATCAGAACAAGCATTGAGCGGTGGGAATACGATGGTGGAGCTCGATGAACCCCTAACAACAATAAAAGAACAGAACTTATATTTATATTTCTTATACTTAGCGTCCTACAAAGATGTAGCGATCAGGTATTTTATGTTTATTTCTCTTAATATCTTTGTCCTTTTTCACTTCATATTTTTATCTAGTTCTATATGTCTCTAGACAACAAATTAAGTCCTCGTTTATTAAGTATTTTCAAGTTAAAATTAAAAGTGCAGTAAATTGGGGGAATCCTGTGATTGCCTTCAACTTTTTGAATAAACTAAAGTAAGCAGTTTAAAAAGCAAGTTATCCATTCTTGCTTTACAGCAAAGATGCAATAATTGAAGTCTTGTAGTGGAGTCTGAATAAACAACTTTGTCGTCCTGCTTATCTGTGCAAGAACTAAAGAAGCCTGTTATTGCTCAATTAACAGACCCAGTTTTTTCTACCATAAAAGATCCCTTTGAACTTCATACTGCAAAGCTTTTGAGTCTCTCTCTGTGGAAGAAGAGATCTATCAGCTATGGCTTATTATGCTGCTCTTGTTTCACTTGTGGAATTACTGGAGGACATCATCCATCGAGATCGATATCCAAACTTTCTTGTTGACAAACAACAGATTGCATCTGTTCATGAAAAGTTCAGCCTTTTGCAGGCATCAGTAGAAGATTATCGTCCACCAAAAGACGAAGAAGAAGCTGATTGTTTGGAAAGGCGAATCAGAGATGCAGCATATCAAGCACAGGATATCATTGAATCTCAAATATCAATTGAACAGACTCCTCCAAAAGTACTCAAAAGTACTCATGGAGTTAAGAAGGTTTTTCAGTGCTTGTTTTCCGATTTCCAGAAGGCGAAGCCCCAGCAACTCCAATCTCTGACTTGTGAGGAGTACTTGGAGAAGGTGAAGGAAGAAGTTGATTCCATTGTGGAAGAGGTGATGAGGGTCAAGGAAAGCCACGCAACTGAAGATAGTTTGCAGCTAAACTATATTTGTTCTGCAGATACTGGAGCATCAGCACAAGCATCGAGTAGTGGAAACACCACAGTGGGATTTGAAGAACGCCTGAAAACAATAAAAGAACAGCTCTGTGGACATTCATCAGAACTTCAGGTCATTTCAATTACAGGGATGGGGGGTATAGGTAAGACCACATTGGCTAGAAATATTTTTAATGATAAGCTTATAGCAGAAAATTTCGATTGCTGTTTTTGGATCACTGTGTCTCAAGATTATCATCTATGAAATATTCTTCAGAGTTTTCTAAGTTCTATGAACATGACCCAGGAATTAAGTGAAAAGCAGGAGAATCATGTACTAGGAGAACATATATACAAACATCTGAAAGGAAGGACGTATCTCATCATAATAGATGATATTTGGGATACAAAAGTTTGGGATGATCTGAAGTGGATATTTCCAAATGATTCCAATAGAAGTCGGATTATATTGACCACTAGGCTATCAAATGTGGCTGTTTATCCTAATAGTTTTGGATTTCTTCACGAGATGAAATTCTTAAGTGAAGATCAAAGTTGGAATCTATTTCGTGAGAAAGTATTTTGTCCCATCGAATTGGAGCATGTTGGAAGGTTGATTGCAAAAGGATGCCGAGGACTTCCGCTTGCAATTGTTGTGGTTGCAGGAATTCTCTCCAAGGTCAATAGGACACAATATGATTGGGAAAAGATTGCAAGAAATGTAACCTCAATTGGTACCAAAAATGGTGAGCACTTCTCAAAGATATTATCTTTGAGTTATAGTCACTTGCCTCATCATCTAAAACCATGCTTTCTATATATAGGAGGCTTTCCGGAAGATTATGAATTTCAAGTCTCCAAATTGATCAAGTTATGGGTTGCTGAGGGATTTCTAAAGCCAATTTCTTCTAAAAGCTTAGAAGAAATAGGAGAGGAGTATTTGGAGGATCTTGTTAGCAGAAATCTTGTTTTGATCACTAAAAAGAAATCAAATGGCAAATTGAAATTTTGCAGCATTCATGATGTTTTGAGAGAACTGTGCATGAAAAGAGTTTGTCAAGAGAATTTTCATTACATCCCGGATAAAAGAAAATACTTATATCCAGAAATTTTGGGGAGAGTACGCCGTCTCTATATTCATTTTGGTGGTTCAAGGTTTGGAAAAGCAGATAAACATGGCTCAAATGGCTCAAATATTCATTCTATTATTTGTTTTTCCAAATGTGATAGGAAGATTTTATCATTTGCAACTGGCTCTAAATTATTGAGAGTATTAGATCTTCCATATATATATTTTAGATCATTTCCTGATGAAATTTTGGAATTGGTCCATTTAAGATACCTCGCCATTTATGTACATGTCATGAAGAATCTTCCTCCATCCATATCCAAACTTCAGAATCTTCAAACGTTGATTGTTTCCGCAAAGAACATATTTAGCATGAGAGTTAACATCCCATTACTATTTCATTTAAGGCATGTTAGGGTTGGCAATCTACAGTTGTCGCCCATTCCTTTTGCTAAGCTAGAAAACCTACAAACACTCTCTAGGGTAGTAGATGTCACGTTCACCAATGAGGTCATTGAAATGATTCCGAACCTTCAGAAATTGAAAGTTGTGTACATCAATGGGGAATATAACCCCAGAGATCAGTGGCAAAAGCTTGGCCTCAACAATCTCATTAGTCTTGGCCAACTTGAGACATTGCATATCTTGTTTTCACTCAAAAGGCCCTTTGAGGTTGTGTCCTTCCCTGATAGCTTTGCCTTTCCGCAGAATCTTAAAAAGTTAACTCTAATAGGCTGCGGACTTCCTTGGAAAGACATGAGGGTGGTGGGTTCCTTGCCTAATCTACAAGTACTCAAGCTAAGATATGTTGCGTTTAAGGGAGAAGAGTGGGAACCTATAGAAGGGGACTTTCTCCAGCTGAAATTCCTAGAAATGGTATCATTAGACCTCAAGTACTGGCGAGCAGAAAGTAATCACTTCCCGAAACTTCAACACCTTAAAATCAGAGATTGCTGGATGTTACAGAAGATCCCCCTTGAAATTGGAGAAATTACAACTCTCGAATTGATTGAGGTACATAACAGCAATTTAGCTACGGAATCAGCATGGAGAATTCAAGAAGAACAATGGGACTTGGGAAATGATGTCCAAGTTCGTGTCAAATAGGTAACAGGTGATATATTGCACTTTGCCTTTGATTTTCTAACATGTCTTGGTTATTCAAGTTTAATAGGTTTTAGTTGTATGCTTTACTCTGTTAGTGATGCTAATAGCTTTAAATTAATGCATGCAATAATAAGCCTAATTTATTTTCATTGCAATGCATAAAGCCGTACATTCTCTTAGTCAACTAGGTACAACATAATGGAGTTGGTTGGAAAATTATTTAGATTAATATGAGGTAGTTGATAGTTCTAATTAATAACCAAAATATATAATTCATCACGTTGTTAATTTAAGCACTTTTTTTATTTTGGTATTGTTGAATGATAAATTTAGTTCAAATGTTATCTATTGTCAATATTGTCAATAAGTTGTAATTGTTCTCAATATTTGGAAATACACGTGATAATTTTCTGATATGTTTTTGATACTCCAAAAATTTGTTCAATATATTAAAAAATTTAAATTCAGATAACACACATGTTGATATATTTTGCATTTTTTTAGTTGAATTTGATAATGACAATATATAAGTTTTGACAAATGAAATGAAGTAATATGTCTAAATGTTATTGTAAATTACTTTTTTTGAATTGCATCTCTCTTGTATGAGCTTGTGATGGTCTTGCTTTTATTTATTCAAGTCTAACTAAAATGTCTGTAATGCCAAGTTTTATGGAAACAAAAAAGAGGAGGGACGACTAATAGTAGTGGCATCGGAAACTAGCGAGGAGGAGCTAAAAGAAGAGGAGGCTTTGGAAAGAGAGGAGCTACAAGAAGATGATCCCGCAAATTGATTTAAGAGGTAAAGTATATAAACCATCAATATGTAGGTGTATTTGGACATTAGGAGCAAGAAAACTTTTGGTGGAAACCACAAATATAACTCTTTTGCTTTCACTAATTGGACTAAATGCTTTAGTGAATATTTGTGATGGCTAACAACTAGTAACTTCATTAAAGATGATGTTTTGTTCGTGACTTAATTTATAATGATGTGGATCGATAATTGGTTTTGATGTCTTATATCTACAGAAGTTAGTTTAGCAGTTGACGTTATTTGATTATATAATGAAGTGTTGTTAATTTATATGCACAGGTTAAATTAGGAATTACTATTATCAATGTAATCGGAGATTGGTAAGCAATTTATTTAGAGAAGAAACTCAAGCTGTACATATCAATAGATTTAGAGACAAAAAAGAAATGAACATAGAGATGGAATTATTAGTGATGGGTTAAATTAGTATAAGATAGTTGATATATAGTTCTAATTACCATAATATTATGATTATAATGAGTTTTAATCCATAATCTCATTTACATTGTTAGTCTAATATAATTAAGCACTAACCTCTGTGCCTTTGTATGGAATAGATGTGAATTCAAGAAGAGATTGCAGCTGATTGAGATTTGAGGGTCTGAACTTGATGCCAGAAAACAGAGAGTGCTGAAATTTACAACTTGAAGGAAAGCCATGTTATGCAGAAAACTATGAACTCCTTGTAATTGTGGTATTTAGATGATGTCTATTTTTCAGTGATTTGATGGTATTGAACCTAGTTAATCTTATTCTATTAAAGTGACGATGATTGATACTCTGTTTCTTTTCTTCTTCTTTCTTCTTCTTTTTCTTCTTCTTGTTTGGGGGTTGTTTAAAATTATAAGTTTGTGTGCTTGGAACTTTATTTCTCACATTTAGAGTGATAATTTAATTTCTTTTTTTAAAAAAAAAAAAAAGAGTTGTATATATGTTATTATAGGATGGTTCTTACAGTTGATTTTGTGCAAAGTAGGGGTAGCAATTTCTGACACGATATGATAACCCAACACGAGTTCGAACAAAAAAAAAAAAAAAAACTAAATTTGATCGAGTCATTTTGGAATTGGGTTCAAGATCAATAAGTTTGACACGAATAGAAACCCGATGAAAATGAGTTGGGTTATGTTGAATTTCTTGTTACACAAACAATTCGAATTTTAATCTTGAATCACATGACTACCCGAATCCACCTAAAACAACCTAACACAACCCAAAATAATAAAATAAAAATTAAAAATATTTTGATAAACATTATACTTGTGATTTGCATAATATTAGAAGGGCACAATTGTAAAATGCAAAAACGAAAGTGAAAATCCTACTACCACAAATAAGTTAATCACATACAATTCATCTTGAACATGTAGCAAACCAGTGTGTGTCGTGGTGCAGCGATCTTTTTTCTTCTCCCATGTACAATTGGTTTCATGCTAAGTTGCTTTTTTAGTATTTACACATAAAACAATATCATATTTTCACATGCTATTTTTACATTACAATAAAGCTTTAACACATTAAGGTAAGTATTATAACCATTAATTACAAGGTAAGGTGGCCCAAAATAAAAAATAAAAAATAAAAAATAAAGGATTAACCCATCGTCTAAAGGACTTAGTAGAAATATAATATCACAAGTTCAATTTATCTCCCAATCAGTTGATTGTTGTTTTCTAGGCCTATCAATGGATGGGATATTGTCCTATACAAATCCATACCCTAATATATTCAAATAATTAAACTCTATATTTACCAGATCCTACTCAATCTATAGACCCAATTAGATTCATGCCCTTAAATACCCAAGTAATGGACACTAAACTAGACCCTACCATATCAAACTCAAGTCCCATTGGGTCGATGGTTGGGTCTAGTTCATTAGACTCAATTTTTGGATTGTGTTTGACCTGACTAATTTTTTAATCTTTCTCTGATTTTTTTATTGTCAGTCAAAATGCTAAAATTGCCTGATATTTAAATGTTGGAGTAATTTATTAATATTGGCTAATATTTTTTGCCATATTTTAAAAAAGTTAACTCGATTTTTTTTAAATTAAAAATTATACATTTAATTTTAGTCTTTTAATTTAAATTAGTTAATTTATATATTTAATTTTTGGTATATTAAACAAATAAGAACCACAAGAGTATGTATCGTTTTTCTCTCTCTTCTCATTTCTCTCTTTTTTCCTTTAAGATATTATATTTCTTTCTTTAACTTTTCTTTTTCTTTACTTTTTTTTTTGACATATTATTATTTCATGTAATATATTCAATCAAATATACGTAAATAGTGAAAAAAAATATGCTATTATATTTAGTAAATATTTTTAAATATAATTAAAAAAAAAGAAAAAAGAAAAAGGCAAGGATGTCTTCAAATCATTCTTGAAAAAGTTCTTATTTTTTTCAAAGAGAATATATTTAATAAAATATAATTTTAAAAAATAAAAATTTCAAATAGTGCACCACAATTTTTCATATTGTGAAAGATAATATTTCATTTTTAAAATATAAACAAAATAACGTAGACTTACATATAACGGGAGGATCGCACTTTTGATCCCATAACTTAGGGTCATTTTCAATTGAGTTCCATTCATTTCAAAATTATCACATTGAGTCCCATAATTTAAACTTTTTCTCACATTTGGACCCACCTCCCCTTTTCTATCAAATAATTAGCGAAAAATGCATGTGCCATATGCGTGGCTATTAACAAGTGGGTTTTGGTGGGAAAATTGACGAGGCCTAAGTTATGGGACCAAAGTGAGATTTTTTATTAAAATTTAAAATTTAATAAAAATTAATTTTAAATTATATTTTATTAAACAAGTCATTTCTAAATTTAAATTATATTTTAAATTATACTTAGAAATAATAAAATTAGAAATAATTTATAATTTATAATTTATAATTTAAATTTAAATTTGAATTATTTTTCATCTTTGTAAAATGATATTAATTAATGTAGTTGGTAAAATTATCACAAACTTTTTTAATAATTTTCATAAATTTAAATCTAAAATATTTCTAAATTACATGAAATAAACATTCAATTTTTTAAACATTATAAATTAAAGAATATATTGTAAAAAATTCCAAATCTTCAAAAGTATTTAAAAAAATAAATTAAATAATTCTTCTCCAAACATGAGAAAACTTGTAATTTGTATTTATTAATTTTTCATGTTTGGAAATTTATTTAGTTATTAACTTGTTAAAGTTTTTGCTATTTCTAAAAATTAGTTAATTTGAAAATACATTTTAAAATTTATAATTTATAACTTTTCACTATAAATTAATATTTAAATGTACAATTTGCATTATATTAACATTTTCATTGTAATAACAAAAAATTAACTATTTGGAAATTTTAGATTTTAAATTTTCCATGCTTGTTTCCGAATTAATATTTAGATTTAATTTTAAATTATGTTTATTAAACAAGTTTTTTCTAAATATAAATTATATATTAAATTCTATCAATTTTAAATATTATTTAGAAATAATGAAATTAAAAATAATTTTTTTAATTTAAGTTTTAAAATTAAAATAATCATTTCAAAATTTAAATACAATTAAGATATATTTAAATAAAAATATATAATTTAAATGTTAAAATTTATTTTTAAAAATAACAAAAATTAACAAGTTAATAACTAAATAAATTTCCAAACAAGAAAAATTATGAAATATAAATTATAATTTTCATCATGTTTGGAAAAGAAATATTTAAAACTTTTGAATATTTAATTTTCATAAAAAAAATTAAAATTTTTTACACAATAAAAATAAATTCTTTAATTTATAATAAATAAAAAATAGATATTTATCTTGTATAATTTAGAATATCTTAAATCTAAATTTATAAAAATTATTAAAAACTTTCACAATGATCCCCCCCCCCCATAGTTGATTTTTCCTCCAAAATGAAGAGTGAACAATAACAAGCCAATTTTCCCTCCAAAATCCACTGTTGACGGCACACATGCTCTGCACATGAGCTTTCCATTAATTATTTAACGAATGGGGGTGGGACCAAATATGAAAAAAAATAATTATGGGACTCAGTGTGATAATTTCAAAATGAATGTGACTCAATTGAAAATGACCATAAGTTATAGGATCAAAAGTACTATTATCCCTACATACAACAAACTCAATTTCAGGTTTAATATATGCAAAACTTTCTCAATCAGCAATGTATTAAAATGACTTGCATCAAGCACTGTAACAATCCCCCCCCCCCCCCCCCACAAAGAAAAAAAAACCCCATCCCAACAAAAAAAGAAGAATTTAATAATATTTATACACTTAATTTTTTTCTATTGTTATGTAAATACCTTTTAAATATTCTTTCTTTCTCCACAGTCCAAAGCTACTGAAAATAAATAAATTCAAAATACTTTTAATTTTTTTTATTTTATATGTATTAAAAATTTAAGTATACACTTCAAGTATACCATGATTACTAGTGTAGCTTTAATTTTGGTATAAGTAATTTGGGATAACTAGTTAAATTTGAGTACTTGGATAATGAGTAACTTCTATATATAAGATATGTGGGTAAGTTTTTTATATAAATATAATTACACTCATTCAATTATTTTTAATATATCTATGGGTTTAAGTTTGAAAAAAATAGTAACTAAATAAAGTTTTATGAGTAAAAAAGATTAAAGTTGAGAAGGACGGAGTTGGAATATGGATATTTCATGTTGGGTATTTTATGGATATAGAATCACCTTTACCCATTCTATTTTTCTTATTGGGTTTGGATAGAGTTTATTGGGTATGGGTTTGAGTATTGTACTATTGGCATGGGCTTGAATAAGATTTTACCCATTTTGATAGGCCTAATATTTTCCAAATATTATGTACTATATATTTTTACTATAAATTGAAATTCCGAGTCAAACAACTTTAAAAATACTAGAGCTATTACTTTGGACAACAAATAAATATGCTTAATTAAAATTGTCTCTTAGTTGTTTCAGTATACGAAAAGAATGGCCAGGTCAATGCTATATAGTATTTGAAAATGGCGTTCTAAAAATGTTGTGAGAGAATTTAATATTAATTAAGTAATTTTTAATGTCAAAATGTGGAGTTTTTATAAGTTTTTGCCATTTAATAGGTAGGTCATGGTTTAAGATGGTCTAATCTGAATCATTTAGGTCCAATACACAAGATTTATCAAGCAATGGATTAGTTCGAATTGGTTCCACTCAAATTGGATAAAATGTAGGCCTTAGAAGCATTGAGAAATTCCTTTTGCAATCAAACAAATTTAATTATTACTGCATTCACATAACCAAATAGGTCAACTAGCATAAAAGTAACATGTAGATATGTGTATTCACAAAAACTAGCACAAATCTCGTGCTATGCACGAGTACTAACAAATAATATATAAAGTAATGAATATCTAGCATTATGTATTAAATTAAGAAAAATGTTAATGTGTTGGCGTAACCGAGTGGAATCTAAATTTGTGACCTACCATAGAAACAACGTGCAGTTGCGTGCTTTCCTCAGGGCCAAAAATAGAAAAGGAAAAAAGGAAAATGGCATAATTAATTATGTATTAGATTGGTTTGGATCGGTTAGATTTTTATTATAAATCTGATCCAATTTAATTCATTTTAAATCAATTTGGATTAAATCAATCAATTCAATTTTTCAATTTAAATTTTTAATTAAAATGTTTGACAAATTACTATTGAAAACTACAATAATTTATGCTAATCTTTGTATGTAATTTTGTGATCAATTAGCCGAGGCGAGAGTGAGGTCTTTAAGACAAATTGACCCTGTACTAGTGCTAATGACAATAAGTTATTGTCTCCCAAGATACAATAACTATCTCAAACAGTGGCTGCACTACAAATCGGCTGATCTTTAGAACTATTTTTTGCGTACTGAATTCTCTTATTTTGACTCAAATTATGCATAATTATGTATGTGATTTTGTGTTCTTAGGTCCGGGACTAGTCAGATTTATAGAGCTGGAAGAATGTTCATAATGTAGCAGGCAGCTATTGCAATTTTCAATGCAGCCAGTTTGAAATGTGGCTAGCCAGATACATAGTTGATAGTTGATTGATGGAGGTAAGATAATATGCGTATTTGGCTTTCAATACCTTGATAACGAATTTTTAAAATTTGGATTTTCAACACATGAATATTCAATTTTTTTTGGTAGAACTTGGAAGTGTGTTATTCTGAATTGGACCAAAAAGATTAATATTGGACTAGGCCCAATTCCATTCAATTTTTAACCTAAGCCCACACCACATTTGCCCGAGCCGAGCCTTTCGGACGACGGCGCACACGTGTGGGTTGGTTGAACTAATTATCTTGTAGGTCCTCTCCCCTCTTAAGCACTAGTGATGCCCCAAAGAGGCCAATCTTTTACCTGCACACTTGAATCATATATTCAAGTATTTCTTCTATTCATTTTTCAATGTGGGATGGAGTTGCACTCCTCCCATTCCTTTTGCTCTTCTTAGTCTTTTTAGTCTTTTTAGTCAACTTTCAAGTAGGTCACATTGACCATTAATTTCTCATTTACCTAAAATTAGTTTTAGCTAATTAATTATATTATCATCATCGACCCATGGTGTAGTTTACGATGATCACCAATTTCTTATACATTAAAATTTTGAGCATACTTAAAAATTTGGTCAAAGAACACCAATTTTAACAATTTAATCAATCAATTTGTCAATTTCATTTAGCAATCATATCACTAATATTGTGGAATTAAGTTAAATTATGTGGAAACATATAATTATAAAGTTATAAGTCCACAATAATTATTCTCGTGTATTTGATTTTTAAAAGTAAAAAAAATTCTAAGTTTAGTTCATTTTAATTTATTTGTATATTTTATAATTAATATATATATATATATATATTTATATTACTAGCATACAAATTTTGGTTCTATTTGAATTGAATCGTTTTTTTTTTTAAAAAAAATCCAATTCAATTCAAAAAATTTTGGTTTTAATCGATTTTCAATTTTTTGGATTAATTATCAATTTTTTTTTGAATTAAATTGGATTTAAACTCCCCTAATATGTAACACATCTATTGGGTTGCGTGGGTCCAAATTTTAGTAATATCAATTCACCTTTGCACCTACCCCATTTTTAACAAATGAAAATATTCAGGCCATTTGACTACGGCTACTAAATAATAAATATGGCATGCTAAATTAAGTTACTTATGATATTTCAAAAACTAGAGTTAATTAGAAAATTCACAGAAATTGAGAATTCTATGTAGTTCAAAGGCTAACATCTCATTGAGTATATTGCATTTATATGTTTGTTTATATTTTTCATTTATGTCAATATTATATATCTTTTGCAGCACATCCTATTATATACATATATATATGTGTCCTCTACATATACATCTTTTTTCGTGTCTTTAGAAAATTCATAAGAGCGAATAGACCAACAAACAACAAATGACCGAAGTATTAAGCTATGTTTGGTTACATTTTGACCAAATATAATTAAATATATGGGTTATTTTTTTGCCAAAACAACACATTAATTTTCAAAATACCCCTTCAAATTAATTGGCTTATTATTAAAAACTCTCTCTCTCTCTCTCTCTCTCTCTCTATATATATATATATATATATATCATAATAGTTTATCATTATTTTTATAATTAAAAAATCATATTTAATCATCACATATACATATTATACATTTTATCATTATTTTTATAATTAAAGATATTATTCACTTCTATTTTTATCCGAAAGATTTAATAGAAAAATATTAATTTGACTACTACAGTATAAATTATTTCATCCTAAAAATATAAACGAATATGCCATAACTCCTCAAAATAGTTTTATACCTATTCTCAAAATATAAACAAACATACATCACATTCGTCAACACAAATTTTACATTCTTCAATTCCACTCCCAAAACTCATTCTACCAAAATATATAATTCAAAACATACAATTCATATCTAAGCATTACCTTAGTAATTACTATTAAATCAAAACTAGTACTATATATAATTGATGGAGTAACCGAAAATATAGCTGGAAGGAAGTTTTGGCATATAAAAATATCTGGAGAAACCCAAATCTAATCGGCCAACAATGGATAAGTTTAGCACACATAGGGTTCATACCAAAGTCAAATAATATCTTGAACGATCAAGTGGAACACACTCATTTATTAGAGCTCTGAGAATCAAAACACATAAGTTTTTCCACACAATAAAATAAGATAAAATCGACTTAGATTCCATGGATTTTATGCAAATGCATAAATTCAGTGAAAATTCAATTAGGCCTTATTTGTTTTACTTAATTAGGGGTGATACATATCTAATTGTGTCTATTTTAATATTTGTTTCAATTGATCAAAGTTTTTGATAAATGCTAAGCCCAATATTTTTTATTATTTCTTTTCGAAAATGGATTAAAGGGGGGAATACTTGATTTGATGTAATAAGAACTACAAAGATCAAATAGAGCATTTTTTTTAATCTTATTTTCAATTAACCTTGATTCTAAGAATGGGAAAGAATGAAGAAATGGTGAAAAACTTATTAAAAAGTATAAATGATATAATAGTAAATTTATATATTATATTTCAATTTATTTATATATTAATCTTACTAACTAAATATAAAATTAAAATATTCTATTTTAATGAATTTAAAATATATATATTTATTTATATATTACTTTTAATTATATCATTCAAAGCAAACGAGCCCTTAGTGGTATGTGAACTTAACAGAGAACACCACTTATTTCCAGTCATTAAGTGGAAACCCATGGATATTTTTATTTTTATTTTTATTTTTTTTGGGGGGGGGGGGGGGGAGAATGTTGGCGCAAAAAAAAAAAAAAAAGGTTCAGCGCACAGCAAATGGAGAAGAAAATATGACAAAAATTTAAAAGGAAAGGAAAAATATGAAAGAAATTGCAGGGATTAAAAACTTTCAAAACGGTGACGCCTTTTTTGTTGCGTACGGAGTAAATGGGCCACAAGAGGATAAAACAAAGAGGGCCCAAAAGAAGGTGCGGGCTTTCTAAAGCTAGGCCAACTTTAATTTAAAATATAAATAATAATAGAAATTTGAATAAAAAAAAGTTGAGATTAAATAATATATTAATTTATTTAACATAAAAGATTAATCTTACAATCAAATACAATTATAATTTATTCAAATTTTTGATGCATATTCAATGTGTGGGGTTAAATGAATAAATGATAGAATTACCAATAAATAACACAAAAAAAAGAGGAACATTTGGAGATTTTTCAAAGGACATAATTGAAATAACAAAAGAATAAAAAAAAAATAATAAAGAGAGCAAGCAAGGGAGTAGATTTTTAGTGGAGGGGACGATTCTATAATTGTACCTCCAAAACAATATTATAATCTTGTCTAATTGCCACCATAGTAGTAAGCTGCACCAAAAAGTGAACTAGCCCACTCACATAATTTTTTATATCAAATATAAAATTAAACTAAATTATCCTCATATATACAAATCAAACCTGCCCAACACATGAACAATAGAAGCTCCACGGCCCCACCTTAGTTCCCCAACGAATATGATATCACAACATGACATAATGAATTTTCAATTCACAGTTTCATTGCCCATGGACAGTCTAGATCACCATTAGAGAAAGTCATCTAAGAGCCCGTTTGATTTTATTTTCAAAGTGCAAGTACAAGTACAAGTATAAATTTGAATTTCACATATCTCATGAAAACACTTAACATCCTCGTTCTAAACTCCGTCTTAAGAGAATTACTCAAAAGCAGTAAAGAAGTCCTTGTGTTATGTTCATAATAATTTTTTCGAAAGAAAAAAACTAATATTTATAATCAAAAAATTACTTGACTACTTTACTTAGAACTAGGAAACCCAATACAAGAAGGAGTTCTAATTCTAGTCAAACTTGATCTCCTTGTCAAATTTACCTCAATTTCAAGGCAAAATCAACAATTCTCCACCTTGACTTGAAATTCACATTCATCTTCTTTGTCCCTACCCCCAATAGGGCCTGTTATCTGAGTCTGCAAATATTAATCAAATTCAAGCAATACTTAAATTTGATTCCTAGAAGAGCCTTAGTCAACATGTGTGCTGGATTATCCTTAGTCCCAACTTTGTCAATCAATATGACTCCTTGGAACACCATATCTCGAACAAAGTGATACCTCACATCTATGTGCTTTGTTCTCTCATGAAATGCTTGATTCTTTGACAAGTGTATGGCACTCTGACTGTCATAAAATACCTTAGTGATCTCAGAAATCATACCCATATCATCGATCAGCCCTTTAGCCAAATGCCTTCTTTAACGCCTTCAGCCAAAGCCATATACTCAGCTTTTGTTGTGGACAATACAACTGATGACTGCAAAGTCGCCTTCCAGCTAACCGTACAACTCGATACACAAGACACATAGCCCGTCATGGACCTTCTGCTGTCCAAATCTCCTGCATAGTCCGCATCCACATAGCCAATAATTCTTGTAGTAGAATTCGATTGACTATACCTCAAACATCTGCTGCAGAGCCTCTCAGATACCTCATGATCTATTTCACAGCCATCCAATGAGTCTTTCCTGATTTGTATACATACCTGCTCACAACACTGACTGCATGTGAAATATTTGGCCTAGTACACACCATGGCGTACATCAAGTTACCTACTGCACTAACATATGGCAAATTTGATATGTGCTCCACCTCCTCCTCAGTACTCGGTGATAGATCTGATGAGAGCCTGAAATGAGCTGCAAGTGGCGTGCTAACTGGCTTGGCCTTATTCATCCCAAGTCGTTCAAGTACTTTCTCAATGTAATGCTGTTGAGACAAGTACAACAATCCTGCATGTTTATCTCGGATGATCTCCATGCCCAAAATCTTCTTTGCACCGCCCAAATCCTTCATCTCAAATTCTTCACTTAACTGAGCTTTTAATTGGTTGATCTCAGTTATGTTTCTAGAGACAATCAACATATTATCAACATACAACAGCAAATATACAATAAGGCTATCACTACAAATTTTGTAATATACACAACAATCAAATTTGCTTCTAGTATATCCTATCTTGATAATAAAAGCATCAAACCTTTTATACCACTGCCTGGGAGACTGCTTCAAGCCATATACTGACCTCTTCAAAAGACATGCTTGATTTTGTTTCCCAGGAACAACGAATCCTTCTGGTTGATTCATGTAGATTTGTTCCTCCAACTCACCATGCAAAAATGCTATTTTCACATCCATCTGCTCCAGTTCCATATCAAACAAAGGAACCATGGCAAGTAAAAGATGAATGGAAGTATGTTTTACAACTGAGGAAAATACTTCATGAAAGTCAACTCCTTCTCTCTGAGTAAAGCCCTTAGCAACTAATCGCGCTTTGTATCTAGCATCTTCAACACCAGGAATTTCTTTTTTCTGCTTGTAGATCCATTTGCAACCTATAATTTTCTGCCCTTTGGGTATATTAACCAACTCTCATGTGCTATTCTTGTGTAGAGACTTCATCTCTTCACTCATAGCTGCAACTCATTTATCAGAATCTGACCTAAAAATTGTCTCTTTGTATGAGACTGGATCACCTCCTACAAACTCCTCAACTGAACTTAAAGCATAAGCTACCAGATCTGAGTAAGCATACCGTTGTGGTGGTTTAATTTGCGTCCTCTCCCTATCGCGAGCCAAGCGATAATTTTGTAGTGGTTTATTTTTCTGCTATTGATTAGGTGGTACTGTGCTCTCATCAGCTTCATCTACCACCTTCTTTTTCCTCTTTGAAACTTGTGAAGGATCAAAATGAATCTCCACCTTCTCCTTAACGCTCTATTGATTGCTTTCCTGTTACTCTACCTTCTTCATCATTGCAGACTCATCGAATGTCACGTCCTTACTGATAATCATCTTGGAGCCCTTGTCATCATTACACCACAAACGATAACCTTAGACTCCATCTGCATAGCCTAGAAATATGCACTTCCTAGCCCTTGGCTCAAGCTTTCCATCCCGGATATGAGCATAGGCTGGACACCCAAATACTCTCAGATTTAATTAATCAGCAGGAGACCCAGATAAAAATTCCATTGGTGTCTTGCAGTCTAAAGTGGTTGATGGTGACCTATTCATCAGATAACAAGCAGTGTTAATTGCTCCTGCCTAAAAATTCTTGGACAATCTAGCATTAAAGAGCATGCATCTGGCTCTTTTCAAGATAGTCCTATTCATCCGTTCTGCAACTCCATTCTACTGTGGTGTATGTACAACTGTGTGATGCCTCACAATTCCTTCCTTCTCACAGAATTCCTAAAATTCCTTGTTGCAGAAGTCCAATCCGTTGTCAGTTCTCAAGTGCTTGATCTCCTTTCCTGTGTGTTTCTCAATTAAGGTCTTCCATTGCTTGAAGTTGACAAACACCTCATCATTATGTTTCAGCATGTACACTCATACTCTTTGTGAGAAATCATCTATGAATGTCAGCATGTACTTTGGACCTTGCTTTGAAGGAACCTGAGAAGGCCCCCAAAGATCTGAGTGAATGTAATCCAAGGTACCTTTGGTCCTATGAACTGCAATACCGAATTTCATCCTATGTTGCTTGCCCTGCACACACTGGTCGCAGAAATCTAATTCTCCAGTCTTCTATCCGCAAAGCAAACCTCGTTTGCTCAATTCTGACATCCCCCTCTCACTCATATACCCAAGTTGCATATGCCAGAGTCTCGTAGTATCATTAACTGATGAAGAAATCGCTGCAGTACTAGAAATCGTGTTTCCCTGCAATATGTAAAGGTTGTTCTGCTTTTCTCCCTTCATGATAAGCAGTGCACCTTTGGAAACTCGTAGAACTCCATCTCGAGCAATGTACTCACAACCATTCTTGTTTAGAGTACCTAGCGATATCAGGTTTTTCTTCAAATCTGGAACATGATGCACATCTGTTATGATCTTTACTATCCCATCATGCATCCTGATACAAACTGAACTAATTTCTACAACCCTGCAAGAAGCATCGTTTCCCATAAGCACCCTACCACCATCAAATTTTTGGTATATAATAAACCAATCTTCTCTTGGGCACATGTGGTAGGAGCAACCACTATCCAAAATCTATTCAAAACTTAGTAAAGTTTCAGCAATGCTGAGAACAAGCCTGAGAACAAGCCTACCATTAGACTTATCCTCAACAATTCCTGTGACATCATCCCATTTTTGATCAGAAGTTTCACCTGCATCCTTCGCTTTTCCTCGTTCCAGACAATTCCGCCTCCAATGCCCCTTTCCACCGCACCTAAAATATTTGTCACCATTTCTAGGCTTGGTTCGGAACTTCGATTGGCCTCTATTTCTTCCCCTTTCTCTTGGTCTCTCTCTTGTCACCAATCCTTCCCCACTTTCACCATCATTGCTGTCCATGACATATTTTCTCAACTCGTTGGAATTCAATGAGGCCTTCACATCCTCCATTGAAATCGTATCTCTCCCGTACAACAAAGTAGTAACCAAGTGCTCAAAAGATGTTGGTAGAGAACACAAGAGAATTAAAGCTTGATCCTCATCATCAATTTTGACATCTATACTAGCGAGATCCAAAATCACCCTATTGAAAAAATCAATATGTTGAGTAATAGATGTACCTTTCTTTATTCTTAATGTGTATAGTCGCTATTTCAAATACAACCGATTTGTTAGAGACTTCGTCATATATAAACTCTCCAGCTTCTTCCATAAATCTACTAGCGTACTTTCTATGGCGACCTCTCTCAGTACGTTATCCATCGACGATAACACCAGAGTACCATAAACCTTCACCATGAACTCATCCTTTTCCTCGTCCTTTAATGTTTTCGGCAAGAAATCTGTGCCCTTTAACACTCTTTGTAATCTTTGTTGACACAGGCGGGCGAGAACCTTCATCTTTCACAGCCCAAAGTTGTTCTGCCCATCGAATTTCTCTACCTCGTACTTCATTCCTAACATCTAATTCAACATGCTTTGATACCAGTTTGTTGAAACCTAGGAGGATCTATTTCGAAATAATAAAATAATAGTAAATTAACTTAATGTAAAGTGACAACAAGATTTAATGTAGTTCAGCGATGTGCCTAATCCACCTAATAAAAAAAAAATTATTGATCTCAAATCAAAGTGAAAGTACAAACTTGAATCCCACGAATCTCACAAAAACACCTAACACCCTCGTTCTAAACTCCGTCTTGAGAGAATTACTCAAAAGCAGTAAAGAAGCCCTTGTGTTATGTTCGTGATAATTTTTTCGAAAGAAAAAAACTAATATTTATAGTCAAAAAATTACTTGACTACTTTACCTAGAACTAGAAAATTCAATATAAGAAGGAGTTCTAATTCTAATCAAACTTAGTCTCCTTGTCAAATTTACCTCAATTTCGAGGCAAAATCAACAGAGCCTAGTTAATCTTATTCTGTTGAAGTGATGATGATTGGTACGCTGTTTCTTTTCTTCTTCTTCTCCTTCTTCTCTGTTGGGGGCGCTTAAAACTATAAGTTTTTGTGCTTGGAACTTTATTTCTCGCATTTAGAGTGATAATTTAATTTATTTTTTTTAAAAAAAAGAGTTGTACTTATGTTATTATAAGATGGCTTTTACAGCTAATTTTGTGCAAAATAAGAGTAGCAATTTCTGACATGACACGATAACCAAATATGAGTTCGACCAGAAAAAATTGAATTTGTTCAACTTGTTTCGAAATTGGGTTCAATAAGTTTGATATGAATAGAAACCCAATAAAAATAAGTTGAGTTATGTTGAATTTTATGTTCACACAACTACCCATACCCACGTAAAACAACCCGACGCAACCCAAAATAATCATCTAAAAATTAAAATTTTTTTGATAAATATTATACTTGTGATTTGCATAAAGTTAAAAAGGCACTATTGTAAACTGCGAAAACAAAAGTGAAAATCCAACTACCCCAAATAAGTCAATCGCACACAATTCATCTTGAAATCTCTCTCTCCTGAACAGGTGGCAAACCAGTGTGTGTCACGGTGCAGCGTGCTTCTTTCTTCTCCCATGTACAATTGGTTTCATGCTAAGTTGCTTTTTTAGTGTTTATACATAAAACAGTGTCATATTTTCACATGCTATTTTTACATTACAATAAAGCTTTAACACATTAACGTAAGTATTATAACCATTAATTACAAGGTAAGGGAGCAAAAAATAAAAATGAAGAATTAACCCACCGTCTAAAGGATTTAGCATAAATATGATATCACAAGTTCATTTTTTCTCCCAATTAGTTGATTGCTATTTTTTAGGCCTATCAATGAGTACGGTATTGTTCTATCCAAATTCACACCCTAATAAATCCTAATAATTAGAACCTATATTTACCATCTCATACTCAATATATAGACCAAATTAGATCTATGCCTTTAAATACCCAAGTAATAGACCCTAAACTAGAACCTACCCTATCAAACTCAAGTCCCATTGAATTGATGGTTGACTCTAGTTTACTAGTCTCTATTTTTGGATTGTGTTTTGCCTTGATTAATTTTTTAATCTTTCTCAAATTTTCTTATTGTTAGTCAAAATGCTAAAACTACCTAATATTTGAATGTTGGAGTAATTTATTAATATTGGCTAATATTTTTTAGCACATTTTAAAAAAGTTAACTTGATTTTTTTAAATTAAAAAAGTATACATTTAATTTTAGTCATTTAATTTATATATTTAATTTTTGGTACATTAAACAATTAAGAACCACAAGAGTATGTATTACTTTTCTCTCTCTTCCTCGTTTCTCTCTATTTTTCCTTTAAGATATTATATTTTCTTTCTTTAACTTTTTTTTTTTCTTTTTTTTTTTTTGAAATATTATTATTTCATGTAATATATTCAATCCAAAAATATATGTAAATAGTAAAAAAAAATATATGCTATTACATTTAGTAAATATTTTTAAATAAAATTAAAAAAAAGGAAAAGGCAAGGATGTCTTGAAATCATTCTTGATAATTTCTTATTTTTTTGAAGAGAATATAGTTAAAAAATATATAATTTAAAAAATAAAAAATTTCAAACAGTGCACCGTATTCATATTTTAAAAGATAATATTTTATTTTAAAAATATAAATAAAATAATGTATACATACACATAACAAACTCAATTTCAGCTTTAATATATGCAGAACTTTCTCATTCAGCAATGTATCAAAATGACTTGTATCAAGCACTGTAATGCTCCCACCCCCCCACCCAAAAAAAAAAATCCCATCCCACCAAAAAACAAGAATTTAATAATATTTATATACTTAAATTTTTTTATTGTTATGTAAACACCTTTTAAATATTCTTTCTATCTCCCCAGGCCAAAGCTACTGAAAATAAATAAATTCAAAATATTTTTAATTTTTTTATTTTATATATATAAAAAATTTAAGTATACACTTCAAGTATGCTAGGATTATTAGTATAGATTTAATTTTGAAATAAGTAATTAGTAATAACTAGTTAAATTTGAGTATTTGAATAATGAGTAATTTCTATATATAGGGTATGTGGGTAAGTATTTCATATAAACATAATTACACTCGTTCAATGTTTTTTAATATATTTTTGCATTTAGGTTTGACAAAAATGGTAACTAAATAAAGTTTTATAAGTAAAAAAATAATAATAATAAAGTTGGGAAGGATGGAGTTGGAATATGGGCATTTCATGTTAGGTATTTTATAGGTATAGACTAGGGCTATCAATGGGTTGGATTTGAATTAAATTTAAATAATTCGAATCCAAATCCGATGGCATGTATATATAATCGAATTCAAATTCGAGTCCTATAGGATTTGTGCATGCCAATTCCATGTTCGAATTCGATAAAAATTTAAAACTCGATAAGAAAGTCCGATCTGATAAGAAAGTAAAAAAAAAAAAATTGCATTCTTTAAATTTTTTGTTATTAGAAAGAACCATCGTATAAGACATGTTATATGAGATTTCAAAATTACCTTTTAATCCAAGTATAATATTTACAAAGTTAAGAGAGCACAAATTTAGACTTTTTTTTCTTTTTCATTACTTTTTTTATATCATTGCAAAAGTTACAAATTTAAGGCATAATTCATGGGGGTTGTATCAAATTGATCATTTGGTAATGTATATTTTACAGTCCATAAGCCATTATAAATTGTGTATTTAGGCTATAATATGAAACATACGTATATATATATATAATTACTTTATTAAATTAATTGCTTCAAAGAAATAAAAAAATTAGGGCATTATCAATTATAATATCACATATATTGCATTCCAGTCAAAAAATTTCATTAACATAATTTAGTATATACTATATAATTATCAATTTTATAATATATTTAATAAAATTCAAATTCAAATCTTTATCAAATCGGATTGTATAATTTCATATCCGATCAACTTATTTTGAATTATGAATATTTATAATTAGATATGATCTATCGGATATTTTATTCGAATAAAAATTCTAAAATTCAGATCGAATTCAAATCAAATTCGAATTAAAATTTAATCCATTGATAGCCCTAGCATAGACTCTATCTTTACCCGTTCTATTTTTCTTAATTGATTTGGATAGAGTTTGGATCTCATGTGCATTTATTGGATATAATATGAGTATTGTACTATTGTCATGGACTTGAGTAGGTTTTACCTATTTTGACAGACCTAATATTTTCCAAATAATATATACTCTATATTTTTACTATGAATTGTAATTCCGAGTGAAACAACTTTAAAAATAGTAGAGCTATTACTTTGGACAACAAATAAATATGCTTAATTAAAATCGTCTCTTAGTTGTTTCAGTACCAAAAAAAAAAAAGAAAGAAAGAAAGAAAGATAGAAAGAAAAATGGCCAGGTCAATGCTATATAGTCCTTGAAAATGGCATTCTAAAAATGTTGCGAGAGAATTTAATGTTAATTACGTAAATTTTAATGTCAAAATGTGGAGATTTTATAAGTGTTTATCATTTAATAGGTAGATTATGGTTTAAAATGATCTAATCTAAATTATTTAAGTCCAGTAGACGAGATCTATCATCCAATGGGTTAGTTCGAATTAGATCCGCTCAAATTGAATAAAATGTAGGCCTTAGAAGCATTGAGGAATTCCGTTTGCAATCAAACAAATCTAATTATTACTAGGTTCACATAACCAAATAAGGTCTTGGCTGTCAACTAGCATAAAAGTGACGTGTAGATATGCGGATACACAAAAACTAGCACAAATCTCGTGATATGCACGAGTACTAACAAATAATATATAAAGTAATGAATATCCAGCATTATGTATTAAATTAAGAAAAATGCTAATCAATGTGTTGGCGTAACCGAGTGGAATCTAAATTTGTGACCAACCATAATTAATTATGTATTGGATTGATTTAAATCGATTAGATTTTTATTGTAAATCTAATCCAATTCAATTCATTTTAAATCAGTTTGAATTGGATCAATCAATTCGATTATCCAATTAGTCAAGGGGAGAGTGGTGCTATATATTTTTAAGACGAATTAGCCCTGCACTGGTGCTAATAGAAATAGGCTATCATCTTCCAAGATACTATGATTATCTCAAACGATAGCAACACTATAAATCGACTGATCTTTAGAACTATTTTTAGCGTATTTAACTCTCTTATTTTGACTCAAATTATGCAGAATTATGTGTGTAATTGTATGTTCTTATGTCCGCGACTTGTCAGATTTATAGAGCTGGAATAACATTCAAAATGTAGCAGCCAACTGCTGCAATTTTCAATGCGGCCAATTTGAAATGTGGCTGGCCAGATACATAGTTGATAGTTGATTGCTGGTGGTAGGATAATACACATATTTGGCTTTTTCATACGCTGATAACAAATTTCTAGAATTTGGGTTTCCAACGCACTGAATATTTAATTCTTCCTAGTCGCAGTTTGAAGGGTGGTGTTATTCTCAATTGGGCCCAAAAAAATTAATATTGGACTAGGCCCAATTCCAATCAATTTTAACCCAAGCCCAAACCACACCACACCTACACAAGTCGAGTCAGCCGGATAGCAGCGCGTGCATGTGGGTGATTGAACCTACTACTATGTAGATTCTCTCCCCTTCAAACACTTGTGGTACCCTTAAGGGGCTCATCCTTACCTCCATACTTGAATCATATGTCCAAATCTTTCTTTTATTCATTGTTCAATGTGGGATGGAGTTGTACTCCTCGCATTCCTTTAGCTTATCTTAGTCTTTTTAGTCAACTTTCTAACAGCTTATTTTGACCATTAATTTCTCATTCATCTAAAATTAGTTTTCCTAAATTAATCATATTATCGTCATCTACCCGCAGTATAGTTTACGGCAATCATCAATTTTTTAGAAATTAAAACTTTGGGCATACTTAAAAATTTGGTCAAAGAAGACGAATTTCTAATAATTTAATCAATCAATTTGTAAATTTCATTTAGCAATGATATCACTAATATTGTGCAATTAAGTTAAATTATGTGAAAGCATATAATTATAAAGTTATAAATCCACAATAATTATTCTTATGTATTTGATTTTTGAAATTGAAATTTTTATTCCTAAGTTTAGTTTATTTTAATTTATTTATGTATTTTATAATTAAATATATATTTTTTATATTATTGGTATATAAATTCGGTTCGGTTTGGATTTTCGGTTTGGATTGAATTAGTCTTTTAGAGTAAAATTGATTGATTTTTTAAAAAATGATCCAATTCAATTTTTAAAAAATCTATTTTGATCGGTTTTTAATTTTTTAGATCGATTCATTAATTTTTTTTAAATTAAATCGAATTTGAACTCCTCTAATTATGTACCACATCTATTGAATTGCGTGGGTTCGGGTTTTAGTAATATCAATTCACATTTGCACCTATCCCATTTTTTACGAATGAAAATAGTCAGGCCAGCCCTGTCTACATGTTGACTACGGATACTAAATAATAAATATGGCATGCTAAATTAAGCTACTTATGATATTTCAAGAACTAGAGTTAATTAGAAAATTCATAGAAATTGAGAATTCTATGTAGTTCAAAGGCTAACATCTCATTGAGTATATTGCATTTGTATAATTTCTCGCAAGAACATATGATCAATTTGGAGTGCACATTACTATTTATATATAGCATAAACTTTATATAGCATTTATTTTTCATTTTATGTCTACATTGTATATCTTTTGCAGCACATCCTATTATATACATATCTATATATATATAGAGAGAGAGATATGTCCCCCACATATATCTCTTTATTCGTGTCATTAGAAAATTTATAAGAGCGAATATCCCTGCAAACAACAAATGAACGAAATATTAGGATATGTTTGGTTACATTTTGTTATATGTATGTGTATTGAGTTTTTGGTACTAAGTCAATTGATTTAAAGGGACATTCTAGAAATTAGGATGTGTTATTTTAGTGCAAAAATAAAAAAATAAAAAAAATGACCCAATTACCAACACATATTAAGTTTCAGAATACCCCTTCAAATCAATTGACTTATTACCAAAAATCTCGTATACATATATATACATATCATAATATTTTATTATTATTTTTATAATTCAAAAATCATATTCAGTCATCACATACATATTATATATTTTATTCTTATTTTAGAATAAAAATATTCAATTACATTTTCACCCCTCCAAAAATCAGTAAAAAGCATTGATTTGACAAATACAATAGAAATTGTTTCCTCCTAAAATATAAAAAAATATACCAAAACTCCCCAAAATAATTTTCTAACTATACTCAAATATAAACAAACATACATTATATTTTCGAACATAAATTTCACATTCTCCAACCCCACTCAAAACTCATTCTCCTAAAACATATAATCCAAAACATACCATACATAGCCAAGCTTTACTTTAATAAGTATTGTTAAATCAGAATGAATAATATCTAAAATTGATGGAGTAATCGAAAGTATAGCTGCAAGGGAGTTTAGGCATATAAAAATATCCAGAAAAATCAAAATCTGATAGGCCAGCAATGGATAAGATTAGTACCCATGGGTCTCATACCAAAGTCAAATAATATCTTGAACAACCAAGTTGAGCACACTCATTTATTAGAGCTCTTGGAATCGAAACATGCAAGTTTTTCCACACAAGAAAATAAGATAAAATCGATTTAGTTTCCATGGATTTTATCCAAATACATAAATTCAGTGCAAATTCAATTAGACCTTGTTTTCTTAACTTAATTGAGGGTAACACATAACTAATTAAGTTTTTTTTAATATTTATTTTAATTAATAAAAATCCTTGATAATTCTTAAGCTAAATATTTTTTATTGTTTCTTTTGAAAAATATATCAAAGGAGGGGAATGCTTGATTTGATATGATAAGAACTACAAAGATCAAATAGAGCATTTTTTTTTTTAATCTTATTTTTAATTAAACCTTCTTCCTAAGAATGGAGAAGAATGAGGAAATGATGAAAAACTTATTAAAAAGTATAAAGGATATAACAGCAAATTTATATATTATATTTTAATATATTTATATATTAATCTTATTAATTAAATATAAAATTAAAATATCCTATCCTAATAAATTTATAATATATTTATTTATTTTAAGTATTACTTCTAAATATTTTGTTGAATATATTACTTCTAATTACATCATTCAAAATAAATGAGCCATTAGTGGTATGCGAATTTAAGTTCTAAAAAAAAAAAAAAAAAAGGTTCACACACAACAAATGGAGAAGAAAAAGGGAACAGGAAATATGACAAAATTTTAAAAGGAAAGGAAAAACAAGAAAAAAATTGCAGGGATTAAACACTTTTAAAAGGGTGACACCTTTTTTGTTGCGTATAGAGTAAATGGGCCATAAAAGGATAAAATAAAGAGGACCCAAAACAAGGTGCGGGAATTCTAAAGCTAGGCCGACTTTGATTTGAGATGTAAATAATAATAGAGATTTGAATATAAAGAAGATAAAAGGAGATTAAATAATATATTAGTCTATATGATATAGAAGATTAGTCTTATAATTTGGTGTAATTATCATTTATTTTAATTTTTATGCATGTTTGATGTGTGGGGTTAAATAAATAAATAAATAATAGAATTACCCACAAATGACAGGGCGGGGGGAACGCATTCAGGAATTTTTCAAAAACACAATTGAAATAACAAAATAAATAAATTAATAAAAGAGAGCAAACAAGGGAGCATATTTTTATTAGAGGGAATGATTATATAATTGTACCTCCAAGTTAATATTATAATCTTGCCTAATTACCGTTACAATAATGAGTGACACCAAAAAGTGAACTAGCCCGCTTCTACAATCTTTCATACCAAACATAAAATTAAATTAAATTATTCTCATATATTTAGTTTAATCTTACAAATCAAACGTACCCAGCACATTAACAATAGAAGCTCCACGGTCCCACCGTAGTTCCCCAACTAATATGATATCACAAACTCTCACGGAAAATAAAACATATGCCAACTTGTGGAAAAGCAACGTACCCAACATGAAATAATGAATTTTCGATTTTGCAGTTTCATTGCCCATGTACGGTCTAGAGCACCATTAGAGGAAGTCACGGAAGGGCCCGTTTGATTTATTTTCAAAATCATTTTCAGTTCTCATACATTTTAAAAATTGGAATGTTAGTCTTGAATTGGAAATAAAAATAGAATTATTCTTGAATATAAGTAGTAATTGAATAGATATAGAATTGAAAAGAAAGTTGATTTATATTTTTTAAATATATATATATATTATTAATTTTAAAATGACAGTGGGTATTTTACATCAAATCAAATTTATATCTAATCGATGTAATAATAGAATGATAGAGCAAGTTCGGAGAGGATTTGAAAATGAAAAAAAAAAGAATATTTTAAATAAAAATGAATAGAAAAAGATGATTTTCAATTTTTATTCTAGAATGAAGATGAAACAAGGTTTGGAAATGCAAAACAAACAGGCCTTAAAAAGTTGAAAATGGCAATCATGAGTCTGGTTTGATAAACGCTTGGTTATTAGCACGTAGCACATAATGATTCTTATTTTTTGTTTTAGCAGAAGTTCATAAAAAGAATTATAAAGGAGGCAAAAAGATGGCTTTTTGTTTGATTATCTTAATATATTTCCCTTGTACTCACATTTATGACTATAAAAAAATACATATTTAAAAATAATTCATCCCAACTCATTTTCTTTGAAAATATGTTATATCAATTATTCCAAACAATTCAATCAAATAAATTTCAATTCCCAATATATTTATTTAAATTCCAGAAAAAGGATATGGAATAAATTGGAATTGTCATTTACTCATCCAAATTATATTTTTAATACAGCATATTCAAGTATAAGTCACAACATTAAAATTTAGAAAGGGCGTTTGAAAAGAATATTTTCAATGGATTGATTAGTTGATGCGGCGGCACAGAGTAATTCCATCATCCACAGGGAGCTAGCAAATCTCAACCTTTGGATCAGCTACAAGAGCCTTGTTGAGCTCCAGGACAAAGTCTTTGTAGTACCTAACATGCTTCTTGAGGGGTGCATCAGGTGGAGTCTCCACAGTCCCATTCCATAAGGTGTTGTCGTAGCCGATCACACCCCCAATCTCTATCAAATCAATAAGCCTCTTGTGATAGTTGAGGTAGTTGTCCTTGTTAACATCCACAAATATGAAGTCAAATGTTCCATGATACTCACCTCACAAAACGTGTGTGGATGACTAATATAGCTATAAAAGTGTCAAAACCTCATGAGAAGACTTATTTCTATACAAAATTATTATATAAAAAGGAAAAAAAGGAAAAGGAAAGAAAGGAAAATAATTCAACTTTCTTGGTGTTTTATGGATTGCTACACCAATTCACTTAACTATGATGATGATGAGTAATCTAAAATAATTTTACTGATATTTAAATTTACCCTTAGATATAAAATGTGTGACTTTTTGAAATATTATTCGTTGGCATATGTTATAGATATTTTGTTCTTATAAAATTATATTTTAATGAGTAATAAATGGTAAATAGGTCACAAGATTTAGTAAGAAATGAGCAACACTTTTAAAATGACAAAATGCACCATATATAATATAGTGATAAGCTCATAAATCTGAGAGTTTGTGAATAATATTATTGTAGTTTCACTTTCTTGCATGTTACGATCTCTAATAATGTCCAAAGTTTACTAGTCATTTTGAATATTTTCAACTTTTCAAGATCTCGCAAAATACAAGGAACATATCATTCTTGAAGAAATTGAATAATTTATTAAAAAGACTCAGTGCATACAAAATATGTTAATTCCATAACTTTTTATTCATTTTATCGTGAAATCAAACTCATCATTTTTATCGCATTTTTAAAGTTCTCTTTTGTCCCGATGCAAAATTTTAAATAAAAATTATAAAATTATGTATGTAAATATACATTATAATCTAAAAATACTAGCTATAAGTTCCTAGTGCCACATTATGATTTCAAGTCATATATATTACGTTTACCTAGAAAAAAATATTTTAGAAAATAAATTTTCATTTTGAAATGTCTGTTGGAGAAAAACTTCTTTACTTTGGGGTGGATTTGTGCCGATCTTCAATATGTTAAATCGCGTTAGGGGAACAACGATTCTACCTATAAAATACTATAAAATAGGGTTAGTAGGATTAGTTAAGATATACATCTGCAACTAGTGGATGTAAATCAAAATCCATAATTTTGCAAATGAATACTAAAAATGAAAATAAAATCAAACAGACTCTTAGTATTTCAGTCCATCTTTTATCAACTCATGTATATATTTCTTATGCTCAGTGTCCTACAAAGATGTTGTGTTCATGTATTTTATCTTTATTTCTCTTAATATTTGTATCCTATTTTACTTCATATTTTTATTCAGTTCTATATTTCCCTAGACAACAAATTAAGTCCTTATTTATTAAGTATTTGAAAGTGTAAAAAAAATTAAAATTGAAAGTGCAGTAAATTGGGGAATCCTATGATTGCCCTCAACTTTTAGAAGAAACTAAGGCTTTGTTTAGTTGTGAATTTGGTTATTCTTTCAATTTTGAATTGTCTAAATGGATTTTGAAAAGTAGGGTTGGAAAATGTGGTGGTTGTTTGTTTATATTTTTGGGTGGTAGGTAAAGAATGAATTGAGAGAAGAAAGTTTGTTTATTTGTATTTTGGAGGGATAAGATGTCATATTAATAATTTTTTTGTTGGATTTGTGGGGTGAAATGAATATTTTAAAATGAGTTGTAGTATGTGTATATATATATATGCCTTGGGGAATGGTGTTGAATTGTTAATATTAGAAATTTTTTGGGAAATAAATTTTGTATTTTGAGGGTAAAATTTAAGAATGTATAGTATTTATATGTTTAAATTTTAGGAGTTAAAAAATGAATTGAATTTGACATCCAAACAAAGCCTAAAGGAAGCACTCTAGAAAGCAAGTTGCGGCAAAGGTGCAATAATTAAAGAAAGTGAGTTGTTCATTCTTGCTTTACAGCTAAGGTGCAAGACCTCTTTTTGCTCAATTAACAGACCCAGTTTTTTATACCACAAAAGATTCCTGTCAACTGCAAAACTTCTGAGTCTCTCTGTGGAAGAAGATATCTATCAGCTATGGCTTATTATGCTGCTCTTGTTTCACTTGTCCAATTGCTGGAGGACATCATCCGTCGAGATCGATATCCAAACTTTCCTGTTGATAAACAACAGATTGCCTCTGTTCATGAAAAGTTCAGCCTTTTGCAGGCATCAATAGAAGATTATTGTCCACCAAAAGACGAAGAAGAAGCAGATTGTTTGGAAGGGCGAATCAGAGATGCAGCATATCAAGCACAGGATATCATTGAATCTCAAATATCAATTGATCAGACTCCTCCAAAAGTACTCGAATGTGTTAAGAAGGTTTTTCAGTGCTTTTCTGCTTTGCAGAAGGCGAAGTACTTGGAGAAGGTGAAGGAAGAAGTTGATTCCATTGTGGAAGAGGTGAAGAGGGTCAAGAAAAGCCACGCAACTGAAGATAGTTTGCAGCTAAACGACATTTGTTCTGCAGATACTGGAGCATCAGAACAAGCATCGAGTAGTGGAAATACCACAGTGGGATTTGAAGAACGCCTGACAGCAATAAAAGAACAGCTCTGTGGACATTCATCAGAACTTCAGGTCATTTCAATTACTGGAATGGGTGGTATAGGTAAGACCACGTTGGCTAGAAATATTTTTAATGATAAGCTTATAGAAGAAAGTTTCAATTGCCATGTTTGGATAACTGTATCTCAAAATTATCATCTGCAAAATATTCTTCAACGTATTCTGAGTTCTATGAACATGAACAAGGAATTAAGTGAAGAGCAGGAGAATCATGTATTAGGAGAACGTATATACCAACATTTGAAAGGAAGGAAGTATCTCATCATCATGGATGATATTTGGAATACAAAAGTTTGGGATGATCTAAAGTGGATATTTCCAAATGATTCCAATAGAAGTCGGATTGTATTGACCACTAGGGAATTAGATGTGGCTGTTTATCCTAATAATTTTGGATTTCTTCACGAGATGAAATTCTTAAATGAAGATCAAAGTTGGAATCTATTTTGTCAGAAGGTATTTTGTCCCATCGAATTGGAGGATATTGGAAGGCAGATTGCAAAAGGATGTCGAGGACTTCCACTTGCAATTGTTGTGGTTGCAGGAATTGTCTCCAAGGTTGATAGGACACAATATGACTGGGAGAAGATTGCAAGAAATGTAACCTCGATTGGCATTGAAAATGATAAGCACGTCCCAAAGATATTATCTTTGAGTTATAGCCACTTACCTCATCATTTAAAACCATGCTTTCTATATATGGGAGGCTTTCCAGAAGATTACGAGTTTACAGTCTCCAAACTGATTAAGTTATGGGTTGCTGAGGGATTTCTGAAATCAATTGAATCTAAAAGCTTAGAAGAAGTAGGAGAGAAGTATTTGGAGGATCTTGTTGGCAGAAATCTTGTTTTGATCACTAAAAAGAGATCAAATGGGAAATTGAAAAGTTGTAGCATTCATGATGTTTTGAGAGAATTGTGCATGGAAAGAGTTTATCATGAGGATTTTCTTTGCATCCTTGATGAAAGAAAATACTTATGTCCAAAAATTTTGAGGAAAGTACGCCGTCTCTATATTCATTGTGATTGGTCAGGGTTTGAAAAAGCAAAAAAACGTGGCTCACATGGCTCAAATATTCATTCTATTATTTGTTTTTCCAAATATGTTCCGAAGGTTTTATCATTTGCAACAGACTCTCAACGGTTGAGAGTATTAGATCTTCCAGGCATATATTTTGGGTCATTTCCTCATGAAATTTTGGAACTGTTCCATTTAAGATACCTTGCCATTTATGTAGACCATAAGGTGAGGTATCTTCCTCCATCCATATACAAACTTCAGAATCTTCAAACGTTGATTGTTTCTCTGCAGAAAACTGGTTCTCCCTGCACTGTATTTGGCATAAGCTTTGGCACCGGCTTACCGCATAATTTAAGGCATGTTAGCATACGGTTGTTGTTCTTTCCTCATGCTTGGCTAGGAAACCTACAAACACTCTCAACACTGGTGAATGTCAAATTCAGCAAACAGGAAATTGAAATGATTCCAAACCTTCAGAAATTGAAAGTTTCGTACGATGGTACGATATCTACAGCCTTGCAAAATGATATGGAATGTAACACCCGGACTATATGGCAAGAGTTTGGCCTCGACAATCTCATCAGTCTTGGCCAACTTGAGACACTGCATATCTCGTTTTCACTCGAACTGTCCTTTGGGGTAATGTCCTTCCCTGGTAACTTTGCCTTTCCACAGAATCTTAAAAAGTTAACTCTAATAGGTTGCAGACTTCCTTGGAAAGACATGAGGGTGGTGGGTTCCTTGCCTAATCTACAAGTACTCAAGCTAAGATATGTTGCGTTTAAGGGAGAAGAGTGGGAACCTATAGAAGGGGACTTTCTCCAACTGAAATTTCTGGAAATGAATTCATTACATCTCAAGTACTGGCGAGCAGAAATGAATCACTTCCCAAAACTTCAACACCTTAAAATTATAGATTGCCGAATTTTACAGGAGATCCCTCTTGAAATTGGAGAAATTACAACTCTCGAATTGATTGAGGTGTGTGACAGCAGATTAGCTGCGGAATCAGCATTAAGAATTCAAGAAGAACAACGGGACTTGGGAAATGATGTTCAAGTTCGTGTCAGATATGATGACTGGTGATATATTGCGCTTTGCCTTTGATTTTCTAATATGTCTTGGTTATTGAAGTTTATAGGTTTTAGCTGTATGCTTTACTCTGTTAGTGATGCTAATTGCTTTAAATAAACGCATGCAATAAGCCTAATTCATTTTCATCCAAATGGATGAAATGCATAGGGCCGTACATTCTCTTAGTCAACTAGCTACATTATAATGGAGGCGGTTGGACAATTGCTTAGATTAGCATGAGGTAGTTGACAGTTCTAATTAATAATCAAAATATATAATTTATCGCATTGTCAATTTAAGTACGTTTGTGATTTTGGTATTGTTGAATGATAAATTTAATTTAGATGTTGTCTCTTGTTAATATTGTCAATAAGTTGTAGTTGTTCTCAATATTTGGAAACACATGTTGCTCGTAGCAATTTTTTTATATGTTTTTTATACTCCAGAAATTTGTTCAAAATATTAACAAATATAAAATTCCGATAACACACATGTGATACATTTTGCATTTTTTTAGCTGAATTTGATAATGGCAATATATAAATTTTGACAAATGAAATGAAGTAATAAGTCTAAATGTAATTATAAATTACTTCTTTTGGATTGCTTCTCTTTTTTATAAGCTTTTCTTTTCCCTTGTGATTGTCTTGCTTTTATTTATTCGAGTCTAACTAACGTCTGTAATACCAAGGTCTATGGACAAAAAAAAGGAGGAACTACAAGAAGAGGCCTCAGAAATTATCGAGGAATAGCTAAAAGAAGAGGAGGCTTTGGAAAGGGAGGAGCTACAAGAAGATGATCCCATAAATTGATTTCAAAGGTAGAGTATATAAACCATCAATATGTAGGTGTATTTGGACATTAGGAGCAAGAAAACTTTTGGTGGAAACCCAAATATAATGCTTTTGCTTTCACTAATTAGATTAAATGCTTTCGTGAATATTTGTGATGCCTAACAACTCGTGACTGGATTGAATTTTTTGACTTACTTACAATAATGTTTTATTTGACTTTTAAGATGAAGTTTTGTTATTGACTTAATTTATAATGATGTGGATCGATAATTCAAGTCACTTGGTTTTGATGTCTTATATTTACAGTAGTTGGTTTAGCAGTTGATGTTATTTGATTGTATAATAGACGTCTTGTCAATTTATATTCACAGGATAAATTAGGAATTAATATTATCAATATATTTGGAGATTGGTTAGCAATTTATTTAGATGCGAAACTAGAGCTGTACATATCAATAGATTTAGAGATAAAAAAGAAACAAACATAGAAATGGAATTATTAGTGACGGGTTAAATCAATGTAAGGTAGTTGATATATATTTCTAATT
The DNA here is from genome assembly GCA_018894105.1 of Jacaranda mimosifolia. Classification (NCBI taxonomy): domain Eukaryota; kingdom Viridiplantae; phylum Streptophyta; class Magnoliopsida; order Lamiales; family Bignoniaceae; genus Jacaranda; species Jacaranda mimosifolia. The sequence continues at coordinate 29,973,080 of CM032130.1, forward strand.
ACCATAATATTATGATTTATGATGAATTTTGATCCATAATCTCATTCACATTGTTAGTCTCATATAATTAAACACTAACCTCTGTGCCTTTGTATGGAATGGATGTGAATTCAAGAAGAGATTGCAGGTGATTGAGATTTGAGGGTCTGAACTTGACACCAGAGAACAGAAAGATTGGCGCTGAAATTTACAACTTGAAGGAAAGCCATCTTATGCATAAAACTATGAGCTCTTTGTAATTTTGGTATTTAGATGATGTCCATTTTTCAGTAATTTGTTGGTATTGAACCTAATTAATCTTATTCTATTGAAGTGATGATGATTGATACTCTGTTTCTTCCTCTTCTTCTTCTTCTTCTTCTTCTTCTTCTTCTTCTTCTTTGTTTGGGAGTGCTTAAAATTATAAGTGTGTGTGCTTGGAACTTTATTTCTCGCATTTAGAGTGATAATTTAATTTCTTTTTTTTTTTTTTTTGAAAAAAAGAGTTGTATATATGTTATTATAAGATGGTTCTTACAGCTGATTTTGTGCAAAGTAGGAGTAGCAATTTCTGGCACGATACAATAATTCGACACGAGTTCGAACAAAAAAAAAATGAATTTGGTTGACTCATCTTGGAATTGGGTTCAATAAATTTGACACAAATAGAAACGCGATAAAAATAAGTTGGGTTATGTTGAATTTCATGTTACGCAAACAACTCAAATTTTAATCTTGAATCACACGACTACCCGAACTCACCTAAAACAACCCGACGCAACCCAAAATAATTAAATAAAAATTAAAAATATTTTGATAAACATTATACTAGTGATTTGCGTAATGTTATCAGGGTACAATTGTAAAATGTAAAAACAAAAGTGAAAATCCTACTACCCCAAATAAGTTAGTCACACACAATTCATCTCGAAACCTCACTCTCTTGAACAAATAGCAAATCAGTGTGCGTCGCGGTGCGGCGTGCTTCTTTCTTCTCCCATGTACAATTGGTTTCATGCTAAGTTGCTTTTTTAGTATTTATACATAAAACAATATCATATTTTCACATGCTATTTTACATTACAATAAAGCTTTAACACATTAAGGTAAGAATTATAACCATTAATTACAAGCAAAGGGGGCCAAAAAAAAAAAAAAAAAGGAAGGATTAACCCATCTTCTAAAGGACTTAGCAAAAATATAACATCACAAGTTCATTTTTTTTCTTATTGTAAGTCAAAATGCCAAAACTACCTAATATTTGAATGTTGGAGTAATTTATTAATATTGGCTAACATTTTTTGGCATATTTTAGAAAAGTTAACTTAATTTTTTTAAATTAAAAAATATGCATTTAATTTTAGTTAATTTATATATTTAATTTTTGGTATATTAAATAAATAAAAACCACAAGAGTATGAATCACTTTTCTCTCTCTTCCTCATTTTCTCTCTATTTTTCCTTTAAGATATTATATTTTCTTTCTTTAACTTTTTTTTCTTTTTTTTTAATATCATTATTTCCTGTAATATATTCAATCAAATATAAGTAAAAAGTGAAGAAAAATTATGCTATTATATTTAGTAAATATTTTAAATATAATTAAAAAAGAAAAAGAAAAAGGAAAGAATGTCTTCAAATCATTGTTGAATAAGTTCTTATTTTTTTCAAAGAGAATATATAATCAAATATAATTTTAAAAAATATTTTTAAAAAATAAAAAATTTCAAACAGTGCACCATAATTCTTCATATTGTAAAAGATAATATTTCATTTTCAAACTATAAACAAAATAACATAGACATACATATAATGGGAGGATCACACTTTTGATCCCACAACTTAGGGCTATTTTCAATTGAGTCCCATAATCTAAAATTTTTCTCACATTTGGTCCCACCTCCCCTTTTCCATCAAATAATTAACGGAAAATGCATGTGCCATATGCGTGGCTATTAATAAGTGGATTTTAGTGGGAAAATTGATGAGGCCTAAGTTGTGCAACCAAAAGTGAGATTTTTTATTAAAATTTAAAATTTAATAAAAAATTAATTTTAAATTCTAATAATTTTAAATTATACTTAGAAATAATAAAATTAAAAATAATTTATAATTTAAATTTAAATTTGACTTGAATTTTCATCTTTGTCAAATGATATTAATTAATGTAGTTGGTAAAAAATTATCATAAATTTTTTAATAATTTTCATAAATTTAGATCTAAAATATTTCTAAATTACATTAAATAAATATTCAATTTTTTAAACATTATACATTAAAGAATATATTGTATAAAAAAATTCAAATCTTCAAAAGTATTTAAAAAAAAAATTAAATAATTCTTCTCCAAACATGAGAAAACTTGCAATTTTTATTTATTAATTTTTCATGTTTGGAAATTTATTTAGTTATTAACTTGTTAAAGTTTTTGCTGTTTCTAAAAATTAGTTAATTTGAAAATACATTTTAAAATTTATAATTTATAATTTTTCATTATAAATTAATATTTAAATGTATGATTTTCGTTATTTTAAAGTTTTCATTGTAATAACGAAAAATTAACTATTTGGAAATTTTAAATTTTAAATTTTAAATTTTCCATGCTTGTTTCCAAATTAATATTTAGATATAATTATAAATTATGTTTATTAAACAAGTTTTTTCAAAATATAAATTATATATTAAACTCTATTAATTTTAAATTATATTTAGAAATAATGAAATTAAAAATAATTTTTTTAATTTAGTTTTTAAAATTAAAATAATCATTTCAAAATTTAAATATAATTAAAATATATTTAAATAAAAAATATAATTTAAATGTTAAAATTTATTTTTAAAAATAACAAAAATTAACAAGTTAGTAACTAAATAAATTTCCAAACAAGAAAAATTATGAAATATAAATTATAATTTTTATCATGTTTAGAAAAGTAATATTTAAAACTTTTGAATATTTAATTTTAAAAATAAATTCTTTAATTTATAATAATTAAAAATTTTGATATTTATTTCATGTAATTTAGAATATCTTAAATTTAAATTTATAAAAATTATTAAAAACTTTTATAATGAATTTTCCTTTCCCCCCCTTCTTCTTAACCCCCCCCCCATTTATAGTTGATTTTCCCTCCAAAATAAAGAGTGAACAATACCAAGCCAATTTTCCCCTCCAAAACCCACTGTTGACTGCACACATGCTTTGCGCATGAGCTTTTCGTTAATTATTTAACGGAAGGGGGGAGGTGGGATCAAATGTGAAAAAAATATTAAATTATGGAACTCAATGTGATAATTTCGAAATGAATGAGACTCAATTGAAAATACCATAAGTTATGGGACCAAAAGTGATATTCTCCCTACATATAACAAACTCAATTTCAAGTTTAATATATGCAGAACTTTCTCAATCAGCAATGTATCAAAATGACTTGCATCAAGCACTGTAACACCCCCCCCCCCCCCCGCCAACATGCACAAAAAAACCCCATCATACCAAAAAAAAGAAGAATTTAATAATATTTATATACTTACGTTTTTCTATTGTTATGTAAATACCTTTTAAATATTCTTTCTTTCTCCACAGTCCAAAGCTCCTAAAAATAAATAAATTCAAAATAATTTTAATTTTTTTATTTTATATATATTAAAAATTTAAGTACACACTTCAAATGTGCCATGATTATTAGTATAGATTTAATTTTGATATAAGTAATTTGGGATAATTAGTTAAATTTGAGTATTTGAATAATGAGTAATTTTTAATGTTAAAATATGAAGTTTTTATAAGTATTTACCATTTAATAGGTAGATCATGATTTAAGATGATCTAATCTAAATCATTTAGGTTCAATAAACAAGATTCATCATGCAATGGGTTAGTTCAAATTGGATCCACTCAAATTGAATAAAATGTAGGTCTTAGAAGAATTGAGGAATTCCTTTTGCAATCAAACAAATTTAATTATTACTATGTTCACACAACCAAATAGAATTTTAGCTGTCCTAGAATAAAAGTAAAATGTAGATACGTGTATTCACAAAAACTAGCACAAATCTCGTGATATGCACGAGTACTAACAAATAATATATAAAGTAATGAATATCTAGCATTATGTATTAAATTAAGAAAAATGCTAATCAATGTGTTGGCGTAACCGAGTGGAGTCTAAATTTGTGACCTACCATAGAAACAACGTGCAGTTGCGTGCTTTTCTCAGGGCCAAAAAAAGAAAAGAAAAAAAGGAAAAAAACATAATTAATTATGTATTGGATTGGTTTGAATCGATTAGATTTTTATTGTAAATCTGATCCAATTTAATTCATTTTAAATCAGTTTGAATTGGATCAATCAATTCAATTTTTTAATTTAAATTTTTAATTAAAATGTTTGACAAATTACAATTGAAAACTACAATAATTTATGCTAATCTTTGTATGAAATTTTGTGATCAATTAGCCGAGGCGAGAGTGAGGTCTTTGAGACGAATTACCCTCGCACTAATGCTAATGACAATAAGCTATCGTCTCCCAATATACAATGACTATCTCAAACGGCGGTTGCACTACAAATCGGCTGATCTTTAGAACTATTTTTTGCGTACTGAATTCTCTTATTTTGACTCAGATTATGCATAATTATGTATGTGATTTTGTGTTCTTAGGTCCTGGACTAGTCAGATTTATAGAGCTGGAAGAACGTTCATAATGTAGCAGCCAACTATTGCAATTTTCAATGCAGCCAGTATGAAATGTGGCTAGCCAGATACATAGTTGATAGTTGATTGCTGGAGGTAGGATAATATGCGTATTTGGCTTTTCAATACCCTGATAACGAATTTCCAGAATTTGGATTTCCAACACATGAATATTCAATTCTTTTTGGTAGAACTTTGAAGGGTGTTATTCTCAATTGGACCAAAAAGATTAATATTGGACTAGGCCCAATTCCATTCAATTTTAACCTAAGCCCACACCACATTTGCCCAAGCCGAGCCAGTCGGACGATGGCGCGTGCGTGTGGGTTGGTTGAACTAACTATCATGTAGGCCCTCTCCCCTCCAAGCACTTGTGATACCCCAAAGAGGGTAATCTTTTACCTACACACTTGAATCATATATTCAAGTATTTCTTCTATTCATTTTTCAACGTGGGATGGAGTTGCACTCCTCCCATTCCTTTAGCTCTTCTTAGTTTTTTTAGTCTTTTTAGTCAACTTTCAAGTAGGTCACATTGACCATTAATTTCTCATTTACCTAAAATTAGTTTTGGCTAATTAATTATATTATCATCATCGACCCATGGTGTAGTTTACGACGATCACCAATTTCTTATATATTAAAATTTTGAGCATAATTAAAAATTTGGTCAAAGAACACCAATTTCCAACAATTTAATCAATCAATTTGTCAATTTCATTTAGCAATCATATCACTAATATTGTGGAATTAAGTTAAATTATGTGAAAACATATAATTATAAAGTTATAAGTCCACAATAATTATTCTCGTGTATTTGATTTTTAAAAGTGAAAAAAATTCTAAGTTTAGTTCATTTTAATTTATTTGTATATTTTACAATATATATATATATATATTTATATTACTAGCATATAAATTTTGGTTCGGTTTGGATTGGATCAATTTTTTAGATTAAAATTGATCGATTTTTTAAAAAAAAAAAAAAAATCTAATTCAGTTCAAAAAATTTTGGTTTTAATCGATTTTCAATTTTTTGGATTGATTCATCAATTTTTGTTTGAATTAAATTGGATTTGAACTCCCCTAATACATAACACATCTATTGGGTTGCGTGGGTCCAAATTTTAGTAATATCAATTCACATTTGCACCTACCCCATTTTTTACAAATGAAAATAGTTAGGCCATTTGACTACGGCTACTAAATAATAAATATGGCATGCTAAATTAAGTTACTTATGATATTTCAAAAACTAGAGTTAATTAGAAAATTCACAGAAATTGAGAATTTTATGTAGTTCAAAGGCTAAAATCTCATTGAGTATATTGCATTTATATAATTTCTCGCAAGAACATATGATCAATTTGGAGTGCACATTAGTATTCATATATAGCATAAACTTTATATAGCATTTATTTTTCATTTATGTCCATATTATATATCTTTTGCAGCACATCCTATTATATACATATATATGTGTCCTCTGCATATGCATCTTTTTTCGTGTCTTTAGAAAATTCATAAGAGCGAATAGACCAACAAACAACAAATGACCGAAGTATTAAGCTATGTTTGGTTACATTTTGACAAAATATAATCCAATATATGGGTTATTTTTTTGCCAAAACAACACATATTAATTTTCAAAATACCTCTTCAAATCAATTGGCTTATTACCAAAAATCCCATATACATACATATATATATCATAATACTTTATCATTATTTTTATAATTAAAAAATCATATTTAATCATCACATATACATATTATATATTTTATTATTATTTTTATAATTAAATATATTATTCAATTCTATTTTCACCCCAAAAATCTAATAGAAAATGTTTGATTTGGCTACTACAGTATAAAATGTCTCATCCTAAAAATATAAACAAATATGCCAAAACTCCTAAAAATAGTTTTCTACCTATTCCCAAAATATAAACAAACATACATCACATTCGTCAACACAAATTTCACATCCTCCAACTCCACTCCCAAAATTCATTCTCCCAAAACATATAATTTAAAACATACCATTCATATCTAAGCATTACCTAAGTAATTACTGTTAAATCAAAACTAGTACTATATAGAATTGATGGAGTTACCGAAAATATAGCTGGAAGGGAGTTTTGGCATATAAAAATATCCAGAGAAACCCAAATCTAATGGGCCAACAATGGATAAGTTTAGCACACATGGGGCTCATACCAAAGTCAAATAATATCTTGAAAGACCAAGTTGAATACACTCATTTATTAGAGCTCTTAGAATCAAAACACGTAAGTTTTTCCACGCAATAAAATAAGATAAAATCGACTAAGATTCCATGGATTTTATGCAAATACATAAATTCAGTGCAAATTCAATTAGGCCTTGTTTGCTTTACTTAATTAGGGGTGATACATACCTAATTATGTCTATTTTAATATTTGTTTCAATTGATCAAAGTTCTTGATAAATGTTAAGCCCAACATTTTATATTATTTCTTTTGGAAAATGGATCAAAGGAGGGTGATATGGGATGGCCCAAACCAGCAAGGCCAAGTAGGGGATGGCTGCCCAATTGGGACTCAGGGCCCATATGTCTCATCAACTTTCACCCGACCAGATCAGCACAGGCCCAGTCAGGCTCCCTCGGCCCACGGAACTCCTCGACCTGGTCAAAGTCGAGACCAGTACAGTACTCTGCCACCGCATTAAATGCACTGGCAGGCGCCACGCCTCCGCATTAATGGCACATGCCATCCCCCTCACCGTCTGACACAGCAGGCGCTGCTATAGTGTATTATCTTATCCTTGAAACCTGGAAGGACAGTAGGCTGGAAATATTCAAGTAGGGGAAATGACCAATTACCCCTGGCACAAGGTTAAGGGCCCCTGGGTGTACCCAAGGGCTTCCCAGACATTTCCTAGACGGAGGAAGGATATATATACCCCCAACCCAGCCTTCTAGAGGTACGCACTCATACACACCTAAAAGCCCATACTCCTCTAATCGATTCTTGAGGTTGAATTCTACTGACTTGATCGTCGGAGGGCCTAAGCCGAGGGCCTCTCGGCTAGCCTAACATTTATTGTGATTGCAGGATTCTTTCCCTAACCAAGCGGGAACATAAACCATCCAGGTCAAGTTCCACCCTTATTCAAACCCGGTCCTAATCCAGCAAAACGAACCCTCATAAGAGGGAATACCTGATTTGATGTAATAAGAACTACAAAGATCAAATAGAGCATTTTTTTTATCTCATTTTCAATTAACCTTGATCCTAAGAATGGGGAAGAATGAAGAAATGGTGAAAAACTTATTAAAAAGTATAAATGATATAACAGTAAATTTATATATTATATTTTTATTTATTTATATACTAATCTTGCCAACCAAATATAAAATTAAAATATCCTATCCTAATGAACTTAAAATATATCTATTTATTTATATATCACTTCTAATTATATAATTCAAAGCAAACGAGCCCTTAGTGGAATGTGAATTTAAGTTCCCAACAGAGAACACCACTTATTTCCAGTCACTAAGTGGAAACCCATGGATATTATTTTGCGGGGAGGGGGGAGGTGGGGTGGCGCAAAAAAAAAAGTTCAGCGCACAACAAATGGAGAAGAAAAAGGGAACAGGAAATATGACAAAAATTTAAAAGGAAAGGAAAAACATGAAAGAAATTGCGGGGGTTAAAACGGCGACGCCATTTTTGTTGTGTACAGAGTAAATGGGCCACAAAAGGATAAAACAAATAGGGCCCAAAAGAAGGGCCAACTTTAATTTGAGATATAAATAATAATAAAAATTTGAATAGAATGAGATAAGATGAAATCAAATAATATATTAATTTATTTAATATAGAAGATTAGTCTTACAATTAGGTATAATTATAATTTATTTAAATCTTTGATGCATATTTGATGTGTGGGGTTAAATGAATAAATGATAAAATTACCCACAAATAACACACCAAAAAAAAGAAAAGAAAAAAAAAAAGAGGAACATTTGGGGATTTTTACATAGGGCACAATTGAAATAACAAAAAAAAATCAAAAATCAAAAATAAAGAGGGGCAAGCAAAGGAGCAGATTTTTAGCGGAGGGAACGATTATATAATTGCACTCCCAAGACAATATTATAATCTTGCCTAATTGCCACTACAGTAGTGAGCTGACACCAAAAAGCGAGCTAGTCCACTCACGTAATCTTTTATATCAAACATAAAATTAGGCTAAATTATCCTCATATATCTAGATTAACCTCACAAATCAAACGTGCCAAACACATTAACAATAGAAGTTCCACGGTCCCACCTTAGTTCCCCAACTAATATGACATCAAAAACTCACACGGAAAATAAAACGTATGCCAACTTGTGGAAAAGTAACGTACCCAACATGACATAATGAATTTTCAATTTTGCAGTTTCATTGCCCACGTACAGTCCAGATCATCATTAGAGAAAATCATCTAAGAGAACGTTTGATTTTATTTTCAAAGTCATTTTCAATTCTCATACATTTTTAAAAATTGGAATGTTAGTTTTGAATTGGAAATGAAAATAGAATTATGCTTGGATATAAGTAATGATTGAATAGGTGTAGAATTGAAAAGTAAATTGATTTATATATTTTTTTAAATATATATTTATTAATTTTAAAATGACAATAGATATTTTATGTCAAATCAAATTTATATCTAATCGATGTAATAACAGAATGATAGAGCAGGTTCGGAGAGGATTTGAAAATGGAAAAAAAAAAAAAAAGAATATTTTAAATAAAAATGAATAGAAAAAGATAATTTTCAATTTTTATTTTAGAATGAAGATGAAACGGGGTTTGGAAATGAAAAACAAACAGGCCTTAAAAAGTTGAAAGTGGCAATCATGAGTCATAAAAAACAACTATGGCTTCAAGGGACCAACACCACCTCCATGTAGTACAACAAAAGAATACAAACAAATGCAAATGAAAAAAATAAAGAATTGCACGTTTTGAAAATACTGATTGCTTCACGGGACCAACACTACCATTAATGCTATGTTTGGATCAAGAAAAATAATGAAAAAAATAAAGATGTAAATACTAAGACGCATAGTTTTTTAGTATTCTATATTGATAAAATAAATAAATTGTGGTCTCTATATATTGCCTTGGACAATTCTCACATCTTGAGATAACTTTTGGGGTTGAGTTAGGTCTAAAGTCCATTCTTTAATGTGTTATCTAAGCCACTTATTCCCAATATTGAGTTAATATTGTTGGGTCACCCATTTCATATTATTTCATATTTCAGATGTTCATTTCTGAGCGTATACGAAGTGTATTAATGTCTCATATTGGTGAAATAAACAAATTGTAGTCTCTATGTATGATCTTAAGCAATCTTCACCTTTTGAATTAGCTTTTAGGATTGAGTTAGGCTCAAGATTCATTCTTTAATAGAGCTACATCATTTGAAGCACAAAAAAAAATTTCTTTGCATTTTTCACATTAAAATCCAAGATCGAAACATAGTGCAAATATTAGAATCCCAACAAATGCATTTAAGAATGTGAAAAAAAAAAAAAAAACTAAGTTAGTATAATCAATTTGTGTATGAATGAACCTTACAACAAAACGTGTCATATCTTTTTTTTTTTGCCTTCTATTTCTTTTTCTTTTTTTTCCCAAAAATGATTGTTGCTGATTTGATAAACACTTGGTTATTAGCATGTAATACATCATGATTCTTATTTTTTGTTTTTGCAAAAGTTCAAAAAAAAATTATAAAGAAGGCAAAAAGATGGCTTATTCTTTGATTATCTTAATATATTGCCCTTATACTCACATTTATTACTATAAAAAAATAAATATTTAAAAATAATTCACCCCAACTCTTCTTTGAAAATATGCCATATCAATTATTTGAAACAATTCAATCAAATAAATTTCGATTCCCAATATATTTATTTAAATTCCAGAAAAAAAGGATATGGAAAAATTTGGAATTGTCATTTACTCATCCAAATTATATTTTTAATAAAACATATTCAAATATAAGTCACAACATTAAAATTTAGAAAGGGCATTTGAAAAGAATATTTTCAATGGACTGATTAGCTGATGCGGCGGCACAAAGTAATTCCATCACCCACAGGGAGCTGGCAAATCTCAATCCTTGGATCAGCTGCAAGAGCCTTGTTGAGCTCTAGTACAAAGTCTCTGTAGTACCTAACATACTTTCTGAGGGGTGCATCAGGTGGAGCCACCACGGACCCATTCCATAAGGTGTTGTCGTAGCCGATCACACCCCCAATCTTTACCAGATCAATAAGCCTCTTGTGATAGTTGAGGTAGTTGTCCTTGTCAGCATCCACAAATATGAAATCAAATGTTCCATGATACTTACCCTACAAAACGTGTGTGGATGATTAATATAGTTATAAAAGTGTCAAGCCTCATGAGAGGACTTATTTCTATACAAAATTATTATATAAAAAGAAAAAAAAAAAGGAAAGGAAAGGAAAACAATTCAACATTCTTGGTCCTTACAGGAGGAAAAAAGAATAACTTAATTATTTTCTCTCGTAGTTTAAATTGATTTCTATTTATTGATTGTTGCACAAACTCATTTAATATGCTGATGATGTTAATTTTAGTGATATTCAAATATATCGTCAAATAGAAAAAATCTAGCATTTGCGATTATCATTTATTGGCATGTGATAGAACGACATTTTATTGAGTAATGAATGGTCAACTTAGTATAACGATAAATGAGTAAAACTTTCTAAATGACGAAACTTAGTATAACAATAAGCTCATGAATCTAACAGTTTGTGAATAAAATGATTGTGGTTTCTTACATATTACAGCATCTAATAATGTCCAAATTCTTAATGTCTTTTTAAATATTTGTCACCTTTCCAAAATTCACAAAATGTGATAAACATATGATTCTTGATGAAATTGAATAATTTATTAAGAAGATTCGGCACATAGATGCAAAGATATGCTAATTCCTTAACTTTCTAATCATTTTATCATGAAATTAAATTTTCACTATTTTTATCTCATTTTTTAAAGTTTTGTTTTGTCCCGATGCAAAATTTTAAATAAAAATTATAAAATTATATATGTATATAAATATATATATTATTCTTACCAAGAAAGAAAAAATATCTTAAAAAATAAGTTTTCGTTTTGGAATGTTTGTTAGAGAAAAGCTTGTATACTTTTGGGTGGATTTGGTTCCATAATAGGCTTTTTTAATCGCGTTAGGTGAAAACGATACTATAAATAAAATAGGTTTAGTAGGATTAGGCAAACATTTCAACCGATGCTATAACTAAAACAGGTTTGGTAGGATTAGTTAAGACTTACATCTGCAATCATTTGATCGAGAACGGGCAGGGCAGGACCTTCTTTAAAGTCAATTTTGTGGGCTACGCCAGACTTTTGAATTACGGGCAGCCCCAATTCATAGTTCTCTCTGTTGATGTCCATTGCCAATATCTGCACCAATCAAGACCCAAAAATTAAGTCCCAATTTGGTTTACGAACTTCTATCCATCCAAACATGCCCAATTTGAAATTTCATTTTCAATTACAGATCTGGATGATTTAAATGTATAATAATTCGTATTATTGATAAAATATATTACTTATATTTTTTAATTCTCATAATTACAACAAATGCAATAACTATCATTCTTAATCCATCCATTTTATATTCCACTATTACATTTTATCATAACTTTTTATTTTTATTTACTTAAAAAATAAAAAAAAAACACTAAAATTATTGAAGAAATTAACCTATACAAATTTGTAAGTATTTATACAAAAAAAAAAATTAATACATACTCGGAATGTGTAAAAATTACTAACAATAATAAATGATTTAACGAAGAGTTGACGTGATTTCCATTATTCCTTTTGTCATAAATGAATTTACCGTACATATGGAATGATATAGGAACAAATAATTCATTTAATGGAAGAAAGGGCTGAACACAGCCTCCAAAGATAAGAAAACAATTATGTCCTTAGTTCTCAATTTGAACATTGAATTTTACTAAATAAAATATTAATAATTTTTTTCACAGATCAAATAATATAATTTTAAATTTTAATATTCGCACTTCTATATTTTTTTATACTATTTATTTTTAAAATATATTATAAATAATAAAATTTATCTTTTTAATAAGTCAATATTATTTTATTTTTAAATCAAGTAAATTAAAACACAAATAATATAATCAAAATGCACATATCGTGCACAACAATTCTCATTTGGATTATGATCGAATACGAGACCTTCCATATAGTAAACAAAATTGATGCACTGGGTTATAAGCCACTTAACATTATTTTTTTTAATTCAAACATAATAGATGTGTGTGTATATATATATATATATATAATTGCAAGTACCTTTCCATCATCAGGAAGTGCAAGAGCCGTAGCCAAGAGAGAGTAGCCGGTGTAGACGCCGATCTCCATTGTGTTTTTCGCGTTGATCAGCTTCAATAGCAAATTCAAAAACTGCCCCTCGTCGGCCGACGTCGTCATAATATTCCTATTTATAATAATCATTAAAAATTGAAAAAATTGAAAATTTTATTAATAAAAAAATCCATTTTCAATCAATTGAACTAACCATGGATGCTTCGCAGTTATTTCTCGCAGCTCTTTCATCGCCTCTGGCTCTCTCGGATACACACTCGTTTCCAGAATATACTGTATTTTGCAAAAAAATAAAAATAAAAATAAAAATAGATAAATAAATAAATTCACAAAAACTATAGAATTTAATTAATTTTAATTACCTGGTAGAGGGCATCGCTTTGCAAGAGGCTCTTGTGCCCAACTTCCTGATGCCTGCCGGGTTGGTTTTCCTTTGATTCAACATTTTCTGCCATTTTTGGATTTTTTTCTTTTTTCTTTTTACTTGGAAAAAATGGGTTATTTCTGGGATTGAAGGAAGAGGAAGATGGAGCTTCATATATAGGAGTTTTGAGTCCCGGTCAGACCGGTGGGAAAATTTCCTTTCGTGGTGGTTGGGGGTGGTAGACCGGCCGCCAACCCGGTCGGGGGTTGGTGAAATCTCAAGCAATGGTGGGGTGAGGGGCCCAAGTGGTTGTTGGATGGGGACCATGGATTGGAGGTGGAGCTCAATGATTGGGTAGCTTGGCTTTATACTGCGTCGTGCTGACTCCACCTTAGAGGAACGCTGTTTGCGGTGCATGGAGTAGGTGCCAGTTTGTATGCAGCTGATTGGTTGGGATTTGGGATGAGTAGCCAATGAGGGAATCACACGTGGGGGAGGTTATAATTGGAAAGGAACTTTTCCAAGGTTGGTGAATTTGGAGAGACTTTGGATGCCAAGTCAATTGAGGTGTGAAGATTGTGTACTGTTTCCTTTGGATTTGGTGTGTATTGAGATATCAAATTGAGAATATTATAGTGATTAGATAAATAAAAACTTGTGTGGGTAGGGTCAAATCATTGACTAATGTTCCTTTACATTTATATGCGATATAAATTAAAATGATATTCAATATATGATATATTTAATGGCTTTATTTATTTAAACATTTTTTCAGATTTTTCTTTGTCAATTATTAGTTTCGCTATTTTGACTATTTGAACAGATATGATCTTACATGTTTACATATTTATATTTATTTCAAAATTCTATTTTTATACAATAAATTAATTATTAATTGCGTCGATACATTTTCATATTTAAGGATAGGATTTCTCAAAAAGAGGGAAAGATTTGCAAATGGAATATGATGCAATAATTTATGGAGCATCCCACTTTTTTAGTAAGTGTTAAGAAGAAGGAAACAATATAAAAAATCATGCATCCCATTAGTAATTGGGAAGTATAAGGTTAGTCTTCCTTGTAATAATCATCGGAAGAGAATATATATATATATATATATATGTGTGTGTAGATAATGATACTAAATTTTATTTCACAAAAAATAAAAATAAATTAATTTATAAGTTATCTTCCCCCCCCCCCCCCCACCCCTCTTCCTATGTTGATTGGACAACAAATTTATGAGCACGAATTGAGTTTTTCGAGCCTAATGACAAACTTAGGTGTTATCAACATAAAAAGTTTAAAGTTATTGCCGACCAACAAATTTAATGAACAAATTAAGACTTAGGAAAAGTTCTACATGAGTGTGAGGTCCAAAAGTAGAGTCAGAGGGTGTTTTGGTGAGTTTATGAGCTTCTTAAAATATTTTATAAAATGTTTAAAAGTTTATAAGTTGATAAAAAGTATTTGGTAATTTTTTCAAAAAAGAGGACTTATAAGATCTTAAAATAAGATGTTAGGAACTTATAAACTCTTTAAAAAAAAAAGAAGTAAAGAAGCCCTCATTTATTTTTAAGATTTTAACAAGCTCTTTTATTTTTAACCATTTTAATTACAAAATTAACAATATCAACATCTTATAAGTTATAAAATCTTATTTTATCCAAATATTTTATCAACTTATTTTAAAAATAAGATCTAACATCTTATAAATTCTGAAAATATCTTATATCTTATAGGAGTTTATAAAATATTTTGAATAAATTTAGCCAAACACCCCCTAAATTTTGTATAAACTATGTGTAGAGATAGAACCATGAAATTGAGATTAAAAGAATCCCATTGGTCATTTTCTTTTTTGGGAAAATTGGGTTGATTTTGGTCAACATACGTGGAATAGCACTTTAAAGACGATGTGAGGTTGGTGATATGTCAATGACTCGGAGAGACATATTCATTACCAACCCCTAAGCCCATAGGCTCATATGTTATATGTAACATAAATTATCCCTTTTGTTTTATTTGTTTGTTTTTTTTTATTTATACATACACATTATATTATATGCATAATGGTTAATTATTCGAACGGTATCGTCTTCATATTTATATGTACGAAATTTGTGATATGAATCTTAATGAACTCTTAGTGCCATATCCTCTTTTTATTTCACAAAAATATAAATTTACCTGAAGTTGTAATCTTAAATGAAATTATGCTGAAAATGAAATTGCCCATCAATCATGTAGTATAAAATACGTGCTATAATTGATATATATAAATATATATATGACTATTTAAAATTCAAATGAAGCCAATGAAAAAATAAAAATCATATTCAGCAAAGTACCAAGCGAAAAAGTAAAACTAAAGAGGAATCAATCAAGCAAATAAAATTTAAATAAAACTCATATGTTGATAATTAAATATATCATTATATTTGGTTTAGTTGACATATTTTGATAATTTGAAAATTAAAAGTTCACAATTCATATTAAACAAGTAACAAAATTGTTTTAAATATTTAAAAAAAATTAAAAACTTAAAATTTGGTCAAAATTGTACTTTGCTGCTGAAAAACCATGTAGATATTAAAAATGTATATCACTGAATGGCTTAGTTTTACATATATTCATGATGGAAAAAACTAAAAAATTTACAAATAATGTTAAGCAAAAATATTATATTTATATATATATATATAAATTTTTGAAAATTTAAAATTTGGTTAAAATGGCATAACTATAATTAATAGCGGAATCACCATTTACATGTAACCAATATAGATTTGCAATCTTTGTTTTTCTATTGAAGGAAAAAAAGAAAGAAAGAAAAATAAACAAATATATTAAGAAGAATAATTTGTACATCTAATCCTAAAATGATCCATGTGAAAACTTGACTTTGAAACCCATAAGTCACAAAAATAAATACAGCTTCCTCAAGTGGTCAATTGATTCAGTAGCATTATCCTCATATTCATATGTACAAAGTTTGGAGACCAAATTATAACGAACCTTAAACACGTATGGCTGTATGTGCATATAATAAATAAATAAATAAAGCACATTTCGAAAGAAAATCATAGGCCAATTTAACAAACAGGCCCAACAATTTATGGGCCATGGGTTCAGCTGAAAATGCTACAACATCAAGTTATATGGATGGACTGAGTGGCCTATGACCCAACAACATAAGTTTTTCATATAATGTAGGAGGTAAGGAGTTCGAGCTTAAACGGACTCTTGATGTGCGTGTATATAAATAAAATAAATAAAAAGTTATATGGATGGATTTTATAAAAATGTATATGTTTTGCTGAGATTAGTTTATTAAATAATTTGAATTATTTTATTCTCAAAACTTGTACAATTCATCCATCTCCAAAAATAATAATCTAACATTATAAAATATATTTGATTTTGTATTAGAAATTAAATAATTTGTTTAAAAAAATCAAAAGTAAACTATCATATCCACATATTGCTTTAAGCCATCAAACTCTATAACCTACAACCAAAACCTCACACGCTCTCTTACAAGACATTCTCAAAATATTTTATAAATAATATCACAACATAAAAATAAAATAAAATCAAATACATCCTGCTTCTTCTGTAGTTCTAATGAACCATAACTATGTTTGGTTTCGCGTTTGGTGTTTAGGAAAAATATTTTGAAAGAATAAAATGGTGTTTGAGTAAGCTTATAAGCTAAAAAAAAAGATATTATGAGCTTATAAGCTCTTTTAAAAAAGTAAGGAGTTTTTAATTTATTTTGAAAATTTTAACAAGTTTTCTTAATTTTAATAATATTAATTACAAAATTGTCATTACTAACATTTTATAAGTTCCAATATCTTATGTTATCCAAACACTTTAAGAACTTATCTTTTAAAAAAAAATCTAGTGTCTTATAAGCTCAAAAAATATTTTATAAAATGTAGGAGCTTATATGACATTTTAAATAATTTTAGCCAAACACCCTCTAAGTTTTGAAGAGTGGGACTGTGTGATTTTGTTGTGGAAAAAATGCTCTGAAAGAATAAGGGCGCGTTTGGTTTTGTTTTCATTTTTAATTTTTATTTCCATCATTTTCAAAATGTTGGAAAAAAGTTAATGAAAATGAGCTAAAAATAAGTTTGTATTTGGATAAATTATTGTAAAAATAATGATTACGTTAGTTTTAGTAGATTGTAGGTGGATAGAGATACAAATAATAGAATAGAAAGAGAAAATATATAGATTATTGAGAGAATATATATAGGTTATTGGGAATGTATTTTGAAAATGAAAGTGAAAATGATATCGGTGATAATATTTAAAAAGTAATGTCTTTTATTTTTGGAATAGTAGAAAATGTTAAAAGGGATTTTGAAAATGAAACCAAATGGGCCCTAAATTTTTGGGAGTGAAATTTGCGAATATGATAAACGTTTTGTATATTTTGAAGGGGTCAATAATATTTTAGGAAGAGATATTTTGTATTATAAATGTTAAATTAATATTTTTTTGTCTAGTTTGGAGGGTGAAGATATTATGTCATATTTGTATTTTTATGTATATATAATTATAGTATGATATATATACATTTACACACTAAATAGACATTTAAAGTCTTTTAAATATGGACTTAGCGAATATAAATGCGAAAGTGATTTCGTTGGTGATTTAATACTTAGCAAGAAGACATATGTACTTTGGGAATATTTTGTAAATATTTTGGATAATACTCTTAGGGCTTGTTTACTTTATTTGATTAGGTTAGATATATAAATTTATTGGTCCTATTTCATTATTTACTTTCAATGATTTTGGCCTGTGGATAAAGAGTTGGCCCAGTACGAAACGACATTTTTGGTTGATAACTTATTAAGGCCAGGATAGTGTGATTTAATAGTCCTTCAAGTCCATCATTTTTCATTTAAAGAAAAGGTCTGAGTTGCCCATAATATATGAAATTAAATTACATCCATATCCTTGTATGCACTTTATACCTTCTTTCCAGTTTTTGAGATTTATCGGTCTTTGTGAAATTTTATCTAAAATGAAAGCAGGTTTGACCACATACAATTTCCTTTTTAAAGCAAAAAAAAAAAAAAAAAAAGACTATGGTGGCAAACTGCAAAGCTAGCGGAGGTAGCCAAGTTTAAGTAGCAGTATAGTCACCATCGTGCAAACCGAAGAAGAGGGCCTATGTGGTCCTATGACGAGGGAAATGGTGGGCGTTGATGGTGTCGTGATGGTGAAAAACTATTGGGGAGTGATTGATTGGAAAATAAAACAAGAAATTTGGAAAAGATATAACAGAGAAGGCAAAAGAAAATTGAGAAAGTAAAGAGAAGTTGAATATATTTGAATAGGAGAAATTGTTGAAGAAATTCAAAGAAGAACAAGAGAAAAGAGTAAGGAAGAGGGAAACGTAAAAAGAATAGAAAAAGTAAAGGGAAAGCTAGCAGATTTAGGTGGGGGTGGGGGTGGGGGCGGGGGCGGGGGAAGAATAGATACAAAGGGTATTTTAGACAATACATACTAAAATCATATTATTTAATTTAAAAACCATATTATAAATAAAATATGTCTACATATCCACCATCTAATCCTTCAAAGTAATCACAATATTGTATAAATAAAATAATCACATCATTCATGAAATCTTACATTTCGTTTATCAGATATTTATCCCATTTATTAAAATAAACGAGCCCTTAAAAAATAAATGGATATATGTAATTTTATTTCACGATTAAAAATTATTTTGGCAAAAATAAAATAAAACAAAGAAATGGATTCCCAACATATCCGAATCTAATTATCTTACACCGTCAGGACACAAAAGTCAAATGCCCTCAACCTTGCTCTAATCGTAGCTTACCCCGCCCCCCGCCCACCAACCCCCACCCCACAAGAACAATAGTGCAATATGTACATTAGCACCACCACCGCTTTATCTTCTTGTGGGCATAACTTGAATCTCTCTTACATTTGAAACCGCCGTCTACCCATAAACCAGCAAACAAGAAAAAGAAAAATCATACTCCCCACCAACTTTCTTTTGTTGGGTCAAACCACTCAGAAAGAAATTTTATCAAATATCCACCGGAAAATAAAAAGATCGCGAGTTTCATCGATCACATTCTTTGATTGTGAGGTTTTATTGTTGCCCGGTTTATATATATATATATATATAAACTTTGCTCTTTTTCTTGGTGTTAGTTTTTTGTTGGGTGGTTAATATTGATGCACTTAATTTGATTTTTTTTGTTTATTTTTGATTTAATGTTATGAGATTGTTTACTTTTCTTTGGAATTACTTGAGATTGAGATCAAATATCTGGAAAGAGGGATCTGCACTTTTGAGTGAACTCCCCCCTTGTTTATTTATTGGCCTATTGAATTTGGATTTCAGAATTTTATTGCAGGATGTATTATTCTTATTTTTAGAGAACTTAAATTCTTGAGTTTCGACAATGTCCAAGTTTTTACATTTAATTGGATTATTTATGAGAATTTATTGGTCAAAGGAGTTATCCCTGGTGATGTTCACAAAGTTGCAATCTTTTTCCTGTTCTTGGTAATGTAACATTATATGCATTGATGTTCATATTTGAACTTTCTAGTGGAAGAGAAGAGTTTATGGCTTTATTGTAATGGGACATTGTTTTCTTATTGCAAAATGTTTTAGTTTTTCGTACCCAAACCTTCTGCAGTCGAGTTTTCCTTTGATGAATCTCAAGATTGTGCATTTAGTTTTGTTCATCATTTAGAGGCAATTTCCTGCCGAGTGATAGCTAGGTATAGACTCTGCTAGTCAAATCCGATTGTGGAGTCTTGTGGCTATGTTATAGTTTGTCAAGCTTTAGTGCTTATTTGATCGATGGTGCCTTATGGAAACTACATGGAGCAGCATATCATGTTGTTAAACCTGCCCAATGGACCGTTAACCTATGAAGTTTCATCATATTGGTGAAAAAATTTAAGATTTTGAAATGAAATAAATATTCAAGTTGCACTTTAATAGATTGAGATGATAGTATAACGTTCTCTCAATTTCCGTCTTTTTATTGGTAAGGGAATAATGGGAGGTACAAGTAATTACTTTATGCTCAATTTTTTTTGAGTATCTTAATAACTTTGCAGCTTTGTATTATGCTTGGACTGATTGTCATTACATTTCCTTAATCCTTCACAGATCTACCAAAACTTTTCAGAACTATTTGGTCTGAACTTATTCTCAACTCTCTAGAATTTCCAAGGTTACTTCTAGGCAAGGGCAAAGGGACAGCTTGATGATCCTTTCCTGAAACTATTGATTTGAACCAAGGATCTTGTCTAACACACACTTCTATGGATCGTTCGGCCTCTTGGGATAATAGGATCAATCCAGTGGAAAACAGATTGTCGAATGACATGCTTGCACCTGGTGATGGGAATATTAGTTGCACAGATAACAGTCGTGCTCAGAGTAATAGCGGCTCGGACAGTGGTGAGTCCAGTTCCCGGGGAAATGACGATTCAAAATTGAAGCTTGAATGGTTTTCCTCTTTCAGTGCATGTTCTGGGACTGATTCGAGGGGAGAAGATTGGTCTTCAGAACCATCTAATATGCAAAATTACAGCTCAAATCTTTCACCGAGTTTGAGTTCAAACCACGGGCATGTGAGGGAGAATAATTGCCACGGAGGTCTTGGGGCAAGTCTACCTCATACTCTTTACAAGTCTGGTGACTTGGGGTCGGATCAGATTCCGACTTTTTATGCTTCTTCCACTAATGGAAGAGCGTCTGCAGAAAATAATGATGCATCAGGTCCATCTTTTGGTACTTCAGGTTCATCCAGCAAGAGAAAGTCTTTTGAAGGTACTTCTGGAAACTTTTACCCTGGTGGAAGTTCAAGCTCCAATCAGCCAATGGAGAACATAATACAATGTTCTGATCCTGGCTGTTGCACTGCTCCCGGAAATTTAAGTACATCATCTGGCCTTCTGAGTGCCTCTTCGACTAATAACTTGGAACAGATAAATGGACTTGGTACGAGTAGAGCGAGCCCTGGACTTTTCTCCTCTTCAAGTATTCCAGGAATTGCAGAAAACCCAGCTGGAAATTTTGTTTTGAGATCAAATCTTGGACAGCATGAATCAGTTCCATTTGATGCACCTAGAGGCTCTTCTGCTGGATATTCTAGTGTTAATACTGCTCGGCCACAGTCATGGCCTACCTCAAACACAGATACTTTGGAGTTGATGCCACCAATGCCACTGTCAATGAATCTGAACGACCCTCCAAATCGATCCTTAGTTCATGTAGATGAGGCTAGAGAGATGCATTCATACCCTTGGAATGGATCTTTGAGTTCACAAGGTGGCAGTTCATCTAGTTCTTTTGTGCGTGGAGAAAATAACATTAGAAGCTCTCTTAGCAATAATCCGGAGCATCCCCCAGTTGTTTCTACTCCTGAGACAAGAAATACCCTGCAAGAACAAATTGATTGGAGTTTTACCCCTGGAACTCGTTCAACTTCTAGAAATTATTCTTCTGGCTCTCGAATTGGCCCTGGTTCTGGTGCGCCATCTTCTTCTACTGGTTGGTTGCCTCATCGGGAGCAGACATTGCGAAATTATCGAAGATTATCAAGAACTGCTCCATGGATTCCTTTCCCCCGCACGGAATCTGATTCTCGAGTCCGGAGAAGTCCCTTTGTATTTTTGCCTTTGGCTTCTTCTTCGTCAGATGAGCCAGCGGCTACTAGTCATGCACAAAATCAATCGGAACAAAGATCAGCAGCATTCTTGATGGATACACCGGGTGATGGTATTCATGGTTGGAATGCTTTAGCAGCTGTTGAGGGCAGACATAGATTGGTATGCAATCTCCACCGAATTTCTGAGTATATTTTTTAATGCTAATGCTGATGTAGTCTATATCACAGCATGCAAGTTTTGGAAATTTGTCTAAGGAAAAGAGCTCTTGAGACCTTTGTTCTTTCCGGAAACTGTAAGAAATTGTTTAGATGACTAATAAATGCAATAGAGTACTAGGTCATAGCACATTTTGGCAATTAAGTATTGTCGTAACATTGGCACTTAGCATTTGGTACTCTGATAAGTAATGAAGAAATTACTGTATGATACTTTCGTCTACTATCTTCTGATACTTCACTCTACTATTGTAAATAGATTCGTCACATCTTGACCGCTATGCGGAGGGGTGACCACTTACGAGCCGAGGTTTGGAAAATCCATCTTTTCCTTTTATTCAGTAGATAAGTTGCCACATTCTTAAAATGAAGACAATGAAATAGGTGTTATCAAGCATTTTAATTCAGTGTGAGAAGACTGACCATACAAAAATGCTCGTCTTTTGTTTCCAGGATTTTATGCTTATTGATCCTTTTCTAAATGGATTTGCTGAGTTGCAAGATCAACATAGCGACATGAGGCTCGATGTCGATAATATGTCTTATGAGGTACAGATAGTCCCTTTAACTCTTTGGATATTCACATTCCTACTTTTATACGTATGAAGGAAAATCTGGTGGATAATTGAAATTGTAAATCCATTTTCACGCAACAGGAATTGCTGGCTTTAGAGGAAAGGATCGGGAATGTGAGTACTGGACTGAGAGAGGAAGAAATTAGGCGCTCTATGAAACAGCGGAAATATGAAGCTGAAGCCGTGGGAGCCTTGCCAACGTTGGAGCCATGCTGTATATGTCAGGTTAGATAGCCATTTTCTCTACTCTCAAAATAGCCTTCAGCTCGTTGTCTCCCAGTTTCACCTAGGGGTGTAAGCGGATATTAAAATGGATCCGATTAACTTTTATAATATATAGATATTTATGCAATAACATCCGAATTCATATTCAACAAATATTAAACAAATTCAAATATATCCGTAAGAATTATTTGGATATCCATTGACAGCCCTAGTTTCACCGTTAGTTTAGTGAAGGTTCCCACCTTCATCTTCCTGATTCTGCCTGTCTCTCCACATGAACATAAATTTTATGCAAAAATTTTCATTTACCACATTGGTCAGGAGGATTACGTTGTGGGAGATGATGTTGGGAAATTGGATTGCGGCCATGAGTTTCACCCTAGTTGCATCGAACAGTGGTTAAGTCTGAAAAACCTATGTCCTATATGCAAAATTGTGGCATTGGAAACTTGAAAGCATGGGAAAGCAGAGAACGAATGACCGAACCCAAAAACCCGGCCCAGTGCAGGTTTGTATATTTTGTTTTCGAAGTTTGCTTCCGGAACGAAGGCCTGGTATCCTTGATACTCAAGACTTTGAAACTGTGGTATGCATGAACATTTTTGTGTTCTTCCTAAGTTAAATATTTGACTCAAATAATGAAGTTATAGAGATCATCAACCTTTGACTACTGGATATTAGTGGATTCCTTGTTCTAGGAAAGTCCTGTTTCCATGTCGTTATTACAAGATCATGTTTTTATAGACTCTTGTTTCAATCTGGACAGCAACTACTTGGTTTGATTTCATTCATTAGGGATGAGGGATGACTGATGAGGATTGATAAATTGAAAATTGATTAACTATCTATATTATAGTCCTGTATAGGTGAAATAATAAGTAGTGGTGGCCTAAAGCAATCCTCACTTCTTGAGCTAGTTTTTGGGGAGGGTTAGATCCAAGGTTTATTTTTTGATGTGGTATCAGAGCCACTCATTTTTTATGTTGGGCTATTCAGTATTGTTGGATCACCTATTTTATATTATTACACACTCTAGATATTTATTTCTGAGTATACGTGGAGTGTCTTAGAGTCCCATATCAGTGTAATAAATAAGGGCTCAGGTTTGACTTTTTTAGGCGGTAATTGATGAACCAGTCATGATCCTTTTTGGGGGTGGGGGTGGGGGTGGGGGGTGGGGAGTAATGAAAGGGGAAATTTTACTCCCTAAGTTAGAAATTTACAACCAATGTTGAAATTTTAGTATGAGAGTATTATTTTATGTTTCTGAGTAAGAGGACTATGCTTCAAGTTATTTTGACGAACTTAAAAGGTTGAATTTGATTGGACTTTTAGGTATATTGTAGTAAGTAAGAAATATAAATAGATAAACTTTAAAAAAGAATATGGTTTCTCTTAATTCAAATATTTAACTCAAGAAAATGAAAGATAAATAGAGAAAAGGTAATGAGAAAAACATGTTAAAGTGATTACAAAATTCAGATAATTAAGAACTTTTCCTTCACCAAATTCTTCTAAGCGAATATAAATCAAGCTATTAAAATTATTTTTTTCTAGAGTAATAAGGCTATGTAAATGCGATGAAAAGAAGACAAAAAAAATTAAAAAATATTTATCAAAGTTATATAAGCCAATTGACATTTTAAATCATATTGAGAATTTTTTTTTGCCATTACGCTGTTTTTCTCATCAGCCACGGAAGATTAAGCAATTGAAAAGACAATTAAATGCATGAAAAAATATCAAAAATCGATTTGAAAAAGAATAGGACTAATAAATGTGAGAAATAACCAAACAAATTACAAAATTAACATGACTTCTATAAAATTGTATAAGATAAATTTCATGGAGCATTCCCATGCATGAGAAAAACCAAAATAATATAAATTAAATTGTAATGAAAATAAATATATGAGTACAAAATATAGTCATTTCTTAATTATTTTGGCTCCAAATTTTTATACTTATTAAAAAAATTAACATTGATTAATTATAAATTATGTATAGACAAACTTAATAATTTAAACTAACTTGTGTAAACAACCGTGGAATTATTATTATATATATATCAGATTTTATTAAGGTATTAATATTTGTTTATACTCGTCACTATAATATACTAGCAATGTTCCTTGTTGGAATATCAGTTTTTAATAAACTAAATTTATTTTTCAAATTTGTATTGTTTATTAAGATAAAAGTGATAAAGCTGTTTGTGTTACTATTTATTTAGACACTTACATATTTTTATTTTTTTTGTACACACAAAACGTTAGTTCTTAATAATAATTAATGACTTAGAGGGTGTTTGGTTAAGTTTATTTAAAATGTTTTATAAACTTCTACATCTTATAAGATATTTTTTGAACTTATAAGATGCTAATTTTTTTTTCAAAAATAAGTTCTTAAAGTGTTTGGATAAAATAAAATTTTGAAGTTTATAAGATGTCAGCAACGACAAGTTTGTAATTAATATATATAAGATATTTTTGGAGCTTATAAGATGCTACATCTTTTCTTAAAAATAAGTTTTTAAAGTATTTGGATAAAATAAGATTTTGAAACTTATAAAATGTCAACAATGCTAATTTTGTAAAAATATATTAAAATTAAAGGAGCTTATTAAGACTTTAAAAATAAGAGATTGTTTAAGTAAGCTTATAAGTTATAAGCTCGTCAAAACATCTTATAAGATATTTGAGAGCTTATAAAATGTCAAAAAATATTTCGTAAATTTTTAAAAAAAAGATCTTATAAACTTTTAAAATAAGATGCTAAGAGCTTATACGGTTCTTTTTTTTTTTTAGTAAGAAATTCTTAACTTATTTTTGATATCTTAATAAGCTCTCTTAATTTTAATCAAATTAATTATAAAATTTTCATTAAAAATAACATCTTATGAGCTTCAATATATTATTTTATCCAAACATTTTAAAAGTTTATCTTTTTAAAAAAGATTTAGCATCTTATAAGCTCTAAAAACACATTATAAAGTGGAAAAGCTTATAAAATGTCTTAAATAAGTTTAGTTAAATACCCTTTAAATTAGAAATTCTTTGGGAATGTTTGGTTATGTTTCCCCAGAATAACATTGTTTTGGGGAAACATAACCAAATATATCCCCATTTTTCTTCTTAATTACGCATTCTCCAATACATACATACATATTATATAAATATACATCATATACATTTTTTTATTATTTTAATATTAAAATAATTATTTAATTTCATTTTTACCCTAAAAACACAACAAAAAAAAAAAATTGATTTGACTGCTAGAATAAAAAATGTCTCCTCCAAAACATAAACAAACATACAAAAAAATAATTTTCACATTTTTCAATAATTCATTCTCCCAAAAAAACACATAATAAACATATAATAAAATCAAATAAAAAACATAACTAAATATTACCTTTATTTTCTTATAAAGAATTTATAAGCTTATAATATTTTATTTCAGAAGCTTACAAGCTTTTTTTAAAAAGATATATCAAATATTTTTTGATATCTTATAAACTCTTATAAGTTATTTCGAAAAATTTATAAACTTACCAAACACTCTCTTACTTTTTTAAGTAGTACGAATGTACAAATAAAGTACTTGTGCTTATTTTAATACATACCTAATAGACAACTATGTGTAGCTATTTATTCCCGAAAGTACTATCAATAATAAACCAAAAAGTTTCTTATGAAGTCAGTAACCAATGCAATTAAAATATATTCAATCTTCTAGATGGTATTCATAATTACATATGTAAGAAAATTTTAAATATAATGTATTTTTGTACACTATTTTATTTATATTTTCATTATTTATTTATTCTAAAGTTAATTAAAAATTTAGAAGGAATGGTGAATCATTTTTTGCCCTTTTTGTTCTACCTCGTCAATAAAACAAAAAAGTTGGTTTTCTTTTCCTTTTTCCCCTTCTTTCAGATTTTATTTTTGGTGGGAATAAAAAGAGTGGGGTCCAACGGTGGGTGTATATATGCCACGTAATGAGGAAATTGGGGGAGTGTTTGTCTGGTTGCAAAAGGAAGCCAAAAAAAATCATTAAATGGACAGAATTTCATGATTACTGAAACGCAAGAATTAGCCATAAAACACTCGAAATCAACAACCACCAAACAACTTTTCAGACTCTGCCTAACCATCGACAATTCCCTATCCCTATACATCATTCAAAACACAACAAACCTACCTCCCCCACACCACCACCCCCGGCAAAAAAATAAAATAAAATAAATAAAAAGGATTTTTCTTTTTGGGAGATTACTAATGAACCATTTGAAAAAAATAAAATGTTACTACTCTCACTAATTTAATTTTCAATTTCATTGACAAAATTTGGAACCAATGCTGAGTCTTAACTAAGTCCAATTTAAAACTTATGTTCTAATCATAAATTTAAGCTTTGAGCTTTACGTGCAATAGAAAATACATTTTTACGGTATACACAATAAAATATTAGAGAGGATGAAAAGTACTCTTAATAAAACTTTTGACGACAAGCAAGATAAGCATTTGCTCATTGTAAAAATGTAAAAAGTAATCACGTTTTCTACACAATTAGACAGTACTGATAATTGCTGTATAAAATTATTACCTGTAAACGCAGTTCTCGCATTCTATCTGTTTAATGATGTTTCTGTTAGCATAATGACATGACGTGATTGCATGAAAATTATAAAAACAATTAAGAATCTTCAATGAGTTAAATCTCAACCATTGTTTTTCAATATTCTTAATTGAATACTCACTATGGCAACTCTCAAAGAAGAACGAATAACGCGTGTTCACTCAACTCCAAAAGCCAACTAATTGGTGATTGCTAACTTTGAAATATAATTGGTAATTTATTTATTTTCATTGTGATAACATAAAAAAGGAGATAAATGAATCATTATATGCAAACAATGACTGTGATAGTAATCATGTTTTATATAGAGTTAGACAGTACAAACAGATACTATAAAAAATTATTATATAAATGTAGCATTCACAGTCTTTGATTAGCATCGTAATGATATGATGGGAATGCAGGAATTATAAGAAAAAAATATATAATTCTATATGACTAGAATTATCAACTTCAACAAAAGTAAATTAGTAATCTTAAATAAGTCAAGTCTCAACCTTTGTGCATGTTTCAATCTTAATAGAAAGCCCAAATATGGCAATTCTTGAAGAAAAATGAGCATGCATGTTTGCTTGAGTTTAAAAGCCAACTAATTGATGGATGCTAAGGTTGCACTATATTTGAGAATTTGTACTTTCTCTTCCACCTTGATAATATAGAAAGAGGGCATAAGCGAATCATTACATGCAAACATAAATTATAAAAATAATCATTTTTTTTAAGTAAAGTTAGACAGTACAAACAAATATAATATAAAATTATTATGTGCAAATGCAGCTCTCGAACTCTTTAATTGCTTAACAATGTTTCTATTAGCACTATGGACAGAGTCAGAATTTTTTTTTATGAGGGGTGAAATTTTAAATTATTAAAAATAATTTTTTTTTATTTCAATATATACAAAGAAGTACAATGGGGCAAAAGACATATTTTCAATAAGATAAGAGACAAATTTATAATTTGAGGATAGCAAAAGTGTAATATTTTAAAATTTTTAATATTTTGAGGGATGGCGGCTACCTCTGTCAACTCCTAACTCATGGCAAATAACAAGAAAAATTATATTTCAACAATGGCCAAATTAAAATTATCGACTTTAATAAAAGTAAATGAAAATATTCAATGTGTTAAATTGCAATCATTGCATTCCAACCTCAATAAAATACTCAAATATGGTAACATCATAGAAGAATAGATAGTAAATATTAATTTTGAGTCCAAAAGACAACTAGTTGGTGAATGCTCATATCTAAACGTATAACGTATCTGGTAATTTTTTTTATTTCTACGTGAAGTATAAATTGAAGGCACAAGCTAATTATTATATACAAACACATACTGTAACAATTATCACATTTTTTATAAATTAAAATTAAATAGTAAAGACAATTGTGTTTTACTTATAAATGTAAATCTCGAGTTCTTTCACTATTTAAAAAATATTTGTTATCTTATTACTAAATAAGAACATAGTAAGCACTATAAAAAGGTTATATGAATGATACAAAATTTAAATGAAAATGAAAAACATACCATTAAGTGTATTAAGTTACAATAGTTTTATTTTATTACTTAAAATATATCTGATGTGAATATAACTTTCGTTTTGTTATGATACTAATTTAATAATAGTAAAAGTTTTATGTTTTAAGTGATAGTTGACTCTTGACAATTAATAATATATCGTACCGTGATAAAAGCAGCAACAATTAAAATATTCACTATGTTTTTTATGAAAATGTTATATCGATATTACAATTAATGTCTCATAATTGTAAATAATAACATATTTAAACACAATAATAATTATGAGAGAATATTTTTTTTTATCATGTAATAACTTACTTAGAAATAATTATAAAATTATTCAATTAATATATTATTCTACTTTTCTTTTTTTCATTATTGCAGAATAATTAGCAACTTGTTGATTCGCCCATATAAATGTAATATAGACAAGGTCAAAGATGAGTTTATAAACAACTTTAAGTTATTAATTTAATTTCTTCCTTCATTATACAATAAATACATGACAAAAATTTATTATAGTAAATCAAGAAATTATATAATTACTCAATATAAAGAAGTGAAAATTTGTCGAATGGCTTGTGGTCCAACGACATAAGTCTCCCACATAATATGGAAAGTCAAGAATTTGAGTCATAATGGACTCTTGACTGCGTGTGTATAAATAAAAATTAAAAATTAAAAATTAAAAATTAAAAAAATTAAAAAATAAAAAAAACCAAAAAAGGTGGGGCCATTCACAAAGTGGGACCCTCTAAAATTTCTGCAGAGCGCTTTCGCTACTATTTCTTGTTTTGAAGCCAGTAACGGCATTTCGGCTTATGATTGTGTTTCAGTTTATTCTTATTCAGCCCCTCCAGCGAATCATGCTTTATATTTACAACCCTTTTGCCACCCTTTTTCTCTCTATATATTCTCCCATATTTCTCCCAACCCCACCCCGCAAGAACCATATTACATATATATATATAATTTAAGTTTCTGGATATGTTGGCTATGGCGGAAGGGCTCGGCCATGATGAGAGCTTGTTGTGGGAAGACGACCAATCGTGGGCATTTCCAATTCTTGGTGGTGATGAAAATGGCGGCAAGAGGTTGATGGAGATAGACAACTCAGAGGGGAAGGATGTGGAAGTGCTGCCGCCAGCAGCTACCAAGGGGAAGAAGAGGAGCACCGCCGTGGCGGCGGCCGCGGGCAAGCGCGGCGGTGGGGATCAGGAGAATCAAGAGAAAGGTGGCGGCGGCAGCGGCGGTGGTGAATCTGATCATGAGCTGCATATATGGACCGAGAGAGAGAGGAGGAAGAAGATGAGGAACATGTTTGAAAATCTTCATGCTTTGATCCCCCACCTCCCTCCAAGGGTAATTTTATTAATATTGAAATCTTGAAAATTTACCTTAATGTGTGTACATAGATATGCATATATTTATACATATGTATATATAAATTTCTTTTTCCACCTCTTTTTTTCTAATGACAAACTATTTATAGTATGTTTTAATTTGGAAAAGGTTTTACCCGTATGATATCAATATTTTTGTTTCTGGGTTTGGGTATTTGTCTAAATTGTGGAGGTTTTTGGAGAAGAATCCTAAGATTCAAGTTCATGGATACATATACAAAACATGGGTTTTTTGTCAAAATCAAGGATCCAATGTTCTTACAAAGATGGGATTTTTCTATTTTGGCAAGACATAAATGTGACTATATGTGCCACCTTGCTTTTCAACTTGTAAATAGTAATTTTCACAAGGTTTGCATGGAAAACTATTTAGCAACATCTATGTATATTACCAATTGTGGTGTAGATGTTTTTAGGACATCACTTTCAAAGAAAAGGCATAGCTCTTTTGGGGATATTAATTAGGGTTTTTCTGAATTGGACTCATAAAAATAAGTTTGAGGGGCTTTGTTTGAAGATACCTTTTTAAGATTGATTTAATTTCTTAAGGCAAAGTTAAAAATTGTTTTAGAAAATATATATGATAGCAACTTAAAGTAAAAATTTTATTTTTATCGCGTCTACGACTGTGGAAAATTTTTTTTAAGTCTTTCTTTTATATATTGAGTTCATTGAGATAAAATTGTAAGAATGTTTAAAAATACATTCTTATTGAGATATCTCCTATATATTTATGCTTTTTTAGATCCTTCAAAAATGCTTCTTATACTTTACAACTTTTACCATGTAATTTTTTAGTTTTATTCTTCATATTTATCTCAAGTTATAACATAAAAATTAAGCTTGAGAAAAATGTAAAACAAGAAAAAAGATTCTTGAAATGCCTACTCAATAACCATTAATAGCTCAATAAATGTGTTTACACTAAGGACATTAATGTAACTTCCATGTCTGAAAATCTTCTATGCTAAAAGCCAAAATAGGAAGTGTTTGGGATTTCTACAACATTTGAGATCCTATATTTTAATTCGTATTTCATATTTTATTATAATAATATACGATAAAATACAAATTGAAGTATAGGACTCAAGATAGAATTTCTAATGTCGCGCATCAAAATTAATTATATAGTTCAACAATAATTTCCTTATTTAATTTCTTGAATTTCGCTATGATTAAATCTCATGTCAGCAGGCAGACAAATCCACCATAGTTGATGAGGCTGTGATCTACATCAAGAAACTGCGGGTAACTCTTGCTGAACTTGAGACTCAAAAGGCTGAAAGGCTCAAAGGTGCAACTGCTAATACCACCAGCTGTTATCCCTCCATGATCACCCAACAAAAGCTCGCAATTCAATCAAGGGAGGCATTTCTAGCCGAGCAGGGATTCACAACCAAACCACTTGTCAATTTAGCAAACCCTGAATTTCCAGCCACTTTCAAGACATGGACTTCTCCGAATGTAGTCCTTAATGTTTGCGGCAAAGACGCCCACATCAACATATGCTGCCCTAAAAAGCCCGGCCTGTCGACCGCGGTTTTCTTTGTGATGGAGAAGCACAAATTTGAGGTGGTTTCTGCTCAAGTCTCGTCCCAGGGGGATAGGCGCATGTACATGATTCATGTCCATGTAAGAGCAATTTTTCGTATATTTATTAGATATGTGCATAAATTAATTTTTTAAATTTTAATTTTGATAATTATTTTCTCGAGTAAATTGCAAAGATAGGACTATGACTATGGTCAATTTGCCATGTAGCATTGAAATTTAGGGTGATATTAAAGTATGACAAAAATTCATTAAAAATTAAAAAAAAAAAGGACAGCATCCATCGACAAATACAGTCAGCACTGATGATAATTGCTTGTGTGACGCCTACGCCGATGTTCCACGCACGCGCCAAGCAAGTGCCATATAAGCAATCACCAACGCTGACTGTGTTTTCTGGTGGCCATTGTCCTTTTTTTTTTCGATTTTAGTGAGTTTTGATCATATTTTAATACCACATCAAATTTCGATCCTAAAACGAGAATGACCATAGCTACGGTTCTAGTTTTGCAATTTTTTCTTATTTTCTCAATTTGAGATTGACTTTGGGTGTGCTTAACGTTGGCTCATTAATAATTTAATTATTTTTAGATAATAGTATATATAAATAACCTATAAGTGCAGGAATATTTGTCTGTCATCCACATCAGAATAAATATGAGCTTTTCGGGGAGGGGGGGAGGAAAAAAAGAAACCTGTTAATGAAGGAAGACCTACTAAAGATAAGAGACATAGATAATAGATTTGCTAGAGGGTGAAGAACTAGGGTTTTAGGACATTAGTCTCTTCAAAACTAATGCTAATTAGTGACATTTTGATATGATTTAATTAGTTTCCCTAATTACATTTATTTATGATGTATCTTTTCATGTATGAATCAGGCAAACGTAGGTCAAGAGGGATTAGTCCTGGTGGAAGAAATATACAAGCAAGCTGCAGCAGAGATAATGCTGTGGGTTAATTCCTAAATCCTAATTATGTGTCTAGAGATTGTTAAGATTCAAAAAGGATATTGTAATCCTTTTAATATATGTACATGAAGCTATTTGTCTTTATTTGGGATGTACATTTTCCATATCTTGAATTGGTTCAATTTTTGTTTATTAAATTGATCAGTTGCATATGGGGACCTTAAGGTCAGATTAATTCAATTATCTTTTCTTATAATATTTAGCAAGAAGTTACTATTTATACCATTAATGAAACCCCTACTTCCTTTCTAGGGATGATAATAGAGTGGGTTTGGTTCAACACCCCACCCTAAAAAGATCCCGCCTTGTCGGATTGGTGAATTTAACCAGCCAACTCAAAAAGATTTAGAAAAATCAAAATCAGTTAATAAAAGCATCAAATCAGAACTATTTAATAGCAATTAAAATTCAAATTTTAGGTACAAAAATAAAAAATTCATACAAATAAGATAAAATTCTAGAAGTAAGATAGGAAAATAAGAGTAGAATTAAAGCAACAACTAGCCAACAGTCAAATTATTCTTAATCTGAAAAATATAAAATAAATATATAATATATTTATTATTATATGTATAATTTATATGGGGCGTGTTTAGGACATGGTTACAAGGCGGGTTAGGTAAACCACATATCCCATCCCAAATACTTCCAAGTTATGAAAATTATGCCCTATATCCTAACTCATACCCCGTTAAACCACCCAAAATTCGTACCATTTGGGGTTGGTTGAGTTCGGGTTCGGGTTTGGGTTTTTACTTGTCTTATTGCCATCCCTACTCCTTTTTGGTGTGTTTTATTGTACATTTTCTAAAATGCTCTTATTTTTATTTTCAATCTCAAAACTTGCATGGATAAGCACCATTCCATTCCTACCACTTTATACATACACAATCCTCATGAAAACTATACTTACTTTTATTTCTCAACAAATTATTCTATCTTTTTTTTAACTTCTATTAGTGATGTTCTCTTTTATTTATATTATTTTATGACAATTTATTTGTGAAATTTCATTTGAAATTTGTTTGATAAATACAACTATCTTGATATTTAAAAATTTATTTTTGAATTTTTCTTATAGTTTTAAATATATGATGCATTTATTTATATACATCAATTATACTATTAAATACACATACAATGAGTGTATGATGCTACTAGTGTGCATTAATTATGAATCCTTATCATGGATTATTATTAATGTAGAGATAGATCTTGGGCCTCTGACAAATTGAATTAATATTTGTTCTGACTGCAGAAGTCCAATAAATATTTTTGGAAAGTAGTGTTTTTTGAGTGATGAGTTACTTAGTGGAGCTGGATTTGGAAGACTACTAGGCCAAATATATTAATAGACAAGCCTTAGTTGGAGTATAATTAAAACGATTTATATTAGAGTTGAATAGAAATGAAAGTAACTGTTAAGTGGTCTTTGGCCCAATAGTATAAGTCTCATACATAAAATATGATATCAGATGTTCAAATTCTAATAAATTTTTAATGTGTGTGTATAAATTTTTAAAAAAAAAATCAAAAGGACATGTATGTGTGTATAAATTTTTAATAAATTTTATATTTACTTGTTCAGGAGAAAATTGACAGAGTCAATAATTCCTAAAAATTGAAAAAGAGATGGGCCAATGAACCTCAATAAATGCCAAAATATTTCAAGTTTGGGCCTTTTATTCACTTGCGCAAGATATATGGGCTTTCAAATGGTAGTACAACATAGCCCAAAATAGAAAAAAAAAAGAAAAAGAAAAATATATGTGGGGGCACATTGATGGTTAAAATGGTATTAAATATGATACTTTATATTTTTTCATGCAAAAATATATACTTATATAAATAGATAAATTTAATATAATCATATATATATATATATCATTTTATTAAATATATATCTATCTATACTATGCATAGAATATAGAGTGTGGTCATGCCTTTAATAATCACCTAGGTATATTTTTTAATTGGCATATTAACCTCATGTTAAAAGATAATGATAAGATGATTTTATTTTATCTCGTCTCCTATTCAATTTTACCCCTTCTTTCCTTCCCTTTTTTTATAAAAAATTTCACTTTATTACAACTTTCTAAAATTTTAAATAAATCATTAAAATTATAAAAAAAAAATTAATTTTATAATTTTATTAATTATAAAAATTCCAACATATATACTCATAAATATGCCAAAATTACTAAAAATTATTAAGTTCACGGCTTTTAGTGAAAAATTCTCCTTTTCTTGTCTACAATTAGAGACATAAAAAGTTCTTTGGCCAAATATTATCCTACTTTTTGTGTCTATATATGTGGAGCAAAAATGAGTTAGGCATATACGAGCACCAGTTGCTATCAAGAAAAGGAAAAATCCAAAGGCCATGTGAGATTCCAATTCAATGGTCTCATTCCACAGCCATGTGACACTATCACGTTCACGGATGTACACCCTCCTCACCTTTAACTACTAATTCATATGCTTTTCAAGACTTGGTGTTGGGAGGTGGGGAGATACCCCACCCCACCCATTGTTGATGATGCCATTATTCCTAATGGAACTTCTACCATGGTCGGAGGAAGTTGAACCATCACTTTCACTATCTCACTCTCACAATACGTGTTATGTGTCTTTTGGCTATGGGTCAACATCGGAAGGTACCCGCGTGATAATATCAGTATTTTACTAATATTATTATGTTTGATTCTAAATTTAACTTTAAATTTGATTTTTAATCTTATCGAGATTTTGATCAATTAAAATAATTTAATATTTTAATATAAGAAAGAAATGTGTAAATTAAGATGAGTTGTTGAAAAGGCAAAGCAAGTTGATAGCTAATGAGTCTTCTAGTGCTAAGAAGCAGTTGAGCTTAATAGAAGCAATTAGAAACAAATGTCTTTATTGTACTTCCAATGAAGTCTTCATTTGACCTAAAATTACGTTCTACTTAGGAATTTATGCAAAAGATATAATTTCACTTCAGATAATCGCGTCTCAACTGGATAACTTTGTGGAATCACCAAGAGCAAACCTTTTTGAATGAATAATCTATGAAATTACGATGGCAATTCACTTCCAAATAATTCCAACCATGATATAGAAAAATGAAGTCGAGACGCTAGTGATTAGCGAGAAATAATTGTTGGGTTCGAATACAAATACTTATTCAAAATAAGTAAAATCAAATTTTATACACTCAACATAAGTAATCTATCATTTATTTGAATATACGTAAGTGGACAACATGAAATTTTACAACCCCCTCACCACCCTAATTGTCTTTCTCCTCAAGAACCACCTTCAAATATTGAAATTTCAACAAAGTATTAAAACAACCATCTCAACCTTCAAAAACCCTTGTTGTGGATCAGGTCTTGATTTAATTAACTTTGTTTCGTAATGTTTTCAATTAATTTTGAGTGGGCCCATATTTAGATTGAGACATTTCATATCGTGTCTCCATCAAATACATTATGGTACATAAATTCTATCATAATACAATATGTACGAGGAAAAATATCGAATTTATTTTCAAAAAGCAATTCCCTCAAAGTGATGTCACATTAACATTATGTTTGGTTCAAAGATTTTAATGGGAAAAAAAATGTTAAGAAAGATATTTTTAATTGTTTGATTAGTAAGGAAAATACTTAAGAAAAAAAAATTTAGAAAAAAAAATATATAATGAATTAGAAAAAATTGAGTTTTCCTCACAAAATGAACAGAAAAACGAGGTAAAAGTCTATTTGAACTCTTTCTTTTTTTCCAACACATTCATCTTCTATTATTTTTTTCATTACTTTCTTCTACAACCAAACAAATTTTATATTTTATATTTCTTTACTTTTGTTTTCCTTTTCCCTAATATTTTCCTTTCTTTATCAAATTCCTTAAACCAAACATAGTGCAAATTCTTCTTGGAACAATTTTATCATGGAACCAACGATCCTACTATGAGGAAAAAACATAAGTTGCTTAACAAATATTTCCATTTCTTTTAACAAAATTATTTTCTGCAAAATAAAAATAAATCTTAATTACAAAAATTACATACACCAGCTTTGTTATGTGCCCTATCTAAATCCCCTTAATTCTTGACCTATTTTTCCTTTTTATATTTTCGCATTTTTCACCTTTGTAATAAAATAGACATTAGATTTAAGAGGAATTTAAAAAAAAAAAAATAATTAGGATCAAAACGGAACGACGTCGCTTCCGGCAAAATGGGATGATTTTGCGATGGAATCATGGGGCCATGAGTCCCGCAGTAACTTCAGCAGCATTTGCGCTTTACGTTTCGCCCTCTCCGTGCAATCGCTCTGTACGAGTAACAACAACTGAGTCAACACGCCGGCGGCCACCGCATCCCGCTGAGCTTGCTCCGACCCGGAGCAGAGAGAGAGCAGGGCTCCGGCGGCGTACTCAGTCGCGCGATCGGAGATCTTCAAAATAATCTTCACCAGCAGCGGCACCGTCAGCGCGTGTGACTCAAACGCCGCGCAACCAGATGGAATCCGGCAGAGCAACTCCACCGTTGCTAGAGCTCTCTCCGAGTCGCATTTCTCGAACTCCGCTAATCTATCAATCAAAGCCTCCACCGCCCCCGCGGCAACCGCCTTGTGCCGATGTTGCTTAACTAGACACAAAGCGAACAACGCTTTAATTCCGATCTTCAACGCTCTCGGATAAACCAGAGGATAGTTCAAAATCCCAACGATACCCTCGAACACTCCGTCGGCATTGCTGATTTGCGCACGGAGCTCAGGCGACCGAATTCCGGCCACAACATTCTCAATCATCGCCGCCGAGTTGACTCGGACGTCGATTGATGAATGGAACAGTAAATTCACCAGGTATCCAACCCGATCAGAGTCGGAAGCCACATACATGCACTCCGGCTCAGATAGCATGAACATTGACAGTACCGCGAGCGACTCGTGATTCAACTCCGATGATTCCGAACCAACATCCACGAACGCAATCGACAGCAAAATCTCACGTGCGTTATTAGCGGCAATAACAGACCGGTTCTTATCGGAGTCACGCGCCAGTCCTCTCAGCCTCCTCAACGCCGAAATCCGCAAGCTGTACGGACCCGACCGAGAAGAAACTTGATTCAACAAATTCCGAACCAAAACCGGATCTGCGGGCTGCTTCGGAGTCGGTATACGCTCGACTCCGAACGACCGGTTCGCAACACACCAATCCTGAATAAGCCGCCGGAGAGTGTGGTTTGGGATGAGCGTGAAATCGGTGAGTGAGACCCGTGTAACAGGACACGTGGTATTCCCGGTGGCCACCCACGATTCTATGCTTGACCGATCGTACGTCTGACCGGTACAAACAGTAACCGGGTCACGCATCAATTCTAAAGAAATCGGACACCGGAAATAGTACGGAATCTGCACGCCGACATCCAATGGATCCAAACTTGCAGGCATGTTAACTTCGTACCACTCTCTTTTCACTAGTTTTTCTTGAAGAAAAAACAAACAGAAACAAAGAATATAAAGGGGGACAAGAACTACAGAAAGGGTAATACTAAATCAGAGAGGACTGCAAATTCTCTTTCGCTTTGTTTGGGCAGTGATGGGCTATATGCGCAATGGGAACAGAGGAACATTTCTGTGTTTTTATTCTGACGAATTCGTACTAGTATGCATCGCCATTTATCCGCCACACGTGTGGTTTGTGAACTCGGGGAGATGGTGGGATTTAACCATGGTTAGGTTGGTTGGGGGATTGATGGTCAAAGGGAATGTGCTTATGTGAGTGTGGACTGGGTGGGGCTCAGCCCACTCTGTTTTTGCTATGATCTTACTCCTGTTGACATCATTTCGGATTTAAATTACTTAATCCCGATCTTTTATTACTATTTTGAGGTTGATTGACTTGCCCATTTGCCCTTGCTGTCTTGCTTACCCACATCATGCAGTTGGATAAAGTAGCTATTATTATTGCTAATAATTTCTTAAGGACACGTTTGATTTCATAGATTAGTCATCACAGTATAATTTAATTGAATTTAGTTAATCATTTGATGTACACAATACAACTTTTAGGCCGGCAAGCAAATTATCCAAAGCCCACCACTATTCACTAGATTGAGGACTATTGAAGTAGTGGGCTACAATTGAATAATTATGATCAATGTTTGAGTGTTATTACTTAATGTCATCTATCTACTCAATCTCTGCTATTACTTAATTCATAAAATCAATCACGCCCTTGATATTTTTATATACAAGCAAGATGTTGACTTCATTGGTTCAAAATTGTGATAAAGAAGGGTACATGGCTTCTTCTTTTTTTAACGTACATGGCTTTTAAAATGCATAGATTAAAGTAGAAACTACATCTATGAGGATTATTTCGAGTTTTTTATTTTTTAAGAAAGTAAATATTAAATAGAGAGTGTTTCAAGAGTGATTCATTAAGAACTTTTCAATGTTGAATTGAAATTTAGTTGTTTTAGGGTGTTTGCAAGTGATATTTTTAGTTTATTCTCTTAAATTAGTAAAGCAAAAACATAAAGTTATATATGTGATCTTTCTGGTATTTTTGTGAAAAGTTGGAAATTATTTTGGGCATTTTTGTTCTCCAAGAAAAAAATATGAGAATATTAAAACACAATCATACTTTAAATTAAATTTGTAAGGATTTCTATTTCTTTTTCAACTCTTGATAGGTATATATATTAGTCATGTTAAATAGTGAAAACTTTTCGAATAGTTACTATTTATTCTACATTTCTCTCTATAATTTTTCAATTCTTCAAAAATAAATCTTTTCCAAACACTCCTTAAAAACATTTGCCTAGTACACAAAATGTAGAGCTCTTATTGTTGTAAAAATTTTGAACTACCTTTTTTTATTATAAATTATAATTTTTTGTACGGTCCAACAATTGGTACAAGAAATGAAGTTACGAATTAGATTTATATTGTGGCATTTATTGAATAGAGAATTAGTATCCTACCAATTATTGTTGTCTAACGATGAAAAAAATAATAATTTACGTACATATATACATCAAACTTTCGTTACAGTTTAAATTTTAAACTTCACGCTTATATATATATGAAGGTGATGCCACTGAGCCAACTGATTACTCGACTTTTAAAGAGGAAACATAATACTTGAGTTGTGAAGAATTAAAATATTAATATTGTAACTGTTAATTATGACTCTTCAAATAAAAGAGAGGTATTGAGTTGCAAAAGAATACTTAATTGTTTGAAGGAAACTTTTATATGAAATAAATTCATCGAATATGAAATAAGTACATAGTAACACTTCAAGAAGAAAAGAAAAAAAAGTAATAAATCACATATCACATTTGCTTGTCCTAAACTTAATTGGATCTGATTAAATCCATGTATGATTTGGTGTTTCAACTCTTCATTAAAAGCCATATAGGGTTGAGATTCCCAAGCACTTCTGAAATTCAACCAAATGTGGAAATTTGAAGACTTCCTATTGGGCAGTCTGGGCCAATGCGTTAAGACAGTGTGCAGAATAAGTCGGTCGGATGAAGTTAATGCTGATAGGCTAGGAAGATTCCGGACAAGAGCGTAGGAACATATTAAAAACCTCAATCATTCCAACAACTCTGTAGGAAAGGACCATTGCAAATAGGTTTAAAAAAAAATATATATATATATATATATATAAAAGAGGGTGGATATGACTATAGAAGATAGTAACAAGTCACTAAGATAATATTAAATAATAAAAACAAAAAGCATATATATTTTTTGTTTACACATATATATATATACATACTTCGTTAAAATTTGAAATTTTAATTTTATATAAAAGAAATATGAAGACGATGTTATTTGATCAATAAATTATCTGATCATAAAAAAAATATTTCCAGGGATTGTGTTGGAGAATACATAGAAAATGTATAAGCGTTTGGTCTTGTTTTTAGATGGTTAACTATGTGATATATTTTTAAAAAATATATATATGTTAGTTTTTATAAAAGATAATTTTTACTGCAAGTATCATTCTATGCAAGATTTTGGTTGACTAATGATGTCTTGTCAAATTTTTACAATTCCATCAGTCGCTATTGTGATGCTCAGAAAATGAAGGAAGATATCAGTATATGTTTATTATTTATAATAATTAATTAGAATATTCATAAATAAATAATATATATAATATAAATACATATGAAATAAAAGTACATATATAGCAGTCATTAGGGTATATGTGGTAAGAAAATTGTAATTATATAATATTTGATTTTATGTTTCAAAAATAATACTTTACCAAAATCAAATGTTGTTATAAAAAGGAAAAAAAGAATTAACATTGCTTATGTTTGGTTATATTTTTTGTTTGATTTTATTATGTGTTTTGAGAGAATGAATTATTAGAGAATGTGCAAGTTATTTTTTTAGTATGTTTGATTATATTTTAGGAAAAATATTTTTTACTGTAACAGTCAAATTAATATTTTTTTGTTTGATTTTTGGGTGAAAATAAAATTGAGTTATTATTTTAATATTAAAATAATAATAAAATATATATCATATATATGTATATATTAAAAAATATGCGTTTTCAAAAAATATATATTTGATTATATTTTATTAAAATAATATTATTTAAAAAAAACATAACCAAACGAAGCCATTATTGTTATTGTTGTTGGTAATAATTTTTTCTTTAAAAAAAATAAAACAAAAATTTAGAACGGTAGAAAGACAGGAATGAGGAATCATTATCGAAGAACAGCTGGCAAAGGTATTTGATTTTGGCGTTGTGTTTGGGGGTGTGCGGTGTTGACTGCTGGTGGAGGGAAGTGACGGTTGGTCAAACGGTCAAAGATAAATAGAGGACTGTGCGGGGGACAGCCCCCCCCCTCTCTCTCTCTCTCTCTGAACTTTATTTATTTATTTCCAGCCCAACATTTTCTCACATACATGACACGACAATATACGATATAACATAAAGATGGACAAGTTCTTTTCTTTCTTTGATTGGGTGGGTCCATCTCCAGCAAGTTTAAATTTTATTAAGATAATAATTCCTAAAATAATTAATTTTGTGATCGATGGTATTTTGTTTGTTCTACATTAAAAGAGTTAAGGTAATAAAATAAATTTATAGGAAATGTTTGGTTATTTTTTTTTGTGTGATTTTAATACATAGTTTGGAAAAATGAATGTTAAAAGTGATATTAGAGAATATGAAAATTGTGTTAGAGAATATTCAAAAATTGATTTTAAAGAGTTTTGGTATGTTTATTTATATTTTGGAGGGATGCATTTTTTTATTATAACAGTTAAATTAATACTTTTTTCTTTTTGGATTTTGGAGTGTGGAAGTGGAATTAAATGATTTTTTTATTACAATAATAAATATATATATATGATGTATATATAATATAAGTATGTATATATTGAAAAATGAAAGAATTTTGGGAACAACAAAGAATAGAAGATGATATTTTGGATTTTTTTTTTTTTAGTTTTTTGCAGAGAAAAATGAGAGTATGTTTGGTTATATTTTCCCAAATTGTTCTGGAGAAATATAACTAAACATTCCCATGATTCATATCATCTCTCTCATAGTTCGAAGCATATTGTTATAAAGACATATTGCTCCCATCATATACACAGATCGACAGAACAATATCTTAACAAAGTTATGACTGAGATTTGATGATTATCTAAACATCATAATAACAAATGAATTTTAGTACGAGTATTAGAATTATAGTAATAAATTAATCTTTAAATCCAACGATTTTTTAATTAATGGAAGACTCTTACAATCATGAATAAATAGTCATGACCGATCAGTTGTCCCTTTTTCTTTCCTTTATTTTTTAAATAAAAAAGTAAAAATTTGAATTCATACAATTATTAATTCTATCTTTGTTGGAGTTTTTTGTGGAGGGATTTGAAAAGGTAATCCTCTAATAGAAGTTATGTTAGTGCATTATTTGTCTGTTTGGTCTGATTAATGAGTGTTGCTATTATTTAATTGATGTTTGCTTCCATTGCAATTTAACTCTAATGAAAGTTATGATAGCACATTATTTATGCATTTGATTTGATTAGTGAGTGTTGCCGGACACATATGCATATCACTGTAAGATTAATTTTGAGTTAAACAATTTTTTATAATAAATAATACATTCTTATAATCCTCTTAAAGGGTTGATAATTGGATTTATATTGATAACAATATCAATACTAATAAAAACCATGCATATACACTAAAAAATACTTTTTAAAAATTACTGCCAGTTTGGTTGTGTTTTCAATTTCAATTTTTATTTTCAACATTTTTAAAATTTAAAAAGCAAGTTAGAGTCAATGAGTTGAAAATAAATTTGTATTTACATAGTATGTTAGGAAAGTAATGATTATATACAATTTAGTAGGTTGTAGGTGGAGAGAGATAGTAATAATGAATAAGAAATAGAAGATATATATTATTGACGAATGTGTTTTGGGATGAAAATCAATCGAAATATTAGTGAAAATAGTGATAAATTATTAATAATTTATTTTCAAATAGTGAAAATGAGTGACAATAGATTTGAAAACACAACCAAACTGGCTCTTTTAGGGCCTGTTAGTTTCATTTTCAAAGTCAATTTTCACAAATTTTTACTATTTCAAAAATGAAATACATTGGCTATGTTTGGTTAAATTCTCGCAGAGCAATTTGTTCTGGGAGAATGTAACAAAACATGTGCCTTCCTTTTCTCCCAAAATGGGTTTATAAAATGACCAAATTGTCCTTGCATTTTAATTGGCAAATGACCAAAAACCCCATATGCTTTACATCACAATCA
Organism: Jacaranda mimosifolia; assembly: GCA_018894105.1. NCBI lineage: Eukaryota > Viridiplantae > Streptophyta > Magnoliopsida > Lamiales > Bignoniaceae > Jacaranda > Jacaranda mimosifolia. The sequence goes on from CM032130.1 coordinate 30,017,230, forward strand.
TTACCATCACATATACATACATTTACATATCATAATATTTCATTACTATATCATAATAAAAAATATTACTAATATCCATTTACACCCTCAAACCCCAACAAAAATGCGTTGATTTGACTGCTACAGTAGAATTTGTTCCCTCCCAAAATATAAATAAATATAATAAATTTTTCCAAAATAATTTTTTTACTATTCCCAAATCATAAACAAACATACATCACATTTCTCAATACAAATTTCACATTCCCCAACCCCACTCTCAAAACTCATTCTCCCAAAACACATAATTTGTAAACAAAAATTACCATTACTTTTTATATATTTTCATCCAATATTATTTTCATTTCTATTTTCATTTTCAAAACACATTATACAATAACATATATATCTTTTCTCTCTATTTTATTATTTTTATCTCTCTTCATTTACAACCTATTAAAACAACATAATCATTACTTTTACAATAATTTATCTAAATACAAATTTATTTTCAATTTATTTTCACTAACTAATTTTTAAAATTTTAAAAATGGTGAAAATAAAAATAAGACCGAACATGCCCTTAATTTTCCAAAAGATAGGTCAAACTCACCAATTGTGGTGTTCGAAGAGTGAGGTTGGGGGTTCAGTGATTTGTAGCTCAAGTGACATTAATTTCTCATATTTTGTAGGAGATTTTGTATTCGATCCGAACATGCATCGTTTCTCTAAAAAAAATAAAAAAATGCAGTGGTAGATGGAGGCGTGTGGTGGGTCAAAGAGGACCCTGTTTGTCTGCGGTCAACCGGGCAGCTTAAAACCTTTGATTCCCCCCCCAATGCACGTGAAAAACAACTCTCGGCACGTGTTCCCCAGCTAAGCCCGAGCCAATTCAAATTCTCTCGGGTTCACCTTCTGCAAAACACACGAGCGTCTTGTGTCATTCCAGCTTCTCTCCTATATATTATTCTATGGAATGCTGCACCTTTATTGGTATTTATTTATTTATTGTAATTTGGGCAGCAAATTTGGATTTTCGTTTCTTCCCATGAATCTTTATTCCTGAATTTGCCTAACATTGGATGAATTTTGTTTCCTGCAATTCAAGTCATTTTCAAATAAATTATTCTTAAATAAAAATATAATATAATGAAAATTAAAATACAGAAATTTTGTATATATATACACATATGTATATATATAATTTAACGATTTATTATTCAATTGAGTGCACATTGAATGTGTGACATTACAATCATATAAATCTATAACTTTCGAGCTCTCTTCGATTTTGTTTGGTTTTCTCTTTCTCAAGTTATTCTTTTAATGGGGAAATAATATTGAATGTGATGTGATGTTTTTCGAGGTTAATTCTAAAATGTAATTAGTTGTTCTTAAAATGTCCACACTCCACTAACCTAAATCTTATTTTCTAAAAATATTAATTATTATATGTATGGAATATCACATTTATTATAATTATACACAAAAATAATAATTAATATAAAAAAATATTTTTATTCTAAGTACCGACATAGCAAAAGACCTACTGATTTGATATTTATATTAAAAAATATCTTCTCCAAAACAAAATTAAATATGCATCACATTTCCTAACCTACTGATCTCCAAAATATATCTTTCCTCAAAACAATTAAAATAATACCAAAAAAAGCCTTACCTTCTTATTTTCTTTATAATTAATTTAAACAATTGAAAGAGAAACATGTTAGAATATCTATTCAAATCGTTTAAGAAATTTAAACAATTAAACTCATATTTTAGGAGAACAAATAGATGCATGTTCTCAATAGAAGTATTTATAATTAACATCGCCGTTTTAAATATTTTGAAAAAATAAAAGAAAAAACTCTATCCTAAAGTACATTCACAGGAAGCATCAATCTACAAGGAGATTACCTCTTTAAGTTAATTAATTTTAAGTAAACCAAGGAAACAACGACCTCATTTCCTCATCGATTGAAGTTTTTGCTTTCTAAATAATACAAGATATATATTATAAATAATATATATATATATATATATATATGAAACAAATCGAACCAAGATTGTATGGTTGGATGGCTAGCTTGTCGGAAAACATAGATATATACATCAAATAAAGAAAAGAAAAGTTTTATGAATCTTCTAAATGAGCTTCATATAATGAGGGGTGACATGTGAGGATACCTTAGTATTAAGACATCTAGACTATGTTTGGATACATTTTAGGGGTGATTTGGGGTTTTTGTTTTGGGAAAATAAATTTTGAAAATGGGTTGGGAATGTGATAGTAGATTGGGGGAAGATGACGGATGTTTATTTATGTTTTAAGTGATAGGTAGTGAAAATTTAACTTTCGAGGTTTCCTCGAAAATTCATTGGCATAATGAAAGTAATTGGTTTCTAATTCGCAAAGACACTTGTTTAAAGAGTTTAGCTCAAAAAATTCAATGGTTCTATTAGCCATCTGACTCATAGTGATCATTTACCAAAGAATGACTCTGCTTATGATTGAACAACCAAGAGCAATTTACTTACAATACTTAGTTGACATTCATAAAAAATATTTATTGAATTGTGAGTTTAATATATCCTATTTAGCAGAGATATGGGTATTCCTTGTTCATTATCAAATAATCACTTATTCACAAACTTCGTGTGAGACTAATACTTTGCATTTCTTGTCTCATGAAAAACCCTTTTCGCTCCGCTTAATCTTATCCCCTTCTAGGAGAATTTTAGTGATAAGTTTTATAGGAACTGGACGATCCTATGTGGTCAAATACCTATCTGAATTACCTATGCATAAAGAAGAATTTCAAAGGCAATTGGAACAAACGGTTGGTTGAGGGAAATTACAAATGGTATCACATTCGTCCTAATGATGTGATCCACTCGAATGGTTTTAAAGGACCACGTTTTGGGAATAAGATCAACTTTTTCCTTTCTTTTTTATTTTGTTTTAATGACCAACTTGATCACAAATATTTGTGATGTGATTTCTAATGAATACGATGAGAGCACATTTTGAGTGGTAGATAGTAAACTTCACGATTGATCAATTGTGGAGGTGGAAATTAACTCGTTTTTAACACAATTAGAGGTTAGCACCCCATATTTTGAGCTTTGAAATGAGTAAAAATAATTCTCAAGTCACAATTTTAAATTGGTACCAAATGAATTCAATGGATGATAAAATAAGGTATTTATAAGTATACAACTTTAAATTATAATTTTATATAACATGCGGCATATATTAAGGTGTTCTTGAGTTCCAATGGTTTAATATATTGTTGGATTCATCTGGGCTCAAAGTCTGGCGGTGGTACATAAATTTGAACAGAAAAAATTATAATATTTTTAGCATAGATCAGCAACAAGCGAGATATCCGTCATAAACTTATTCTAGTTCATTCTAATAAGTTATTAAGATGTACAATGATCGATATTTATATATTAGGACACTAACTTAGCTACCTATATTAAAAACCCTCAAATTTAATATTAATTAAAACCTAATCCAATAACAATCAAGAACATAAAATCAAAATGATCGTAAGATAAGTATTATATCACAACCTCTTTTTTATTACATAGTTACTTGTATACCTCTTGTTAATACAGTGAAGTTATATTGTTGAAAGTTTTTCTTGTTTATTTTAAGGAAATCTTTCTTTCTTAAAAGGTCGATTGCGATATCTTATCCATATGCATGCATCATATTCCTTTACAAGGAATAAAGTTGTAAAGAGGAGTATAAACGTAGACATTCATGTGCTATTTAAAAAAAGGGGGGGGGGGTTTTAAGGAAAAAGGATTCGAAAAAGGGGTTAATATGCGCCAATGATTTTGTAGCATAAAGTCAATGTTAATAAATTATTTACTTAAAAAAATAATAATAATTTGGAGTGTGTTTGGCTTTAGGACATATTTCCAATCCAATATGAGGTGGATCCCACGGACAACATGTCTTGTTGATGTCATGGGAGTTGGCATCTTTCACTTCAAGATCTAACTTTAACAATTTTATTCATATGCTAATCTAATCTTTTACTTTTCCCTTTTTCAGCATGCCTATAAAAGAAATTTTCTTATGCTTCACTGGAGTGTAAATGAGTCGAGCCTAATCCGAGTATAACAAGTTTAAATTCGGCTCATTGAATAGACGAAGGCTCGATTCGTATAAATTAGTAGAAAAATTCGATTTGTATAAGTTCGGATAACTCGAGCTTATATAGGTTTTGATTAGTCCGAACTCATTTAAACTCAAAATAAAATCTATAACTATATATTTTTCAAAAAAAATTGTTATTTTCTTAAAAATAACAAACAAATTATTATTATTATTATTATTATTATTATTATTATTATTATTATTATTATTATCTTGATGGATCTTATTGTATATAACTATATATACAAAATATAAAAAAAATTTGTTTAAAATCGCGAGCTTTTCGAACTGAGTATTATTGAGTCATACTTGACTCGTTTAACTGACGAGTTCTAAATGTTCGCGAATCATTTCATCTCATTTAGACCTCTATATAACACAAACACACACACTCACTCTACACTACACTTTATATATATACAAATCGTCTTGTTTGGATACAAATAATTATTTTAAATTTAGCGGGTGTTCTGAAGAGTTCGACTTCTAATTAATTTTGCACGTCTGCGTGAAAAGAAGAAAAAGCTGATGAAGACACCACCTACTTTTGCTTCAATGGCACTTCAACAAAGTGAAAATTAAGGTAAAAGTAGGAAGTACGTTTCTTAGGTGCTTTTTCAAGCATATGGTTTTATTAATAAATATTTAAAAGTTACAAAAGTTATATTAAATTTTTTTCTGTCCTTACTATTTTTAAAAGCTAATGTTGAAACCCAGGAGGATCTATTGCAGAAACAATGAAATAATAGCAAAGTAATTCAATGTAAAGTGACAACAAGATTTAACGTGGTTCGGCGATGTGCCTAATCCACCCGACAAAGAAAAGGAATTTTATTGATCTCAAATCAAAGTGCAAGTACAAACTTGAATCCCACAAATCTCACGAAAACACCTAACACCCTCTTTCTAAACTCCGTCTTGAGAGAATTACTCAAAAGCAGTAAAGAAGCCCTTGTGTTATGTTCGTTTTCTTTTCTTCGAAAGAAACAACTAATATTTATAGTAAAAAAGACTACTTTACCTAGGACTAGAAAACCCAATAAAAGAAGGAGTCCTAATTCTAGTCAAACTTGATCTCCTTGTCAAACTTACCTCAATTTCAAGGCAAAATCAACAATTCTCCACCTTGACTTGAAATTTCCATTCATCTTCTTTGTCCCTGCCCCCAATAGGGCCTCTTATCTGAGTCTGCAAATATTAATCAAATCCAAGCAATGCTCGAATTTGATTCCTGGAACAGCTTTAGTCAACATGTCTGCCGGATTATCCTTAGTCCCAACTTTGTCAACCAACATGACTCCTTGGGACACCATATCCCGAACAAAGTGATACCTCACATCTATGTGTTTTGTTCTCTCATGAAATGCTTGATTTTTTGACAAGTGTATGGCACTCTGACTGTCACAAAATACTTTAGTGATCTCAGAAGTCATACCCATATCATCGATAAGCCCCTTTAGCCAAATACCTTCTTTAACGCCTTCAGCCAAAGCCATGTACTCAGCTTCTGTTGTGGACAATGCAACTGATGACTGCAAAGTCGCCTTCCAGCTAACCGTACAACTTGATACACAAAACACATAGCCCGTCATGGACCTTCTGCTGTCCAAATCTCCTGCATAGTCTGCATCCACATAGCCAATAATTCTTGTAGTAGAATTCGATTGACTATACCTCAAACATCTGCCTGCAGAGCCTCTCAAATACCTCATGATCCATTTCACAGCCAGCCAATGAGTCTTTCCTGGCTTGTGCATATACCTACTCACAACACTGACTGCATGTGAAATGTCTGGCCTAGTGCACACCATGGCATACATCAAGCTACCCACTGCACTAGCATATGGCACATTTGACATGTGCTCCACCTCCTCCTCAGTACTCGGTGATAGATCTGATGAGAGCCTGAAATGAGCTGCAAGTGGCGTACTTACTGGCTTGGACTTATTCATCCCAAATCGCTCAAGTACTTTCTCAATGTAATGCTGTTGAGACAAGTACAACAATCCTAATTGTCTATCCCGGATGATCTTCATGCCCAAAATCTTCTTTGCACTGCCCAAATCCTTCATCTCAAATTCTTCACTTAACTGAGCTTTTAATTGGTTGATCTCAGATATGTTTCTAGAGGCAATCAACATATCATCAACGTACAACAGCAAATATACGAGAAGGCTATCACTACAAATTTTGTAATATACACAACAATCAAATTTATTTCTAGTATATCCTATCTTGGTAATAAAAGTATCAAACCTTTTATACCACTGCCTGGGAGACTACTTCAAGCCATATAATGATCTCTTCAAAAGACATGCTTGATTTTGTTTCCCGGGAATAACGAATCCTTCTGGTTGACTCATGTAGATTTGTTCCTCCAACTCACCATGTAAAAACGCTGTTTTCACATCCATATGCTCTAATTCCATATCAAACAGAGCAACCATGGCAAGTAAAACACGAATGGAAGTATGTTTTACAACTGGGGAGAATACTTCATGAAAGTCAACTCCCTCTCTCTGAGTAAAACCCTCAGCAACCAATCGCGCCTTGTATCTAGCATCTTCAACACCAGGAATTCCTTCTTTCTTCTTGTAGATCCATTCGCAAGCTACAATTTTCTGCCCTTTGGGTACATCAACCAGTTCCCATGTGCTATTCTTGTGTAGAGACTCCATCTCTTCACTCATAGCTGCAATCCATTTATCAGAATCTGGCCTGGATATTGCCTCTTTGTATGAGACTGGATCATCTCCTATAAACTCCTCAGCTGAACTCAAAGCATAAGCTACCAGATCTGAGTAAGCAAACCGCTGTGGTGGTTTGATTTGCCTCCTCTCCCTATCGCGAGCCAAGCGATAATTTTGTAGTGGTTCATTTTCCTGCTGTTGATTAGGTGGTAATGTGCTATCACCAGCTTCATCTACCACCTTCTGTTTCCCCTTTGAAACTTGTGGAGGGTCAATATGAATCTCCACCTTCTCCTTAACGCCCTGTTGACCGCTTTTCTGCTGCTCTACCTTTTTCATCATTGCAGACTCATCGAATGTCACGTCCCTGCTGATAATCATCTCGGAGCCCTTGTCATCATTACACCACAAACGATAACCTTTGACTCCATCTGCATAGCCTAGAAATATGCACTTCCTAGCCCTTGGCTCAAGCTTCCCATCCCGGACATGAGCATAGGCTGGACACCCAAATACTCTCAGATTTGAGTAATCAGCAGGAGACCCAGACCAAACTTCCATTGGTGTCTTACAGTCCAAAGCGGTTGATGGTGACCTATTCACCAAATAACAAGCAGTGTTAATTGCTTCTGCCCAAAAATCCTTGGACAATCCGGCGTTAAAGAGCATGCATCTAGCTCTTTCCAAGATAGTCCTGTTCATCCATTCTGCAACTCCATTCTGCTGTGGTGTATGTACAACTGTGCGATGCCTCACAATTCCTTCCTTCTCACAGAATTCCTGAAATTCCTTGTTGCAGAACTCCAATCCGTTGTCAGTCCTCAAGCGCTTGATTTCCTTTCCTGTCTGCTTCTCAATTAAGGTCTTCCATTGCTTGAAGTTGACAAACACCTCATCCTTATGCTTCAGCAGGTACACCCATACTCTACGTGAGAAATCATCTATGAATGTCAGCATGTACCTTGCACCTCCCTTTGAAGGAACCTGAGAAGGCCCCCAAAGATCTGAGTGAATGTAATCCAAGGTACCTTTGGTCCTATGAACTGCAGTACCGAATTTCACCCTATGTTGCTTGCCCAACACACACTGCTCGCAGAAATCCAGTTCACCAGTCTTCTCTCCGCAAAGCAAACCTCGTTTGCTCAATTCTGACATCCCCCTCTCACTCATATGCCCAAGCCGCATATGCCAGAGTCTCGTAGTATCATTGATTGATGAAGAAACCGCTGCAGTACCAGAAACCGTGTTTCCCTGCAATATGTAAAGGCCGTTCCGCTTTTCTCCCTTCATGATAAGCAGTGCACCTTTGGAAACCCGCAGAACTCCATCTCGAGCTCTGTACTCACAACCATTCTTGTCCAGAGTACCTAGCGATATCAGGTTTTTCTTCAAATCTAGAACATGACGCACATCTGTTAGGGTCCTTACTATCCCATCATGCATTCTAATACAAATTGAGCCAATTCCTACAACCCTGCAAGAAGCATCGTTTCCCATAAGCACCTTACCACCATCAAGTTTTTGGTATGTGGTAAACCAATCTTCTCTTGGGCACATGTGGTAGGAGCAGCCACTATCCAAAATCCATTCAGAGTTTAGTAAAGTTTCAGCAACGTTGAGAACAAGCCCACCATCAGACTCATCTTCAACAATTCCTGCGACATCATCCCGCTTCTGATCAGAAGTTTCACCTGCATCCTTCGCCTTTCCTCGTTCTGGACAATTCCGTCTCCAATGCCCCGTTCCACCGCACCTAAAACATTTATCACCGTTTCTAGGCTTGGTTCGGGACTTCGATCGGCCTCTACTCCTTCCCCTTTCTCTTGGTCTCCCTCTTGCCACCAATCCTTCCCCACTTTCACCATCGTTGCTGCCCAAGACATGTTTTCTCAACTCGTTGGAATTCAATGAGGCCTTCACATCCTCCATTGAAATCGTATCTCTCCCATACAACAAAGTAGTAACCAAGTGCTCAAAAGATTTTGGCAGGGAACACAAGAGAATTAAAGCTTGATCTTCATCATCAATTTTAACATCGATACTAGCGAGATCTAGAATCACCTTATTGAAAAAATCAATATGTTGAGTAATAGATGTACCTTCCTTCATTCTCAATGTATATAGTCGTTGTTTCAAATACAACCTATTTGTCAGGGACTTCGTCATATATAGACTCTCCAGCTTCTTCCATAAATCCGCTGGCGTACTTTCCGTGGCGACCTCTCTCAGTACGTTATCCGCCAATGATAACACCAGAGTACCATAAGCCTTCGCCATGAACTCATCCTTCTCCTCGTCCTTCAACGTTTCCGGCAAGAAATCTCTACCCTTTAACGCTCTCTGTAATCCTTGTTGACACAGGAGGGCGTGAACCTTCATCTTCCACAGCCCAAAGTCATTCTTCCCATCGAATTTCTCTACCTCGTACTTCATTCCTGACATCTGATCCAACCTGCTCCGATACCAGTTTGTTGAAACCCAGGAGGATCTATTGCGGAAACAATGAAATAATAGCGAAGTAATTCAATGTAAAGTGACAACAAGATTTAACGTGGTTCAGCGATGTGCCTAATCCACCCGACAAAGAAAAGGAATTTTATTGATCTCAAATCAAAGTGCAAGTACAAACTTGAATCCCACAAATCTCACGAAAACACCTAACACCCTCTTTCTAAACTCCGTCTTGAGAGAATTACTCAAAAGCAGTAAAGAAACCCTTGTGTTATGTTCGTTTTCTTTTCTTCGAAAGAAACAACTAATATTTATAGTCAAAAAGATTACTTTACCTAGGACTAGAAAACCCAATAAAAGAAGGAGTCCTAATTCTAGTCAAACTTGATCTCCTTGTCAAACTTACCTCAATTTCAAGGCAAAATCAACAGCTAAAGTAAAAGATAATTTAATATTTTCTCATATTGTAAATTCATATGGAAGTTATTTTAAAACAAAAATTCTCATTTTATTTTCTTGCTATTTTTCTAATCAATTTCTACATATCCATCACTATTGTTATTAGCCACTTTTCCCATAATTATGAAAATTAATCACTTCATACACAAATCACTTAATTACTTGTGTATGTCTTGATGATAAATAAATAAATATATATATATATATATATAGGAACTGAGCCAAATAATTTTTATTCTATAATTAATAATGATATACACAATAATCATCAATGTGGTATTTTTAATATTAAATGTTTTAACCTACGACTTACATAGTCATAATTTTGTAGTCTTAACTTATGCCCTACTGATGTTTTTAATGCTATGTTTGGATCAGAAAAGGCAGTGAGGAAAAAGAGAAGGAAAATGCAAATGTGCAAATATTAAGGCACGAAGTTATATCATTTGAAGCGCAAAAAAAAATTTCCTTCACATTTTCCACGTTAAAATTCGAGTTCTAAACATAGGGTAAGTGATCATGATTATGGAAAGTAGATCATTTTTAAGACAAAGTCATAAAAAGAAAGCCAATCTTTTGATTAAATTATATTCTATCCTAATATGTAATTTATTTATTTTTATTTATATATACATAAATCAAAAACTTATTAAATTTAAATTCTCGATCTTATACTTTATACTTGAGATTAATGCCACTGCATCAAAGGCTACTTGACTATAATAATGGATTAGCTATAGAGTAGGGCAAAAATTAAAAAATTTCTACCTTGAGTGAGTTACTATCCATGGTTCAAGAATCGTGCTTTTGGTTATTCTCTAAGGATTTCCAATACACGACTAAAGTGAAAGGGGAGGAAACTAGATATAGTTAGCTTGTGGATATGTTCAATGACAAATGTAAAAGTTTTTTTTATCTTTTTTTATTCTTCTTCCTTTTAAAAAAAAAATTGTGGTCCGATTATTAAATAATTGATGAGCCCCACTTTCTATTTTGCATTAAAGACAAGAAGAGAAGGCCCTATTATTCCATCGTCATCTGAAAATTAATCTTTATTTCCAGTGGTCCATTTATGTGACATTTTAAAATTTGATTGGGAATTTTGATATCTCATCATATAATTATTATCTGATTTTGGTGGAGAATTTAATTTAAATTTAATCTGATGGAATTTAAGTCAATTACAAGTCAATGATTTACACATTTTTAAGTTCGAAGATTAAATTAATCAAGATCAAGCAAAAAGCAGCGGTTTTTTATAATAAATTATTTTGGAATTTTGAAATTCATGACATTAAGAAAAGAGATTTTTTTAAGTAGTTGGATAATTTTGTTAAGCTGTATTTTCCATAGTCTAGACATCGTCTGGTTTGAAAATACATACGTGCATGGTTAACGACCTCCAAAGATATCCAAGACATCATCTTGGTTATATAGAAAATGCCATTGGAAAATGTTAGAGATTTGATAATTTCTAATTGATGAGGGTTCGATCCATCAGGGTTAGGCCTGATGGAGTTTCTTGTTGGGGTTCGACCTCAAAGATCGATTCTCTTGTGGTGGAAAGAGCTAAATCCTGCAATCACACAACAAACGTTAGGCTAGCCGAGGAGTTCTCGGCTATGGCGCTCCAACGCTCAAGTCAGTATGGATCGATGAAATAAACCGAGCAGCAAAGTAAGGGCTTTTTGTATATATTAGTGCATACCTTTAGAAGGTTGAGGTGAGAGTATTTATAGCCTTCCCCTTTTGGGGGATTGTTTGCGATGCTCTTGGTGCGCTGAAAGGGCCTTTTCCCTTGCGTCATGGGTGATTAGTCATTTCTTCTCTCTGTGTTATTCAAGGTAGTTGCCCCTGCAGGTTTTAGGGGCAGGTAATACGCTGTTGAAGTACTTGCTGCGCTAGGCAGTAGTGGGGTGGCATGCGTCATTAATGCGACGGCATGCTGCATGTCAGTGCATTTAATGCGGCAGAGGTGCACCACGCATATCTCCACCTCAGAGGTTGAGATACAAAATTACTCAGTATCGTACAATGCCCAGATTGGTATCGCAGGTCGACTCGCCGATCCGCGGCAACGAACTAATCTGCTCGAGGACAGCCTAGTCAACAGGTGAGGTCAAGTGCACTGCTATGCCCTAGAGGCAGGATGGGCTTGGGATTGTGCCTTTGGGCCCATATAGTTTGGGCCAAATCACTTGAGTCATCCCATATCACTAATATATATGTATGTGTTTCTTTAATAAGATACCTAAAAAAATATTTTACAAACATATATATATATATATGGCATGGTATTATCAAAATATCCCTTAAAATAAATAGTAATGGTAATTTGAGGCTCTGTATTGCCTTTTAGGTTATGTATGCATTGAATTAGGGGTGCGAATGAGTCAAGCCTTTTTAGGTTATTTTTTATTTTATTATTCAATATATATTATATTACTTTTTTTTTTTATTTCGAGTTCGAGCTCAAACTTGAGTTCGGCTCGAGCCTACAATTTTTCACAATTCATTTGCTAATTCGAACCTTATCGAGTTGAGCCGAGCCGAGTCGAGCTACAGCTTAAAATTTTAGACTCATCAAGCTTGAGCTCACGCTCGAACATAATATATATATTTTGAGCTCGAAAATTTTGCCTAAATTGATCTCGCCTTAGCTCGATTGCACCCCTAATCACAATTTAATTTGCAAAATTGCCATATGGTCCTGCAATTAAGCAATTGCATTATTAGTACTAGTGTGGAGAGGCTAGTTAAATTAGTACTAGTGCGGAGAGGCTTAACCAACAAAAGGGTCCAAATAGGAGTAAGAATAATAATAAGAATCTTAGTTCTTTTAGTGGGAGGTGAAGGTTATGAGATGACGGCTATCTCTCTTCGAAAGTTTATATTTCAAGAAAGTAGTCTAGAAATTCAACTTTCAAAGACAAATACTAGGCACAACCAAATTAAAAGGCGTCTTTCTAGTTGCCTAGTGGTCAGACGATAGAGTTGGAGGAAGTAAAAGATACAACAATGAAAATAACATTTCTATAGAATCCAAAAATAAATTTCTTATTGCTAGAAACGACGTTGCCCTCAAGACGTGGCACTATAAGCAGCAATCCAGTAACATCACAAGTTTATGAAATTGTAGTAAAATTATCTTAGTGAAATCTCAAGTTTATGAAATAGTGGTAAAATTGTGTTGATGCTTTCTTTGTTGTGATATTCTTGCAATTATGCCAAAGTTTTTCAGACAGCATCTATAACTCTCCTTGAGTTTTTTACATCATTATTATGGAATATAGACAATAGGCCTAGGGTGTGAGCAAGCCAGCATCATGGGTTTCCTTTATACTCCACAAGTTAAGCCTATAATAATAGCAACACAAAGTTAGAGAATGGAATGTTCTCTTCGCATTTGGCTACATTTCACGGGCAAAAACATTGGAGTGTGCTATGGGCTGGATTCTCTTCTCCTACCCAAAAAGGGTACTTTATTCTATATTAATTGTTTAATAGTCACATATTTGAAGGCGGGACGCAGTTCAATTGATTAAGAGGGTGTTTGAATAAATTTATTTAAAAAATCTTATAAGTCCCTATATCTTATAAGATATTTTTAGAGTTTATAAGATGTTAGATCTTTTTTTAAAAATAAGTTCTTAAAGTGCTTGGATAAAATAAGATTTTTGAGCTTATAAGATGTTAGTAATGATAATTTTATAATTAATATGATTAAAATTAAGAGAGCTTGTTACGATATTCAAAATAAGTTAGGAACTACTTACTTTTTCAAAAAGGACTTATAAGCTCATGACATCTTATTTTTGGAGCTTATAAGCTCTTTTTAAAATTTTTTTACCAAACACTCTTTAACATCTTATAAGCACTCAAACATCTTATAAGATATTTTAAGGAGCTTATAAGCTCACTCAATCCCCCTCTAAGTAGTACAGTCGTTTTATTATATATGATTTCAAGTTTGTATGTATGTGTGAATAAAAAACATGTAAATCAATAAAATAAAATAATTCTATATAGGCAACATTGATTCCATTTCTTTTTTCTATTGTATAGACAAAGATCTAGCTCCATTTAATAAAACCTGGGCCTAGTGAAGGACTAATCGAATAATTTGGTGATAAAATTCTACACCTGCGAATATATTGGTATAAACAAATTAGATATAGGTCCATTTAACAAACCCCTAGTGGAGGGCTAATCGAATAATTTGGTGACCAAATCCTACACTCGCGAATATATCGATCATAGATTCGAAATTTATAGTTGAATAGTTGGGGATTTTATGTTGAGTAAGTCAGAAACTGATGATTATTCTTTTGAAAAGAAAAGTTCATGCGTTCAAATTTTATAACTTGGTGGTCTCCATTGAGTTTACTTATGTTAGATTGAATTTTTACTATAAAAAACTAAACTCTTTAGTGAATATTTTGACATAAACGACTTTTAGAATATTTTTTATGAATCTCCGCTAAGGTTTCGAAGGGAATGAACTCAAATGGGGTCTGGATTCATTCGTACCTTTTGAAAAGAGTTGCTAAATCAAGTTCTAATTTGGATGAGGGAAGTATGACCACCTTAGCAGTAGTTTAAATCATTTCAATTTAGAGATATTTCGATTTATATTCCTACTAATGTAATTTTTATTACTCATGAACAAATATTTTTATTTATCGATCTACTTAATTCTAAAAAAAATTTTGATCGAATGTGGAATTAGAGTGGGAGGGATTCAGTTCCATGTTCTTAAAATCTTGATTTTCTCACAATTGTTTTAATTAATTATTCTTATCTCACATTATTGATTATCTCTAAGAATTTTGGAGATTTACCATTAGTTTTGACTTGGGCCGGATCCAAATAGCCAAAATGGGCTCCAAAAGGTGCCATCTGGATTTAACGTTGTCCTGGACCCAAATATTTGTACAAGGCCCAATTCAATTAGTTTCCTGTTTTCTCATCCAATCAGATGGCTTCAAATAATATATTCTTTCTTTTTCTCCAATGTTAAGGTGGTGACCGGTATGAATCAATGAAATTAGATTGGAATAGAATGAATTTAGGAATGGAATAAATATGGTTAATGAATTATGTTAGTAATACTTATCATATGATTGATATGCGTAAGAAATGAGAAAGGAATGGAATCCTCGTTTTTTGCTTGATTCCAATTCCAAAATTGGTAATTATGTATGATTGTTATAATGGAATGAAATTATTTTGTATGACCAAATTACCTTCTATGAAAATTTATTAAAATAAAATTATTTTTTTATAAAAATTCTTTTTTGTATTATATTAAATATTCTAATCAAAATTAGATACATTATTTATCTTAAAATACACTTTTTTCTTCACAATCAAATAATAAAAATAAGAGAATTTACCATGAACAGAAAGAAGCTGAACAATGAAAAGAAAGAAATAAAAATATTGGCAGAAGACATGACATGATCCCCTTCCTTCAAAAGCATTCATTTACAAGATTGTATGACATTGATTTGTTTTCTTCACATGCTTGTAGAACATTTATTTCATAAATTTCAAGAGTTAGAAACAGCCAGTATATAAGACAAAGTTTGCAAGTTCAATGTGCTGCTGATATTCTGCAAGTGCACAGAAAATGTGAGTTATTTAAAAGGGAATAAAGTTCTTGGTGAATACACACACACACACATATATATACACACATATATGATGTTGATAAAGGTTATAAAAAAGAATCAAAATATAATTGAGCGACTTAACATGTTGAGATTTGTTGGGATTATCAATTTTTTTAATTGGAGGGTAATTTTGTCAAACAAAAATATATATGTATTCCCAATAGATTTGAGAACAGTTAAAACCCAAGGGGGTGAAAGGAATGACTAATCCTATACAATTGGGAATAAGTATTCCTATGGGAATGAGAATTCCCATCACTAAATTATAACAACCAAGAGTTTGGGAATGAATTTGGAAATACCCATTCTATTCCCACATTATTCCCGTGTACTAATCATACCATAAATGTTTGTAACATAGCAATATATATTCATTTTACATTTTTTTATTATAGAAAAAGCATAATAAACGCAAGATAACTCTTGAAGGAATCAATAATCAGCAACAAAAGTAAAATGTGAAATAAATATACCAAATACGGAATTTTTTTATCATTTTTCTTTTTCTTTTTTCTTCTTCTTCCCTTTTCTTTAATCCTCTCTTTTTAAAAAAAAAAAAAAAGTGCTAGACGAGTAAAAGCAATCATATAAGTAATATGTATACAAATATACGTACACTAAAAAAAGAATCATTATTTGTTCTTCAATATTAATTACCATTTATAGAATTCAAATGCGACTAAAATATATATATATATATATATATATATTATTCTTCAAAATCTAAGTCAAGTTGTTATAGAAGCTTCATCTAAAAGCCAAAACTAAAAATGAATCTAGCCAACTCGCAAGGCGAATATAACACGAACTTTCAACAAATCGAACTAAGTTTAATTTAACTGTTCGAGAACTTTTGCTATTCTTAAATATTTTTCACATATTCATTAAATAAACCAACCAATAGAAAAAAAATGTAAGCAAAATTCTGCAAGACTTGTACAAGTTAACGATGCTATACATTAATAATTTATATTTTATCAAATGTTAAAATTGTTCAAGTGGTTCTTGAGAACTGGATCCCCTTCAATTACTTAACATGTCCCATCCATGTGAGTGATCTGTGACACATTATAATCTATGGTAGAGAATTCAGAAATTGAGAACAATCCGACATATAAAGACAAATGAAGATACCATATATTGCAAAAATAAAATAAAATAAAATAAAATCATATAACAACTCATGAGTTGAAAAATTGACGAAATTATCAACTGGAATCTAATAAGTTCTACCTACTATTAGATTTGAACCAATGGTTCCAGCCATATAAAAGCAATACCCTAACAACTGAATTAAGTATATCATTTACCATTCCTAATAGAACTAAATGGAATCCATCCCCTTGATGGATTATAAATGCTATATCGTTATAAACAGTAATAATCTAAGCAATACCACTCAAAAGTTTTATGTTGTTGGATCATAGAGTAGTCATCTTGACGAGAAATTATATATATGACAAGAAATGCATCACAAGCACTAAGCAACACGCTGGAATCATCAAATTCTTGCCATACATAGCCTGCCATTCGGACCAAAGGGAGCAAGAAACAAGGGACGAGGGCTACCTTAAATAGAGCTTGGGCACCAATCCAACAATGCCTGAAAGAAAACATTGGCTAAGAATCAACTGGTTGCCATATGAGTTCCTCAGGAACTGAGCTGCACATGATGACAAGACGGGGGATGTGTGGGAGGACGACATGTTCAAAGGGATTCTTTGAAGTAGCAATGAGGCAGTTGTCTCCAAACGGATAGCAGTTATGATCAGTTCGACCAGCGTCGATTTCCCAAATGATATTCAGTTTGCTCAGCAAATGCTGAATTTGTACTAGTACCACCTCATAGTTTTGGTTCCTGAAGAAGGCACAATGGCACCAAAGACGCCAAACGGGGTCATGTACAAGTCAAGGAGATAATCGTCATTTCATATCATGTAGGCCCCTCTTCCCCCACAAAAACAAGAAAGTAGACCCCAAATGTTGATACTGTTTCAGAATCTTATCATGCAAAAACTAAGCAAACCCTCTAAGAGTACTACCTCATACACTTGTCCACACTTAAGACAAAAAACTACTCATTTTGGATTCTTATTTCTATTGGTATATCATCATTTATTTCAACAGGCATCCATATATTTATTTAAAGAAATATTTGGCATTCATAAATAACAAGAAATAGAAGATGAAACATCAATTGAAATAGAGGATCTAATAACGTTCATTTAACTGCAAGTTGGTGTTTACATTTGCACCAGAGGAGAGAACATGACGTTTGTTTTAAGGTATGAAAAAAATGAGGAATTTTACTTTATACAGCATATGGATGGGTCAAAGGGGAGTATAACTGTTACTACAGACAATTCAACCCAAAGTAAGTACAAAAAGCTTCAATGAGATAACTGATGTAATATGCTTCCCAGGGAATAGAATGTCCGATAATTCTTTTCTCTCTTTGCAACTCAAGAAATCTTTTTTTTTTTTTTTTTTTTTTAATAAAAAAAAAGACATTAAACGAGATGGGCTTTATTTTTCTTCGGAATTCAAGAAATCTGATCTGGTCAATGCTACGATGGCCACAATAATAAAAGCTAATTAAGAAAATGATAGAGAGCACGATGCAAGTTTAGAAGAAACTCACATTTGTCCAGTTGGAGGTCATTCATGAGCACCACTTTCCTTGATAAGTGATTGTCCCTTGGTAATCTGCAGCAGTAATAAGCTGCTAGAAGTATAAGAATAGAGTTTAACCAAACAAAAACAAAATAATATTAGCAATAGCAATCAACATCTTGCCTTCAAAATTACATAGTAGGTTTGATGGTTGACCAACCATAGCATGCAGTAGTCCGTTTGCATTAACAATTGAAGGCATTCTCCACAAGAACATCATTCATCGCCGTCCATCTGAAACTGCTAATCTCATTCATTGTCTGCTCCCATCATTAGTCCCACATAGTTTAACTAGAAGCATGATGATGGAACAATTCTCTTCTTGATCGTTCAAAATCATATGGCAAACCAAAATAATTACAAAAGAGAAACTATCATCTTGTGTTACAAGTCAATAACCAAAATAAAAGAAAATGAACGGTGAAGATCTCCCGTTTCTGGTTGATCGCTTGATCAGATTCCGCACACTTGCACGAGTGTTCCGGCAATCATTTAATACAAACCTACGTCAATACTAAGTTAAAGAAGAATGGGGACTTAAAGAAGAAGACGGGAAAAGTATGGGGACTATGATTGAGGAAGCAGCAAGCCTACCTCAGGCAAGAAATCGATGTTCATGTAATGATAGATGCGGGAAGTGAAAATTCTTTTAGCCATCAATAGCAACCATATACTTCCTTTTACTTATGGGTTCCTCTTGCAACACCACTACATCCCTCACCTTTTCTAGCAGCTCCTCTAGATGATTCACACCAAAGCTCAAATAATCCAGTTGTCTTTTGTATCTTTGCTGGTACATAGCCTCAAAACAACCGAGAAAAATTCGGCAAGAGTAGCTCACTAATATCTCTTGAAGCTCATATTTGAATTTCTTGAGGCTTTGGTCAATAATTAGAGATCGATGATCAACCATCTCCAAGTTAGATTTCCCTCCTCCCTCCCTATCATCATTCGCTTCAAGAACAACCCTTTCATCATCTGAGCACTCATCTGAAGATCCAGCTCCAGCCGTTACATCAACATTATCTTCCTGAGACCCTTTTTCTTTCTTATCCCGCCTTGCCAAAATTACAGGAGTCCCAACTGGCATGGATTTTGAGGTTCGGAGGGAAACAAACTTCTTTTGACCTTTTCCCTCGATAGTAATGGCATCAGTCATCTTCTTAAGGAGACTTACAAGCTTACTTGCCCCATATTCAGAAACGTACAGAGGCCTCCCGTAAAGTTTCTGGTATTCTGCTGGAAGGCGGGTTAGAGGCAAATTTCCACCTAACAATTCAAGCAACTTTACCAGTTGGCTCTTCAAACCATTTAGATCTCCAGGCTGCACCCACGTCAACTCATTCTGGTCACAAGAAGCAAGAGTTCCTGATGGAACTTCGTTTAGACCAGATGGCAAGCTATGTGATCTGGAATTCGTATGATTTTGGGGCATTAATATTAAATTACTATTATGCTCAGATAGAGATTGTGATACAGTAGAGAAATCCCTCATATAGTAAGAGTTTTTGGAGATCCCCCTATACACTATCGATTCTTCTTCATTCTGACCATCCACATTGTCATTGTTCTGACATCCCATCAAAAACCCAGAAATCTCTGCTGGACCTGCTCGAGGAGGAATTAATGCCCTAGCCGGGGGCACAAAGCCTTCCCCACGAGCAACACTGGGCCAATCCCAAACAAACCTGCCCGCATTACTCAGAGCAGATGATACCCACACCCCAGAAGGAATAACAAGAATTACAGTGTATCCTCGCTGGCCCAGAATGTGGAGAGCAGGAGCAAAATCAACATCTCCTGAGATCAGCATGATGGATGATGGTGGAGGATTGTCGAGAGCAAAAAGGAACATGTCGACCAATATTGCCTTGTCAGCCGCATCTTTCCGCCCATTGGGAACATCTATGAGTTTGACACCAGTTCTCTGGCAACCTTCTCTTAGTCGCCTGGGAAAGGCATTAAAATCCCCATATGCAGAAAACATAGTTACAGCTCCATCAATTACAGGATGGACCCGCAAGGCCATCCTAATGTTACCAGCCACATCCTCAGGCCGCACATCACTTGGCACAGGACAGTTCTCAATGTCCCAAAGAATAGCCACAGGACCCTGAGTGGAGCTCCAACTTTGACGAAAAAGAGGCCGAGATGGATTTGTGTTTGAGCTTTCCATTTGCTTTGCACCGTGTCTGGAATATTCTGATGGCAATGCCAATGCCGATGTATTTGAGCTTGACATCATTGATGATATGTAAATGACTTCTACCTTCCTGATATAAGGAACGGAATGTGAATTGCATGGAATAATTCAAAGACTTACCCTAAAAATGAACAGATCCACTATAAAAGAACACACATACAAGGAATGAACAGACACTAAGACTCCACAAAGTTTGAAGTCCTCCGACAAAGTTTCTTCACAAGTACTCACTTGCGCAGATTGGCACCTTTTATTGTATTTGAATACAAGTTTTACTTTTCAATGAAGTTAAAGAGATACTTTTGTATCAAATCCATTCAGCCCCAAACTCTTTCTTAATCAGAAAAGTTCAGAATGTTTCATATGACAAGTTATTTCTGATCAAGTTATACAAAGTTGCAAGAATCCAAAATTGGACCTTATAAATTGATGAAAAAAACCAAACACAATCATGGCCAATGAGAATTATAAAAATATGAAAGAAGAGATTATAAGGCCACAGAATGAGATTGCAGCTTCAGCCCCAATTGCACGCATTATATACGAGTTCAAAATTCAAATTTAATTACGAAAACAATTCGAAAAAAGTACTCGGAAATCCTCGCCGGCGACGCTACATCTAGAAAGATCAACAAAATAATAAAATCAAAAGACTAATGAAGCAATCAAGATATATCAATAAATTCTATTCTTGACTAAGCATATAAAAACCAAATCTAAACCAATTAAAGATCCAACTTTTATACTAAACCCATCTCAATTCAGAAAACCCTCATCGATTTCTGCGCAAATAAATGAAAGTTGAAAGAAAAATGACTTGCCTGATGAGGAGATTAACTTTTATTGGGTCTTTAAGGACTGAGAAATTTGTACCAAAAAAAACTGATAGAAAACAAAGAATCCAACAGTAGTTACAGTTCATAGAGTCTGGGTTAAATCATAGTCATTCATGGTTTGATTTATTTTGATGCAAAAGAGATTGTCGATAAGTAATGAATTTTCTCTTTTTTCTTTTGTGCTCTCTTTCCCTTATATGGGTGGCGATGGCCGAAGGGAGGAGGCGAAGAAGATTGCTGAAATTGGGAGATGAAAAAGGCCAAGAAAAGAATTTGCTAATATTGGGAGATGAGGGTCAAATACTCACGTTAACCGACATTTGATATTTCAGGAACAAAAATTAGAAATAAAAAGAAAATGGTAATGCCCATCAGGATTGTTAAGTGCAAATACACCTGTAATAATTATTAAGGGTGTAATTATTTGCTCTCTAAAATTTATTATTAATATTTTAATTAATTTTTAATTTATAGAAATTGATTATTATATTTTTTTATTTTAAGATATCATTTAATTTAAATTATTGAACAATTATGCTCTTAGTGTGCTATTTTTTATCCTATTAAATATAACTTTGATTCATTCCTAACCTTAATTCGTTACCTGTCAAACTTTATAGAGCACATAAAAATAAATAGATAATCACATTTCTAAATTCAATTATCTCACTGAATACATGGCTTAAAATAGTATATTTTCGCACCCCAAATGTGGGTTTTGTTTTACTTCATAAAGATTATTGTGTAAAGTTATTTCAATCATAAAAGTGAAATAAAGAAAATAAAGAGCACTGCAACTTGTTATTTAAATTTGGCAAAAAATCACTCATATTGTGGGTATCCAAAAAAATATAGATAATAAGTTTCATTTTCTCCACCCAATAAAATACAAGTAATTTTATCAATCTTCTAATTACCTACCACTTTTTGACCCAACTCATGAGTGTCCACGGGTAACCTGTGAATAATATATATATATATATATATATTAAATTTTTCCCTAATCCTCGTAAATAATTTGAAGGATATAATATATTTTTCTATGATAACAACAATGTTTAAGTGGTATTTAAATTTTTAATTCAAATTTTTTTTACATATAATGATATTTAAATTTGAATTTCGAATATAACTTAAAATTGATAGATGTTTAAACATTTAAGTTATACTTTTCAAACTAAAATACTTGACATATTTTAAGTACTTATTCAATGTAATATTTAAAATTTGTAGCCTCTTTATTAGTTGTATTTAAGAAATATTTGAGTAGTATTATATAAATTAAAAAATATATATTGATTTACCTTCAAGTAAAAAAAAAAAAAAGTATCGATACCCGTGGGTTACCCATCACCCATAGTCATGGATAATGTGTCCATTATCTCATATCCAATAAAAAACAAATAATTTTACCTATTGGTAAACTTAACCAACCCTTCATTATCTATTATTGGGTTACCCACATGTACAATTTGCCAAGTCTATTGTTATTTCATATTAAGTTAGATAAGTTGAGGATGAATGTTTTCATGAGTAGAGAGTTAAAAGTAATAATTATTATATTAAAGGATATATTTGCCTTGCAAATTAATATATAAATGGATTTGAAAAGTAAGTGGATATTTAGATCAATAACTTAACATAAAAATTTAGAATAGAGTGTGGATAAAAAAATTTGAAATGCAAATAACAATAGCCAATTATTAAATATTTTAATTCCTTATCTATAACATTCTGAGTTTTAGATATATTAAATGTGAGAGCATAAAGCTATATGAATTAAAAATATCTTGTTTATGAATCAATTAACCGATCAATCATATAAGATCTGTTTTTAAAAAAAAAAAAAAAAATTATAGACACTCACACTAAGTGATTTTTATATTTTGAATATCAAATTTCATTTATATAAGTGTAAATAAGATGATGTAAGGTCACATTTGACTTATGTGTATTCATTTAGAATAAGACTCAACTAAAAGTCATAATCTTTTGAGCTCAAATTTCATTAAATATAAGGTTTCTTTTTATTTTTTTTATAAAATTAAGTTTCATTAATGATGTAGAACATCCAAAACAGTACAAAAAGATAAAAAAATTCTTGTAATTCTTCAACACGATAGATGAATAGAGATGGCAATGGGATGGGTTTGGGGTGAGTTTAGCTCAACCCATATCCCTCCCGTTAGACATTATCCCATCCAACACCCCCTTCTGTCCCAAAAGGATCCCACCCCATCTCGTCCCATCAGGTTGGCGGGTTTAACCCGTCAAATCGAAAAAAATTAAAAAAATCAAAATCAATCAATCAAAATATCAAATCAAAATCACTTGATAGTAATTAGAATTCAAATTTCAGGTATCAAAATAAAAAATTCATGCAAACAAGATAAGATTTTAGAAGCAAAATAGAATATAAAGGTAGAATTAAAATAGCAACCCTAAATTATTTAGATATTATTCTTAATCTAAAAAATATAAACTAAATTATGTATAATATATTTATTACTATTATATGTATAATTTATAAGGGGCATATTTGGGATGGGCTACAGAGCAATTTTGGGGCCGGTTAGGTAAACTCCATACCCCACCCCAAATACTTTGAGTTATGACAATTATGCACCATACCTCGTTAAGCCACTCAAAACATCTCCCGTTCGGGACGAGTTAAGTTTAGATTCGAATTTTGACCTGTCCCATTGTCATTTCTATAAAGGAATATATATATATATAATTGCTACTTTTAATTGTTATTATGAATCAAATTAACACCTTTGGGCTATTTGTAAGGGATTAGGATGGAGGAGTTGATTCCAAGTTCATGCTTCTAGGATAGTTTCTAATGAATCTTAAAAAAATTCATATGTTTATTACATCGAATACAAATTTATTAGGCTACTAATTATATGAATGACTTTTCGAGCTTATTGGGCCACTAATTATATAAATGATTTCTTGGACTTACTACTCTTAACACATTACATCTGTAACAAATTGAGCATAAGACTTGTTTATTTGCCAAGCAGCTTACCCGCGTTATAAATTTCACGGCGAAAGTTAAGGGCCTGTTCTTATCATTCTCCCAAAATATTTTTTAATTTTCAAAATAATTTTAAAATATGTATACATTTTGAAATCTTTCTCCCAAAATATAAAAATTCTATACCCAAAAAATTCCTCCTAAAACAATCTCAAAATGCCTTACACCCTAAAACCATACCTACCCCTCATTTTCTTACTCTACCTTTCACATTATTCATTTATTTATCACTCTCCTACACACACACATGAAAATATTAAAATTTTACTAGTTATAAAATTCTAAAGCTTATGTTTACAAATTTAATTAAAGTAACTATCAAATTTAATTCAATATTATTTATATTATTATTAAATAATTTATTTACTAGATAACGTATTAAATTAATTTATTTAATTATTTAAATAACTTATCATTTATATATTAATTATGTTTCATATTTCACATATAATTAAATATTATGTTTATTTTTTTAATAAATAATTTAAGATGATTTAATTTCATATAACATAAAATTATTTATTTTTTTAATTTGGTGAATTGTTGTGAGTATTATATATATATATATATATATATTATTAAATAAATTATTTATTTAAATCATAACTAAGTTTTATTTGTACATAAATCATAAATAATAAATAGTTAAATAATTATTTTAATTAATAATTAGTAATTAATTTATAATTAATGTAACGTAATTAATTTTTTTTGTATAAATTGATATTAACAATTATGATTTGATTATGATATAAGCCGATTTTTTATAATTAAGATATAATTATGATTTCATAAGTAATTAATATTTATTAATAAATATTTTTTTCCAAATAATACATCATTTGCTAATGTTAAATTTATAAAAATATAAATTTCAAAATAAATCACCAATTAAATCAATTACACATTATTTTATTACAGTCATATATCAATCATTACACACACACACACACACACACACATACATATATATCTATATATAGACATCATCAAACTACAAATATACATATATATATATCAAATAAAAAAATCACTTTCACCTTACAAACACAACAAAAAAACGATTGATTTAACATTTACAGTAAAGTTTGTGTTCTCCCAAAATACAAAGAAATAAACAACTCATTCTCAAAGTATTTTCTCTGTTTTCCCAAAATAAAAAGAAACGCTTGACACTTTTTCCAATCTTTCTCTCAAAGATCCATTTTCCAAAAATATTTTTCAAATTACACCCAAAACACAAGAGAACAAAGCCTCAGTAATTGAAATATCACTAATTTATACGTGAATAATATAAAATATATGAAATTATACGTGAATAAACAAATATCACCTATTAAATTTGAAGCAACCATACCATTATGGACGCAACGGAAAAATTGTAGGCCCCAATGTTAATAAATGCATTGGAACCAAATCAGCCTGATTCAAAACAACTAAATTCTTGGGGAAAATGAATGTGTCAAAAAAAGCTATCTTGGCCAGATTTGTGGCTAACAATTCTTCAGTTTTCCTCTTGGGTGTAAATGGGACGAGATGATTTGCGAATAGTTCAAACTCGTCAGTTAAACGAGTCGAGCCAGCTCAATAATATTTGGCTCGAAAAGTTCGCGAGCCCAAACAAACTTTTTTTATATTTTGTATGTATAATTATATATAATAATGTTCATAAAGATGAGTAAATAATAATAATAATAATAATAATAATAATATTTTGTTTGTTATTTTTAAGAAAATAACAATTTTTTTAAAAAAAGTTTATAATTATAAATTTTATTTTGAAGTAAATGAATTCGAGCTAATCCAAACCTATACGAATTCGAGTTCATCCGAACTTATACAAATCGAATTCTTCTATTAACTTGTGATAAGTCTTATCAAATCGAGCTCAATAAAGTTTACTCAAGCCTTTGTCCATTCAACGAGCCAAGTGTGAGCTTGCTATATTCAAGCTCGACTCAACTCGTTTACACTCCTATTTTCCTCTATATGGACTATGGACCAAATACACCAAGTATGTCAATGGAAATTTTTGGACAACTGCAGCTGAGTCTCCAAGATAAAGCGCTTTAGAATTGGGATAACATTTCTTAACTCAATAATCAATGTCTCCCCATAAAAAGATGGAAAAAATCAAACATTTGATTGTCCATGAGTGTCTTTGTGGCTACCACTTGTAAGCACTGATGAAGCTATGGTAATTAATGGACATAAAGAGATTTTCTGAAAATAGGATGAAGTTGAAGAGTTCAAGCATGGGACTTAAAAAGAAAAGAAAAAGACAAAAACAAAAACAAAAACAAAGAAAAGAAGGGAATGAAAATTAAGGGCCCCCACACGCCCAGTGGGACTCGAACCCACAATCGCCTGATTAGAAGTCAGGCGCCTTATCCATTAGGCCATGGGCGCTGCTTTTGGTTCTGGAATCTGCACAAAATCGATTTATCAAGCTTTCATTTCTGTACTATTCCTTTTACGATAGCTTAACGGGAACTGGGCTTTGTTGAGAAAGAAGCTAAGAGCCTTTTCCACCATAAGTATGTAGGCATCGAAAGTGTAATGTAATGCGAATAAGTGTTGATTGTGTCAAGTGATTATCAATGTGCGTGTATATGTAAATAAATAAATTAATAAAAAAATTAGGACTATGAGTCAATTTGTTTTCTTGATATTGCACATGGTCAAAAAGCACTAGGACTGTCAATGGATTCAATCCGATCTGAATTTTAAAATTTTTATCCGATAAAAATATTCGATGAATTAAATTCGATTAATATATTCTTTATCCGAAATAAGTGGATCGGATATGGAATTAAACTTTCTAACCTGTTAAAGATTTGAATCCCAATTTTAATAATTTTTTATTAAATTAATACTCTTATATATAATATTAATAGAGATTTTAAAATAAAATCTATATATTAGATTGACCTAAGATTTATATGATGTCTATACTATATTAGTATTATTAAATCTTTAGCCTAAAAAATAAGATGGATGCCTACGCATTAATATAATATGAAATAGTGATTTAGTATTTAAAAATTTAATTTTTACACTAATATAAAATAAAAAATATTAAAAATTCAAATATGACACAAAATCACATGGGAAAATCACAACCTCAATCCCCTCAAAAAAAAAAAAATATACAATTGGTTTAAGTTTTAACTCTGGAAGATAGTTATTGGGTATGGACAATGTGGCCCAATACATTAGTTGGATCAGTAGAGTCTAAGCCCACACGAGAACGCTTAAAGGGCCAATGGAAGGCGGTTTGCAGAGTTTAGCCAATCACGCATTGACATGTGGATTTTTATTTATTTATTTATTTTTTTGTTCCATGGCCAATTTCTACATGACAAAAGGTATATTTCATGCATACTCAAAAAATCCTATTTTCCCTCCATATTACACCATTGCTTTCATTAATACTTTGCTATTCTCCATACTAATTTAATCATCATCAGAATTTTCTCCGCGCTACATGACTCAAGTTGAAATAACCTAATCCGCCGATCAAAGTCCAAAACCAAGAGAAACGTCCCAACTCTCAAATATTTATCGATATAAGTCTTTGTGTGTGGTTAAGTGGTCAATTGAATTAGCAATATTGCTTTAACAATTCATGTATAAGGTTTAGAATCTAAGTCCCAACGAACTCTAAGTGCATGTGTGTGTATAAATAAAAAAGAACTTTTTTGTCCAATTAGTGATATCCTATTGAGCTTTAAAAAAATGTTATTATATTTTATTTTTAAGTGCTATAATAAATAGAAAATATATACTTATATAAAATTATTAATGAAAAACAAGTATATAATTTTGATTGATATGGTGATTTGAAGTTATAACAAAAATTGATGAATTTGAAATTATAGAAAGAATTAAATTCATTTTGCCCCCTTCTACTATAATTTAAAAAAAAAAAAAAAAACCTAAAATCCTCCTACTGTTAGTTTATTAACGGTTGAATAAACTTATGCATATTTTTATATCCAAATTGTCGTTTTAATATATATAAGAATAAATTTATTTTTCCCCCTATACCACGAGGGTTATATAAAGAACCCACTTGTATTGTGAAAACCTTCAAAAATTCTTTTAAAGCACTCATGTCACTGATGAGCTAACTAAAATTTATAGTATGCTCCATTTTACTAAATAATAAAATTTGTTGGCTATTGCAATTGAGACATGAATATTTTTATATTATACGTTTTTAATTATTTATGATTTTATTAACTGCTTATTTTCCTAATAGAAGCTAAATAGATGCAAATTTATACAATTGAGCCAGATATATATGACGAGGGAATAAGATAGGATAACCATTATTGAAGTCTATGGACTAAAAAGATAAAAAAAATTAAAGAACTTGCAAGCAATAAATGAACTTTTCAAAACAATAATGAAAAGCTACATCAAAGCACCAAATACATAATAATATCAAATATTAAGCTGATGATGAAGAACCAAGTAATAAAAGCAAAATCGAGTAAAATGGAACATCAACTGAACAAATACAAAATTGAAAATAGTATAAAATTATTTATTATTGCAGTAAGTATTTTAGTATTGTATAAAACAATGTGGCCTAGAAGAATAGCAAAATATAATATGTTTGATTACATTTTATTTCATTGTTAATCTAACATTACTTAATAATAATTGAATAGCATAATTAAAAAAATATTTAAAAATTAAGAATATATTAACCGATTTACATTGAATGAGCTATTTAGCAACTAATTTACCTTCTTTCTCCTACAACTTTGCAGTGTTATTGAGTTCAACAATCAAATTTTGATTCTTGAGTTCTGGATATACTCCTACAATTTTCTTGTGTGATTAAGTTTATTTATGTATTTCCTTGGTGGGTTTTATTTTCTTTCCGTTATAGAAGTTGTCAAGGTCAGTTTGTTATGATTAAAAAAAATGAAAAATCAAGTTTGCCAAGTTTTTTTTAATCAACTTATTTATAAGGGTTATATTAGTAATTTAACACTGAATATTAACACCGTTAGTTGGTTTATGATGGTTTGGAAGGTTTTATTAGTACAAGGAATTTTTTGATACAATCTTCATAGTACAAGGGGATAAAATGAAATTAGCCTTTATAGAAATTAAAATATTTTAAAAAATAAAATTTAAAAAAATTATTTCATTTTTCACAGAAATCAGAGTGTCTTTTCACTATTAATAATAACAAATTAAGATTGCGTATATCAAAATATAAGGTTGGGAATATTCTCAGACCTCAGGAGGCCGGCTCCAATAAAAATAAGGCTGCGCGGCCGCCACATCGGACGAACCGGACCCACCATCCTTGTAAGACTTAACCACACCACAGTCCAGACCACAGCCGAGCCCAGCTCAGCCCCACCTTAAATAAACCCCATATTCGCTATCCCATTATTCCCGCTTCCCAATATTAAAAAAAAGAAACGAAAAAAAAATATATAATTCCCCAAAATCTCGGCGGCGCATTCGCCATGTCGAAATCGGAACCACGCCTCCGCCGCGGAGCTCCCCCGCCTTTGTACAAGCAGAATTCATGGTCCCCCGACATCCTCCGTGACGAGGCCTGGACAAATCGCCGGAAAAATCATCGCCTGCGACGTAGCCGTAGCGTCACCGACGATGACCTCGACGAGCTCCGTGCTTGCTTCGACTTGGGATTCAACTTCGATTCGCCGGATTTGGATCCGAAACTCTCGTCTACTTTCCCTGCACTCGAGTTCTACTACGCTGTGAACCGGCAGTACTGTGATAGCTTGCCCCGATCTTCTTCAGCGACATTTTCTGATTCCGATTCGGCGTCGTTATCTGTCGGAAGTCCGAGGTCGATTGTTGATCCAGGTAAGACCACGATCTCTTCTTTTCTCTTTTTTTCGAAAATGATTTTTGTAATTGGTTGCGTATAGCGGTTTCTGCAAACAAAAAATTCGAGTATTGGGGAAAAATTGAACATTCTTCGAATCAAGATCGGCAGAACTAAAATTGGTTCTACATATGATTTGTTTTTGAATTGTGTAAAGGTGATGATCCGGCGATTGTGAAGACGAGATTGAGGCAGTGGGCTCAGGTGGTGGCGTGTTCGGTGCGCCAATCTTCGCCATACTTGTTGTGATTCGTATTATCGTTTGCTGAAAAACGGTGCCTCCCCTAAAAAAAAAGGAAAAAGAAAAAAGAGAAAAAGAAAATTCCAATTTTGTATATCTAGAATTCTCTGATTTTCGTTGTTTTTGACTTTTTTCCTGAATTTGTTAATGAAATTGAACTTCTGGGATTTTTCCTGCTGGCTTCAGTGGTTCTAGAAGTTTTTGTCCAAATTTTTAGGGTTTGTAATTATTTTCTTGCCCATTTTTGCTTTTGAAATTGTTTTATTAATATTGAACTTTCAATTATTTTCTTGTGCTTCCAAGCTAATATTGGACTATCCATCAACTCCCACAAAGTTTGAATTTAACTAATAATATATTATAAAAGAAAATGATGAAAAATGCACGAATAATACTTGCAATAGGATTTTTTTTTTTTTTTAATTTGAAAGACATTATTCATACATTGAAATTCTTTTATTTGACGCGTTTCAACTTGCGTGGAAAAAAAAATCCTCGCAAAAAAGAAAATCCGTGTAAACATTGAACTATATGAAATAGACCCTACAAAATTTTGCGAGGAAAATGTTCCTCACATAATCCCTCGAAAATCCTTGGCAAAAATTTGCGAATAGTCATTTCACGAGGGATCGTAGAGTCTTTTTATGAAGGATCGTAGACCGTAAAAATTAATTTTTGAAGAATTTTGTTGTTTTTCTATAGCATAATTCTTCGTAAAAAAGTGTTTTTTAGCAGTGTAATTCTAATTTAAAATTTAATTTTACCATTTCTATTTATCAAATAATAGATGAAATTGTACTTGCCCGAATTGATTTTTTTTTTTTTTATAAATATGTATCAATTATGTACTAAATATAATTTAATTATTTGTACAACTTTTACTAGCAGGCCCAAACCTTGGAAGGCTAATGATGAACTTGTTTGTTTTTATTTTTTGGATTCATTTTTATTTTTTGTTGAGAATGAAAACAGAAAGTCATTATCTTCTTTTCCCTATTTTCACATATATTTTAATTTTCAAAATATTTTTCCAGCAAACTTTTAGGACCTGTTTGTTTTTATTTTCTAGACACATTTTTATTTTTTACTGAAAATAAAAATAGAGAGCCATCAACTTCGATATTTTCATTATTAAAATATTTTTCAAGACAAACTTTTAAACTCTCTCTTTATTTTCACTTTTCATCATTTTTTATTTTCTCTTACTTATATTTGCACGACTTTTAATACAAAACACTACTTGTCCAAATATAACTCATTTTCAACCCTACATAATCATTACATTTTAAATAACATTTCATTTCAAAAAACACTTTTATAACTAAATTTTCACTATTCCTTTTTACCAAAAAATGAAAATGCCTCCAGAAAATAAATCCAAACGGCCTATTATACTCTTTCTCCATTTTCACTTTTTATCACTTTTCATTTTCTCATGTTCATGTTTGCATGACTTCTAATACAAAAATACAACATTTTTCAAATACAACTCATTTTCAACTCTATATAATCATTACATTTTAAACTAAATATCCAAATTTCATTTTCAAAAACACTTTTATAACTAATTTTTCACTATTTTTTTTCCATCAAAAAATAAAAATACCTCCAAAAAATAAATTCAAACGGCCTATAAAAACTAGAATTCATCATCTGATCTACTAAGGTCGCATTTTTTTTATTATTTTGAAAATTTGGTAAAAAAAGTATATATGTATTGAGTATAAAAATATCTGATACACATTATGATAGATTAATGATGAACTCGTCATCACAGTATTATTCCAACCTGAAAATCTAGAAATTCACAGGTTCGGATAGTTCGTTCCATCTACCTAACTAGCACACAACTTGTTTATATTTTATTTTCGACATTTATTATATATATATATATATAAATAATAAATGATAATAAAGAAACAAGAACGTTGCAAGTGATAAAATATTTAAAATTCAAAGAAATAATTGAATGGACAATATAATTATTCAGAAAAAAAGGGTAATGGCTGCTGGGCCGTTGGATGAGTAATATGAAACTGACTTATCAGTGTGCCTTGTGGAGCAATTCAATATTGGAACCAAAAAAATTAATGTTGTTGCTTATTTATTAGGTTTTCATGTTTATTACCCCCAACATAATGATGTAACCAGCTTTCTTGGTCGAGAATTAATGCCCATAAGATAAGGAACAAAAAAGGGAAAAGAAAGAGCAAGAATTTGAGGTTTGTTTGGTTGAATTGATTAGTGCAAATGCAAATATAAGAAATGTTACGTGGTTTATTGGAATTTAATTAGATGTATTCAAGGTGTTGAATTTAAAAATTATTGGGATTAAATAGATCAAAATTTATATTATCTGAAGTTGAACAAATCGTTAGGGATCTATTGGAATGGTTCATTGAAAATTCTCTTATGCTTAAGCACCGGTTTGGTTTCATTTTCAATTTTCAAAGGTCCTTTTTATATTTTCTATTATTTTAAAAATAAAACACATTATTTTTTGCCTATTAACACCCGACATCATTTTTATTTTCATTCTCAAAATGCATTCCTCCATAACCCCTCTCTCTCTCTCTCTCCACATAAAACCTACTAAACTCAACATAATCATTCTTTTTCAACAATTCATCCAAATACAAATTCATTTTCAACTTATTTCCACTAACTACTTTCCAATATTTTAAAAAAACTAAAAGTGAAAATAAAACTAAATCGGTTGTAGGTTAAGTTTGAAATGATTCGAGTTTCCTGGAGGAAAAGGTGAATTGCAAATGGGTTATGTGCCTGAAAAGAATTGGTGTTTTTTGAGCACCTTGTATTAATATATATATTTTTTAATAATAAATAATTTAATAAAAATATGATAATATTTTAAAATAAAATATCGATATGATTCATAAATTGATTAACCCAATTGACATTATTGAGCCATACAAATATGGTATAACAGCATATATTTTCTGGTTTTTGCTTGTCTTTAGCCTTTAGGTGAGAAAGAATCTTCCACTTAGGTGCAAGGAATAAACCATTTAAATTAAATTCTACGTAGAGAATTGCTTTACTTGTATGTATTAGGTTTAGATCTGTGAACTGAAATTGGATGAGATTTTATGGAAGAAAAATCCTTTTTATAATAATAATAATTATTATCATTACAATTTTATTAAAATAATTAATTTCATCCTAATTATGCAAAAGTGTAGTATGAGATTCGAACGCTCTTTTAATTAATTGAATGATATTGTCCTTATCATTTTAATAAACACATAATTAACATTGAAGCTCAATTCAAATGAAAAATATGGACCCTTAAAAGTGTTTTTTTTTTAACACAATGATGAAGTTTGTCTCTAACATTATTAATATCTTGTGATAACTATTAATTTTTAAGGTTTGCTTGAAATTTGAATTTAATACATGCACAAATATAATAATATCAAAATTTTGGGGTATGGAAAGACAAAAAGTTAAAGTCTTAAACATAGGAGCAAGCTTCGAGTTGTAATGAATCACTCGAGCAGTGAAAATAGTTTGGAGAAATAAAATCAAACATAAATAATAGATATTAATTTAATTTAATTTTTTTAAAATAATATTTCACTTGAATCCCCTTCAATCCAAGTTTAGAATATATCTCTTTCAATAACTAAAATTAGGTTCATGTCATGTCATTTACTTAATAATACGTTAAAATGAGTAACGAACAAGTAAATCAAACATAATAATATCGATATTCACTTTAATGTAAAATAGATAAAAATATAAAATAAATCATCTTTTTGCATTTGCGGGAAGGTTTCCACTAGGTCCGACCTGCTACACTTAATAGATGACTTTAAAAAATAAGAGTCATTAAATTTAAAGAGGACCGGACTATTTAGATGAAACTACACAGGCGAGGTGAATCAATCCTCCACGGCTCCACCATCATAAGGAGCTCTATAAATGCTAAGTTGAGGTATACAATTATTAAGGTTTTTTATATTAATCTTTGTCTTATTTACCCCCCAAAATTTTCATTGATTCACTGGCAATTTTAGCATTTTGTGGATTTCAAGAGCTTGTTTGATTAGAGATGCAATTGTGCTCAAATTTGAATAATAATAATAAAAAAAAATCATACTCACAACGCTTTACAATGCCATCATATTCCAATTTAATAGTTTACAACTATTTCAATACATATTATATAGTCCAGATAATAAATACATTGGAAAGTGAATTCTCTCAATTCATACAAATGGGACGAATTTGTTTGAATCCTTTCCTTTATTTTTTTCACAAAATATACAATATTTCTAAAATAAATAATAAAAAGATCTGTAGAAAATAAAGAATGAGATGCAATTCATTGTGGTAGGATTGATTTATATAGAGATGTTTAATAGACTTTTTTTTTTCCCTAATCTATTTGTTGATTGCGTCTAATTAAAATTTAACGACTCTTCATAATTCATACAATTTTTACTTTTATTTATTTTTTTCTTCCTTTTAAGGAAGCATATGGTAGTATAAGTTGGATTTTATTTTTACATAAAAGCATTTATAAAAATAAGAAAATAAATACTACCTCATAAAAGTCGGCCTTATTTTTTATTTTCATTGTCAAAAAAGAAAAAAGTTAAATAAAAAAAAAAAAGGAAAAAGAAAGAAATATCAAGACACAAATGTAGTACGAGAATTCATTACGTGTGTAGACAAAAAGTGGGGGAAAAGTGCGAAAGGTGGACCCCGCTTCAGCACAACCTTATCAGCAAGTCATCCCATCAGGCCATCACAACACAACAGGACACGCGCCACAGAACAGAAACGTGGCGCGTGAACATACGTGCCGACACGCACTGTAGAATAAAAATATCTGGCTGACATTGGCCAAAGATATTATCATCTCAGTCTGACGTGGCGCTCAACCGAATTTACTGACACGTGTAAAAAGCGCCTCTATGTGGAGCCTTCTATAACTGTACTTTCTCTCTCACCGCCTTCTCTCTCTCTGGCGGAGGGTTTTATTTATCTTTTCCTCTGTGTTTTTCTTCAATATTTTTTCGATTTTGATATAATCAGCATTTGGTTATTCGGTTTATGGAAGGGGATTTACGGTCGGAGAGTCCACCGCCGCCGGTGGATGTTGTTTGCATCAGTGAGTTGAAACGAGCGAACTCGGATGCGTCAACTTTGACTGCTGAGAATTGCGAAGATATTTTGCATCATTCTGCGATTGAAGTAAAGCCGGTAAATCTGTTCATTTTTTGTCGATTTAGTAAATCTTTGATCGAATATGTTATCTGTTGTGTGTGTGTGCGCGTGTTTTTTTTGGGCTTGCTTTTTTTTTTTATTATTATTATTTTGTTGCTCGATGCAGTAATTGTTAGTGATAATTTAAATAAATGAGATCCTGTGTTTCATTGATTTTATTGTGAAGTTTGTATAGCTAAATTTCAATTGCATCTGAGAGTAGATTTTCTGTGATTTCTTGAGATATTTGAGGCTTCATGTACTAATTTTAAGTAATTTAAATGGAGGAGTTCCCGTTTCTATTGATTTTGTGTGAAGTTTATATGGCTAAGTTTTAATGGAATTTGGGAGTAGATTTGCTGTGAATTTCACGTGATTTCTTGAGATTTTTTTCTATGCTCCGCTTTTCTTATGTGTCGTAGAAGGGATAACGGGAGGTTGTTGTAGACTGGAGGCAAGATCATCTCCCTAGCAGTTGATTGTCACATTGAAAAGTAATTGTGATCAAGGTTCTTTGTTTGACTGGACTGCCATACATACCCGTATTGTGTTGGTTGTTTGGTTAGAATTACTAGCTTATTTATCATTTGTGGGTTCAATTCAATCATCCAGCGGCTACAAACACCTGATCTCCAACATATTAGGGAGAAGATTGATGGAGGCATAAGAATATTGATCCTCAGATTCCCTCTGTGTGCAGGATGGCAGCACAATATGGACAGATGAGAAGCACAGCTTATATCTTGACCTTTTGGAAGTTTCATTTGTTAAACAGCTGCACCAGTCAATGGGTTTGCTCGTGCAGTGCTCAGAGCAGAACAAGAGAAACAAGAATATATCTCAAATTCCGGGGGCCAATGCTCACAATGTTTCTGGGCAGGTTGAGGCCCATACTTAATTTTCCATTTTGCTATTCTGGATTACATATGCAATTCCACAAATCAAGGAAATCTATAAGTTTCTTTTGTGCTTACCAGTTGACTATTGTGCAGTATGGAAGTTGGCAAAAGATTAACAAGAAAAACGGCAATCCTCTTTCCAGTGTTTCAGCTGATTCCCATAATCCTCATGAGGTTTCACGTGTAGGTCGTTTCAAACACATGGGGATGCATTGTCATTCGGCACCAGCTGATATGCCAGAATCTTTTGCACTTTGCAGTACAGAGAATCATGAGCAAGGTAAGTAGCTGATGCTGCAGTGACTTAGAAGGTGTTTGGCTTAGCTTATTCAAAAGGTCTTATAAGCTCCTACATCTTATAAGATGTTTTTGGAGCTTATAAGATGCTAGATTTTTTTTATAAAAAAGTTCTTAAAGTGTTTGGATAAAATAAAATTTTGGAGCTTATAAGATGTTAGTAATGATAATTTTGTAATTAACTTGCTTAAAATTAAGGGAGTTTGGAAGTTTCTTTTGATATCTTATAAGCTCTTAAACATCTTATAAGATGTTTTAAGAAGCTTATAAGCTCAACCAAACACCTTCTTAATGAGAGGTGATTTGAACTCATCCTTGTGGATGACAGAGTGTTTTTATTCCTTATTTCTCCCTTAAGGAATGAAGTGGTGTTTTAAATTTTCGTAGAGTTTGCTCAGATACTGATGTGAATTTTCTGTTACATGATATTTATTTATTTTGATTATATTGAATACATGAATATGTATTACCATTCCCTTATAAAATTGTGCACAAACTAAGTGACTTCCTATTTTATCTGCTTGTGGGTCCACTGCAAGCATGCAAAGATAAATTTCATCCACCTCATGCATCACTTTGTATGGATAAAAGCAGCTGACATATTCAGTCATCCAGCTTCTTTCTTTGATTCTTTTCCTGTGTAGCTGCTCTAGTTGTATAAATGTGTTTCCTGGACAAGATATGTTTCAGGAAGGTTTCTGCATTTCTCAATTATCTAACTACTCTCAGATTATTGGATTTCCTGCAGAAGGCACAGGTCAGAATTTTGTGGATGAAGACATTCAAAATAAATCAAATACTGAATACCGAGTGAAAAGGTTGAAGACGGCTTTAGCAGATAGTTCAAGCCACGATCAAGCAACGCCAGCAACAGATTATTGAGCAATGGATAGCTCTATTCTTGGAGGTGAAGTAGCACTGTCATGAATATCTCTCTAAAACCTTTTTGGGAGTTTTCTTTATCCTCCGACTTGAAATTCTTTCAGGCAGGGAAGCTGCTATGTGAACTTCTTTTGAGAGATGACTACAATGAGAAGAATGATTCCCAGTTTTTGCTTTCTTCCATTGGTGTCTAATTGAAGGAAAAACTGCGAACCAGATCCAGGTGATAAAAGGATGCTATCCAACAAAGTTTTGCATAGTATGAAATGGTGGGTTGTATGGTTTTCAGTAATGGTAGTACTAGGATTTTTGGCATTTACAGAAATTCATTTGTATGGTAAGCATATATACATATATCTGTGTATATATATTTATATTTATTCATATATATCTACCTATATAGAGATGAGGAATTTGCTTCCTCCCCCTCCCTTGGATGAGGTGTTACGGAATGATTCATATATATGCAGGCCCACTTCCCAAGCAAGCTTTGCCTAATGTATATGTTTCTTTATAATTTTTTGTTGGAAATTATTAATATCTTCTATATGAATTTTTGCATTAGATCTAGCCTTCAAATCTGGTCTTAATCTCGAGCAGGTTGATATTCTTGCTACAGATATCCCTGACCTGAAACTTTGACTTGAATCTCTACATTGAATCAAAACAAAAAGGGTTTTCATTGCGGTTAGAGCTTAGAGTTTTGATGACTTTTTGTTGTGATATTGTGGATGTTATTAATTCAGGTTAAACGTGGCATCTGCAGACTGCAGATCAACTCAAATTCCCAAAAAGATGGTTACAAATACTGGGAATTGGAGTTGCATCTGAACATATCAAGAAAGTTGTGAAGAAGTTGGAGTTCACAAACATGTACGCACTTATGGTTGATGCAGCCAAAATGCGCGCATTTGATCCTGAAATTTTAGCAGCATATGCACAAAGATGCCCCAAAAATTGAAAAGAGGAACAAAAGAAATTAAAGGCATCTCAAGTAGTTAATTGGTCTAATGGTCTTGCTCAAACACATACAAAAATAGTATTTGAGATTTAAATTTTATCGAATATTTTATGTATATATGTGTCAATAAAATAAATAAAAATTGAAGGCGCAATGTCATACATCTTAATCTATGTAAAATATTAAATGTTATATTTAAATTCATAGTTTATATATATATATATATATATATATATAAAATTTACACACACATATATTAGAAGTTCATTAGAATCAAACTTTTAACCTTTTATGTGTGGTACTGATGTTATTGAACCATATGACCACTTGCATATTAAAAAATTCATAATTAAAATTAATTCATTTTAATTTACTTTTGATTGCTCAATGATACTTGATGAGTTTAATTTTCGTTTGCGGGGTCTCGACTTGAGTAGTCATCCGATCAGAAAGATGATTTGTGTGGATGGTGGGTGGAACTTACAGCCAAATGAGTAAACGTCAAGTTAGCCGAGAGGGTCTTCGGCTAAGACCCTCTGATGATTAAGTCAGTAAATCGACCTGAAGATATTTAGACAGAATAACAGTTTAAAAAGAGTATGTGTGCTACGTTGCTTTCAGGGGATGAAGTATTTATAGTGTGCATATAGGTGTAAAAGACTAATATCTCTTTCAGCATATTCCATATGCTAACTCCTCAAGTAGGGGTAGGATAGGTCTTTTCGACCTATCTCGGAGATGCACAAATGTTCACTGGCCGGAGAAGGGATCCTTACTATCATTAATGCAGAGGTAACCACCGTCAATTCATTTAATGCGAATAGTTCAGTGATTGTAAATGCGATGGGTGATATGAATTGTCGTCATCAACGCCTCTGCCTCACATAAGTTGGGATCGGGGTCAACTCTACCGACCTTTGGGGTTGAGTAAAAGCTTGGGTTTCGACTTCTATTGTCGAATAAAGTCTTGGACTTGTTGGGCCTAATGGCCTTATTAGGCCTAATGAGTTGTCCCCATATCAGTACTGTTTTTACATTTATATATATAATAAATTTGATGTTTCAACCCAAATATTTTTGTATGTCTAACAACGCGTACATGTATAAATTAAAAAAATATCCATCTTAGTTACAATAACAGCTTCATCATCACAAAAATATGCTGTTCCATGAAAAGTATAGGCCCCTAACATATGTCATGTCACTCAACTAAGTATATATTCAATAAATTATTAAATAATATTAATATTTCATTTTATGACATTCTAATTC
The DNA here is from genome assembly GCA_018894105.1 of Jacaranda mimosifolia. Taxonomy (NCBI): domain Eukaryota; kingdom Viridiplantae; phylum Streptophyta; class Magnoliopsida; order Lamiales; family Bignoniaceae; genus Jacaranda; species Jacaranda mimosifolia. The sequence goes on from CM032130.1 coordinate 30,057,087, forward strand.
TATTTAAATATATAATTTCCAATCTCTCTAATCTCCTGCATGGACTTCCACGTATTGAATCATTACAATTTTGCAACAGGTGAGAAATGCAAGTCCCCTTCTCCTCTTCCCCAATGATTAAAAAATCGGACCGGACTGGTCGGTTCGACCGGGAACCGGCCAAGGTTCCGGTCCGATTTAATACATAAAACCAGTTGGTTGAAAAATCGGTAAAAAACCGGTTCAATCGATTTTTCAAGAAAATCGGTTCAATCGGTTTTTCAAGAAAATCGGTTTTTAGTTTTTTTTTTAAATAAAAATTTAAAATTAATTAAATAAATATTTTTTATTTATATTTGAAATTTTTATGATGTTTGAATTGGTGTTTATTTTTTTGTAAGTTGTAATGGATTTTATAACGATAGTTTCTAACAAGTCTTATTTTATGAATTGATATTTTAAATTGATGTATGAATATTATTATGGAGTAGAGTGGAAAAAGTTTTATGATATTAGGTAATTTTTATTTTTTTCTCTTTACATATATATATATTTATATTTTTTATATTTCTAATATATTTATATAATATTAAATATAATTATGATGTCACACCGGTTGAACCGATCGAACCAGTAACCAATAAGATCACCGGTTCGATTACCGGTCCGATTTCTCAAACATTGCTCTTCCCTTTGTGCCCCAAACCTAATACAAATACACGCACAGTCTACAAAAATCTGTCTCTTTCACTTTGTAATCCAACTCCTAAAACCCTCACACACAGACAACACCAGCAGAGACCTGTCTTAATTTCTCAAGCTGAAATGATTTCCATTTTTCTAGGCAACCATTCATAACATATGCCTACCAATTTCTCATAAAGATCAAAACCTTTTGTTCTGTAATCTCGAAAGAATTTCCGGGATCCAAATTTTATGGGTACTTCTGCTAACTACAGACAGTTTTCGAAACTAGAAGATTTACCCAATTCAAATCTCCCATCGACCTCTTATTCTTCTTCATCATCATCTTCTTCTTCTTCAAATTCGAACAATAAAAAATGGTCAAATTTTCTGCCCATTTTGGTATTCTTTGTAGTAATAGGAGAGATTGCGTTTCTGGGCCGCCTCGACATGGCCAAGAATGCTGACATAGTCAACTCATGGGCAGAGTCATTCAACTACTTCACTCAAACGACGCCGCCTTCTCGGTCAACGGAACATGCCCAGTCGGGTCAGGGTCGGGGCTCCGGCTCCGAAGTTGAAGATAGCTGTCAATCATGGTTGGAGAAGGAGGACTCTGTGCCTTATTCTAGGGATTTCAAGAAAGACCCCATTTTTGTGGATGGAGCTAACGAGGTGCCTACTTGTTTTGAGTATTCTGTGTTTTTCCTTTCATGGGAATTGTTAGGTTCTCTTTTGAAAATTTCGAATGCGGTTTTTAGTTTGTGGATATGTATTTTGTTGCATGCTGTTGTGTTCCTATGATATTTGTGCTTAAAGAGAAGTTCTTCTCATTTATCATCTATTTAACAAGCCAAATTGGATTGCAGCCATCTGTTGACATTTTTAATTACATTTGTAGAAAGAGGGGAAAGGATATAAGGCTCATCAATGTTGATATTGTGGATGTTTCTGAATTTGTTTTAGTAACCAAAATCTATGGAGCAATGATTGGATTTTGATAAGAGGGCAAATGGCTATAGAGCATTTTAAAAGGAAATTATTCAGGGCTTCTTTTTGAATGCATGCTCATCAGTTTGATTTGTGGATTCCTAATAAATTAAATCACGTACTTAAATTGCTTCCACTGTGTCACAATGGTTTTTTGTCTTCCAATTCATCTTTACATCCCCAAATGTTATTCCTTTTGGTGGCTTTCTCGTCCATCATTTACATGTTATGACCTATATATTACAATTGTAGGAGTGGGAGACCTGTGCTGTGGGATGTAAGTTTGGGTCCGAATCTGGTAAGAAGCCTGATGCTGCATTTGGGATCTCTCAGGAAGCTGGCACTGCTAGTGTGCTTCGGTCAATGGAGTCAGCTAAATATTATGCCCAGAATAATATAGCTACGGCACGACGGTGGGTAAGCACTCATTGTAGTGGACTTTTGCCTCTTCTTCCACTCTGGACCAATCTAGATCCATATTCATTTATCTTATACTACTTATTCCTTATCTTGTTAGCAATTACTCAAGGTCCATATTCTGGAAATTTTCTCACTAGAATCATTAATGGCTATGCCCTGGTTAGCTGAGCTATGTGCTTGTAAACAGCACTTGTGTAATTTTGGTTTTATGCTATTTCCTTGTAGTTTTGCTATGTGTATTGACAAGATATAAGAGTACGAACAAGATAGAAGTTAATAATGCTTCTGGCATTTCTTATATTTTAAATCATGATTTCAGAATCAGGTAGAAACCTCATTAGCCACATGCCGAGCAAAATGCAGTTATATATCCCAGACCAATCCCTTTTGGAGATATTCCTTTAAACCCAAACTTATTATTTCAAAATTCTCATTGAGATCTGGGTTTTGAAAATTGGTGGATCCTATTTTACCTTGTTTGGAATGTTTTGAAGATGATATTGTAGAATCTAATCTTAGGTTCCACTACTTTGAGGTGTTTTGGAGGAGTTTAGGATGATACTGTAGAATATGATGTTTAGGTCCAGTACTTGTGATCGTTTGGATGATCAAAGGATCACATCATTTAACAAATCTTACTATACTGGGTGCCATGGATATCTTGAAGATTAAAGTCCTTCCAATTGTTTTTATTAGTGAATATAATGTTGTAAGGCTGCAAAACTATGATGGGCGTAAGACATAGCAAGCTTTACATGCTCTCTCTTCATGTAAACCTAGGATATTATTGGAATTGGATTCTTAGCCTGAATCAGGTATCTCCTTGGGGCCGTTTCAATATAATCTCGTATTTTATGTATCCTTTCTCAAATTTCAAAGCTCATTTGATTTTCTTCTTTATTCTTCTATGGTTCTAGCTAGCTTCAATTGGTCGGTCTACCTTATTCTGTCATTCATTATTATATTAACTTAATTAAAATATGTTTTCATATGTAATAGAAGAGGATATGATGTTGTAATGACAACCAGCCTTTCATCAGATGTGCCTGTGGGATATTTTTCTTGGGTTGAATATGACATAATGGCTCCGGTTCAACCAAAAACTGAAAATGCTCTGGCTGCTGCTTTCATTTCCAATTGTGGTGCTCGGAACTTCCGTTTGCAAGCTTTGGTTGCACTTGAAAATGCAAACATCAAAATTGATTCCTACGGTGGTTGCCATCGAAACCGTGATGGAAGAGGTGAGTTTATTCAACCTTTTGGTTTGAGCTTGGGGAACTTAAGTTTAACTTTCTATATCCATTCAAATATTCTTTCATTTAATCAAGTTACATAGACTTTTATCCTCATATTGGCAGTGGACAAAGTTGAAACATTGAAGCGGTACAAATTTAGCTTGGCTTTTGAGAACTCCAATGAGGAGGATTATGTTACTGAAAAATTTTTCCAGTCTCTTGTAGCTGGTAACATATTACATTTCCACTTGCTTGTTGCTTTATTAATGAACTAATAGATTTGGAACTTTATTGTATTGTTGTACGGACCATTGACCATATATATATATATATATTAGGTTCTGTTCCAGTGGTAGTTGGGGCCCCTAATATCCAAGATTTTGCTCCTTCTCCTGAATCGGTGTTGCACATCAAGGAACTGGAAGATGTTGAGTTTGTTGCCAAGAAGATGAAAAATCTTGCTCAAAATCCCACCGCATACAATGAATCATTAAGGTTTGCTTTAGATTAACATGTCAAGTTTCTTATTAAAACATCATTCATTATCTTACATATGCCAGTAAGTAAGTTTATTTTATTCAGTTTTTCTTGATGATATTTAACATATTGAAGGCCTTTCTACTTTTTTTGTCTAGGTGGAAGTTTGAGGGACCATCGGATTCTTTCAGGGCCCTCTTTGATATGGCTGCAGTTCATTCATCGTGTCGTTTATGTATTCACTTGGCAACCAAGATCCAAGATAATGACGAAAAGACTCCGGAATTTAAAAAACGCCCCTGCAAGTGTACCCGTGGCTTAAATACTATGTATCACATATACGTAAGAGAAAGAGGGAGGTTTGAGATGGAGTCCATTTTCTTAAGGTAGTTTTTGTCTTCAATGGCGATCATTTTGATTTTGCACATCTAGTTCTCATCTTTATGCTAGAACCTAATAACAACAACAATAAGATTTTTGAAATCCTATAGTATATATGTTTCTAAGCACTGAGTGCAACTCACAATGAGAGATTACTTTACTTGTTTGATTAGTATATGATTCATATCCTTTTACTTAAATATTCTTTGATATAAGACGTACTCATGCAGGTCTGACAACTTGACCATGGAGGCCTTGTCAACTGCCGTTTTGTTGAAGTTCAAATATCTGAAACACGTTCCCATTTGGAAACCTGGGAGGCCAAAGAGTCTAATGGGAGGGGACGAGCTCAAAGTTCACATAATATATCCTGTTGGAATTACACAGAGGCAGGCATTGTATACGTTCAGATTCAAAGGAGATTCTGATTTCAAGAATCACATAGAGAGCCATCCATGTGCCAAGTTTGAAGTCATATTTGTATAGATTTGAGTTCAGAATTTCTTACGTCCACGACATGGGTAATTTCAGAAGATGATCTTGGCTGGTTAACTCTTGGATGAGTTGCTCATCCTTTTCATCTCCTGATCACTCACATTGTATCTCATTTGTTGCACTTCATATACAATCCACTTCTGGTGGTATCACTAGTCTAATCCTTAGGCAGAAATTTTTCTCGCCTCAGACATGGTGTTCATTCGATTTAGTTACCCATGGTGCTATACAATATACATACAGAGCAGAATGTAGAATCTTTTGAGCTTGAGCATGAAATGCTGTCAAGGATGGTGACAGCAGGTGATTGTTTCCTGTTTATTATAGTTCTCCTACTTGGATTAATCTGACTTAACCTGTTTTGATAAGTTTCTCAGTATGTGTGTGTGTGTGTAATATCATGATGGAGCATCCTACAGACACAGGGTGTTCTTATGGTCATGGATTGTCAGAGTTGTTTGCTCTTTAGCTGGTTGGGATGATAAGGTGGGATGGAGTGTTTTTATATCACTTTATCATTCGTTTGGTTTGAGTGACATTATTAACACTCAGATTCACATGAATACCAAAAGTTTGTGTTTATATTTGCAGCTTTTATGATAAATTAATCAGTCAGCCTTTGTGGGTTTATTTATCATGCTAACCAAATAATATCATAATAATAAAAAATTAGATAAATTTTCACATGATAAATAATCACGAGATAACTTAAAAATCTAACCAAATTAGCCCTCAAGTTTAAAGAATACCACTATTTGTATTGGCTGTAGAAGCACTTCACCTTCTTCTACTATTATTTTCGTTTAAGCACTTTGCCACTTAAAATTAATTTTTTGTGGTCGCACTTTTAGCTTTTAAAGTTTAACCTCCTTTTTTCCTGTAAATCTTTTCATGCATGTATTTTGTTTATTCTAAAATTTCAATAATTCCGTTCCAAAAAAATCTAAATGGTAAAACTTGATGAAACATCGAAAATGCCCATAATAAAAAATGTAAAGTGCAATATACCTCAATTATTTTTTAATTTGATGTGAGTTATAATGAAAAATGTTACTTAAAAGTAAGATGATGGAGTTTATGGTATAAAATTATGCTCGAATAAAAGTAACATAAAAATAAATAAAAAGATCCTTTTCCTCTATGGGGTTTTCACGAAAGGCAACTAACATTAGGGTAAATGAGACGAGACAATCCGTAAACAGTTCAAGCTTGTCAGTTAAACAAATTGAACTCAATAATATTTGACTCGAAGAGCTCGTGAGCCTAAACAAGTTTTTTAATATTTTGTATATATAGTTACATATAATAAGGTTCATAAAGATAAATAAATAATAATAATAATAATAATATTTTGTTTGTCATTTTTAAGAAAATAACAATTCTTTTTGAAAAGTTTATAATTATAGATTTTATTTTAAATTTAAATGAGCTCGAACTAATCTAAACATATACGAGTTTGAGTTCATCCGAACTTATACAAATTGATTTCTTCTACTAACTTGTAACGAACCTTATCTAACTGAGCTCGATAAGGCTCACTGAAGCCTTCATTTATTTTACAAGAAGAATTTGAGCGTGTTATATTCAAGCTCGACTCAATTAGATTATACCTCTAACTAACACAAATAAAATTATCCCAAAAAACATTAACGAGGCAAAAATGTGGGGCCCAGAGACACTGAATTGACCTGCAACTTTCGCGGGTACGGGTATACAAGCCAAATATGACTCACTTTCCACATGTATAAAAATGTACACAATATCCCCTGACCCTTCCTTCTCTCCCTCAATCCACTCTACTCCCTAAATACACTTTCCTTTTTCTTTCTTTGTTCCTTCTTCCCCATACTATGTCGCGCTCAATTTCGGATATTTTTTTTTCTTTTTTTTTAGCTTTGGAACTAGCGCAAATTGCTTTGATTCCTACATACTAAATACGTGTAGATTTTGCTCGAGTTTGAGATTGATTGTCGATAGCAAATTTTCAATCCTTGGTTGATTGATGCGCTGTCGATTACGAATATTCTGATGGAATCGATCTGGACGCACAATGGCGTCCCCAGCGTTTCGCATTTCATCGTCGCTTTCTACTTCGCTTTTGCGTTCGTTGCTGCAAGGTTCACCCTCGACAGATTCATTTTTCGTGTAAGCTTCATATGTACATATGTTGTTTTTGTCTATTTTTTGGTAATGATTAGTTGTAGTTGGATGTGTGGTGATGCGGAAAATGCATTTTGATGGGGTACTTTGAGTAAAGTTTTGCGTCTTTCGAATCATTTTGAGCTAAAATAGAGATGTGAGTTTTTGTTCTTTAATACACACCTGGGTATTGATGTATCTGTCCATGAAGTCATTATACATAGTAATTTGAAAAGAGTCAGAATTGAATTTTTCTTTTGCTTTGAATCTATGTTAATTGATTGCGGGTCAATTCAATGTTAATTGAGTGTTGCTGAAATGACTGTCAATGTTAATTGAAAAGAATCAGAATTGAATAGACCCTTGTTAATTGAGTGTTTTTCTACCTAAGTTGAGCAATACTAAAGAGCTTCTGAAAATTTTCAAGTACACAGATATATTGATCAGTCTCAGATAAGTGAATTGATGAGTCCCATTGTGCATATAATGGTGGAATCAGTTTGAATATGCTATTCAAATAAAAATTTGAGGTTGTTGATTTTGTAATTCTGCTTGAATCGCGTGTTTATGGCATGTTTTCTGGTAGAGATTGGTGCTTATTTAATGGGCTATGATTTAATTGAACATATCTTCAAGCAAGTTAATTGACACATATGGATTGTGCGATTTGAGAAAGGAAAAACACTCTACATATAGATATTGATAAGTCACCTTTTTCTAGGGGAGCTAGGCAGGTAAGTTTTCTTGATCATTGAATTTAGGTTTTGTTGTAGATAGATGGAATATGCTTAAGCTCTGTTCGTATGGAGGGAGCAACTAGCAACTAGCTAGGGCTTCATAATTGATTGAGATCAGTAATTGCTCGAGCAACAGCTGCAGCATTGTTTGTAACATGGTTTGCTTTGATGAATTTCGATGCATTGGTTGAAATGCTGGCCCCTTCAGTCATTGAGCGCCCATAGAATATTATGTTTTGTTGCATGATCTGACTGGAGCAGGATTTTAATAGCCTGATTCAAATTAGCCATGGTACAAAATTCTCTTGTTGATCAATCTATAGAAGAGGTTATGACTTGTGTGCCTAGATGTCTTAAGACTAACGTACAGTAATAAGTTATTTTGATTTTTCGTTAGTCGGTATCGTTTGAAGAAGTGGTCCTGTTTCTTGAATGTCAGGAACTGTATTTGCTTAAACATATTCCAACTTTAGTTAATATAGGTACAAAGGATTACATGTTATTTGGAGATGTATACTCATTGCAATTTTTCTTGTCTGAATAATGGTATTACTAAATTTTGAAGAAAAACTGCAGCACCCTTTGCTGCATTCCTGACAACAAGGCAGGTTTTCTTATAAATAAGTTGGACCTACTTTGGCTTTTTGAGTAATAAAAATTGGTTTGAATTTGAAAGGAGTCTTGAGGTTGCTTTTCTAGTCCTCTGAGAAATAGAAAAACTGTATATGCAGCTCCTGACCTTGTGAAAAAAAAGTTTATACAGAGTTTCTTGGTCAAAAGAAAGCAATATGATGTTGAATATCTCTTGCCATTTAAGATAAAAGTTGATCCAAACAACAACATGGCTCTATGGCATGGTAGTGCCTTTACTGGTATTATCCAATCTGAATTGACAATATTCCAATAATACAAATAAGGAGTTTTATATCCTTGTATGAAAATAGGGTATGATTGGGTCTATGTGGACTCTTTCTTCACTCATTTTTAAGTATACAGAGTTCTGTTATGGAAGAATTGATTGAAACAAGTGAAGATAGTAAAGAGCATAATGCAAAATTATTCTCTTAATGTCATTGTTCTTTCTAATGATCTTCCTTTCTCACCATTGATTCCATCTATTCTAGAGGCTAGCTATCTGTTTGTTGAGCAGAGGTACCACTCAGCTGAAACTTAATGAGGAGACAAGGGTAAAAATAGCAAAATGTTCAGAGTCCATGTGGAAGCTCACATACTATGCTACTGTTGAGTTTTGCATTTTGGCAACCATCTATCAGGAACCATGGTTTAGAGATGTAAAGATGTACTTTACTGGCTGGCCTGATCAAGAACTTAAGTAAGATTTATATCTATCTACAGTTTTCCTAGCAATAAGCAGATGTATCTTATTGTTGATTTTCTTGAGTGAGAAACACAAACTACGTAGTGGTTAAGACAAACCTTTATTTGCTATTATTCATTTTGATCTTTAATATGTGATGCTAATGCAATTCCATTGTTTTAAATTGCTTTATCGGTGTCATTATAAGCTGTTACTTTTAGTGCTTAATTTTTTCCTGATCCTTTTTAAGATAAAGCCATTGGGTGTAGGCGATGAGTGATTTGATGATAATCCTGATTCTAACTGGGCCAAAAAGATATGGGTTCTGGGGTCACCAAAACTTTTTACATCTCCTGGTACAGCATAATATATTGCATTTCATACTATGGTCTCTCACACAAAGACTTTTGGGCAGTGAACATCGTACTGCTCAGTTTGAAATACGCCAATTAGGTTTTTTCATGTTATATATTTAAGACAGTTTTTGCCCATGTATGTGGTGAAACATTTCTTCTCCTATGACAGTCGATCTCGAATTACCTTCAATTGTTTTGAGAGGTTGCTCATGCAGCATGCTCACCTCTTCGGCTGGATGGTACTTTGACTATGTTGAAAATGTTTTCCAGCCCTTGCTTATGTAGTTTGTTGGAAATATTTTCTCTAATGTGTACATAGGGTTGCTGAACTTCGCTATATTGCTTGCCTTACTATGCATACATTGCTTATGGGTTGTGTTCTAACTAAATTAGCATTGGGTTGATTTTTCAGGCTTCCCTTAAAACTTGTCTACATGTGCCAATGTGGGTTTTACATCTATAGCATTGGTGCCCTCCTTACATGGGAAACGCGACGAAAGGATTTCTCTGTCATGATGTCTCATCATGCTGTCACCGTAATCCTAATTTCTTATTCATACATCACGAGGTATATTTTTACTTCATCTACTGCTTATGGTTGCTAAATATTGAGATGATTTTGACAAGATTTTGGTCAAGTATTGAAGAATGTGCATGAGACTAGTGGTTGTGTCAGTTAATGCCTGATAACATGCCAATCACCTTGCATTTATGCATCAAGTTCTCAAGCAATAAAGTAAAATTTCTCTGCACTGAGAGCTTTCAGTGGATTGGTGTCAGTTTTCATGGGGAATAGTTATGTAATGCATAGAGGATGTCCATGAACACATTCTTTTCACTGAAGTACGGTTTTGGGTATGTTATCTAATTGCATTAGTCTTTACAATGTTAACAAAGAAGTGGACCTTGATATTGCTTGGACCTTTTTCCCAAATCTCACGCTGGTTTGTTGTGTTATCTTAAAGAACCTGATTTATGAGGGAGAGGGAAGTCATTTTTTAATTTCTTCTGGGAGATTCTGGAATATTTGTCTCTCTAGCAGGTGACTGCTGAGGGGTTTGAATCTTTATCCAATTTTGGAGATGTCTAAGACTGATTTGAAGAGATCTAGAATGAACTCAGAATCAGCATGTTAGGTTGTCAATTGCAGACCTTAGCTGGTCAATTCCAAAGGACAGAGTGAGATCCTCACTGCTTTTGATATGTATAAGGATTCTTAATCTCCGATATTTGCTTTCTTGCAAATTTTTTCTGCAGTTATACTTGAGAGATTTGGTCGTTTTTTGTATCAACAGTATATCTTCAGAAGATCTACCATTAGGGGCTGAGTTTGACTGAATTTATTAATATCCCAGTTTTTGGTTATGATCAGGATGATTTTATTGGATATTCATCTATTTTTATCCATCCAATTACTAATTAGGAAAGATTGATAAACTGGTATCAAAATAAGGTGGCCCGTTCATGATCATGTTGTGGATTCCTTCATTAAAATTGAAAGATGGAACTTGATTTTTCTACTTATATGCTCAAAAAAGCTACTCACCAAGCTTAACTAATATATATATATATATATATTGATAAATTAGTATGTGTCTGCATGCATAAAAGTTATTGATGGACTGTTTGGATTTATTTTGTGTAGGTTCTTTCAGATAGGAGCTGTTATTCTTGCGTTGCATGATGCAAGTGATGTATTCCTCGAAGCTGCTAAAGTTTTTAAGTACTCCGGAAGAGAGCTTGGAGCTAGTGTGTGCTTTGGCTTGTTTGCCTTATCTTGGCTCGTACTAAGGCTTATATTCTTTCCATTTTGGGTCATAAGGTCATCAAGGTTGGTTTCGGATGGTTTTCACTTGAATATTTTCAGATTTTATGCTGTTTTCTTCCCTCTAATCACTTCTGCCGGTTGCCATTCCTCAGCTACTACTTATGTGACGTGTTGATCCTATCAGAGCCATACGATGCGGCATTATACTATCTCTTCAATACATTGTTATTGACCCTTCTTGTTTTTCATGTTTACTGGTGGATTCTCATATGCTCCATGATCACGAGACAACTGAAAAATAGAGGAAAAGTTGGGGAAGATATACGATCAGGTTGGAATCTTGTTATTTTGCAGAAATTAATAATTTGCTTGCCTGGTAATAATGTCTTTATAAGATGTGCATTTTTTAAGCAACTTTTGTTTTGTCTGTACCCAAGAAGTTGTTGGGGCAGCCCCCTTTTCTTTCCTCCCAATTGGTTGTAAAGAAACATTTATTTTGGATCATTCTTTGTTGCTATCAAACTTCTCTTCCATTAGATAAATTAATTTTTTCATTCCAAACCCTTCTTTCAAAGTTCCAAAAGTTTCTTTTTAGGCATATACAGTGTACTCATTTTGTGTAATTTGTCAATGCTATTACTCACACTTCTCAATCCCTTCACAGATTCCGAAGATGATGACTAGTTGGAAATCATGCTCTTTGAGAAGCATATTAGCTTGGGAAATTTCTTCCTATACCTAGTAGGATCTTTCTGCTAATGATTGGCTTACTCAAGCATAAATAGCTGAAATTCTGCAGAACTTTTTTTTCTTCCTATTTTCTGTTTTTGTAATTGGGGGAAAATATGAATTTCTAGCATTTCATGTCCACAAAATCGTTCCATGTACAAATGGTAGGTGCCTGTATAATTTTTCTTGCTATTAGCCTCCATGGAAATGAATAGAAGGTTTAACCTCATCTGCTTCATTGCTGTTCATATCATTTATCCAGTTGTTTGCATTTTCAGTGATCTTGTAAGATTATTTAGTGTGGCATGTACTTACATTGGAATTTTTATAGTATGATTTGTATTTATAAATTGATAATTGGACTATGTCTTCGTAGAAGGTGTTCTTCCCGCAGCTTTTAGAGTATGAACTTTTAACTGTAATTGATAATAGAATTCCAGTCAATAGGCATGTGTTTCTATTGTTGGAAATTTTTGTCATTTTACACCTACCTGTAAATGATGCTAACCTTAAAGATTGCAAGAAAATTTTCTTCTAGGTGTAAACACTTTTTAGCAGAGTCCCAGTCGAGAAGGAAAGCTAAACACTTTCCGATGCTGTCAGCCTTCTGTAGGACAATAAAAATATAAAATTGTTGAGTTGTTGTAATAGAACTTTTTGCTGTTTGGATGGAAAGAATTTGGTTTTAAGAAAGACTTTAAATTTGAGGAGTTCAAGTGACCCGTGGATTTCAAATTTATCTTAATGAATCATTCAAAAATACTTATTTATGGGTGAAAATAACAACTCTACATTATTCAAATAGGTTTAGTAGCTTTATCGTTATAAATTTAAAATTTTAAACTTTTTTAGTAGTTTAAGGTATTTAATAAAGTGAGGTGCAAATTTTGTTTTCACCATGAATTTTAAATAGGGAGCAAGTTAGGACTGTCAAGGGGGCGGATTTGGATCGGATCAACCATATCTGAATCCAAATTCGATTATCAAAATTCATATATGAATCCAACCTCTTATCCTATAGGATTTTTTTAGTCAATATCATATCCAAATCTAATAAAAAAATATCGACTCGATTTATTTATTTTTCTTTTGGATTGTATAAAAATATTATATTTATAAAGTAAGTTTATATCATATTTGAATTTTTAGTAATTTTTTATTATATATTAGTCAAAAATTAAATATTTAAATATTAAATCTCTATTTTCTATTATATTCATGCACAGATGAACTATTATATATTATTATATTTGATATTTTATCGGTATTCCTCTTATTTTTTAGGCTAGAGACTCAATATTAATAGCATAATATTGATGTTAATATAAATATTAGGTCAATATAATATATAGATTTTATATTAAAATCTTTATTAATACTATATATAAGAATATTAATTTAATAAAAAATTATTAAAATTCGGATTTGAATCTTTAACCGATCGGATTGCTTAATTCCATATCGATCTGCTTATTTCGAATTACGAATATTTATAATTAGATATGATCCATTGAATATTTTAATCAAATAAAAATCCTAAAATTCAAATTGAATTCAGATTAAATTCGAATTAGATCAAATTCAAATTAAAATTCAATTCATTAACTAGCCAGAGCAAATGAATCAAATTGACCAAGACCCTTGGAATAGGGACCAAAAGCAAGAAGAAGATGGACAATATTTGTTGATTTTCTAGAGCCCACCAAGTTTAAACACTTCAAAGTTAAAAATAAAAGCCCTTAGCTTGTCGGATGGCTGTTCCCCGTCTAAAGAGCCCCTCAAGTGGCCTCGCTCCCTAAAATATATATTAAATGAAATATTATCCGACAGATTCAACCACCAAGCTGGTAGTTAGTTCAGTTGGTCAAAAGTGTGAATACTAATATATGAATAACTAACTTTTGTAAGGAGGGTTCCAATCTAATCGAATATTCATTGAATCATAAAAGATTCCTTATAACCACACCTGAAGAAAATTATTATAATGGTCACCTTATTTTATTTTTTCTTAAGAAAAGAAAATTCTTAAGAACTCAGATTTGTTAGGAATGGGACCTGTGCGGGGATGAGGTGGGGAGCTATGATTTGCTCCCAAATCCAACCTTGTCTCCGATCTCTATCGTGGGGAAATTTCGTCCTCTGTCTCTATTCTCCGAATACTCATGGAATCTGTGGAAATTTTTGAATTTGCATATATGGCCAATTTATCCCAAATTAATAGCTAGAAGTTAGGAATAAAAATTAATATTTAGAAATAAAAATTAGATTTAAATTATACATTTTTTATTTTTTATAATTTATGATTAATTAATTCCTATGATTTAGATGAAATTACTAAAATAATAAAAAATATTATATATATATAAATATAATTAAGGGCATTACAGTTATTTGACAAGAACGGGGACAGGGACCCCACCTGGTGAGGAGTATGTTCTTGGTTCCCATCCTTGAATTAGTTTTAGGAGTATTGTCATCTCTATCCTCATTCCCATGAGAAAAATTCCTTGAATTTGGGGATCCATGTAGCAACCCCAAACTTGTAGATTATTTTTCCATCCTTGAAATTTGTAGAGAATTTACTTGACTTGTTAAATGTTAAAAGTTGAAATTTTATTTAGCCAGATGTTAATTTGAATAGAATTTTCTATTAATACTTATTTGGCGGATATTATAATAGTCATTATTGATTGAAGTGTGATATATATAATTTTCAATCTTATAAAATCAAAAAATTTACCGAAAACCCATGAAGAATTCTTTTTTTTTTTTTTTTAAACAAGAATCTTGGTGAAACATTCTCAACATTCAATCGGTTTACAAATAAAAACTTAAAATGAAAATGTAGCCAAACAAGACATAAAGTTATGTCCTTGTAATCATTTTCCATGCCTCAAAATACAGAAAAATACCTTTAATTTAAAAATTAGAAGTTACATTGAATTTATTAGGAATCAATTCAATGTCGTTGTACATGTACTGCAATTCACAGGAAAGAAGACAATACTTTTTTAGAAGTGACGTTATTAATTGGATTGAGTTCAACGCACTCGATCCATACACACCCATCTCATACAATTCAATAGTAATGAGTGTTATATGAGTTCCCCATAACACAATGAAGAAATATACGATTTGAGTATTAATTGTTGCTCTAAAAGTAGAGGCCCGTTTGGATTTGTTTTCTTTCGGCATTTTCATTTTCTAGTGAAAATGAATAGTGAAAAGTTAAATATAAATTTGAATTTAAAATTGAAATGTTGTTTGGAGGTTTTGTTTAAAATATAATAATTATATAGGGTTGAAAATGAGTTGTATTTGAAAAATATAGTATTTTTGATTTAAAAATCGTTCAAATGTGAATAGAAAAAATGTTAGTGATGAAAAGTAATAATGGAGAGAAAGTGTAATAGTTTGTTTTGGAGAATATTTTGAGAATGAAAATATTTGTGAAAAATAGAGAAGAAGTTGATATTTTTCTGTTTTCATTTTCAGCAGAAAATGAAAAGAGATTTTGAAAACAAAACCAAACGGGCACTAAATTATTGATCACAACTCAGTACAAGTATACGCGAACCAATAATACAAAAAATTCAAAACATTACTATGATTTTCCTAAACTGCAGTTCACTGACAACATTTGGAATAACTAGAAGTTATCTCTGCAACTTCTTTTGGCACTATCTGCTGCCAATAGAAAGAACAAAAGAATTACTGCTACTAACCAAAAAACAGAGCAGCAGCCCATTTTCAAATTAAAAAATATTCAAAAAGGGCAGCCATTCTACAAAACCTCGCCTGTATTGTTACATTATCTGAATATTCCCGACATTAGCAGAGTCCGATGAATCCCCGTTGAAATCCAACGTCGCCATCCACTCTTCCACTTCGTCTTCTCCGATCATCAGTTCCGAGAAATCCTTCTCATTATTGCTGATAATCGTCGACCCAATTTCCAATTTCCCTTTATTTTCCTCCTTTTTCTTCTTATTCTTCTGCTGCATTTCAGATGAATTCCCGCTCATATTTTCTTGATGCTGAAAAGATGAATTTGAACTCCCCGCCGTCGCCGCTACCGCGGCGGAGGCGGTGGTGTAGTCCGCGAAAGGAAAATTGAGCTTAGCTCTGGGGCCGCGAAACTCGATTGCGGCCCTATCATAAGCACGCGCCGCATCCTCGGCCGTCGCGAAAGTCCCCAGCCACACACGCGCCGCCCTGCGGGGGTCCCTTATCTCCGCCGCCCATTTCCCCCACGGCCGCTGCCGTACGCCCCTGAAATTCTTCCTTTTCCTCTTCTTCACCGCCGGCGCATTGCTAATATTTCCAATCTTCCTTTCCTCCTCCTCAAAGAAATTACACCCCAAACACCCCTTTATCCTGCAAACCCGGCAAGTTTCCATATCTTCCGAAACAGATAAAACCCCATCCGAAGCGACGTCGTCGGCGGGAGGGCGTCCGAAAAGTGACAGAATATTGAAGTCGTCGTGGGCTGCGTTTCCGGTTATTACACTTTTCAAGGCTGCCACCATGACAGAAACCTCCTCTTCACTAGTTAATGGCGGCGACGGCGGCGGAGGCCTCGGCGGAGTACGGTGGTTCATTGAGCTGGTACTTTCCTCGAGCTTGATTCTCTTACTTGACCACCTTTGCATGTGTATAGATCAAATGGGCTGATTATTCTGAAGAAATTGTTGTGTTGAATCTTGATTTTTGGTGGGGAAATGGGTCAAATGGGCTGTGTATGTATATATACATATGGGGGCGCTGAAGAGCTGCCTGCTCACGGTAGACTGGCACACTAGTTTGACACGGGATAATACGGTCAATCTGTTTCTGTTGGCACATGGCCACTTTTGGGGGATCATGTGGATTATGTTGTAATATTTTATATTTTATATTTTTTATTTTTTTGTGGATTATGTTATAATAATTGACCAAGAGCTTAAAAGCAATGATGACATGGCAAGCGTGACATAAGCAAGATATGACGTGAAATAATTTGTAAAAATTCAACGAACGATGACGGGGTGTGGTGACATTAGGATGATTAATGATCACGTAAAATTTGGCTTTAAATCTTCTGATTTCATTTTATGTTTTATATTTTATTTCAACTCATGTGTATTTGACTTTTAATTAATTATTTTTACAGGAAAATATTTAATGCACGTAATAGGGGTGTTCGCGGTTCGGTTTGAATCGATTTTGGGACAAAAGTCAACCGATCCAAACTATATAATGTATATTGGATCGGTTTGGATCGGTTTGACTTTTATTGTAAATCCGATCCAATCCAATCCATTTTAAATCGGTTTGGATTGGATCGGTTAATCGGTTTTTCAATTTAAATATTTAATTGAAATATTTGACAAATTACTATTGATAAGTAAACTAATTTAATCAATCAATTTGTAAATTTTATTTAGCTATCATATCACACTAATCTTGTGGAATTAAGTTTTATTATGTAAGAACACACAACTATAAAGTTATAAGTCCACAATAATTATCCCTATATATTTGATTTTTGAAAGTGAAAAAGTCCTAAATTTAGTTTATTTTAATTTATTTGTGTATTTTACAATTAAGATATATATTTTTTTATATTATTAGTATATAATTTTGGTTCGGTTTGGATTGGATCGGTTTTTTAGATTAAAACCGAAAACCGATCCAATCCAATCGGTTTTAAGAAAACAAATCCAATTCAATCCAAAAAAGTTCGGTTTTGATCGGTTTTCGGTTTTTTGGATCGGTTCGTCGGTTTTTTTTTGGATTGGATTGGATTTGAACACCCCTAGCACGTAACATGGATGTATGAAATGAAATAAAAGAAAAAGTATGGAATGAAATAAAAAATCCAAATCAAGAAAAAATTATAGTTCGGTGTGTATTTGATTGAATTAAAGTCAACTAACTGCATTGTGAATGAATTATATTTGACATATAATTAGTTATGGTTGAAGAAGATTGATAAGTCGTATGATAAATATTTTGGTAGTAGAAGAGTTTCAGTTTGATTATAATTTAATTGGATTATGGTTATGAGTTTGTTATTTGGGCAATAGTTGTGCTTCAAACTAAATATTTTACAATAATGGATGATTATTATAATCATGTCTAATGGAGATTGTTATTTTGATCATCTTTCTTCTTCCTTCATTCAATAAGAAAAGGTAAGGGTTTGTTTGGTCATGTTTTGGGTGTGATACCTTATCCCATATGAACTAAGTATTGAAAAAATGACTAATATATAAACCTTGACCAAAGAACTTATGTACATCCATTGGATATCTCTTTTGGACAAATCGATTATAGCCTAATTCTAGGATGTACTTGGTGGGTTTTAAGGCAATTCTCATGTCCAACGAGCCCGGGGCGTGACAAATGGTATCTGAGTCATCACCAGCTGGAATATTAGGAGCTAAGTGCTACATGGGGCAAAGTGTAATGTGTGTGAGAGCTGCCTTTTGAATTTGCGGGACAAAGTGCATCTTATTTTTTAACAAGAACATTCAATCGTTTTACAAATAAAAACATAAAATGAAAATGTAACCAAACAAGACATAAAATTATTTCCTTGTAATCGTTTTCCAGACCTCAAAATACAGAACAATACCTTTAATTAAAAAATTATAAGTTATATTGAATTTATTAGGGATCAAATCAATCTCGTTGTACATGTGCAGCAATTCATAGGAAAGGAGACATTACTTTCTCAAAAATGACATTCTTAATTGGATTGGGTTCAATGCACTCGATCTACGCATACCCATCTCATACAGTCCCATAGTAATAAGTACTATATGAGTTCTCCATGACACAATGAAATGCACGATTTGAGTATTAGTTGTTGCTTGAAAAGTAAATTAATTCTACTAAATACCAACAAACTTAATGCTTGTTTGTTTGTAAATTGTCAAAATATTTTTCAACTCCCAAGATACAAATAAATAATACATCGCATTCTCCAATTCCACTATCCAAAATACACAAAAAAAGGCTCAAAATATCCTCACAATTCATTTTCTACCCATTCTCCAATATCTAACCCTTTCATTTTTTTTGTTCTCCATATCCAATCTATATATCCGTAAAATTCAATAAAAAAAATTATTGATATGACATCTTATCTTTCCAAAGTACAAACAAATAAACAATTTTTTTCTAATTCATTTTCCACCTACCAATCAAAATACAAACAAAAACCATCATATTCCCCAACCCCACTTCTCAAAAACTATTTTGCCAAAAATAGTTTTAGTAAAATGCTTCAATTCATAACAAACAAACCCTTAAGTTTCTTTATTATAACGTTGACTAATTCATGACTCAGTACAAGAATACCCGAACCCATAATACACAAATTCAAAACATGCCAATGATTTTCCTGAACTGTGTAGTTCACTGACAACATTTGGAATAACTAACTGTATCTCTGCAACTTCTTTTGCTGCCAATAGAAAGAACAAAAGAATTACTGCAACTAACCAAAAACAGAGCAGCAGCCCATTTTCAAATTAAAAAATATTCAAAAAGGGCAGCCACTCCACAAAACCTCGCCTGTATTATTACATTATCTGAATATTCCCGCCATTAGCAGAGTCCGATGAATCCCCGTTGAAATCCAACGTCGCCATCCACTCTTCCACTTCGTCTTCTCCGATCATCAGTTCCGAGAAATCCTTCTCATTATTACTTATAATCGTCGACCCAATTTCCCATTTCCCTTTATTTTCCTTCTTTTTATTCTTATTCTTCTGCTGCATTTCAGATGAATTCCCGCTCATATTTTCTTGATGCTGAAAAGATGAATTTGAACTCCCCGCCGTCGCCGCTACCGCGGCGGAGGCGGTGGTGTAGTCCTCGAGAGGAAAATTGAGCTTAGCTCTGGGGCCGCGAAACTCGATCGCGGCCCTATCATAAGCACGCGCCGCATCCTCCGCCGTCTTGAAAGTCCCTAGCCACACACGCGCCGCCCTGCGGGGGTCCCTTATCTCCGCCGCCCATGTCCCCCACGGCCGCTGCCGTACGCCCCTGTAATTCGTCCTTTTCCTCTTCTTCACCGCCGGCGCATTGCTAATATTTCCAATTTTCCTTTCCTCCTCCTCAAAGAAATTACACCCCAAACACCCCTTTATCCTGCAAACCCGGCAAGTTTCCACATCTTCCGAAACAGATAAAACCCCATCCGAAGCGACGTAGTCGGCGGGAGGGCGTCCGAAAAGTGACAGAATATTGAAGCCGTCGTGGGCTGTTTTTCCGGTTATTACATTTTTCAAGGCTGCCACCATGACAGAAACTTCCTCTTCACTCGTTAATAGCGTCGGCGGCGGCGTCGGAGTATGGTGGTTCATTGAGCTGGTACTTATGTTCCTTTCCTCGAGCTTGATTCTCTTACTTGACCACCTCCGCATGCGTATAGATCAAATGGGCTGATTATTTCTGAAGAAATTGTTGTGTCGAATCTTGATTTTTGGTGGGGAAATGGGTCAAATGGGCTGTGTATATATACATATGGGTGCGCGGAAGAGCTGCCAGCTCACAGTAGACGGGCACACTATTTTGACACGGGATGATACGGAGAATCTGTTTCTGCGCGCTTTCTACTGTAGATAGATGCCGTATCTATCTAACGGTTGAAAGTCATTAGATGAGAATAAGGAAATTTTCGCCGTTAAATATATACAATTGTCAAGTAAAGTAAAATATCAACATAGCCTTGAAAGATAAATAAATAACCACTAGTTTGACAAGTGATTTTTCTATTTTGATTAAACTAATAGCTGGTTTGACTAGCGATTCTTATGTTTCTTCACTATAATATATGAATAGTAATTAAAAAATTACTATAATATATCAAAACCCAATAAAAAATTAATATAATATATGAAACCCAATAAAAAAAATTATTATTGTAATATATGAAACCAAAAACTAATCGCTATTTCATATGGCGACTAGTATAAATAAAATTTAAATAAAAACATAAGCAAGTGAAATGGCAATTAATGTAGTAGGATAGAAATGTATGTAATAATATTAAATTATTTTTTGTTAGGAAACACATAAATAAATAAATAAATTGTAATGAATATAATATTTTTTTAAATAAAAGAAATTAAATATAATATTACTTAATGCTATGAAGCACAATGAATTGGTATAATATTAAATAAATACCAAAAACAATTAATCGCTATTTGAAATGGTGACTAATATAATATGTTGTTATTATTATTATATTATTAATATAACAAAATTTAAATAAAGGAAAAAAGCAAGTAAAATGGCAATCATTTGTAGTAGGAAAAACATGTATGTAATAATATAAAAAAAAATTATTAGGAAATACATAAATAAATAAATTGTAATGAATATAATATTTTTTTAAATAAATGAAATAAAATATTGCTATGAAAGACAATAAAAAATTTATTATAATTGGTATAATGTTAAATAAATAGCGAAAACCAAACTAATCGCTATTTGATATGGCGACTAGTATATATAATACGTCATTATAATAAAATTTAAATAAAGGGAAAAAGGAAAAAAGCAAGGCTAGCGCAATAGCAAATAAATGGCAAGAATACGCCAACGAAAATAATCGCTATTAGCCTTGGCGATTAGTTAATTGGTATATCATAATGTTTTGTGTATATTATAATCTGATTTAAAAAGAGATTTTTGGTGGCATTTTAATACATACATGCATTTTGTGGTGTGGCCATTTAATATATCACTACATGCAATTTATATGGCATGATAGCCCTGTAATATACTTTTTGTGACATTTTAACATATAATATTTAATTCATTTCTTCTTGTATTTTCTTAATTGAAAAAAATTAATAAATAGTAGATATTATTTTTTAAATATTACAATTTACAATAATCGTTACTGATAGTAGCGATTCTTTTTTTCTTATAAATATTACAATTTAAATAAATTGATTACTTTTTTAATATTACAATTTATTATTTTTTTAGCTTATGAATATTACAATTTATTGTAGCATTTTTTTAATATTACAATTTACACGCTAATCATAGTAGCGATCATTTTTTTTTCCTAATCACTAATAGCAGTGTAATAAATAATAGAGATTAATTTTTTTTTAATATTACAATTTACAATAATCGCTAATAATAGTAGCATTTTTTTTAATATTACAATTTAAAAAGATGCTAATACTTATGCTAATCATAGTAGCGATCTATTTTTTCAATATTACAATTTATATAGCAACCATTTTTTTAATATTACACAATAATCTAATTATAGTAACAAAATTTTTTAGAGATTTTTTTTAATATTAAAATTTACAATAATCGCTAATAATAGTAGCGATTCTTTTTTAAAAAAAAATATTAACATTTAGTTTTATAAGCTTATGAATATTACAATTTATTGTAGCTTTTTTTTAATATTACAATTTAAACAATAATCGTTGATCATAGTAGCAATTCCTTTTTTTTTATTTATTTATTATAATTGCCAGCGATTTTTTTTATATTAAAATTTACTCAATAATCGCTAAAAATAGTAGCGATTTTTTACTATTATTATTTTTGAATATTACAATTTACAATAATCGTATCAATTTTTTTTATTTTTTTTTTTGCGATTGTGGTATTTTTTTACACAATAATCGCTAATAATAATAGCGATTCTTTTTGTAATATTTGTTTAATATTACAATTATTAATTGTTAATAACAGTAGCGACATATTCATAGAAAAATTCATGAGGAAGGGTAAAACAGTCAAATGCGATATACTTATCTTGTCAACGTCTCATACCAAAAATTGAATTATGGTTTGTGATTGGTTCCTACCGTCAGGTATGTACGTGGGTACCTGACGGTAGAAACCCCCCTGTTTCTGTTGGCACGTGGCCAATTTTGGGGATGATGTGGATTATGTTGTAATAATTAACCAAGAGCTTAAAAGCAATGATGACACGGGAAGGGTGTCATAAGCAAGATATGACGAGAAATATTTTGGTAATGTTTGTATATGAATTATATATTTTGGGAGAATGAGTTTTGGGAATAGAGTTGGGGAATGTGAAATTTGTATTAGGGAATGTAATGTATGTTTGTTTATGTTTTGGGAATAGTAGAAATATTATTTTGAAAAAAATTGGTATGTTTGTTTATGTTTTAAGAGGAAATAAATTCTATTGTAGCAGTCAAATCAATATTTTTTTATTGAATTTTTGGGGAGAAAATGAAATTGAGTGATTTTTTTTTATTAAAATAATAATAAAATATGTATGATGTATATATAATATATATCTGTATACATTGGAAAATGAGCAAATTTTGGAGATAATGAAAGATAGAAGAAGGTATTTTGAAAATTTTAATTTGACATTTTGAAGGAAAAACTTTTATATGTTTGGTTATATTTTGGAAAAACAAAATTGTTTCCCCCAAAATGTAACCAAACATAGGCTTTGTAGCTAATCAAAGGATGATGACATGGCATGGCGACATCAGCATGATTAAGGATCACGTTAAATTTCACTATAGATCTTTTGTTTCATTTTATGTTTCATATTTTATTTCAACTTCATAAATATATATTGCGTGTATTTGATTTTCAATCAATTATTTTTATAATTTTTTTTTAATATACATAGCATGTGTGTATGAAATGAAATATGAGATAAAATATGGAACGAAATAGAAAATTTAAATTGGGAAAAATTTATGGTTCGGTGTGTATTTGATTGAATTAAAGTCAACTGCATTGCGAGTGAATTATATTTGGCGTACAATTAGTTATGATTTAAGAAGATTGATAAGTTGTATGATAAATATTTTGGTAGTAGAAGAGTTTCAGTTTGGTTAGAATTTAATTGGATTGTGGTCACGAGTTTGCTATTTGGGCAATAATTGTGCTTCAAACTAAATAGCTTACAATAATGGGCGATTGTTATAACCATGTCTAATGGAGATTGTTATTTTGATCGTCTTTCTTCTTCCTTTATGCAAATCGTCTTTCTTCTTCCTTTATTCAATAAGAAAAGGTAAAGGTTTGTTTGGTCATGTTTTGGGTGTGGTACCTTATCCAACACGAATTAAATATTGAAAAGTGACTAGTTATAAGATTTGGCCAAAAAACTTATGTACATCTATTGATATCTTTTTTGGACAAGTCGATCATAACTTAATTCTAGGATGCACTCGATCTGTTTGGAGGCAATTCTCGCGTCTAGCAGGCTCGTGAGCCGGGGCATGACCTTGGGTGTTTTCGGGAGAATATTTTGAGAGAATGTATTATAGTGATGGGAATATAATGTTTATTTGTTATTGTTTTTGTGAGAAAATGATTTATTTGAAAATATGGACGGAGAAAAATTGTTGTAGATATCACATCAGGCTAAGTTTTAGTGAATTAGTGAGGTTGAAGTGATTTTTTCACGTGTATATAATTATTTATTATGTAATGATTAATTGATTATATATGTGTAATAATTTATTTGTTTTATATATGTGTGTGTGTGTAGTCGTAGTATATTTTTGGAGTTTTCTTTAGAAAAAAAAAATTTATTTTGATAATGGCTTGAGGATCCGAGGAACCCTTTGAAAACATTTTGGAAATTGAAATCACCATAAATGTAATAGCATTTGTTCTTTAATTAGTTGAGTGCAGTGCGGTCAAATATTAATTAGTTCTGCTCGAGTGAGTTGAGTTCAATGCATTCGAATATTAACTAGCTGAGTGCAGCGTAGTCAAATTTGATTTCAACGAAATTTTTTTTTTTTTTATTTGTTTGAGTAGTTGAAAATTTTTCTGATTAATGTAACATAGTTTTCTAATCTCACATAATCTTCTAACATAGTATTCTAATATCCTTTAATGTGTTGTTTGATATGAGTTATTAGCTCCAACATAGTCTTTTAATCACACTCTATGTGTTGTTTGATAGGTAAGATGAGAATAAGGACTGGCCCGCAATTAATCAAATGCCCGACTTTGTTCACACAATTATATACTATTGAAATAGTAGATTGGGAGGTGTGATTATGTAATCTCACCCCATTACAATTTTGTTTCCTTAATTGCCCTTTTTTTTTCTTTCCTTTTTTCTTGTAAAAGTCAATGGAAGGGATGTGGATTTTATTCAAGGGCAGTTTTATCATTACCTAACTAATCATACAAATCAAACATGTATTTGAGATTATGGTATATACTAATGATGGCTAATTGTTATGTCAATTTTTCAATATCAAATAGACTAATAAATTATTAAATTTTATTTTATTCATTCTATTCAAATATCCACTATTATCTACATTCTCAATTAAATGTAAACCAAATAAAAAGTGGGTCATTGGCCGTGGCCTATGGGCCTATCGTGATTGAGGGTTCACACGAAACCAAATATGAGAAAATTATGGCGTCAATCAAAACAAAATTAATTACATAATAAAGTGAACATATTTGATATATGATTAGCTACAAACTTACAATGTATGAAGCATAATTAATTATATAATAAGTTCAATAACACTTATTATATAATTTATTATATATGGTCAAATTTTATTTTTCTTTATATTGATAATTGTTAAAGAATGGACATTGGGCCTAACTCAACCCCAAAAACTAGCTCAAGAGGTGAGGATTGCTCAATACCATAGTCCATATATAGAGACCACAATTTATTTATTTTACCGATGTGGGACACTAACACACCCCTCGCACGCCCAGGAATGAACATCTGGAGCGTGGAATGACATGAAATAGGTGGCCCAACAATATTGGGTAGCCTAACATCGGGAATGAGTGGCTCCGATACCATGTTAAAGAATGGACATTGGGCCTAACTCAACCCCAAAAGCTAGCTCAAGATGTGAGGATTGCCCAATACCATAGTCCATATATAGAGACCACAACTTATTTATTTTACCGATATGGGACACTAACAATAATAAAAAAATACGATTGCATTCATTCTAGACAAAAAAATGTCCAATTCAATTAATCTCATGTAAAGAAATTTGAAAAGGTCAAAAATAGGCCACTGGACATGGTCCATGGGGTCCACGCTGATTGAGCGTTCATGCATGATGTAATTTCATGTCCAATTCCATGTCTAACTGTATCGAACTATAGGAAAATGGACGCAGTTGCCTCTAAAATTAATATTTAATATAAATTTTCCTTTAAATCTACTATCTTACTTTCTAATTTTTATGAAAAGAACATACATTGGAAAGGGTACTTTGAATGTTGGGAATGGGTGGCAAATTGGGTCCTCATACTCATTTGGAAATTGAGGCATGTTTAAAACGTGTTTCTCTTTTTGCTCTGCATATATGTTAATGTCAGTGAAAAAGTTATTCCAACGAGTATGATTGAGTCAATTTTAGTACTTTTCCCCAAAAGCGCTTTTCCTCAAGGGCCACATCCTATGGGCTATGATTGAGTCACAGCAAAGCTGCGGTCGTGTGATGCGGGGAATTGGAATTTTACGGTGAGTTTCCGGTCAGGAGGGCTGTTGGCTCCACCTTCCCCCAACCTTTCCTTTATATATATATATATATATATATATATATTAATATATGAAATTAAATTATTATTATTATTATTATTATTTTATTTTTTTAAACAAATTATACTAAATTTATTATTTTCTTAGGCTCGTTTGTTTGAAATGATATGATTAGAAGTGATATATAAGCAAATAATATATTTTAATACCATTATGATAGAATATTTTAATTTTATGTTTGGTTGGTATAATTAATATATAAATAAATTAAAATATAATATATAAATTTACTATTATATCATTTATATTTTTTAATAAATTTTTCATAATTTTCTCATTCTTTCCCATTTTCAGAATCATGGTTTAATTAAAAATAAGATAAAAAATAAACCTTATTAAATCTTTATAATTCTTATCACACCTAATCAAGCCCTCTCCCTTTTGATCCATTTTTCAAAAGCAACAATAAATAATGTAGGGTTTAAGATTTATCAAGGTCTTTTATCGATTGAAACAAACATTAAAAAAGCCTTGATTATGTATGTATCACACCTAATCAAGCCAAACAAACAAGGCCTTAATGTTTTATCTTTGATTGTGTGTTTTAAATATTTTCTAAATATAACAATGGGTTAGTGATAATATAGACTTGATATGTGTATTTAAAAAATAAAACACTAATTAAAATAGAAAATTTAAGATGATACACTACTGACTCAGACTTGAAATTCAATGTACAGGGGTCAATGCATTACGAAAATCGGTAACACGAACTTGGTTCTTTTGCAGGTTAAAAGTATGAAATGATCGATTAACACTAATGTATATAACCGATTGATTTGAGCTATAATTATTGGTCTAAATATACCAAAGTAACTACGAAAAATTCAATGCTGTTGTGGGAAAATGAAACCAAATATAGATCAAGTGGTTAGTTAGTCTAGTGGCATCGCCCTCATACATATAGGCTTGAGATTCAAGGTTCCAACCCTAATGGGCCGTGGATGTGCGCGTGTGTGTAAATAAAAAGGAAAATGAACCAAAAATAGTGTACATTTCATTTAAATATGCATTCAGCTTTATTCCACAGGCAAATTTGTCCACAGATACAGAATAATCTACTAACTGGCATTTTGTTTCCACAATTCAGCACAGATTGATATCAAATAAGGGGAGAATCATCGTACAAAAATACAAAGCATGTGGATAACCATGAACTTTTCTCCTTACAGTGCATCTCTTGCAGCAATCCTGCATGTTATAGCATCTGATACTGAAGATATCCCCAACTCCAATGTCGATATTTTGTAGTGCTGGTGGATCCAAAACCAACGTCAATACCACAATCAACCACCAAGAACACGTGCATAAATGACCGGGAAACAGATAAAAGAACAAACCTTCTGTATCTGGGCTTGGTCGGCTCGCCCTTCCAATTCCTCTAAGCCAATCTCGGACCCCTTGATGAGTCCCTTTATGACCGTCATCTGACAAAACAGTGAAACTATTTTGCTGCCACTCTTCTACGTAAAAGCAAAGAAGTGATGCAAGATGAGCAGGACATTATTCATGAATGCAATGGTCTCACCTCCTCAGCAGAAGCACCAAAACGAGCCACGAGGATGTAATTTGTGCTGTCAGATATGCCACATCTTTTTAAGGATTCTGATATCTGGTACAGACAGTAATGCAAGTATAACTCATAAACTCGAATGTCTAAAGGTTTATAGTACGAGGCAAAATCTTTCTTACATGTTTAGAGCCGGCGTAATTGTAAACAAGCTCTGAATGAAGTGTGCGGGTTGTCAAGGACTCGCGTGATTTAGCTATATGTGCCTTATATGCAGCAGCAAGAACAGGGAAAACATCTGGTATCTATCCCAATTGCAAGTGATATATATTAGGCTACCAAATGTACAAAAAGGCAGAAGATTGGTTGTTTTTATGACCACTTGCACTTACTAGTGAAGCATTGAGAAATGCTATCTCCGGTTCCAAAGTTCCCGTTTGCATCAAATCTAGAAGTTCTCTGCATAAAAATATTATGCACTTTGAATCCAATATAAAACGATTCCTATCAAGCCATAAAATTGAGATGCATCGCTAGAATTCATTGTTAGAAACGCAAATATAGCACAGGAAGAATCTGCACAACACATTTTCTTTGCTGGACCAAGAACAAGAAAGTAATACCACTTCTTCTACTAGTATTTTGGATGCCAAAGGAAGGTTGCCACTAGACAACATGGGCAATCAAAAGATTCTTGGATAATACATTATTAAAAAGATTTAAGGATGACATCCAGGGACAAAGGTTAATTTCCTGCTAAATTTGCTATTCAGAAGTGCAAAAATCAATTATATTTAGTTGGAGACAAGAATATCATTTCAATCATAACAAAGGAAGTAACTAGAAAATTCAATCGAACTCAGCTGGTACCTACAATACTAGGTCTTATGTGATTTTTTTCATTGGCCTGTTTGATTTCATTGTCAAAGCCCATTTTCATATTTTCTATTATTCCAAAAATGAAACACATAACTTTTCACATCACTTTTTACATATTTTCACACAACATCATTTCATTTTCATTTTCAAAACACATTTCCAAATAACCTATATATCTTCTCTCTGTATTTCATTATTTCTATCTCTCTTCACCTATAACTTATTACAACCAACATAACCATTGATTTTCCAACAATGTATCCAAATACAAACTCATTTTCAACTTATTTTTCACTAATTCCTTTTTCAAATTTTGAAAATGATGGAAATAGAGAATGAAAATAAAATAAAACCAAACAGGCCCTAATATCACCACCTTATAGACAAGACTTTGAACCACATATAGACTCAGATTAATGCGGAGATTTTCAACTCGAACCCATTAAAAGTTCAAGAAATTAAACATATAAAATATCATCTTAAAGCTAAACTAAAGCTATAATTAAATTCTGAAACCACCTTAGTTTTGACATCCAAAGGACTGCAAATTCTGAGAGCAAAATAAATGTATGAAAGCGTCTGGAATTGCCAAGAACAATTAACTATTTCTTTGAAAACCCAAAATTTATTGAATATTTCAAAAAGAAACAGAAAAAAAAAATAGAAAATTTAGCAATCTGCAAACAGACAGAAATTTACAGAAACAATAAAGAGAGGAAAAATTGCGTACTTGGAGTTGGTGACATCGACGAAGAGAGCAAGAGAAAGAGTGGTACCACCGACCTCAAATGTCTTCATATTTGCTTGCGAGGAATTCCAAGGAAGAAAGAAAAGTTTCAGTCTAATTTTATTCGAATAATTGAAGAATTTGAGGTTTTAGGGTTCTGTGTGCTTTGTTATCTGGATATCCCGCCAGGGTTTTGTGCTGGGAAGGAGAAAACAAATTGGGAAAATAAAAAATAAAAAATAAAAAATATTGATTTCGCGCCAGGTAGGGGTCGAACCTACGACTTTCTGCTTAGGAAACAGACGCTCTATCCACTGAGCTACAGGCGCCTTTACTCAACGTATTTACCTAGAGTTTTTATTACTATAAGAAGTAAGTAATGGAGAAATTAGTACAAACCTTTTTTTGTCTTGATGAGTCTTGTATATGTTCCCGAAAAAGAAATTTACTCATTTTTAGAAGTTCTCAAAGGTAGGTAAGAAAACAAGTATCAATTCTTGAATGAAATTAGAAAATGAATGTAACACTTCGGTTCTTTTCAAATTGTTTGGGTCTTATCATCAATATAAAGCGTTGATTTCGAGTCTACTTCAAAATTAAATATAAATGAATTTAACTTTAAAAATAAATATAAACGAATTACTTATTTAAAAAGGCAACAAAAGATGAAGACGGAGCAAATACTAATAAAGTTTATATTTTGTGAAGAAGGTCAAACAAATATATATTTCTTTAATCGAGTCTTTATACCAGTTTTCGAATTCAAAAATAAGTTATCTCCGTTTACGTATGTATTTCAATTTGTGGGATCATTATCTAAATTATCAATTAATGTGTACACGATCATAAGTGGAAGTGAACAATTTTGTTAATGAATTATACTAAGAGAGTGTTTGGCTGAACTTATTTAAAATATTTTATAAGATATTTTTGAAGTTAATAAGATGTTAGATCTTATTTTTAAAATAATTTGTTGAAGTGTTTGGATAAAATAAAATTTTGAAGCTTATAGGATGTTAGTAATGACAATTTTGTAATTAAAATGATTAAAAATAAATGAGATTGTTAAGATCTTAGAAATAAGTTAGGATCTTCTTACTTTTTTTAAAAGAGATTATAAGATGCTAATATCTTATTATAGGATTTTATAAATTTCTTTTTAAAAAAATTATCAAACACTTTTTTATCATTTTATAAGCTCTTAAAAATCTTATAAAATAATTTAAGTAATTTATAAGCTCACCCAAACACGCTTTAAATGGTGCCAAAAAAATGTCACTAACAAGATGTGGAAAAAATGTTACATGAATATTTCAATAATTAATCCTTTAGGGGGAAAACTATTAAATATAAAATTATTGTGTGTTTTTAATTGTAAATTGTTAATCACATATGATAATATTCATATTTTACTTTGTGACATATATGATTCATTAAATTATCCATAACCAATAAAACTTTAGCATTTGTTCTCTTGATTTTGACTTCAATCGTCAGGTCAAGTTGTGTCACACATGATCTTACAATACAAGAATAATTAAGGTCATTGAGATTGCTGACCATAACCCTCCAACAATTCAATTATTATAGTATTTGAGAATATAAAGCAAGAAATCAAGGGGAAAAAAAAAGTTTTCTTATAAGCAAAACAAAAGTACATCCTAAAATATTTAACTCCGCTATTTATATTGATCAAAGACCTTTTGCTAACCTTATGTTCTAGAAGGCTTATGACAATTTCGAACCTCTATAATTTTATCTCTCGACTTCAATTAAATACCAACAAACCAAATTTCTATTTTTTAAATTGGGCCGAACATTAAAAACCCAAATGCTTATTCCATATTAATATTTCATTTTAAAAAAATTAATAGTAATCAAATCCATCCCCCCAATAAAAAAAGAAAAAAAGACGAAGAAAAGCAATGAAAAGAAGATTTAAAGACATAGCAGCTACCGTCATTAGCTGAGTTTCGAGGCCACGCCCCACAACGATGTGGGATATTATTAATAGGGGATAAGGAAAACATGCCAAAAAACCAAGTCAAGAAAGTTTAAAATGCGCACGGCCAATCCTATATAAATTCCTGCCCACCATTTCAATCTCTGACAGCTCCGCTCGACCGACCACACCTCAAAAACCTGTACTACAAAACTTCACATTTGGGGATTTTCTCTCTCAAAATTCATACAAATTTTATATGGAATGTTGCCTATGAACCCTAGCTCAATCGTCCCCCTTTCGAGACCTCCTACTCTCTCCTTCCCAGCTCCGATAACCGCCTTCCGCTTCCGTGCAGCCGCCGATAACGCGTTTCCGCGGTCGTGGTTCAACTTTCCGACAGCTTCCGACGCCGCTGCTGGGAGAATTGGCAATGGTTCAGCGGATAACATTGGGTCCACCACTGCGAGCAACAGTAATAGTGATAAGAATAGGAAAGTCAATGCGAAAGAGAAGTGGTCGAGGGATCGAGAGAGTTACTTGACTGACGATGATGATGCCTTGCCGCTTCCCATGACGTACCCTAATTCTTCGCCGGTTTCACCGGAGGAAATTGATAAGAGGCTCAATTGCGATCCTGAAATAATGGTATTTCTAGTTATGTTCTGGAGTTAAAAGTCTTTGTTATCAATTGATGTCTTTTAAATTGGTAGAAAGAAGTTATTAGCTCGTCATTTGGTGCAAATGTCAATACTGGCTGTGTGGAATATTTTAATTTGGGCTGATTATGACTTAAGTTATTTGTTCTCTGGAATTGTGTGCAGATGTTTGAGTCTTTGGTTTTTCTTTCTGTTGTTTATGTGACTGGATATTTTGATGTTTTTGAACGTTTAGACTATTACTTTTCTGCTACGAAATATGATGGAGACTCGTTGACATGGAATAGATTCTATTTGTCATGTTATATTGCATAAATCTATATCATCAATTGATAACAGAAAGAGTAAGGCGTGTCCATGTCAATTAATTTCTCGTTAATTAACACTTCCGATGTTAAAGGTGAGCGTAGAATTTTATGATATTGGCTGGTTATAATTTTGAGTTTCAGGTCGGCATATTTGACTTGAATATGTTGAATTTAACACTCCAAAAGATAAGTGTGACTTGCTGGCTTTATAATTGAATTGTTGTGGTGAAATCTGTCAGTCTCATGTGGCTTCATCTAGGAACTTTTGTTTGTTCCTTTTTAATGAATCTGCACCGAAATGTCTCTTTCAGTTTTGTCATTTTTTTCTTTAGCTTCCTCAAGGAAAGTTGTTATTTCACATTGGTAAAAGCATCTTTTAGTGGAAATATCCATGTGTTTCGATTTCTCTACTATCAGATGTTACCTTCTAAACTTCTACTGGCCTATCTGCATATGTAATTGCAGGATTGCAAGCCAATGGTTTATGAATGGACTGGCAAGTGTCGTAGTTGCCAAGGAACAGGATTGGTTAGCTACTATAACAAAAAAGGGAAAGAGACCATTTGCAAATGCATTCCTTGTCTTGGCATTGGTATTATTCTGTTTCATCTCATCATTTGGATCCCCAGTTGTTCTTGTTTTCTCCCCATTGGTGCTTGTCAAATATTTTAAATTATCTAGATCTACATTGTGAAGGTAGCTGCATATGGAAACCTCATGTTACAAGAATCGTGCCCAGTAAGGGGGTAAAAAAATGTCAAAAACTACCTCTAAATGCAAAAACTATCATAGGTGCAGAAAGGGTCTTGATTTTAGCTTAGTTTAGTTAGTTCCAGACAAAGTAAAGAAGGAAGTTTCACTATCAAAGGCCTTGTTTTAAACACACAAAATGCAAAAAAATTCTCTTTTAACAAAAGGTATTGCTTTTAGCTTGTGTATGTAGTTCCAACTAGTATAGAGAAAGGAAATTCCAATGCTTCAAAATCAAAAATATAATGAAAGGACTTATGGGTAACTGAATTCCTCTCTAAGATTGAAGTCTTTTCTAGATTTTGTTGCTGCATTAGCATAATACTTCAATTCATTCTCTTCACTGAAACAAAAAACTGTATCGAGGGAGTTATATGTGCCATACCTTGCCCTCAGATTTGATATGTATCTGAAATGAGGCCTAGGATCAAATAGACAAGAATGATGGCTGTCATTTACAAACTTGCAAGAGTTCTTGGGAAATGGACTTTAAAGTTTCTTCAGAGAATTATTTGTCTGCATGCTGTTAGGTAAACGTACATGCCTTCTTGTGATGTACCATTTGATCACTTTGCTTTTCATAGACTCTATATATTTTTGGAATGTTGCAAGCACTTGATACTTTTAAAAGTTTTGATGAGCACAAGAAACTAAAAGACCACAGTATCCAATCCGTAGACTTTGGTGTAAAATCTAGCAGTTTGCGAACTATTCCTTATTGGTGAGGGCTAAAAATACACCCCAAGAATAATGATTCTCCAATAAAGCTTTGGTCACAGTTAAGACCATTAAGGTCCATTCAATTGTGTCTACTCTCTCTTACCATGTGATGTTTTAGATATTATCACCAACTTAGCTGTTAGTGGTGACTATAATTTTAAGTTTTCTTTGAGCAACTCCCCATATTCAATTACTTTTGAAAAGTTTTCTGTTGTCAAGTTTGGTGGAAATCGTACTTATCATCTTAGTATTGGGTCGCGGGTTTCACTGAATTTGATTGCTTTCTTTCTCCTGGACTGCATTTTCCCTAGTCTTAGTATGCGGGGAACTTCTGGGAAATAATTCGATATTTGAGAAATTTATTTCAACATTTTCAGATTGGTGGCTAGTGAATAGATACAAACGTCATTTTTTTATGGATCTCCAAATATGCTGTTCTGCGTTTGTAGTTGCAGATATCTTAGACACCTAGTATTTTAAGTGCTTTGCCCGCTTTTCCTGTTCTAGTTCAGACAAAATAGTTCGATAATTGGTTCCTTCTGGTTCTAGTGCGAACTCCAATTACTGAATCTGAAACACAAGCACCACTCGGGTGGTATACTGCATTCGTGCATCAATTCACAGGCATTTTTATTGGGGTTAGGGGGGTCCGGGGGGGAGGGGGTGGGAGGAATTTAGGGAAAATAAAAAAAAAGGTGAACGTAACTTGTTTGCACCATGATTTTGATGGGTCATATTGTCCTCACTGTTATTTTGTGCAGACCGCCTCTAGGCTGCCAGAAAATCTTTGATTTATGAAGTGTGCTTATTCTTTCACCAATAAAACATATTTTTTGTCATAGGATATGTGCAGAAGATAACGGCTCGCAATGATGTTGATGTGATGGAGGACTTGGATAATGGAAAACCACATTGATGCAAATGCAGATTGTACCTTCTCTGAGCCCATGAATTCCTTGGAAGATAACATTCTTATAAATTCAGATTTCTGGTACTTTTCCAGTCTCTACAGTTCATTCTATTTAGCCATTTATTTTTTTTGTGTGTGTGTGTGTGTTAAAACTGGTAGAAAATTCTGATAGAATAGCGTTGCTGAGAAAGATGACTTTATCCAAACGGAAGTTGTATGACAAAAACACTAAAATAACATCTTGTAATTTGTTTAGAGGGGAGCAAGAATGTATTCTATTGTGCTTTTTGATTTTTCGAAATTGCCTTCTCTTTATTCCGTGTACGTTGTCAAGATGCCAATTGAACAATCTTGATTGTGTTATTTGTTACATTTTGCTGCCAAAATTTTCTTCCCGAGAGTTACCTAGTTGCGTTTCATTTATTCCATTTTGGATCCTCTATTTCATTTCTTATTTCAACTTGTAGTATTTATGCTACGTATGTGTGATTCTCAATCAATTATTTTTATTAAGAAGTAATTAATACACGTCATATGTTTATAAAATAGAATAGAAAATAAAATAAAGAATGAAATAGAGAATTTAAATCTCATTTTATAGATGCAGAAAATTTAATTTTGTGAATCATGGGATTTTTTGAAAAAATAATAATGTGAAAAATAATGGTATCATTAAACATAACTTAAATAAGGTAAATAATTTATTTGAATATATACCCAAATTGTGGCGTGTGCTTTTGATTTGGTAGGAGGAATGTGTGCAGAAAGCTAGTTAGATACAGAGAAATACCATTTTGCTACAAAAAGAAGCTTTGAATTAT
Organism: Jacaranda mimosifolia; assembly: GCA_018894105.1. Classification (NCBI taxonomy): domain Eukaryota; kingdom Viridiplantae; phylum Streptophyta; class Magnoliopsida; order Lamiales; family Bignoniaceae; genus Jacaranda; species Jacaranda mimosifolia. The sequence goes on from CM032130.1 coordinate 30,092,593, forward strand.
CAGAAAAATTTCAGAACTGCCCAAATATAATAAGAGGAGACTAAAAGCTGGGAAGAAACTTCTCCAAGAAAATAATATTTTAGTATATTATATTATGATGGAGAAAGTCTTATGGGAATACAGGCAACATACAAAGTACCACGCTATAAAAAATCCCTTGATGTAACATAGCAAAACGTGCAAGAGAACAAAAATGCCACTAACTTAGGAATATGAGTGAAAAGACAAAGGTTGTTCTGTAGATAGGAGACCAAAAGAAACATGACCACCTTTTCATGGGTTTTTTGTTTGGCTATTTTTTTTTCATTGTTCCAAGTAAAACTTTCTAGCAGCTTCACTATTCCTATAGGAAAAATGATAAATTTTTAGTTGCAAGATGTTAATGGCAAGAAATATTATCTTTTTTATAACCAATAGTTTTAATAAATTTAATAGTAGTAGGGATTGTTTACGAATTATTACTATTAAAAATTAGTAAAAATGATTGCATTATATTGTATAATAATCAGTGACAACTTAATGGCAGCAAAAATATTGTTTTCTTAACAATAACGTTTTTCTTTTTCTTTTTTTTTTTTTTTCGCGAGCTTGATACTTCCAAAAATTGTGTGTAAGTTATTAAAAATTAGTATGAAAAGAATTATATATAAATTGACTTGTTGACAATGTTAATCACTAATTATCGACAATCAATGTTTAGACACAATTGTTATTATTATGAAATTTTAAGGAATACTGAATACTTATTGTGGCAAAATAAAATTTATTGGTATTTAGTATATACAATTAACTAAATATTTTATTATTAACATTATTTTTCCTTTTAGCATAGAAGGAATCAGGCACATGTTTAAACACATTTGACTAATCCAAAAAAGGAGAAGAGTAACCATGTGAGTTTCAGTTGTGGCCATCCATTGAAGTGGGAATCTTTTTCACCATATATGTATGGGAAAAAGATTATATATTATTGCTAGTCAAAATTCAATGGCTAAAATTAGTGTTTATTTTATTTAACTCCCATGTGCCAATGCCATGGGAGTTGTTGCTAAGTTTGGCCTAGAGACAATTCTCTATGCACCAAGAATGATAGTAAACTCTAATGCCTTAGAGTGATTGTGTGAACCACAAATCTAATCTTGCCGAAATTACAAATCGGCTAAGAGTGCTCCATATAAAAATTGTAGTATGATCAAAATTAAGGGTTAAAATGTATTTAGGAGCCATTTACAACAAGGCGAAGAAGTTATAATTTTGAACTAAGAGTATTTTGTTGAAGGACTTAAATCTCATGGGAGAGAGGAAAAGAATGATGAAATTTTGATAATAAGATAGTTGTTGTGTTTTACAGTAAAAAGTGAGATGACAGTTTTTTATTTTATGATATTATCATATTCTTATCCAATGATTTATCATTCACTTGGAGCAGGTAGCATGAAAATTGTCAAACATAAATAAATAAATACATTTATTTTTCCTTTTCTTTTTCTTTTTCTTTTTCTTTTTTTTTTTGGTTGGGGGAAGGGGGTGTTGATTGTACCCATTCAAGTGGGTGGTATGAAATTTCTCCAAAAAATAAATAAATAAATAAAAATAAATAAATAATTCCTCTCTCTTATGTGCTGATTGAAACTTTGGTGTACAAGGGATTTAGCAGTGGTCCTCAATAATGGCATATAACAAAGCTCTTGGAAAATATGCTTTACTAGTTTTGAGCATGACAAACTAAAATACAACTTTTAGCCAAATCTTTTGATGATAATGCTGTTTGGATTCTTGATTCAGAAATTTCCTTGAAGTAGCTTTAGAGCTTTGGATCTTACTCTTAATCTCATTTTCTAGATAGTCTAATTTCATATAGGATATTGATGTATCTAATCCGTCGTATAGTTTGACCTATAAAATCTTAGGGCTAGTTTGGTTGGATTTTTAAATTATCTCATAATTATTTGTTATGTGATAACTTGTGAGATTTTTTATCATTATGGTATAGTTTGATTGGGTTGATAAATAAACCCATGAGAGGTGGCAGGTTAATTTATCATGGGAGTTGTACATATAAACATGGACTTTTGATATTCATACGGGTCTAAATGTTTATTTTCACTTCAACCAAATGAATAATAAAGTGAGATAAAAATATTATATCCTATGTTATTATCCTAACCAAACTAGCTCTTACTGTATTATAAAGGACAACGGTTCACAAAGCTTTAGGTGGACGCTATCAGCAAATGGACCAATGAAGAACCATCTGATCTCATCACAGAGAATTGTATCTCTTTCTCCATCTCCTATAAATACCCATAATATCGTTCATTTAAGCTATACTTAGAATTTATCAAAAGAAACACACTTTGTTAATGTTTGGATATGAATTATATGTTTTGAATTATATATTTTGGGAGAATGAGTTTTGAGAGTGGGATTGGGAAATGTGAAATTTGTATTGGGAAATGTGATGTATGTTTGTTTATATTTTGAGAATAGTAAAAAAATTATTTTGGAGAAATTTAGTATGTTTGTTTATGTTTTGAGAGAGGACAAATTCTACTATAGCAGTGAAATCAATACTTTTTTATTGGGTTTTTAGGGTAAAAATGAAATTGAATAATATTTTTTATTGTAAAAATAATAATAAAATATATAATATATGTGATGATTAGATATGATTTTTTAATTGTAAAAATAATGATAAAATATTATGATATGTATATGTATGTATATGGGGTTTTTGATAATAAGTTAATTGATTTGAAGGGATATTTTAGGATTAATCGTGATTATTTTGGGAGAAAAGTAAACTATATGTTTGGTTATATTTTGGGCAAACAATTTTGTTTTCCCAACATATAACCAAACAAAGCCTTAGCATTTCTCTTTGAGTTCAAAAAACATTATTCTATTTGCATGAATGCACGAATTCACTTTAGTTCATAATTATCACTTTATTCAAGTATTCTCATCACATATGCTTCAATGTGATATAGATCTGGTGAAGATTATTATATAGCACCCACTTTTCTTAACTCTAAAAGAGGGCAATAATTGAGGTCATCTTGTCTTTGAATAAAATATCTGTTTTTGGCAATCAAGACTTCCACACTACATGAAGCATTGTACTCTCCTATAAAAAGGGTTGCCAAATTGCATGAGAATCCAACAGTAGAACAAAAGAAGAACAAATTTAAACACTGCCCATAAGTCTGCTCTTACCATATGCTTAAACATGTTCAACAATGATCAACATCAAGGCCTCTACAGTCCAAGAATCTCATTCTCAAATGATTTTGCTGATCCTCAGCAGCCCATCAAGCTAGAAAACAGCTACAGAGAAGTCCCTGCATCCTCTGATTTCGAGTTTTCCATCCCTAACTACACTATGATCTCTGCTGATGAGCTTTTCTCCAAGGGAAAAATGCTGCCCTTGAGGCCAAAAACCACTACTCTTAGAGATGAGCTTCTTGCTGGTGATAATGACTATAAGGGTATTGCATTGGCAAAAGGGACGGACCGGTGGAAGGAGAGGTTGGGACTAAAGAGATCACAGAGTATTGTACCTAAGAAAGGTGGTAAGAATACTACCAATGGAGCTTTAGAGAGAATAGATGAAATGAAGACTCCAGAGATGGTTTATGAGGATGTTTTTGCCAACTTCAAAAGGTGTGAGGATTGCGTTTTGAAGAAAAACTGAAGCATCGGCAGGTTATGTTTTGTAAAATTAGTTGATTTTTGCGTTGCAAAGTGTTGTTATTTGGTGAAAACTTCATTGGTTTTGGGAAGGAAAGTTTTTTGTTGCTTCTGGTAATTTCTTGTTTGATATTCTAATGTGGGCATATTATCTTGTTCAGAGCCATAGTGGATAACCAGAATAATTTAGCACACTTTGAATGAATAGTGTTTCTTTCTTCTCTTCTTCAACAAAAATAGAGAATCAAGGCGATTTGGTGATAGTAACTCTTTGAATTATGTCCTGAGTTGGTCCTTGCTGACAAACTTATCTTCCAAATATATATGCAATGAGTTAATTTCTAGACATAGCCTAACACATGTATTACAATTTATAGCGATCCAAGGTTGTTTAATAGGTCATTTGTAATTAGTTAAAAGAGGCCACAATCACGTATCAAATGGGGTTCAATTTGAAACCAAACATTGGTTAGAATCAGCAAGGAATCCCAACAAAAATTCTTTAATACTTAAATTAATAGGCGTCGAAAAAGAAATTAAGATCGCCATTTTAAAAACTAGAGTAATATGAGGTATGCCAAAAGGTTGTTCTTGACCAGTTAAAAAGGGTCAACTTGTTCGCATGCATAGAATCCATATTTATTTGTCAAGAGATGGGCAACTCAAAACCAAATACACTAATCAGGGTCACTAGATAATCCTAACAAGAAAGAATTCAAAATCGTTGTCTTTAAACATAATTTGATGCATATAAGATAATTAAACATCACCTAAAGTTTCAACTCGGTTTAATGCCTTCCTCTTCATATTTGCTGTCCAAATACAACATGATCTATAGAAACTACAAAAAAATCCCAAAGTAACACTAATTAGCTAAAGTTAGCTTTTCAATTGTTTAACTGATCTTTGGGATACCTAGCCAATGCTTGGATCCGACTCTACTTGAACTTTTCTGGTTTGCCCCAATATTCCCCACTTGTCCGACTGTTACTGAGCAGTTTTTGGATATCAAACGGAACAAAACAAGGGTTAGAGCATCAAAAACTTATACCGCTATCAACGAAAAACTATACATACTAATCGAGAGCTTTCACCATGAAGCACCCGCGACCTCCTTAAATTCAAAGCCGAGCTCCTCATTTTTCACTTTCAGACTGTCAATCTCAGCATCTAATCTCTTTATCAAAACTTTAACATTCAAAAGTTTCACCTTGAGAGCTCTCATCTCATCTTCGGCTTCAGCCTTTTGAGTCTTCTTTGTTTCAATAATAGCTTGGGATTCACGATAAAGACTTCGTAGCTTATGTATCCGAGCACGTAGAAATCCTACCATCATGCCAAAATCCTCAAAAGCTTTTAGAGTTCTATCCCAACTTTCCAAAAGATTAGGAGCTATGCTCGGCTTGGCGGGTCTTATAGCATCGGCTATGTTAATCGTCTCCAAAATCATTCCAGCAGCTAGCTTACTGTTAATGCCCTTGATAAGACAGTCATGAAGAAACATATTTTGACTGCAGCATAGCTCATAATACTTTGTTCTAAGACACATTGGTATTTCTGAGTCGAGAATTAGGCCGTCTACATTAATGCTGAAATCTTCAAAGCGCTTCATATCTTTAAAACTGAGACAGGATTGTGAGAATCTGATGCCATCCATGATTTTTGGATCAAAATTTTCACCGTCATCACCAGGTTGATCTGCAGCAGGCTCATTAGTGGAACTTAATCCCATAATTTGCTTATGATGATCATCCTCCATACATTTCTGCCTCGCCGTTTCACTAATCCTTGCATTTTCTTCTTCCTGTTGGTCTTCTATTTTCACTAACATCATTTTCCAGTGAAATTGTAAGTTCGGTTTCTTTGGCATGGAACAAAGAATATAATCTATACTATATAAAAAGTGTGAATTTTACAAGTGTTTGTTCTCATTGTGAAAAGAAATTCATGCCATTACGTACTCTAGCTTGATTTTGTATAAGGGCTAGTTAGAGAAGAATGTATACCTGTCTCCCTAGGCCCGGCATGAAAATCTAGATTTAGAAGGCTCATAGCCCCATCAACTTCTGTCAAACTCCTCGCTCTCACAATGTATAGCTTAAGAAAATAGAACAGCAGTGTCAGCAAGAACCCATACCAAATGAAGTGTTTTGAAAGTTGGAACTTTTGAACCCAAAATCATGCCTCAAAGTCAATATACGACAAGAGTTCAAATGAAATCATACGTGATCAATGTCCAATTTCAGACAGTTACCAACAAACGGAAACATAAAAGACAAAAATCCTTGATGAGATAAAGGCTCAACGAAATTACCTTAAATTTGCATGGTTCAATCAGTTGAAAAACTAAGACATCTCCTTCGAGCAATTTCTGGGCAATGGAGAAACCTCTCCATCCACCACTCAGTCCATTTTTAGCCACCAAGTAATTGGTATTGTATTCTTGTTCATTTTCATCCACCAAAACTACGGTTTCATCATGCTTTGGTAGATGTGCATGACAAAATTTCCTCGGCAGACCCTGTAATTAATCAAGTTCTTATGTATTTTTTTATTCTCGAGAAGTTCTTTTTCCTCCTTTCTAGAGCACGTACATACAACTTTCACTTACCAACCAGAATCCACCCGTAACATGTGATCTGAGCATATGCTTCCAAAAACTAGGAAAATGCGGTGACAAATTTGCTTGAACCTCTTTTGCTCGCTCAATGGTAGAGTTTGAGACACCAACACAACTATGAAGATCACCCATTGTGTTCATCTCTGGTGGACGACTATTAGAACAGAGAAAAATAGTACAACAAAACAAACTCCGTTATAGGAAGGACTTTGGGAGAAAATCTTTGTAAGTATTTATAGAACCAACATAAGCTACCTCGAGATAGGCGTAGCCATAATTACAGGTTCTCCCTGCTCAAGTATAAAAAAAAATATTTTCTCATAAGCTGATCCATGAAATAGCAGTAAAAGCAAGGGAATAAATCTGACCAACCATACTCATTGAGGGAGTAAGACAACTAGAAAAACATAGATGGAAAAATCCCACAAAGAAGCCAAATTAAACCTGAACTTGAATAAAATGAAAAGAAGCTGATATGAACAAATGATTTATTGCTAAATACACACATCCCATTTGTAAGTCTACTATTTCATTTCAAGGCCATATGACATTAGTTGGAGCAGCCCATCTTACATGAGACAAAATAAAAGCCTCTCCCTTCACACCCTTCCTCACATATGACGCAGCCGTTGAACAAAATTATACAAGTTTATGAGTTTAATTACAAGACTAATGGTACTGAATGAAGTAGATAATCTAATTTAGGAATCAAGCTATGATACCAAATGCCGAGTGGCCTGTGGCCCAGCGGCATAAGTTTCCTACATAATGTGGGAGGTCAGGAGTTCGAGCTCTAATGGACTTTTAATGTGCGTGTGTATAAATAAAATAAAAAAAAAAAAGCTATGATACCAAATCACAAACTCATTGTGACTTCATTCAACTTATCATTAAACCACATGAAATTGGGTAGAATAGCACCTATAACTTATATTAAGCCACCCTAAGATTTCGGCCGTGGTTTAGAATGTGGAAGCATCCTAGTCGAAATAATTTAGCAAAATGCCACTTGCCAAGAACTTCATTTAGCACCACCCTGACTGATCAAGTTACAAAATTTCTTCACACCAGAAACTTAATAGTTCCACAGCATTTCATAAACCAAAACTAGAACTGACCCAAGTTTTTATTTTTTTTCCCTCTCCCCCCGATGGTGCCCACACCATGAGTTCGTTAGATTTTAAACCCTCAACCTCACACATCCAAATGTGAGGCCATTGTCTTTTGCCCAATTGATCACTCAATAGAACTAAACCAAGTTAAATCAATATGGAGCTAAATCAAGTAAAAACCATTCCTTAGGGCAACTATGAATAGTCAAATAGCAAGTAGCAAGCACCCCCAACCTACAAAGAAGAACCCCAAAAACCAGAGATAAAGCAACATAATATAACAACAGCATCAACCCTCTGAAGCTGAATACTTCAAATATTGCTATGCATTTAGAAGAGAAGATTTTCTCACATTCTTTGTCTTATTCTCAAGACCCATTAGCCTCTCCTTGACCAGCTTTTTCTTGAGTTCCCATGCAATTCCCTGCTTAAGCTGTTAACATATATAGAAAGAATATAAAAAAAATGAAAAAAAAGAAAAAAGAAAGGCTCAGAAACCCATTTTGGATAGGAGAATATGTGTTTAAACTTCAAAAAGATTAGAAATTTTAGAAACCCACCTTGGATTTGGAAGAAGAAGAAGAAGAAAGTGGGCTTCGTTTCGATTGAGGGATAACCATAGCTTTTGCTTTTTGTTTTTCTGCAATTTTGCTTCAAAAATGGTGTAAAGAACTCACGTCCACTGCAGTGCGTGGCGACCGTTGGGCGTTGGGTTCAAAAACTTGCGTAGTTTTGAAGAAATTTGCGTTCAAATGGGATTTGACAAGATTGTCAGACCACCATTCTTGTTTTCCGGAGATGGTAACCCCGCTAAAATCGTGCCCATCATTTGTATGATTGTATTAGTGCTGAGTTGTGATGGGTGCAATATATTGTCCGAAACTAGTAAAGAAATTTTTTGTTTTAATTAAATAAATTGAAAATTGATTTTTATTCAATAATTATGAAGAAAATTTAGCGCTTATTCTCTTATATTTTGGTCATTTTTTGGAAATTTTTTTGGAAAAATGGACTTTTGGGAGAAAATTTCGAGAATGTGCAAAACGTTTCTTTTTATTTTAGGAAAATATTAAAAATAAATTTAAAATAATTTGTTTTTTTTTTTTTTTATATTTTGGAAGGAAACAAACATTACTGTTGATGTCAAATCAATTACTTTTTGGTTGGGTTTGTAAGGTGAAAATAATTTTTTTATGTAATATATTATATATGTATGTATATTATAGTTGGATGGGGGGTGCGTATATATATATAATGATTGATATATTGTTGTAATAAAATAATATGTAATTAATTCAATTGATGCTTTATTTTAAAATTTATATTTTTACGAATTTATTAATAAATATTAATTAGTTATGAATTTATATTATAGGGAGTATTTAATGATTACATGTTTAACACTTTCCTTAAATGAATTTTCTTAAAGGAAAATCTACTTTTACTAAAAATAGTAAAATGGAAGAAATAGATCTTCCTATTAATATTGAACTTCTTAATAAATGGACCATTCCAAAAGTGGATCCAAAACTTATTTATCAATATGGAACATTTGAGAAAATAGGTCTCAAACAGGTGGTAAAAACTACTGAAGAAACAATTCCTATTTGTAAAGATGATATTACTTTACAGCTTTTACATAGATCTGATATTGATAAATATAGATCTGTTGATTATAGATTTATTCATATTGGTTTAATTCAAATTGCTTTTAAACCTCTTACTCTTGATAATCTTCCTGATAGTTTTGTTGCAATATTACGTGATGCTCGTAATTTAAATTGGAAACACTCAATTATGGGTGTGATACAATCTAGCTTGGCTCATGGCCCAGTTTATTTTAATGTTTATCCGAATTTACAGTTATCATTAACTGATGTTAATATTTTACATGCTTTAACTTTAAATGTAAAGTTGTATGGTTATAATTATATGCCTAATACTGAAACAATTTGTATTACTTATCGTATTTATTATAAACCTTTGTATACACTAAATCCTATGTGTAAAATGATAAATAATAATAAAAATGAAACTATTTTAATAGAAACCAATTTTTGTAAATCCCATATTACTACTAGGAAACCAATAAAATGGGATGATGTTAAATTTCCTGAAAATTGGATAATGGAAAATGTTGTTCCTATTCAACCAGTAATACAAACTGAGTTAAGTAGGGTTATTCAAACTCCCGATGGAAATATTTCTATTGAATTTAAACAACCTGGTAATAATAATAGGTTAAAATCAAGTAGATCTCATAGGTATTCTTCCTTTTCTTCATTTTCTGTGTTTGATCCTCTTGATTATACTGTTGAAAGTCCTGAAATATCTAGAGCTTCAACATCTAGAGTTAGGAATAATAATTCTGAAACTTGTTTTGGTAAATTAAATTTTTTTTCTGATAATATTGTTCATGGTATTCCTGCTGATAATAATAGTGAGGAGACTTTTGAACCGACTGAATCCGAGATGGATTGCCTTCTTTATTTGCTGAAAGAGTTAGAAAAACCCTTAGGCAAAATGAGTCTAATATAGACTATGGTAAATTTACATATGGCAAGTTAATAGGAACTTGTATACAGGAAGGATTAGCTTTGTGTAATGAGATTAAATTAAATCAACAAATTAAGCGTAATAATATTACAGAGAGAGAACAATTAGGTCAGTTTTGTGGTAAATTTGGGATGGAAAACCCAAAACAGGTTAATAGTAAACCACAAAAACATGATAATGAGAGTTACAGAAAAAAATCTAGGAAGAAAACTCATAGACAAACAAGAGAGAAACAAAAAGAAAAAATGAGACGTTATAGAGAGTCTGGTAATTATAGAGAACCTAAACCTTCCAATAGGACCATAAAAAAGAAATTTCATAAATATGGTGCCTGTTATAAGTGTGGAAAGGTAAGACACTATGCTGATAAGTGTAGAATGAGAGAGAGGATAATCTTAAGGATATTCTTTTTAAATTAATGTTAGAATCTGATGATGATATTGATTCTACTTTTTCTGATAATATAAATGAATGTATTGATAGTTCTAGTTCTGAATGTGATCCTTGTAAGGAAGGATTGTCTTGTGATAATATTACATCTGATAATAGTAAATCAGATAATGATGAGATGTATAATTTAATTTCTCAATTTTCTGAATTAAATGTTATTAGTAATGATAATACTATTGAATTTTTGAAAATGATAAAAGATCCTATTTTAAGATCTAAAATAATAGATGAAATGGAAAATATTTCTTCTACTTCTCCCTCCCCAACTTCTTCTTCTTTTCAAACAAATGATTTTTTGAGGGATAATGATCCCTATTCTATGTCTGAAGTTTATAAGATTTTAGAAAATAGAAACAAAACTAGAAGTCCTACTAATATAATTGACTTGAAAAAAGAAGTTGATAGTTTAAAAAGAGAAATAATAGATTTAAAAAGAAATAATAATTCTTTAGAAGAAAGAATTAAAAGATTAGAAATTTCTCAGGGTAAACAAATTATTCCTCAAATTGATAATATGTTTAATTTTCCTGAAAGTATCACTAATAATATTCAAAGTGATGATTTTCTTAATAAATTAGAAATGGTTACTTCACAAAAATGGCTTGTGAAAATAAAACTTTTAATTAGTAATAATTTTTCAAAGGAATTTATTGCACTAATAGACAGTGGTGCTGATTTAAATTGTATTCAAGAAGGTTTGATACCTACTAGGTATTTTGAAAAAACTACTCATATTCTTCGTACTGCTAATAGTGAAAAACTTGATATAAGTTATAAATTATCAAAAGCTTTTATTTGTAAAGAAAAAATTTGCATTCCTAATAGTTTTTTATTGGTTAAAAATATTTCTAACCAAATTATTCTTGGAACTCCTTTTTTAAAGAAAATTTATCCTTTAAAAATGGTTGATAAAAATGGTTTTATTGGAACCTATAATAATAATGAAATTTATTTTGAATTTATTGTTGAACCTTTTTCTAGAATTCTTAATAATATTGAGGAAGTTTTAAAAGCAAAGACTAATCATATTAATTTCTTAAAACAAGAAATTGTTAGTCTTGATATTGATAATCAATTAGAAAATCCTAAGTTGAAAGAAAAAATTGCTTTTCTTGAAAATCAATTTGCTTTATCTGTGTGTGATGAACACCCAAATGCTTTTTGGAATAGAAAAAAGCATATTGTTGATTTGCCTTATGATGATAGCTTTGATGGTAATATTCCTACTAAAGCTAGGCCTTGTCAAATGAATTCTGAATATTTAAATTATTGTAAGAAAAAAATTGAGTCTTTATTACAAAAGAGCTTAATAAGGCCAACTAAGTCTGCATGGTCTTGTACTGCTTTCTATGTTAATAAACATAGTGAACAAGAACGTGGTGCTCCTAGACTAGTAATAAACTATAAACCTCTTAATAAAGTTTTAAAATGGATAAAGTATCCTATTCCTAATAAAAAGGATTTGCTTGATAGGCTTTTTGATGCTAATATATTTTCAAAATTTGATTTAAAATCTGGATATTGGCAAATTCAAATTGCTGAAAAAGATAAGTTTAAAACTGCTTTTAATGTTCCATTTGGGCAATATGAATGGAATGTTATGCCTTTTGGTCCGAAGAATGCCCCTTCAGAATTTCAAAAAAATTACGAATGATAGTTTTAATCCTTTTAATAGTTTTATCATCGTTTATATTGATGATATTTTGGTTTTCTCTAATACTATAGAAAATCATTTTAAACATCTTAATATATTTAAAACTGCTATAATAAATAGTGGTCTTGTTATTTCTAAACCCAAAATGGTTTTATTTCAAACTAAAATTAAATTTTTGGGTCATTTTATTGAAAAAGGAAAAATTGTTCCTATTAATAGAAGTATCGAATTTGCTTCTAAGTTTCTTGATAGAATTACTGATAAAACTCAATTACAAAGATTTTTAGGGAGTTTAAATTATATTTCCCCTTATTATAAAAATCTTGCGCAGGATACTGCATTGTTATATGACAAGTTAAAAAAGGTTCCTAAACCTTGGAGTGATAGTCATACTAATGTTGTTATTAAAATAAAAGAATAGGTTAATAAATTACCTTGTTTAATGCTTTCTAATCCAAATTGGGATAAAGTTGTTGAAACATATGCTTCTGATATAGGATATGTAGGTATTTTAACTCAAATTGATCCTAATAGTAAGCAAGAGATTCTTGTTAGGTTTTGTTCTGGTAAATAGAATGATAGCCAGAAAAATTATGCAACTGTAGCTAAAGAAATCTTTGCTATAGTTAAATGTCTTCTTAAATTTCAAGATGATTTATATAATCAGTTCTTTATAGTTAAAACTGATTGTCAAGCTGCCCAATTTATGTTTAATAAATATTTTAAACATAATGTTTCTAAACAAATGTTTGCAAGGTGGCAAGCTTATTTAGCCCCTTTTGATTTTAAAATAATATATAAAAAGGGTAGTGATAATAGTCTCCCTGATTTTTTAACTCGTGAATTTTTACAGGGATGATCCCTTATAGGGGCCATAATCCCTTCTCTAATAGAGGAGGAAGAGGAAGCAATTATCGTGGCACGCCAAGGCCATTAATACAACATGGCAAACAGAAGCTAATAGCTTCCCCGGTTTCTCAGGCATCATATGCCTCTTCAACCTCTTCTGATCCCATTTATAAAGATCATCTTTTTGCAGAATTTCTGCAATTCAAACAACAACAAAATACAGATGAGTCTAATAGATCTTCTGCTTCCAACCCTTCCAAAAAGCCAGAAGGAACTAATAGACCTTCTTTTGTGGATGTTACTTCTAATATTGCATCTCCAGTTGATGAGGATTCTCTCACAACTTTTGAGCAAAAAGAGGCTAAGGATATAATAATAATCCTTGAGCATGAAGATCTTCAATGGAAGAATGATCCATGGGTAATAAACCAAAGGTACTTGGATACAACATCATATGCTGCTGGGTCTTATAAACCCAGAATGTTTTTTGAAAATATTCTTATTTTTACTGGCTCTTGTGAAATTTCTCATTATTTTCCTCACTCACAAGAGAAAAATGTTTTCAATTTTAGTAAGATAATAATTAAAAAATTAATTTCTATTGAAGAATGGGGTTTATCCTCATTAAAAGAAAAAGAATTTTCTGTTAATAGACTTACATTCAAATTTAATTACTGGGATTATATCCAGGCCTTTAAAAATATTTTTCTTTATGAAAATCCCAGGAGAAAACATACTTGGTTTATAAAAGTATGTCTTGAAATGTTTGATACAAAAATACCAAATTGATTTTTATCCTGGTGGCAATCATATGGTCCTACTCATAATATTCTTCCGAACCAATTCAGACAAGCCTATGATAAATGGAGCCAATGTTCTCCAGAATTGATTGAAGCAGAGGAAAATGATCAAATGGCAACTAATAAAGCAACCATGTTTTTCTTCATTGAATTTTCCATTTCCTGGATCTGGAAATGGGTTTCAAAAGTTGGAGTTACTGAAGATAATATTCCTTGCCTTTATCGTTCTTATTATATCAAATGGTGGGGCAAGATGCTTCAAATTGACAAGGAAAGGGGCCAAATGGAGGGTCAAGATACTTTAAATAATATTTTTAAAGCAACACAATTATACAAAGAAAAGTTTTAGTATGATAAGAAAAAAGAAGCTTCATCATTGTTTGGAAAAGCTTCAGAAAAAATCAAAATGCGCAAAGGAAAATTGTCCAAAGAAGACTTGTTCAAAGAAGTACTGAATATGGTACAGGCAGAGTTAAAAGGACAAGATGATAATGAACCATCAGATGAAGAAGATGATAATGTATCAATGGCTACTTCATCCAGATCAAGGACAGATGAAAATCAATATGGATGTCTGGGAGGTGAATCACAAGATCCCAATGAAGATATACCTTCAACTCAAGACATTCATAAAATTGTTGCGTCCCTCAGAAAAGAAAAAGATTAGAGGGTTAAAATAGTAATTTGTAATAAGAATTACTATTTGAACAGTAATATACTGTTCATTTTTACCGGATCAGTTTACTGTTCGGATTCGAAAATTTTGAAATCCGCACAGTAGTATCAGCTTTTTACTGTTCGGACTCGAAATATTTGAAGTCCGCACAGTTTTTTCTTTTGTCTATATATAGGTTTGTTTTGTATTGTTGGAGGAGGACGCTTTCCTTTCCTCTCCAGTGTTTTGCTTTCCATGATTTCCCCTCTGTAATTTCCCCGATTGTAATTTTCCTTCTTTAAGTTTAGTTTTATTTGTATAATACAAGAAGTTGCAGTTTTGAAGATCCCTTCTTGGTAAGCTTCAATTTTATTTTATTGTTTTTAATATTTATTTTGTTTTTAACCTAGCCTAATGAAATGCTAAGGTGTTTGTGTTAAACATGTAAGAGTTAGATATTTCCTATATAGTTGTGGTAAAGGTCTGTATATGTACAAGACTATGTAAGAAGGGTTCGGATCTCATGGTCTGGTTGCCAGTTATGGTTGGGTTCTGAGGCTTAACGGCACTTCAAGTATGTTGTCCTCTGGGAGTTTGCCCTTTGCCCTTGTTAGCCGGGTTTGGCGTTTGTGGGCGTTTTGGGGCTTTTGTGTTCCAGAATTCATACTTGATAGGCTTGTTAAATTCAGGTAAACAGTCCCAATCATGTAATGCTGTGATTCACCGCCTAATCTGTGGCCCCCTTCATATAATTAATATATACATAATAAGTTATTTAAATAATTAATTTAATTAATTTAATAAGTTATTTATTTATTTTAACTTATTATTTAATTAATATATTATTTATAAATAAATTACTTAGTAACTATCAAAAAAAATTTACTTAATTTTTATTAATTTTCTTGATAATTTTTTTGTTATTTTAATATTAATTTATTAAACTTAATAGATTATTACATAAATATCACACTATATTTAATTTTTTATAATAATTTTAAATAAATGTGAATATTAATATTTAATGAAGATTTATTTTTTGAAAAGATTAATTTATTTATTATATCAAATTAAAATATTTTAAATTATTTATTAAATGAATAAATAAAATATTTAATTAATGCATTAAATAGTAAATATAACTAATACATTATTTAATTAATAAGTAATTTAATTAATTTAATATGTTATTTAGTAAATAAATTATTTATTAAATTTAATTAATTTTCTTTTGAAGATTATTTTAATTAAATTTGTAAACATAAGTTTTACAATTTTTTAAGTAGTAAAATTTTAATATTTTCATATATGTAAATATATATGTATATGTATATGAGTGAAATGAGATACTGATAAATGAATGAATGATATAAAAGATGAAGTGAGAAAATGAAAGAGTAGGTGTACTTTTTAGGGTGTAAGGTTTTTTGGGGTGAATTGTGAGGAATTTTTTATTGTAGTGTTTTGGGAGAAATATTGGAGAATGTGCATGCATTTTGAAATTTTTGAGGGGGTTGGAAATTTTTTTCCCAAAATGTAGGAGAACAAGCCCTTAGATAATGTTTGATTATATTTTTTGTGTGATTTTATTATGTGTTTTGAGAGAATGATTATTGAAAAATGTGAAAATTGTGTTGGAGAATGTAATTGATTTTTGGTTATGTTTTAGAGAATAGTTAAAAATTAATTTTGAAAAATTTTGGTATATTTGTTTATATTTTGAGAGGATTTTTTTTATTTTATTTTTTACTATACCAATCAAATCAATACTTTTTTGTTGGATTTTTGGGTGAAAATAAAATTAAGTGATTTTTTTATTACTAGAATAATAATAAAACATATATGATATATATAATATATGTATGTATATATTAAAAAATGAAAAAGTTTTAGGAATAATGAAGGATAACAGAAGGCATTTTGAAAAAAAAAAAATTATATTTTGAAGGAAAAATGAGGATATATTTGATTATGTTTCTCCAAAAAATATTTCCTTAATTTTAAAATGGTCAGAGTCAATTTCGGTTTAATGAAAGATTGAAGTGAAAAATATGCGTATTTAAATTAGAAATAAAAAAATTAGAAAGATAGAAAGGTGAAAAATTATTCATTTTGATGAGAATTAGAAATAAAAGACATGACTCTAGAAAAAAAAATGATTATAAGAAAAAGATACAATGATTTGTTAGCATATTATTTAATGTATTAGGACATGTCTATCCATTTCATATTTTTTTAACATATATATCTGCCCATGACATCTATTTGTTCTGTTAATTTTTTTTTTTTAATAATTATAACTAAATGCAACATTTCAATAATTATAAATAATCTCCTTATATTTGTAAAGGTAATTTATTCAAAGAATTACTCTCTCTCTCTCTCTCTATATATATATATATATATTTACACATGTACATACCAACTTAAATTTGGTTAGGGTTAGTATATTATATAGGGAGAATTGCAAAATACCCATGTGATAATTGAAATAGGCACAAAAATCCCTTTAAAAAAAAATCATAAAATCCATCTTTTATTTTTAAAAATCATATTCAGTCGCCCCTACTTCTTATTTGTTGTGTATTTGACTTAACTTTAGCCTATAAAGACCAAATTATCCTTAGCCTCTTCATGTATTTTTATTTCAATTTAAATTATATTTTATTTTATTTTATTTTCCTCATTTTTTTAATTTCTTATTTCTCTCTTTTTTCATCTCCTTTATATCGTCTCACCATCATCACCACTGCGTCACCGTTGCCGGCCAAAGATTTATATAATATAGAAAGAGAGGGGAGACTGGTTTGGTAGGGCATGATACATATTATATTATATTATATATATATATATATATAGATGGTGTGGGCTGCCATGGTGGGAAGCTGCCATGGCAGCCATTAGGAAGAGAGGGATGGGGGGGTGTGGGGGGGGGGGGGGGGGGGGGGCGGGGGGAGTGGCGGGAGCTGGGGAATTTGGTGGGGTGGGATTATAAATATTATATATTACATATAGGGCTTGTTTGTTTAATTAATTATTTTGATAGATGCATAATCATTCCTACTGTATTATTTATTTGCCTTGATATATGGCACATGATAAGCCATTACCCATGTATTAAGTTGAAATATGGATCAAAATGTGAGAGGTTTAATACATTTTTCTTGAGTTGGATAAGATTCAAAAAGATCAAATTACCCTTAATTAGTATATGAAAAGATATATTAAAATAAGTAATAAAAGGTTATAATCGTAAAATTATATATTTTATTTTAATTTAGTTTTCAATTAATTTTACCAACCAAATGTCAAATTATATTGCTTTATCTTGATAGATTTAAAACATATGCATTTGTTTGTACATCATTTATAATCACATCATTCCAAGCAAACTAGTCCATATAAGATATATTATATTGTATATAGATATAGTGTGGCAGCCATGGCAGCCATGAATAGACATACCCTACCTAGACCCAAATATCATATCCATATTTATTAAAAATAATATAATGGGTATGGGTAGAGTGTATACTCATAAAATTTTCATATATCCATACCCATAAATTACTTATTGTTTTATACTTAAATTTAATCTATGAACTTAAAAATTATCTATACCAAAATCAAATGTATATTAATGATAAATTTTTTATATATAAAAATTATAAATATGTGAATGAATAGTTAGGGCGGGAATAGGCCAAATCGTAGGCTCTTGACGGGCGGCCTAGCATATTCTCATCTCAAATAAACAATAACAACTAAATAATTTTTTTTATTAAAAATTAAACTAAACTAATAAAATTAATAAAGTTATATTATTGAGATAGCAGATTATTATTATTATTTTTAAATTGGAATAGCAACAGCAACAGTTGAGCATTTTTCATTAATAAAAATTAATAATATTAAAATTAATAGTGGAATAAATATTTTTTTTATAAAAACAATTAATAAAATTAATTTTGCTAATGAATAAACTTTGTTAATAAAATTTTTTATTAATGAATGAAAAATTAAAAATAAAGAGTAACTAATTTAAATATAATTATTAAATTAAATTAAATATAGATTTTTTTTGTTTTTTGTTATCGTATGCCAAATAATATTTTTAGTATATATTGAGAAAATTAGTATATACATTAAGAACATAAATTCAATAAATTAGGCCCAATAGATCTTGGGTTAGATAGGGTAGGGTAGCGTTTGGGTATCATCTTTTTAAATATTTTAGGATAGAGTAGAATATAGGGAATTATTGTTTGGATATTTTAGAGTATGAGTGTGGGTAGGGTGCTACTCTACCCATTTACAGCCTAGCCGTGAAGAAGAGAAGAGAAGGGGTGGGGGTGGGAATAGTAGGGTGGTGCTGGTAGGATTTTAATAATAATAATAATACTAATATTATGAATTTATATATGTGGATAATAAATATTTTTTATATATAATTATAATATATATATATTTGTAAATATTAAATATTATTTAATCTTGACCGTTCATTTTTCTAATTGAATCCAATGGTTGATTTGAAAAGGGTATAATAGTCTTTTTACATGCCAAAATCTTAAAAACTTGCACATCTGACGTGTGTTCTTCACTCCATGCATTGAGGGTGTTTTGTGCAAGATTTTTAAAAACAAAAGATGGATTTTATGAATTTTTTTTTATAGGGGGTTTTGTGCCTAGTTCAATTATCATAGGGGAGTTATTTACAATTCTTCCACATTATATATGAGTGAAAAAACCAGTACAGGACACCTAAAATTGACATTTAAGTAATGTGAGGGCAAATTTGATATTTAAGTAGCAAAAAATTGAAAACTAGCTGCATTTCAAGTGGACTATACTACAGGACAAGGGGGATATTTTGCTATTTTTTTGAAATCATAAGGGGTCATTGTGTAAACTTTCTCATAAGGGAGTCTTTTGCTCTTTATGAATAACATAGGGGGATAAAACTTAACTTTTCCAAAATTACAAAATTTAAAAATTCAAATATGAATTTTATAATTTACGAATTCGAGATATATATCATTATCAAAGTTGAGTATAATGCTCTTCATATCGTATTATTTATCAATAGTCTAATCGATGTTAATATTATTAACAATATTTTTTTGTAAAAGTATCTTAGCCGTTGGCTGAAAAATTATCTTCATCTTATTTTTAAACTTATTTTTGACAACTCTATCTTAAAATAAACAAAATCAAAGTGCCTAATCGAATAAATCATTGTTGTAAAAATGGGCAACAAAGTTTGTTTTAAACTTTTCAAAACTAAAATAAGTAAATAATTAATAAAAATTATTACTAAAATTCATAAAGTAGAATTTATTACAAAAATTAAAAATACAAAATAATGTTAGAGGAGAAATTATTGCTAAAATTTTGAAAATATATAAAAATATTACAAAATTAAAATATATATTTATATATAATGTTGGGGGGGGGGGGGGGGGGGCGTTGGCAGCAACGGACCCCTTGCCCTCCTGTAGATCTGTCGTTAGGAGAGACTTTAAACTACTCATAATAAATCATACTTGTAAATGGATGAACTAAGAGATATTCATAGAACAGTATCATTTGACAAATAATGTATTGTTACGATTACTTAAATCAAAGACATTATGTTACTAAGATCACTAAGATATGAGGGTGTAGGCTTAATTGAATTGAACCATATGAAATTATAAAATTTTTGGAGTTCTTATTTTTCAAGACCATTATAGGTATTTTGTGTATACCTAGCGGTGGCAAGATGGGTTGTAAACCATTGGCCCAATCCAACCCACATGGTTTTGAGGTGGGTTCCAAAATTTTGAAAATGAATTGAGGTAAGTTGGGTTGTGGTGGATTGTATTTAGTTTGAGTTTAATATGGGTTTAAGTGGGTTAAAAATGAGTTCAAACAATTAATTTAATAAATTAAAAAATAATTTTAAATTAATAGTAACAAATTTTTATTTTTTTTATTTTTGTCAAAGTCTCGTAATTTTGGATTATAAATAATATTTAAATTGAAATAATAATCTTGGACTTTAGGTTAGTTATCTTGAATTTTTCTCAAACTATAAATTTTAATATATGAATAATATATGAAAGTGATCATAGGAATAAATATTGTATCTACTAATTAAAAATAAATTCTAAATTTAATTTGTTGCTTAACTAATATTGTCTGTCAATAGTAAGATTGACATACAACTTATATATATTAATTCTTGGAAAATGAAAGTTATACAAATTCTTTATTGAAAATTTAATATAAATTTATTGGTGTGAATTTAGGAGTGGACGTTCGGATCGGGTAGTTCGGATTGAGTACTTGATTTTTTTTATAGTAATTTTAACTACCCTATACCAACCTGAAATTTTCGAGTACCCAACATTTCGGATATCCGACACTAAATATTATTTAAAAATTTTAAAATTATAAAAAAAAGAAGAAGAAATTGAATGTTAGCCTCTGTTAGTCCTCTGACTATCAGTGGCGTGCATTATTTCAGCTGCAAGACGCTGAAAGTCGAGTCGACTCTGCCTCATCTTCAAGCAACCAAACTATGGAAAGTCCAGTGTCCGATGGAGGGCAAATAACTGTTACAGTTGAAAACATTGATCTTACTTCTTGAGGAGTCAGACAAATATATTAATGCATGTGTGAAGTCATACTTTCTATGTAGCCAAAAGAGTGAGTTGGTATTTCTAAAAGTTTCTGTTGTAGTTAGGAAGTTGCATGTATGAATAGGTGTTATATTCTCCTATCATTTGTAATAGAAAGAAAAGTGTGTCCTCCTGTATACTTCCTCTTCAAAACTTAGGGCCGTTTGTTTTCATTTTCAAAATTCATTTTCATTTTCTGCTGAAGATAAAAACAGAAAACTATCAATTTTTTTTCTCTATTTTCACAAATATTTTCATTCTCAAATTATTCTCCAAAACACACCATTACACTTTCTTTTCATTTTCACTTCTCATCACTTTTCAGTTTTTTCTACTCATTTTCAACACTACATAATTATTACATTTTAAATGAAACTTCCAAATAACATTTCATTTTCAAATTTAAAATTTTAATCAACTTTTCACCAAAAAATGAAAACACCTCCAAAAAATAAATCCAAACAGCCCCTTACCCTTCCTCTTCAAAATTATTTAAGCCCACATGCAACGAGGTGGCATCATGGCCACAATAAATCACGGAAACTAATGGAGCTTTCTCGTTTTGAAAACTCATGAATGATGACTAGGAAAAATATGTTTTTTGGTGACCAAGACACGTTTTACTTTTTCTTAAGGCCTGAGTAGGATATTGACAAGCCTAGGTGTGGCGCGCTTTCTGCATATTTTCCTTCCTGGAAATTACATCTTTTCACTAGCAATTTTTATTGACTAAAATTCTCATTATCATGTCTGTGGCTGGACCGCTGGAGTTTCTCGTAAGTTTCCTTTCCTGCATTTCCTCAATGACTTCAGACTTTTTTGTGGAAGACATTTAAAAGCACTGTTGGATGCATGTCACGTCATTAAAGAATTTTCTAAGCAGGCTAATGATCAACAGGGGTGCAAAAGACTTTCAGACATGTTTAGAGCCACTTCTTGTTTTTCCTCGTGTCTCGTGGGTAGGAAACTTTGTATCTAAAATTTTGAACACGAGAAATATATTTGACTAAAAGAACTTATAACATTTTAAAACTTATTTTCAAAACTTTTAAGTTTCTAAAATTTTCTATATATTTTATAGTATTTTATAAAATGTCACGTACATTTTGAGGAACTTACCAATCCACTTACACTTATAATTTTAGAATTTGGATAGTGCAATTCTTAAGGTTTTTTACTTTTGTAATCCCAAAAAAGACGAAGGTAAATAGTCACTATCTTTATTATTGCGTCAAATTGACTCATTCTAAAAACAAAGGGATAGAGCAATAGTTAGTACCTATAAAAAAAATAATAACAACAATAATCACTTTACTTCGCATAATACAACATAAGAAAAACTCATCTTTTCAAGTGAAGTACTCATGGTGAAATGAACATAATAGATCTTGAAAATAAAAATAAATCTACTTGCAAGATTATTATACACTCTATCACTAGTATAGTTGGAAATTGATATGAAAAAACTCATTTTGATTAATTAGTTTAAACAAATCCTGTTTAAAAATTATAAAAAAAATTTCACCTAAAAATAATTAAAATTAATTTTAAGTGAATGAAAAATTAAAAATTAATAATAAGCTACTTAAAAATTATATTGATTTGCTAAAATGGAAATGACTGAATGGAAAAGATGGCCATTTGAAAAATTATTAATCCTAATTAGGAATTAGAAAAGAGATAACATGACTCTTCAAAGAAAACTTGTAAATATTTTTTACGTAGACTTGGCAATTAGGTACTCATGGAAAACCCAATGATGAATAATCACAGGTTGGATAAATTTACTTTTATTTATTGGGCACAAGATAGTTGATCCACTATTCATGAGGATGAGTAATGAGTAACCTGCGGGTACCCGTAACATACATTTGACGCAATGATAAAAATAGTGACCATTTACCTTCGTCTTTTTTGGGATTACAAAAGTGAAAAACCTTAAGAATTGCACTATCCAAATTCTAAAATCATAAGTGAATGTATAGTGAATTGATTATTCAAATAACAAATGTCTAACATACACCTACTTATAATAGCATACATAAATACTTAATAAGCAAGCATCTAAAATAGTGGTTACTGTGTACATCTTTCTGGGAAACTGCTATTGAGAGTCAACGAGTCAATGCTAATAGGAAATTGAAAGTAATGTCTCTGAATATTGCCTACTTTGCTTATCTTCATTGCTATACAACTCTGCATATGTTATTATAAAACAATCATCAGACTATAAGCTTTCCGGCTCCACAGTCTCTTTATTGCCCAAACACTTAGACAGTATAAAAGCTTTATACAGTATTTTTCCAGGGACTAATTCATGGACACGGAATTGAAGGTTTACAAAGAACTTACACAAGAGAAGCTTGATGAGGCAATGCCATGGATAGGCCTTTATATTGCAGCTGCATCTGCGGTCTGCACCCTTGCAATTGCAGCTGATGCCTTCAAGGGGTTCCGATACAAAACGCTGTGGTTCCCCTCCAAATACTTCTCTCTCAATGCCTCTTTCTTGACATTATTATCCATCGCAATGAAGCTAACGTTGAACCTCACCAGTGATTTCCTGTTCACTAACGAAAGGTATGTGAGGTATTGCAGCCTACTCTTTATGTCAACGGCTATAGGTAATTTTATGTTGTCTATGGGATCCATGAACGATAAAGAAATTCTAGCAAATGTTGTTGCTCTAGGGATTCTAGTAATCACTATCGCGGTTAATATGTGGATTCCACTTATTCAGCTGCAGGACTATTTAGGTATCGTGGACATTACTGTATTTTGGGTTCTTACAATTTTAATGCTACTTTCGCTTGTTACATTAGTATCTTTGGCTATCACTGTGCCAGCCACAAAAAGGAATCTGGAAACAAAGTACCAAGAGAAGTACAAAACAGCCTTGAGGGAAGAAGAGGTGGTAAAGAGAAGGGAGGCATTCAGAATTGATAAACAGATAGGAGAAATGAAGAAATATTGGGTGATGGCAGAAAGTAGCAGCCCCCAATTTGTGATGGCACGTTCTGTTGTTTCCACTACTTCAACTGTGATCTGCACCCTTGCTGCCCTCGTGCTCATTTCTAGTCGACAGATCAAGTTTATTTTTATTTTTCAATTTCGGCCTACTTCATCTGTATATGGAAAGTACATTCCGTTGATTATGATATTTCAGACCACTGGGGTGTGTGTTGGTACAGTTGTTCTTGTGTTGAGATGGTTCACTGCTGTCGGCTTCAGGTGCTCAACCATCAGTTGTAAAAGCTTCAAAAAGGAATTCAAGATTGAGAGTTACTGGATCCAAACTCTTGTCGACTGGAGAGACCGCTTCTCAGCTTTGCAAGTTCGGCATCAGAAGTACAGAAAGTATCTTCATGATGCAAAATGGTTTACTCTAACTTTCTGTATTGGACTTCAGATTTTTATTGTTTTCGTCAGTAAGCTACTTGTCGTCATCTCCACTGTATTGATATATCCATTTTTCTTGTGCTTCTGTGAAATCATGATTCGATATATGCGCTCAAATAATCATATAGGATCTGAATCAGATGATGACACAGTGCTGAAACTCAGCCGTTATGTTATTCTACTCGAGGGAGAGGCAGAGCTACCTAAAAGGAACCTGAAGAACATCTGCTACCGGGCAGATAAAATGATCCAAACAGGTCAAAAACAGCAACCACAAAATCTAATTATTCTTCTGAGTAAATTCAGCAACTTCAATGGGGTAAGAGAATTTGATAGCATCCAAGTTCCAAGTCTACATTCTCAAGAACCCCCCAATTGCTGGACTCTCCCTGTGGTCACTCTTGCAACCATAGCAATTTCACTTCCAAAGGTCGTTGCGAATCAAAAGGCTAAGCAATTCATGAACAGCGTGCGCGAAGGGCTTTCACTCGCGAAGCTTGTCGATAAAACACTGGATACAAATGGACAACTTTTGAGCATCAGAAATGCTGCAGATATTGCTTGGGGCGGAGTCGCATTTTATGGCAAATGGCATGACATTGACATCAGAAGAACATCTCTTAAATGCAAAAACTCCAAGAGTATGTTAAAAGAGCTCTCCAGCAATGCTGAAAGAACCATTTTGCAGTTCAAGAGGGAAGTGAAAGATCCCCTTATGGAAAATCCTCTCAACTGGCCAGCTCAAATTATAGCTGCTAATTCAATGTACCGAATCAGCAGAACTATTTTGCTGTCCTATGAAGGGGAAAACGAGCAAACGGATGAGGGTTTGTTCGAGCAAATATCTGTCATGGTTGCTGATATTTTGGCAGCTTGTTTTACCAATTTGGCGCAAGTTATAACTACCATATGTCACAGCAATGCCATAGAAAAGCGGAGGAAGAGTGTGCGAAAAGCACTTCTCCTTCTTGGTAAAACAGAACAAGTTCTTGAACTTCTCCAGCAACATGAATGGCCATTTCTGGATCATGGTAAAGCGGCATATATTGAAGAGTGGCGTGAATTATTTCACCTGCAAGACATTGAAAGTCCAGTGGACTCCGCTTCATCTTCAACCAACCAAACTGAGGAAAGTCCAGTGTGCGATGGAGTGCAGATAACTGTCACAGTTGGATATTGATCTTAATTCTTGAAGCGTCAGACAACTATATTAATCCATGTACAATTTCTAGATGGCAAAGTTATACTTTCTATATAGCCAAAAGACTGAGTTGGTAATTCTAAAAGTTTCTGTTGTACTTAGGAATTTGCATGTATGAACAGGTGTTATATTCTCCTATCGTTTGTAATAGAAAGAAAAGTGTGTCCTCCTCTGTACTTCCTCTTCAAAACTCAGGGCCATCTATTTTCATTTTCAAACTCCATTTTCATTTTCTGCTGAAAAT
Source organism: Jacaranda mimosifolia (assembly GCA_018894105.1). Taxonomy (NCBI): domain Eukaryota; kingdom Viridiplantae; phylum Streptophyta; class Magnoliopsida; order Lamiales; family Bignoniaceae; genus Jacaranda; species Jacaranda mimosifolia. Next base: position 30,118,488 of record CM032130.1, read on the forward strand.
GAAAACATAAAACTATCAAATTTTCCTCTATTTTCATTCTCAAAATATTTTTCAAAACATACTATTACACTCTTTCTCTATTTTCACTTCTCATAACTTTTCATTTTCTCCTACTCATATTTGCACGACTTTTAATACAAAAACACTGTATTATCCAAATACAATTTATTTTCAACTATATATAATCATTACATTTTAAACAAAATCTCCAAATAATATTTCATTTTCAAATTCAAATTTTTAACTAACTTTTTACTAAAAAAAAGAAAACGAAAATACCTCCAGAAAATAAATCCAAATAGGCCCTTATCATTCCTCTTCAAAATTATTTAAGCCCACATGCAAGGAGAAGTGCATGGTATGTTTATTTATATTTTGGGGGAAATATTTTTTACTGTAACAGTCAAATCAATATTTTTTTGTCAGATTTTTGGAGTATAAATGGAATTAAGTGATTTTTTTAATATTAGAATAATAATAAAATATAATGTATTTATATATATAATATTTATATATATATTGGAGAATGTATATATTAGAAGAAAAATGGGGATATATATGGTTATATTTCCCCAAAATAATGTTATTTCGAAAAATATAACCAAACAAAGCCTTTGTAATTTCCTTTATGTGTTTCAAGTAAAATCCTCTCCTCCCCAACCAACCACGGAGGTAGCCGAACTTGACTGAACCATATAAGTTGATCATGTCACGTATTGATTATGTTTCCAATTCTTGGTTAATTTCATTATAACAGTGCTCTTGATAGATATAACAAATAAAACAAGAAATATTGATGAATACTAGTAAAATATTCACTTTTCCTCTTTCACATTATTGAACTGGCCAAGCTAACAGAGAATAGGAAAACTAGTTTATTTATATACGTACATATTCAATTAAATTTTATTAGGACTAATCTAACTGTTGAACCTCATATTTATATATGCGGACTATTGAGTTAATATTCTCTTATACTAAGAGAGTTTAGAAAATTTATACTTGTACATCTTTGTTTCACGTACTTAACTTTACATAATTCTCTTATGTCAAGAAAGTTTTGAACACGATTCTTTGTTTTTGAAATGTATAACAGTGCTGTTTTAAGAAGAAATATTATGTTTTGGATACAAAAATTTGTTGTCATTGGCACCGGACAATATCATTATTTTGACATTTTAATTCAAGTCAAACTTATTTGTTTGAATGATCAATTAATTTAGTTATATCACCTTTATATTTATGTGTGAGATTTAAAATTTAAATTTAATGAACTCTTAGGCTTTGTTTGGATGTGAATTGAGACATTCTCTCAATTTTGAATTCCCAAAATAATTTTTGGGAAGTAGGGTTGGGAAATATAATGGTTGTTTGTTTGTGTTTTATGTGGCAGGTAAAAAAATGAATTAGGAGAAAATTATTTGTTTGTTTGTATTTTGGAAGAAGATAAGATGTCATATCAATAATTTTTTTGTTGAGTTTGTGGGGTGAAATAAGTATTTTAAAATTATTTATATGTGTGTGTATATGATTGTATGAGTGATAGTATGTGTATATATTTGTAATGATAAGACAATTGATTTAAACTTTGGAGAATGTGCTGCGAGTGTGAATAGTAGAGATATTTTGGGGAATAAATTTTGTATTTTGGGGGTAAAATTGGGGAATGTGTAATATTTGTTTGTTTAAGTTTTGGAAGTTGAAAAATGGATTGAGAATTTATAAACAAACAAGCCCTTAATGTTTATGCATGTATAAATATTAAAAGCAATAATACCTATTTCAAATCAATATTCTCCAATGATTATCGTCATGCTAATCGCCAGTGGCACTAAATAGAATAACGTAAATAGGAATTGGAGAGATTTTTCGGGAGGGTTTGGTTATATTTTTCCAAAATAATTTTATTTTGAAAAAATATAACCAAACATACATTCATTTTTCCTCCAAAATACTAAAATAAGTTTTCCCAAAACACCCTCTCCTATCCTTCATTACTCTCAAAACTTCTCCATTTATCAAAATATACATACATATATGTCATATTTATTATTATTACAACAAAAAAAATTACTCAATTTCATTTTCACTCCCAAAATCTAACAAAAAAATATTGATTTGACTACTACTATAAAAAATGTCTCCCTCCAAAACATAAACAAATATACCAAAGCTCCCCAAAATAAATTTTTAACTATTTCCCAAAATATAACAAAAATTCATGACATTCCCCAACACAAATTTCACATTCGCCAATCCCACTTTCAACATTCATCCTCTAAAAATACATATTAAAATCACACAAAAAACATAACCAAACATTGTCTTAGAGTTAGATTTGTCGTGTTCTAGAAACATGTTTTCTCCTCTTATATTATTTTGAAAATAAAAAATGCAATTATTTGTACTATTCTCAACATAAATCTTATCTTTTTTGAATTTGTATACTTAAATTTAACATTTTAAACCTATAATACTTAACAATATAAAAATAAATTAAATTCATTAATTAATAAATAATTTTTTTTTTTATTATCCTAGGATAATAGAACCAATATTAAAGTTAAAATAATTTTCATCCCACTATAATCCACTAATTTATTAAATAATTGTTTCTTTTTATATCTTCCTAAACAATCGGAACCAATCTAAATTTATTAGTTACTTTTTTTATCTCAATAAATTTTGATTGAAAATAATATAACCCATAATAAATTAAATACTAATAATTACCAATATTACATTGAAATATTTAACACCATTATAGTTAGTAGATCCATCTTTTTTACAAAAGTCTAACAATATTAATCTAATTGCATATTCATTCCACATGCAAAAAAATGATAAAATGAAAACAATCAAACACTTTTTGGAAACAAAATATCAAATCTAAATCCATTAACCAATTTATCAAACTTTCCAACTTTACAATCCAAATAAAATCTTATTCTAAAACATTCCATGAGAGAATCTTTTCAAAAAATATTTCCACAAAAGTAAAGTGAGAAAAAACAAATCCAAACACAGCAAATAGTATTTCCTAATAGCTCACAAATTCCAAGCACATTATATTCTACCAATGTTACACCACACAAATGTGACAACGGTGTAGTATCAAATCTCTATCTGTATATTAATCTCCAAGACTATGTAAAGAAAAGGAGTATTACTACCTTTTACAGATAACATTTGAACTAAGCATTAGAACATGGCAATCAATATAATAGATGAAGATTAAAACAAACTTTCACAGTTGCCCGTTAGAGAATTTTGGGAGCACTAGATAATATATACATTAATATATACCAAAATCAGCCAAGTGGCTTGTGGTTCCATAGTATAAGTCTCTTGCATAATGTGGAAGGTTAAGAATTCGAGCCCGAATGAGCTCATAATGTACATGCGTGTGTAGTTAAAAAAAAAATCAAAATCAAAGCATAGAATTGTACGCAACCCAATTGAATGAAATGTCAACAACATCAATAGTAGCACAAACTTCATCCTCTTATGAGCACAAACCAAAGCATAGCAAGGCAGGCAATAAGGGCATTGGTGAAATGTAGAGGTTTCCATATGAGATGGCTAAAAAGGCGACCAAATGCACTACTCTTTGTACGTATGATTCGTGCTCCTTAAACTACCATACATCCCATGCCACATGAGCTCAAGCTTTGCTGTAAACTATAGTTAGGTGCAGCTCCATCAAAACAAAGTGGCATGCAATTTAAAGCCATCGTATCTAAATTTTTCTGGGGCATTAATTCTAGTGGTCAATTTCCAACTTGGTTTTATGATTTACTTGTTGGGTGTAAATATATGATTTGAGAGAGAATTGATAAATTGGAAGAAAAAAATTTGATATAACAGTGTAATATTACAATGTTTCTCCAAAGTTCATGCAATAAAACTTTGAAATTATAATTTTGCTCTAGTTTTCAACATTAATATTCATACATCTCTCTGTCTCTTAATGTCTATCTTCTATCTTAATAAGTACATACTACACACATATATATGGCACCACAATGGCATCTAGTGCTTGCAATCAAAATGGGAGGTTTGGCATCTTGTGTGCCTCAAAACCAAATATCAATTCTTGGTGATAATGATGACAAGTCTTCCATTCAAAAACCAATCCTTTCAAGTTTCTGCACAATTCTTTATGCTTCTCTTGGTATAAGAAGCAAAGATAAACTTTGCAACTCTATCAATCCTTAACTGCCATTCAAGTTTCTAGGTTCTTCAATGTTCTTTTTTTTTTCTTTGTGATTATTTGGAATTACATATTACTTTTTCAACATCCACTCTTAATTTGTAATTCGTACTTCTTTTAGGAGCTTCTGAAATTTTTCTATAATGACTACTTTCATAAATCCATCTACCAACTGCTCATTTGTATTAATGAACTCCATCTGAATTTCTTGATCATTGACTAGATTTATGCTAAAGTGATGACGAAGTTCAATGTGTTTCAATCTTATATGAAAAAAATTGAATTTTTTTTCATTGAGATAGTTGACCTATTATCGCAGAAAATTATTGTGGGATTGTTTTGCTTTTGTTGAACATCCTCCAAAATTCTTCTAAGCCAAACAGCTTCGCAAGTGGCATTAGTGGTGGCAATATATTCTGCTTCTACTGATGAGAGTGATACCGTTTTCTGCTTCTTAGATGCCCAAGAAAATATTTTGGTGCTCAAGCAAAATGCATATCCAGATGTGCTTCTATGATCATCAAGTGAGCCTACCCAATCACTAATAGTGTATCCAATGAGCTTATTTTATTTTCTTTAACATACTTGATGCGAGTTTTCTCATACCCTGCAAGTATCGTGGTATTCTTTTTGCTGCTACATAGTATATCTTGCTTGGATCAAGCATAAACATTGATATCAAACTAACTATAAACAATGTCAGACCTTGTATTTGTCAAGTATATCGAGGATCCAACTAAACTTCTATATGTCGTCGCATCAACTTTGGCTGTTCCATCATTTAGCTTTAGCTTTTCATTAACTGAAAGTGGAGTCAAGATTAGCTTGCAATTACTTGTCTGAAATTTCTTCACTAGTCCTTCCAGATATTTTTCTTGGGAAATAAATATTTCTCCTTTGATTGTCAAACTTGAATCCCAAGGAAATATTTCATGAGACCAAAATCAATCGTCTCATGCTTCTTCATCATAGTCTTCTTAAATTCATGTATCATGTCTAGATTTGTCCCTGTATATATCAAATGATAAGAAAGTCTCTTGTACCTTCTTTCTTCACATATAATGATGGTTTACTTTGGCTTCTTTGAAATCCACTCATCTGGAAAAAAAAAACTGTCAATCTTGTTATTTCGGGCTCTTGGAACTTGTTTCAATCCATATAATGCTTTCTTGAGTTGGTAGATTTTATCTTCTCTGCCTTCAACAATATGTCCTTCTAGTTGCTCAACATAAACTTCTTCTTCTAAGTCTCAATTGAGGAAGCTGATTTGACTTCCAATTGATAAACTAGTAACTCAAGTTTTGCTCGTAGAGTTAGAAGAATACATATTGTCTTCATTCGAGCAACATGTGCAAAAGTTTCATTGAAATCAACTCCAGGCTGTTGAGAATATCCTTTTGCAACTGAGCGTGTTTTATGCTTGTGGATTGATTTTAATTAAGTAAATTGCAAATTGTTTTTTATTCAATAATTGTTGAGAAAATTTAGCATATGTTTGGCAGTAAATTGGAGCATTTTGTCAAAATATTTTGGTAAAATAATTTTTTCGGAAGCGAGGTTGGGGAATGTGATGGTTATTTGCTTGTATTTTGGATAGTAGGTGGAGAATATTTTGCGAAAAAATTGTTTGTTTGGTTATGTTTTGTTTTGGAAGGGAATAAGCACATCAATAACTTTTTTGTTGGGTTAGTAGAGTAAAATTGATATTTTAAAATTATTTATGTATGTGTATATATAGATTGAGAAGGGGGTACAAAAAATGAGAGGATTCAACATTGGAGAATGGGTAGAAAATGGATTTGGCGGGTATTTTGGACCTTTTGGGTGTATTTTGTAAGTGAGGTTGAGGAATGTGTATGATTTATTTATTTATATTTTGTGAGTTGAAAAATAAATTGACAATTTACAACCATACATAATCTTAGTTTTAAAATGGTCAGAAACAATTGTGGGTTAATGAAAGATTGAAGTAAAAAATACGTGTATTAAAATTAAAAAAGGTAGAAGGGTGAAAAATTATTCATTTTGATGAGAATTAGAACTAAAAGACCTGATTCTTGGGGAAAAAAATGATTATAAGAAAAAGATACAAAGATTTGTTAGCTTATTGTTTAATGTACTAGAACATGTCCTTCGAGTTCACATTTTTATAACATATATGTCTACCTATGACATATATTGGTTCTGTTAAATTTTTTTTAATAATTATAATTAAATGCAACATTTCAATATTTTAAAATAAACTCCCTATATTTGTAAAGGTCATTTATTCAAAGAATTACTCTCTCTCTCTCTCTCTCTCTCTATATATATATATATATATACTTACACATGTACATACCGACTTAAATTTGGTTAGGGTTAGTACATTATATATGCTTAAAAAAACAAGTAAAGGACCCCTAAAATTGATATTTAAGTAGCAAAAAATTGAAAACTAGAGGCATTTCACGTGTGTGGACTATATTGTAGTATGAAGGGGGATATTTTGCTATTTTTTTAAAATTGTAAGGTGCCTATATATATATATATATATTCTTTCATAAGGGAGCCTTTTGCTCTTTATGAATAACATAGGCGGGGTAAAACCTAATCTGTTCAAATTATAAAATATAAAAATTCAAATACAAATTTTATAATTTATGAATTTGAGATATGTATATCATTATCGAAGTTGAGCATAATGCTCATCATATCGTATTATTTATCAATAGCCAAATCAATGTTAATATTTTTAACAATATCTTTTTCGTAAAAGTAACTTAACAGTTGCTAAAAAATTATCTTTCATCTTATTTTTAAGCTTATTTTTGACATCTATGTCTTGAAATAAACAAAATAAAAGTGCCTAATCGAATAAATCATTGTTGTAAATATGGGCATCAAAGTTTGTTTTAAACTTTTCAAAACTAAAATAAGTAAATAATTAATAAAAATTATTACTAAAATTCATAAACTAGAATTTATTACAAGAATTAAAGATATATATAGATAATAATGTTAGAGGAGAAATTATTACTAAAATTTTGAAAATATATAAAAATATTACAAAAATTAAAATATATATGTATATATATAATGTTGGGATGTGTGTGGGGGGGGGGGGGGGGGGAGCAGCAGCAATGGTCCCTCTTGTCCTCCTTAGATTTGTCATTGAGAGAGACTTTAAAGTACTCATAATAAATCATACTTGTAAATGGATGAACTAAGAGATATCCATAGAATAGTATCATTTGACAAATAATGTATTGTTAAGATTGCTTAAATCTAAGATACTATGTTACTAAGACCACTAAGATATGAGGGTGTAGGCTTAATTGAATCGCCCTATGAAATTATGAAATTTTTTGAGTTCTTATTTATTAAGACCATTATAGGTATTTTATGCATACCCATCAAATATTTGGGCCTTGCTTGAGTGTTTGTTGGCCATTTTTGAAAAGTTTTCAACTCCCAAAATTTAAATAAAGAAAATATCATATTTCCCAACTCTACTTTCCAAAGCATACAAAATTATTTCCAAAATACCCCTTACCATTCATCCAAAAAAATCATTCTCCAATGCATATATATACATATACAAATTATTCCACCTATATATACATATATTTATAATTAATATTAAAAAATTCATTTCACCCCACCAACTTAATAAAAATTGACTGATGCAACATTTATAATAGAATTTGTCTTTTCCCAACATACTCCCAAAAAAAAAAAAAAAAACAGTTTTCTATCCAAACACATTCTCCACTTATCCCTAAAATAAAAACAAACAATTATCACATTTTCCCAACCCACTTCCCAAAACGCCTTTCTCCAAAATATTTTTCACAATCCATCCATTTTGCATCCAAACAAAGACTTGGTTACTGAATTTGAACTCCCAAAAAATGCACACTTATTTCCTTTTGAAATCTCATTAATCATGTCTGTGGCTGGAGTTTCTTGTAAGTTTCCTTTCCAATTTCTTTCCCCAACAGTTTTTCCTCAAGATATCAATATCATTACAAGTGCCACAGTCCAAGCCTGAAGGAGTGAAGGTTCTCATCTTGCATTTCCTCAAAGACTGTAATCACCAATGTAGAATTGTGTTGGAAAGTTTTTCTAAGCTGATTATATATTATTGTTAATCAAAATTATATTCATTTGGACAAGTTAGTTAGCCAAGATTTAGGTTAGCCAATGGTAGGGTATGGTAAATTTTAAAATTACTATAATTAATAGATTATTTATATTTTTCTGTCTCATAAATATTACTTTCTTGGAATGTTAATTATAAGTTAATGTTTTTGGATTTTACACGCATATCTATTATTTAGATATGTTGTCGATAGTAAATTATCATAAAATTGTCCTACTTCAATTTTGCATTGATTAAAAAATCTTTTTTAATAGAACACCAGCTGATCTATCAAAATAGAACTGCAATAAAAGAGAAGTTGAGCATATGTGTTCAATAGATGCTCTTATATACTTTAATTCGATATTATTCAAAAATCTGTTAAGCACAAATATGTCTCTTCTTTGTGAATCATTCACTTACAATGCAAAACATTGTCTTTGTCTGAGAGAGATATGCTTTTGTTTTGTGTAATTTGTGTTTTTAATAAATCTTGCATCTTAATTTGCTTCCACTATATATGTACCCAAGCCACCAAATTCCTTTAATAGAAACCAAGAATGATGATAAATTTAGATTTTCCCTCCAGTTTGAGTGTCTAATACAATGAAATTTACACTATGTTTGATTTAAGGAAATTGACAAGGAAAGGAAAATATTAGGGAAAAGAAAAATAAAAGTAAAAAAATATAAAAGCTTAAACTTGTTTTGATTGTAGAGGAAAATAATGAAGAGAAAAATGAATTACAAATGTGTTGGAGAAGGAAATAAAGCTCAAATGGACTTTTCTAAAACTCATTTTCCTCGAACACATTATATTTTTCCTTGAGTTTTCCTTTTTTTTAGTATTTTCCTTATTAACCAAACAATTAAAAATATTTTTCTCTGCATTTTTTTTTTCCTACTAAAATCCTTGAACCAAACATAGTCTTAGGGAGAAAAGCTGTGATGAGAGCTTTCAGCATACTTTCCTTCCTGGAAATTGCATTTTTTTACTAGCAATGTTTATTGACTAGAATTCTCATGATCATTTTCGTAAGTTTCTTTTCCAACTCTCTTCCTTAATCGTTTGGATTCATTTTCTGGAGTTATTTTCATTTTCTAGTGAAAATGAATAATGAAAAATTAATTTAAAAAGGTGTTTTTGAAAATGAGATGTATTTGAATGTGTTGTTTAAAATTTTAGGTTTATATAGGTATAAAAATAAGATGTATTTGGATGTTGAATGTTTTTTATATTAAAAGGAAGAAAGTTTTTGAATTTAAATTTGAATTTGAATTGATGATGTGATGTGTATTTACTTGAAAAAATAATATAAAATAATATTTTTGTGGTCTATGATAGTTGATAAGGTAAAAAAAGTAGATATAAGTAATAATATGGCAGAAATATGTATGAAAATGGAGAAAGAATGTAAAAAAGAAAATATTTTGAGAATGAAAATATATGAGAAAATAATGTAGAAATTGATAGTTTTCTATTTTTATTTTGAGAAGAAAATGAAAATGAAAACAAACTGGCCCTAAGGGAGAAAGCCATGACGAGAGCTTTCTGCATATTTTCCTTCCTGGAAATTACATTTTTGCACTCTCAATGTTTATTGACTAAAATTCTCACTGGAGTTTCTTGTAAGTTCCCTTTCCAACTTTCTTTCTTAATAGTTTTTCCGTGCAAGACATTTAAAGGCACGGTTGGATGCCACGTCATTAAAGAATCTTCTAAGCAGGGTAATGATCAACAGACGCGCAAAAGACTTGTAGACATGTCTTTGGGAGTCAATGCTAATAGGAAATTGAAAGTACTGTCTGAATATTGACTATTTTGCTTATCTTCATTGTTATACACCTTTGCATATGTTATAATAAAACAATCATCAGACTAAGCTTCCCAGCTCCACAATCTCTTTACTGCTCAAACACTTAGACAGCATATAAGCTTTATACGGTATTTTTCCAGGGACTAATTCATGGATACGGAATTGAAGGATTTGAAAGAACTTACACAAAAGAAGCTTGATGAGGCAATGCCATGGATAGGCCTTTATATTGCAGCTGCATCTGCGGTCTGCACCCTTGCAATGGCAGCTGACGCCTTCAATGGGTTTCGATACAAAAAGCTGTGGTTCCCCTGCAAATACTTCTCTCTCAATGCCACTTCCTTGACATTATTATCCATCGCAATGAAGCTGACGTTGAACCTCAACACTGATTTCCTGTTCACTGAAGAACGGTATGTGAAGGTTATCAGCCTAAACTTTATGTCAACGGCTATAGGTAATTTTATGTCGTCTTTGGGATCCATGAACGATAAAGAGATTCTAGCAAATGTTGTTGCTCTCGGGATTCTAGTAATCACTGTCGTGGTTAATACGTGGATTCAACTTATTCAGCTGCGGATCCCTTTACGTGTCGCGTACATTAATGTATTTTGGGTTCTTACAACTTTAATGCTACTTTCGCTTGCTACATTAGTTTCTTTGGCTATCACTGTGCCAGCCACAAAAAGGACTCTGGAAACAAAGTACCAAGAGAAGCACAAAACAGCCTTGAGGGAGGAAGTGGTGGTAAAGAGAAGGGAGGCTTTCAGAATTGGTAAACAGATAGGAGAAATGAAGAAATATTGGGTGATGGCAGAAAGTAGCAGCCCCCAATTTGTGATGGCACGTTCCGTTGTTTCCACTACTTCTACTGTGATCTGCTCCCTTGCTGTCCTCTTGCTCATAACACCTCCCAGGGGCTTGATCGATCTTATTTTTGGGCTTCCGTTTGAGGATATTTCATCTGTATATGGAAAGTACATCCCATGGATTATAATATTTCAGACCACTGGGGTGTGTGTTGGTACAGTTGTTCTTATGTTGAGATGGTTCACTGCTGTCGGCTTCAGGTGCTCAACCATCAGTTGTAAAAGCTTCAAAAAGGAATTCAAGATTGAGAGTTACTGGATCCAAACTCTTGTCGACTGGAGAGACCGCTTCTCAGCTCTGCAAGTTCGGCATCAGAAGTGCAGAAAATATCTTCATGATGCAAAATGGTTTACTCTAACTTTCTGTATTGGACTTCAGATTTTTATTGTTTTCGTCAGTAAGCTGCTTGTTGTCATCTCCACCGTATTGATATTTCCATTTTTCTTGTGCTGCAAGTGCATCTGTAAAATCAAGATTCCATATTTTTGCTCAAATAATCATATAGGATCTGAATCAGATGATGACACAGTGCAGAATCTCAGCCGTCATGTTATTCTACTTGAGGGAGAGGCAGAGCTACCTAAATGGACCCTGAAGAACATCTGCTACCGGGCAGATAAATTGATCCAAAAAGGTAAAAAACAGCAACCACAAAATCTAATTATTCTTCTAAGTAAATTCAGCAACTTCAATGGGGTAAGAGAATTTGATAGCATCCAAGTTCCAACTCTAAATTCTCAAGAATTCCTCAATTGCTGGACTCTCCCTGTGGTCACTCTTACAACCATAGCAATTTCACTTCCCACGGTCGTCGCAAATCAAAAGGCTAAGCAGTTCATGAACAGCGTGCACGAAGGGCTTTCACTTGCAAAGCTTGTCGATAAAACACTGGATACAAATGGACAACTTTTGAGCATCAGAAAAGCTGCAGATATTGCTTGGGGCAGAGTTCCATTTTATGGCAAATGGCATGACATTGACATCAGAAGAACATCTCTTAAATGCAAAAACTCCAAGAGTATGTTAGAAGAGCTCTCCAGCAAAGCTGAAAGAACCATCATGCAGTTCAAGAGAGAAGTGAACGATCCCCTTATGGAAAATCCTCTCAACTGGCCAGCTCAAGTTATAGCTGCTAATTCAATGTATCGAATCAGCAGAACTATTTTGCTGTCCTATGAAGGGGAAAATGAGCAAACAGATGAGGGTTTGTTCGAGCAAATATCTGTCATGGTTGCTGATATTTTGGCAGCTTGTTTTACCAATTTGGCGCATGTTATAACTACCATGTGTCACAGCAATGCCATAGAAAAGCGGGGGAAGAGTGTGCAAAAAGCATTTCTCCTTCTTGGTAAAACAGAACAACTTCTCGAACTTCTCCAGCAACATGAATGGCCATTTCTGGATCATGATAAAGCAGCATATATTGAAGAGTGGCGTGCATTATTTCAGCTGCAAAACGCTGAAAGTCCAGTCGACTCTGCTTCATCTTCAAGCAACCAAACTATGGAAAGTCCAGTGTCTGATGGAGTGCAAATAACTGTTACGGTTGGAAACATTGATCTTAATTCTTGAAGAGTCAGACAAATATATTAATGCATGTGTAATTTCTAGATGGTAAAGTTATACTTTCTATATAGCCAAAAGACTGAGTTGGTATTTCTAAAAGTCTCTGTTGTAGTTAGGAAGTTGCATGTATGAATAGGTGTTGTATTCTCCTATCATTTGTAATACAAAGAAAAGTGTGTCCTCCTGTGTACTTCCTCTTCAAAACTTAGGGTCCGTTTGTTTTCATTTTCAACCCCATTTTCATTTTCTACTGAAAATGAAAACAAAAAACTATCAACTTCTCCCCTATTTTTACAAATATTTTTATTCTCAAAATATTCTCTAAAACACACTATTACTCTCTCTCTCTCTCTCTCTCTCTCTCTCTCTCTATTTTCACTTTTCATTTTCTCCTACTCATATTTGCACGACTTTTAATACAAAAACATTACATTATCCAAATACAATTCATTTTCAACCCTACATAATCATTATATTTTAAATAAAACCTCCAAATAACATTTCATTTTCAAATTCAAATTTTTAACTAACTTTTCACTACGTATTTTTACAAAAAAAATGAAAAAATGAAAACACCTCCAAAAAATGAATCCAAACAAGCCCATTTCCTTCCTCTTCAAAATTATTTAAGCCAACATGCAAGGAGGTGGTATCAAAGCCACAATAAATCACGGAAACTGATGGAGCTTTTTCATTTTGAAGGAGAATTACTAAGTTGCAGAAAGTTGACAGTAGGAGATTGAAGGAGAAAGACGTTATGGATAATTCATGAATCATGACAGCAATCTGAGTATCTTACAAAGCTCTCAGAAAATAGGTCTTGAAAACATAGGTTGAACAGGCCCCCATGAATTAGTAAGTGCTGAATAAATTCAAATCATTTAAAATATAACAGTCAATGTACTCAAGCGTAGACCAAAAATATGCGGTTGTAAATAGGTTTTTTGCTAAGGCGCTCAACAACTAGGCGCATATATGAAAGAAAAGCTCAAAAAGGACAGAATGTACCACATTTTTAATCTTAAATTGCCTATAAATATGTAGAATGAGAAAATTTTAATCACTTGTCAAAATGGAGCCATTCAAAGCACCGAAATTACATTATACTCCAAATGATATTTTTTATGCCATGAGTTATAGTTAGCTCCTAGACAATAATCATTGTTATTTATTAGATCAAAATCAAAGATACTCCACCTTGTATTTAGTAACAATGGAATGCGAATGGCAACACCGTTTACAAGAACAAAATAGACTTGTAATGGATAGTCGTGATCTTGGTATTCCTTATCCTCGATGTAAAGTCATCACCTTGCCCCAAAACACAAAAGAAAACATTAGTTCTCAATCGCATACGTAAAAAGAATAATAAGATGGCTATATGCATATATCGTCATAATTTTCAATAAATGTCAAGAGTATGCATCATCAGGATTAATCAAAGAAGCAAGAGCTCGGTGCTCACTTAACGTTGGTCCTATTTATCGGTCAGACATTGAAATGTCAATGAAGAAAATCATTAGAATTTCTTTTATTACATCTTAAATTTTGTAATTTTTATTCTAGACCATTTTTTATTTTTTTGAACGCGTTAATTTCTGTGTATTCAGATCTTGAACATTTCTTTATTTTTCCCTTTCTTAGTGTTTAAATGTTTAGGATTTGAGACTTGAATTTAATATATTTAATTTTTTTCATTTAATTATCAAAAATATATTCGTACTGAAAAAATCTTAAAAAGTGTGTATATACATGTCAAATCTAATAAAAAAAAGTTTACATACACATGTAAAAGGTAGCCCTAATAATGTCCTCCAATGCCACAACCTCGTCGTTGTCTTCGTGGTCTTGTGCCCCTGCATCATGTGATTGATGATGGTTTGGACCAGCCTCATGCTAATAATCATGAATAATACCAATATCATTCAAATTAAAATCATGTTGCGTCAATGCGTTGGTCGAGCTCGATGAGGCATGATCAGGCTACTCCATAATACTTGGGAAAGGTACTGGCAAGAAATGAAATAAGTGTCGTGCTCGTGCTAAATAATCATACTCCATTGATCCCCTAGTTCGTGCTTAAATGAGTATCCACTAGTTCAAATACTGACTGACTGAAAGCGGACATATATAGTGGTATAGGTATTAACTCATCTGGTCCTGAAAGTTGCGGCACGTAGATATCGGCAGACAAGTCATGATGTCTATAAAAGGGACCTGTCACATAACTACCACCACCTAACCTAAAAGAATGAGTCTCTATAGCTAATATAGCACTGCCAGTGACCCCATGAATGCCATCATCATCAGTCGTGTTGTTGGATCTAATGTTGTGTCTCCTCTTCCTCGTATGTCTACTACTACGACTTCTTGTTGTGGAGAAGGTGGTTGTTATTGAGGCACTTTGATTGGAAACGTTGTCTAGATGCCAACTGATGAACATACTCAACAATCAATCTATAATGATCCCTCATATGAATAAATGAGATTACCTCGGCATCATCAACAACAGAATCACAACTAATCATCAGATTGTGCATTTGATCTATCTGAAAAAAATAAAATGGACAACATAATATTAAATATCATTTAATACATTGAATGATGTATTGTATGCTTATATACATACCACATCTTGCCAAGCGCGTGGCTCCTCTGGATGGTACCTCATTTGTATGTTCTCGTATGATGATCCTATGATTCGACATGTAATTCGATCTTACCATAACATGTATCCATCATCCATAGTGGTTGATCCGACAATAGGAGGTCCATGCACAAGAAGTTGCTCCATGTTAGTCCACTGAGAAATATAATCCATGTGATAAATTGATCAATCTTGCCCAAGATGACCTCTCCGCGATATGTTATGCAATATTGAACCTCTCTCAGTCGGTGGTGGAGGAATATGCTGCTACATCCCAAATGAGCATAGCACTCGTTCAGAATAATGCATCTCAATTATAGCAAAGTTGATTAATTGACACACTATTGTCCAAAGTCTCAAGGCACACTGGATTGGTAAGGTTTGAATATTTTGGGCCAAGTCATATGATTGCCATATAAACTGCATATAAAAGAATTGAGTCATGTTTATATAGAAAAATAACATATCAGAAGATTTGATGTGAAAACTATTATATTATAAAAATTTTGACCTCATCTGCCGACACTCTATCAAGCACATCTCTTATGATTCGTAAAATGTGACTTGTTGTTTGTGTGAAAGAATTATAATGCCACCACCTACAAATCCATTCAAGTGATACTAAGAAAAGTCATATTATCCATATACGCACAAATCAGTTGCATGAGAATGTTAATAAATTATAACATATATTATCTTACTGAGCACCTTATGGAGGAATTAGAAGTCCATCAACTATAATTGGCTCTTCATCGTCATCGACACGAGAAGTTAATCTTATAGGTGTCAATGTTGTAATTCGAGACCACGCTCAAATCTGCAATTAACAATTTTTCAAGTCATACATAATTACAAAAATTAATATAATTATAAACCTTACTAGTTCACCTGTAACAGCTACATTGCTCAACCAATATTTGATTTCCCTCTATGTCATGCAGTACAAAGCTCACGATACATGAATAATAAAATTGCACTACCCCAACTAAAATTACAAACTTCATATATTTGTTCCATATGTTGTAAGTAAACCAGTGACACTGCAGAACCCGATGAGCCTGAGCACATAAAACCTCCAAGAAGTATCAATGCACAGATATATGCGTATTGTTAGACCTCCAAAATTGTGTTTTGGTCCGTAATTCTATTGTTCTGAATGTGGTCCGTAAGAGCAGTAAGATGAAAAAGTAATCCTCTAAAGTCTCGCTCCTCTTGAATGAATCTAAGATAACTATGACAATAATCCTGCTACTATGCGAGGGTATGAACATGGTCTTTACCTGTAACAGCATTACTGTCTATCAGTAATGCTCAAATAACTGCTATGTCCTGTAATGTAACTGTAGTCACTCCCACACATAAATGAAATGTATGAGTCTCTGAGCGCTACCTCTCGACTAGAGCTATAATTACATGAACATCAATATTAATATTTATACAACTGTAGACACCATAAATCTCATCCTATTTAATAAAGATAATACACGATGGTGTAGCCAGAACGAGGCAGGAATTTAGTGGGTTTTGGTCGGAATCACATGGGCAAGGCAACGGTGTGGCTAATTTCGGGTTTCAACTAGCGGTGGTGGAGGAATTAAAGCGGTGGCGTGGTGGTCGCGAGCTAGGGTTGTCGCAACTTTAAACTCCAAATTGAGTGGCTCCCAGCGTCAAAACTAAAAATTGGTTGGGGGTTTTTCTCTCCTCGACGAGACGCATCTTGTGGTGGCAGCAGTCTTCATCTCCGACGGTGGCATGTGGAAGTTCGACAGCGGCATGTGACGGCAATTTTGAGCCAATTTGTGTAGAATGGTGTTCCGGGCTCGTCTAGGCTGTTCTCAACTTGAGACTGAATCTCGATTCGACCCAAACTAGGTAAATTTCAATAATCAAATTTTAATTCGATTCAATTACCGGATGTATTGGATTTCAGATAAAGTTTAATTATGACCTAAGTTAGGACTATTAAACTATGATCCAACCTAAGGTTATGTATTAATTTTACAACTAATATAGTCTTGAATTCAATCGACTCAGAGTTGTCAGATTTCAGTTAAGACCTTAGATGACTTTTAACTATTGCTGTCGAATTGTTGAGTTAAGGATGGTGGCACATAATTACCTTAACCATATGAATATAATAAGAAATTTGAAAATTATAACTGAACAGTTAAGGTAATACCAAGGAACTTGATGAGGACATTTACACACATTGAGAAATTTTGATTCAGAAAACAAAACAATGTTTGTTTGGACTATTTTACTTGAACTTTGAAGTGAATAGGAAACCAGGTCATGAACCTTCCAAATATTTAAAGAGTATCAGGACTATGTCAAATACCCTTAAGTTTGATGATGATGTTCATTATGCTTATAGCGAAGACTAAGAAGATTGGTGAAATGATAACTCGAGTTATTTTATGGCAATACTCTCGATTTGACTAAGAAGCCAGAATCTGAGTTACCATACCATTGAGAATTCCTCGGCATTTTTCAGGTGAGTTTATACTCAGTAATATGAGAATTCTTGCTGAGGAAAGAACATATATAATCGCTATTACATCCTTATTGTTTCACTCTAATTGTGTTGAGACTTAATCGACGGTGTCTATTTACTCTATAATGCTTATCATGTGGACCATATATATCTTTGATATCTATCCTGAAATATTTGTAGGAAAAATAAAAATAATATGATTAGGTACATCTGAGATACTGTAATGATACTCTAATGATGCTACATATAGGATGATTATAGTTAATAACTATCATAAAATTTAACAAAATATTAATATTCACATTATTTGCTTGTTATACAATACAAAAAAATAAACAATTTATGAATATAAATTATAAATACAGACAAAAATATAATAATGCCTATATACAAATATTTAATAAAATAAGAATTTAATTTTTTATTATTTTAGATATTTTAAAATAGTTAAATAATTAATGTAAAATTATTTTCAATTTTTATGTTAGCCCTAATTAACACAATTTAGGGTAATGCCAATTTGTACAAAAGACGCACTCAGTGAGCAAATCTTTAATCATTATGAAGCTATAATTAATACATTGTCGGCGGTTGAAGCGATAATTAATAAACTAGAGTGCGCCTTTAGTTTATTAATTATTATCGGCGGGTGACGCGATAATTAATAAATTGACCTTCAGTAATTGTTTAAAATTTATGAATTTTTATTATTAATTACAATACAAATTATAATTTCAATTCTAATACGAGTTCAATATATTTTTAATACATTTTTTATGCATTTTTATTATTAATAAACTAACATTTATTTTTTAAAAAAAAATTAAATAATTTTTTATTTAAAAATTAATAAGGTAACTAATAACTCTTCTAATTAATTAATTTAATTATTTTGAACTAATGAATATATTAAATATTTTTAACTATATAACAATATTTCTTATTTTGAATTAATTTTATTTAAATTAATTAAATATTTTATTACTGATAATGCAATTTCAAATGAAATATACATATACCATAATAATTGATTAACGCTATACATATGAGTAAGCAAAAATACTAATACATGTCCACGTGATGCCAGTATCTCATATATGTAAGATGGCTATCGATCAGAGGGTGTATTAGCTAAAAATATAGAAGATACTCTAGCTGTGAGACGAGGAGATAAAAGATTTTGGAGAATTATAGGACGCCAAGCTCTATACTCCCGTGTATTATCTTTATTAAATAAGATGGGATTCTATGATGTCTATAATTGTAGAAATATTGAGATTGATGTTAATGTAATTACAGCTTTCTAGAGATAGCGCTTAAAGACTCACACATTACATTTACATGTGGGAGACTACAGTTGCATTGCAGGACATAGCAGTTATTTGGGCATTACCGATAGACAGTAATGCTGTTACAGGTAAAGACCATGTTCATACCCTCACACAGTAGCAGGATTATTGTCATAGTTATCTCATATTCATTCAAGAGGAGCGAGACTTTAGGGGATCACTTTTCCATCTTACTGCTCTTACAGACCACATTCAGAACAATAGAATTACGGACCAAAACACAATTTTGGAGGTCCAACAATATGCATATATCTGTGCGTTGATACTTCTTGGAGGTCTTATGTGCTCAGGCTCATCAGGTTCTGCAGTATCACTAGCTTACTTACAACATATGGAGCAAATATATGAAGTTCGTAATTTTAGTTGGGGTAGCGGAATTTTATTATTCATGTATCGTGAGCTTTGTACTGCATCACGTAGAGGGAAATCAAATATTGGTGGAGCGATGTAACTGTTACAGGTGAAGTAGTATTGTTTATAATTATATTAATTCTTGTAATTATGTATGACTCTTGAAAAATTGTTAATTCTAGCTTTGGGCATGGTCTCACATAACAACATTGACGCCTATAAGATTAACTTCTCGTGTCGATGACGATGAAGCACCAGTAGTAGTTGATGGACTTCTAATTCCTCCATTTGGTGCTCAATAAAACAATATATGTTATAATTTATTAACATTCTCATGCAATTGATTTGTGCATATATAAAAAATATGAGTTTTATTAATATCACTTCATTATAATTTTTTCACGCAAACAGCAAGCCACCCTGTACGAATCATAAGATATGTGCTTCATAAAATGTCGACAAATGAGGTCAAAATTTTTATAATATAATAGTTTTCACATCAAATTTTTTGATATGTTATTTTTCTTTATAAACATAGCTCAATTTTGTTATATGCAATGTATATAGCAATCATATGATTAGGTCCAAGACATTCAAATCTTGTCAGTCCAATGTGGCCCGAGACTTTGGACAGCAGTGTGTCCATTAATCAAGTTCACTATAATTGAGATGCATCATCCAGAACAAGTCCTACGACAATTTGGAATGCGGCAGCATATTCGTCCACCACGATTGAGAGAGGTTCAATATTGCAAAACATATCGCGTAGAAGTCATCCTGGGCAAGATTGGTCCATTTATCACATAGATTATATTTCTCAGTAGGCTAATATAGAGTAGCTTGTTGTGCATGGACCTTCTATTATCGAATCAACCACTATAGATGACGGATACATATTATGGTATGATCGAATTACACGTCGAATCATAAGACCATCATACAAAAACATACAAATGGGGTACCATCCAGAGGAGCCACATGCTTGGCAAAATGTGATGTATATAAGCATGCAATACATTCTTCAATATATTAAATGATATTTAACATTATGTTGTCCATTTTATTTTTTTTAGACACATCAAATGCACAATCTGATGATTAGTTGTGATTCTGTTGCCGATGATGCCAAGGTAATCTCATTTATTTAGATGAGGAATCATCATACATTAATTGTTGAGAATGTTCATCAGTTGACATCTAGACAACGTTTTCCAATCAAAGTGCCCCAACAACAACCACCTTCTCCACAACAAGAAGTCAATAGTAGTAGACATACGAGGAAAAGGAGAAGCAACATTAAATCCAACAACACGACTGATGATGATAGCATTCATGGAATCACTAGCAGTACTGCATTAGCTCTAGATACTTATTTTTTTAGGTCAAGTGGTGGAGGTAGTGATGTGGCAGATCCCTCTTATAGGCATCTGGACTTGTACACCGATTGCTACGTACCTCAACCACCAGGACCAGATAAATTAACATCTATACCACTATATATGTTGGCTTTCAATCAGTCAGTATCTGAACTAGTGGATACTGATCTTGATCTAAGATGGGGATCAATGGAGTATGATTATTCAGCACGAGCACGACACTCATTTCATTTCTCACTAGTACATTTCCCAAGTATTATAGAGTATCATGATCAAGCCTCATCGAGCTCGACCAACGCATCGGCATGACATGATTTTAATTTTAATGATGCTAGTATTATTCATGATTATCAGCATGATGCCGGTCCACGTCATATCATTCACGTGATGTTGCACATAAAAGGACGCGACAACCACGAAGACAAAATCAACGACAGCAACGTGGTTGTGGCACTGGAGGACATTATTAGAGCTACCTTTTACATGTGTATGCAAACTTTTTCTTAAAATTTGACATGTACATACACTTTTTACTATCTTTTAATTACGAATATATTTTGATAATTAAATGAAAAAAAATTAAATATATTAAATCAAATCTTAAATTTTAAACATTTAAACCTTAAGAAAGGAAAAAACAAAGAAATATTCAAGATCTGAATGCACATAAATTAACGCGTCCAAAAAAAATAAAAAATCTACAAGAATAAAAATTACAAAATTTAAGACGTAATAAAAAAAAAATCCTAATGATTCTCTTCATCTGATATTTCAACGTCTGACTAATAAATTAGAACCAACGCTAAGTGCCCACCGAACTCTTGCTTCATTAATTAATCCTGACAATGCATAGTATCTCGATATTTGTTGAAAATTATGACGATGTATACGCATAGCCATCCTATTATTTTCTTCACGTATGCGATTTAGAGCTAATGTTTTCTTTTGATTTGTGCCTCAAAGTAGGGTGATGGCTTTATATTGAGGATGAGGAATGTCAAAATCACGACTATCTATTACAAGTCTATCTTGTTCTTGTACACGGTGTTGCCATTCATCTCCCTTTGTTGCTAAATTCAAGATGGTGTATCTTTAATTTGGATCTAATGAATAACAACAATTATCATCCAAGAGCCAACTACGACCCATGGCGCGAAAAATATCACCTGGAGTATAATGTAATTTTTGTGCTTTGAATGGCTCCATTTTGATAATTAAAAATTTTCTCATCCTACATATTTATAGACAATTTAAAATTAAAAATGTGGTACACTTTGCACTTATTTCAACAGATATATTACTTAAACATGCAAGGTAGACAAAAAAATTTAATAAAATATTAAGATTCACATTGTTCAATATTTCTATAGTACAAAAATTGATTAACATATATATGAATGTAAACAAAAATATTATTAGAAAAGAACAAAAAAATTAACCCATAAAAACATACACTAACCTGAATATTTGTAGAAAATAAAATTGAATTGAATTGTTTAATTCTTTCCAAATTCACGTTCTACATAAACTACAAACACAAAAGATAAATAAATAATACATTAACTAAACTATAAAGTTTTAATTTATATTGAAAATTTAAATTTTTACCTTAATAAAATTTCTTCAATTGACACAATCAAGCAATTACTATAAGTAAATTTTTTCTTCTCTCTTTATTTTTCCTATTTTCTTTCTTTCCTCCTTTTTCTCCCTTTCTCTCTACTCCCACTTCCAGCCAACACTCCTCAACAATTTACTTACGTGAAGGCTGCAAAATTTTGACAACCAAGTCGTGCTAGCTCCCAAAGCTAACCAAAATAGTTACCATTCAGAAGTTTGGTAAGCACAACTTTCAATAGTCAACAATACAATCAATTGTTGGTGTAAGAGTTAAAAATAAATAAAATTAAAAATTACACTTGGTAAGTGCAACTTACAATAAAATTATAACAACCAGCAACCATGATAATTCTATCACTTTTATTTTTTTAACAATTTCTTTTTAAAAAAACCCCTCCCACCTCCCATAAAAAAATAAAATAAAATAAAATAGGGAGAAAAAATGAAACTTAGAGAAACCACTTATTTTCACTTGATGACATCTGATGCCAGGCCATCACAAACACTTAGACACTTATTCTCTTCTACAATAATATAAAGACCCTTCTATATACCAGTCAAGATGAAAAAAAAGTAAAAAAGAAAGAAAGAAAGAACTAGTGATTTCTTCTATAATGGAGATATAGGACTTCAAAACTTCGCTTTTCTCAGACATCCACACAAAGCACTAAGTGCACTCACATTATCTCCATTTCACAATACGTTGAATCCAAAAGCAACTTCAATAAGCTAAACCTCTCTACCGAACTTCACTTACGACAACAACTCCCAAAATGGTAGAACAGAAAGCTTTCAACACAACCACAATCATCACAACAAGCAAAAACTTGTAGTTAAAGCGAAGAGAGCGTACGGATTGAGATAAACGGAGCGGCAAATAAGAGAATTCCATCCGAGAGAAGCTCTCATCATCTCAAGAGTTCGAAGCTGGAAGCCCAGCTCCGAGTAAGTTTAACGGAATTCCTGAAATTATCAGGTAATTTTGAGGGTTTTGTTTGTCGACCGTTGGAGGAGGAGGGGTCAGGGAAATATAGGGATGGATATTCACTGGGCTGCCGTCCAGTGTGGGCAGGTGCAAGAAGGGGCTTTTATGCTTACAGTTAATTTTGGGCTATGCTGTGGGTTGGGCGGAGGTTGTAAAATCAGCTTATTGGGCCACAGCTTGTTAGCACATTGGGCTTTGCTGGAGTTTCGGCCCCAACGTAGAGAGTTATATTTGAGCAAAAAAAATAATTTGGGAGAATATTATTTACAACAAGTTTATAGACTCAATTTCTTGATAGATTCTATTATCAAATGAAGAAGATCGGTCTTACAACAAATCAATATAATACAAATATCAAATAAAAGAAAATGAAAGTACAAACTCCATAAGACCACAATCAAGAGACACAGATAAGGTATACGCAAAGACGCTCATTCGGGTCGAACACATACCTCCCACATAATAGAGAAAACTTGATGCCATTGGGCTACAAGCTACTAAATATAAATTTGACAATTAGTTTGAGATTTTTGAGGAATCATACATACGTAGAGTAATGATTGGCCCATAAGTAGTGTTTATTTGATTAGTATTGGTGTTTTCGGTCTCGTTATCTTAGAATTATGGTATAAAAATCTCATGAAGTATAGAAAAAAGTCTTCAAATTTTTATGATGATCACATTATTATTTCTAACTAGAGGTGGCAAAGTAAGTTAAAACTTATGGATTCAACTTAACCTATATAATTATGGGAGGGTGGTATATGTATCTTAAGTTTTTGAAAATAGGGTTGAAGTGTATTGTGTTTAGGTTGATCTTATGAGGTTAGGGAATCAAAAATGGATTGAAGTGGGTTAAAAATGGGCCCAATAAAAAAATTTAACAAAAATTTAATAAAACAAGCTTCAATTAATAATCACAAATCTATATTGTTTTTATTTCCTCATTTTTTTGTCACAATTGTGTACTTTTGCATAACTTATGTTCAAATCACAAATCACATTATTAATAATGTTCAAATTGAATTACATAACTTATGCTTAGAAGATATTAACAAATCAATTATTTAGAATTATTTCAAAATACAAATTTAGGATATGAATAATATATTGAAGTCATACTTACAAGTATTGTATGTCAATTCAAAAAAAAAACAACAACAACAATATTTTGCTTAGTTAATATTGCATACCAATGGTCAAATTAGCATTGCAATTCATGCCTTCTAATTTTTGAAAAATGAAAGCTAATAAATTTAATATTAAAAATCTGATATACACTTGTGCAACAATTATGTAACTTCCTTCAAAATTATTAATTTCGTTACAAGATAAGTACTACAACTATAATTATTTTTTAATGCAATTCATATTACGAAAAAGAATTAATTAAATAAGTACATATTATAATAACTAATCACTCATTATATTGTATTTTATATTTAATAAAATTTAAATTATTATTACCTTTTGAATTAATTTTTCTAAAATAAGTAAAATGAATTAAAAAAATTTATATTAAACTCATTTTCAACCCTACCAATCCTACCCAACCCAACTAGGGGTGTTCACGGTTTGATTTGGATTGATTTTGGGACAACGAGCTAACCGATCCAAACTTTAAAGTGTATATTAAATCGTTTTGGATCAATTAAATTTTTATTGTAAATTCAATCTAATCCAATCCATTTTAAATCAATTTGGATTGGATCAGTTAATTTTTTTTTAATTTATTTTTTTAATAAAAATATTTTACAAGTTACTATTGATAATTAAACTAATTTAATCAATTAATTTGTGAATTTTATTTAGCAATTATATCACTAATCTTGTGGAATTAAATTTAGTTATATAAGAACACACAAGTATAAAATTATAAGTTCACAATAATTATTCCTATGTATTTGATTTTTGAAAGTGAAAAAATCCTAGGTTTAGTTTATTTAATTTATTTGTGTATTTTACAATTAATATATATTTTTATATTATTAGTATATAAATTTTGGTTCAATTTGGATTGGATCGATTTTTGAGATTAGAACCAAAAAATCTATCCAAATTGATCGATTTTAAAGAATCAAATCTAATTCAATCCAAAAAAATTCGATTTTGATCGATTTTTTATTTTTTGGATTGGTTTGTTGTTTTTTTTTATTATTATTGAATTGAATTTGAACATCTCTAAACCTAACCCACTTTAAACTCAGTCCACTCTCAACTCACCTACGTAAAATCTACAATGAGCCTAACTCAACTCATTTTCAACCCATTTACTTAAAATTAATATTTGACTTGCCTATTTCAAGTCCGAACTCTGTTAATCTCAATCAAATCCAATCAAGTTTACTCAACGATCACCCTTATTTTCAAGCAAAATTAAAGTTGTAATTGTGAAATTAATCCTGCTAATAGGGATGAACTTTTGATGAAATCAAACAATTTACCGCAGTGTTGTGCAAACTTTTTGAATGAACCCACCAAAGCCCCCAAGAATGTGTAAGAATTTTTGTTAAGCGACTATCACTTCCATATTTTAACGCACAGAACTAATCTTTGATATACAAAATTAATTGGATTTTAAGCGCCCCTTAATGAAACTTAATGGGAGTTCAACGAGCTTACTATATGGGATTAAAATGCATCTTGGAGACAAAAAACAAAATCCTTGTCTGAGAGAGGGAGACAGAGGGAAGTCAACTGAGTATTTGGAGAAGGGGAAACAGATCGTGGATCACTACAAAAGTCGAAATTGAAAAGCAAATGGGGGTCCATTTTACTGAGTGCTGATCCCCATGAAAAGAAATAAAAAATAACAATGTTGAGGAGCAAAACCAAGCCGAGCATAGAAATCAACAATCTACGAGAACTCAAAGTCTCATCAAAATCAGCAACTTGTGCAGAAGAAAGGAAGAAAGAAAGTGTTGTGATCAAGGACCAACCTTCCACACTTTTAATTAGCAACATTCTTTCTCAGTGCCAAAAATAATTTTGCATCAGATCCAAAGCACATGGAAGTCAGTTGACAACCACTCAATCACGCCACATGTACCACTTTTCCCCAGGAATCCATGCATCTTCCTTGTACACATGACTTGATAGTACATACACTATACATATATACTGTTATCCAAAACGGTACTATTAATATTTTAATTTTGAATTAATTAATATTTTATATGCCACTAAAATATCAAACCAAAGTTAACAGGAAGTGATACATTGGTATATCAAATCAATACTGATTGGTAGGCTACTGATCATATCCTGCGCCCTACTCTGATATACGGCCCCCTCCTGGCTCAAAGCAGTAATTTCATAGAAGTAATATTGAGTATGAACATGACAACGCAGATTAAAGGGGGTATTTATTAAAACATTTTGAAAAAAAGAACAATTTTTCCGTGTATGAATTTTGCCGGCAGGGCCTCGATCATTTTTACTCATATTCCAAATGCAAAAGACAAAGTTTCAATCAAGCTTCAAGATAAATCCACATGCAAGGCCCACGATACACGCATATAGATATAAACATAGAATATTTGTATATACACACACACTAACACGCACACATGTGGGTGGGTGTACGTGTTCATACGTGCACTCTAGGCCAGCAAAAGGGTCTTCAATTTTCATTCGTGTTGCATAAAAATCTTCTCTCTCTTCCAAATGGAGTTTTGCAAAAGAATGGCTACAAAGTTCATACAAATAATGACAGCCATCAAGAAAAGGACCAAAATACGCCCAAACAAAGACACCCTTTTCAATTTCAAAAGCAAAATAATAAGAACCATTTAAATCCATGTCCACGTCAATATCGTTTAGCTCTTCAATGATCTCTGAATTATACTATCCATTTGCCAACTGGAAAGACCTAAAAAAGGATATCTTCATACTACAGCATTGAAGAACTTCAGCTTCTTTACATAAATATGGTAACTTCCTATACACATAGAGCTAGATTAACTATAAGAACATGTTAAATGCCTATTCTTGAACCGGTTAATTCAAGTTAACACCCACGAAGAGAATAAGGAAAAAAACATAAAAAGGTATCAAAAGATACCTTTTTTCTTTTTTTAGGTTATAGTTCAGATTTAAGGATGCAAACGAACCCACTGGTACCTCCCTTCCAATGGAAGGTCCTTCACTATATCATAGTTGTACCTGAAAACAATACAAACCCGTTTGATCAAATCATTACTCGCTTTTCCTTTTTCAGTTGCCAGAATATTCAATCCGGCAACGTTAAAGTGAACCGGGTGTACATGTCGATTGGGGGTTGTCTTATCATGAGCACCATGGAAACATATGTAATGATTCTATACATGTGAATATGTACTTACTTTTCAGCGAATCGTTTCTGCACGTACTTTTCTGCCGCCGCGAAAAACTCCTCCAGCTCCGCCGCCGGTGGCGTTTTCGCCACAGAAGCTGAAATTTCCCTGCAAGGACTCGCCGAAGGCGGCGATGACAGTTTCTTCGTTAACGCAGATGATGAATCCATTGACTCGTCTTGCTCTAAGTCTCCACAAAGCTCGCTTGTCGGGGTCGCCTCTCTGCTGGAAATAGTAAAACACAAATTAAAAAAAACCTAATCGCATGACGAAACTGAAACAATTTATGAGAATGAACATAAATACAGCACACGAAACAGTGAAAGCAAATTAATTCAATGTATCTACACTCATCTTGAAATGAACATCCAAGCATTATGTATGTATATATATAACGAATTTCACTATATACTGAAACTGAAACGGTGAAAATCTAATCATAATAAATGCAAAAACAACACAATTTATTTTCATCATTCACCTAAAAACACCGTTCATGGACGTGGAAATTTCCGTTCCAAAACCTTCGGACTGCCAATCTACATACTGAAAAACATTCCAAAAAGGAATCAAAAACCAGCTCCAACCAAAGCGTTAAGAAACGAAAACTTTTTCCACGAATACTACATATATATCCAAACAGAATTTGAATTTCAAATTCTCACCTCCAGATCTGGTGATACGAAACGCCTCCCACCATATTCCATCAGCTCATCCTCATAGCAACCGGAGGTCCTATCCGGCCCCGGAGACAAGGCATTCTCCCGTAATTCTACGTCGCCGCAGTACTCATTTTCAAGCTCACTGTACAACTTCCTTTTTGTACCGAAATTCAACTGCATAACATCCTCCTCCGTAGCTCCACTCCTCTCACACCTCTCCTGGTACTCCCCCATTTTTCTCTCTCACTCTCTACCTGTACATACATTTATTTATACATATACATATATATTTGTGTAAGCACGTGTATATATATGTGTGTGTGTGTAGTGCTGGTGATCAAAAGCGACCTGCAATTCAAGCTTGGTTCACTACTGAAATTGGAATTTAAAAGAAAGATAGGGACAAAACCGGGAATTCGCATCGGTGGAGATTAAATTAGGCGGTTAACGTAGCCATGTGGTCCCGACTCCGTTACGGTGGGAGGCACATGGGCCAGAGCGGGGATCGCATTCGTATGGACAATGCCCACTATTAAGTTAGCCAATAAATGATAGACACGTGGAAAAGGAGGGGGGGGTGGTCACCGGCTGCCACCGGCGAATGAGTTTCTGGATTTTTGTTACACTATAAAAATCAGCCACAGTGTTAAATTTATAATCCAATAATCTTATCCTCAGATAATCAAATTATTATTTACTTCTTTGTACGAAGTGATAGAACTTGGTGGGAGATTAGGATGCAAGGAGTCAAGTCAATTCTTGAGTTAAATTTAAATTAAAGTGGATCATCATTTTGAGTCATACGTGTACTTAAATTGAATATGATAAAGTTGAGTGGATTGTGGCTTAAGGATATAAATCTCTCATATAATTTGGGAAGTCAAGAGTTGGAATTCGAATAGACTTTTGATGTACATGTGTATAAATTAAAAAAAAAATTGAATGTGATAAATCGTAATATAATAGGCAAATATTGTTGAAGTTTTTATTTATTTGAAAGAGTTTATAAAATTTTAGGTAATATTTGGATATAAATTTTATGTTTTGAATTATATGTTTTGGGATAATTAGTTTTGGGAGTGGGGTTGGAGAAGGTGAAATTTATGTTGGGGAATGTGATGTATGTTTATTTATATTTTGATAATAGTTAGAAAATTATTTGGAAAAGTTTTGGTATGTTTGTTTATGTTTTGAAAAAAGATATATTCTATTGTAGTAACCAAATTAATGATTTTTTGTTAGACTTTTTGGGTGAAAATGGAATTGAATAATATTTTTTATTGTAATAATAATAATAAAATATATAATATGTATATGTGATGATTAGATATAATTTTTAAATTATAAAAATAATGAAAAAATATTATGATATGTATATGTATGTATATAAAATTTGTAATAATAAGTCAATTGATTTGAAGGAGTATTCCTAGAATTAGAAATTATTGTTTTGGCAAAAAAGTTATTCATATGTTTGGTTATTTGTTTTGGCAAAATGTAACCAAACATAGCCTTAGGGCCAATTTGGTTTTATTTCCAAGGGCCATTTCCATTTCCATTTCCAGCAATTTCTAAAGTTGAAAAGTTAGTTAAGAAATGAAAATAGAAATTGAGATATATTTGAATGAAATGTTGAAAAGTAATAATTAAAATAGGTTACAGTATTGAAAAGTAGGTTAATATATTCTTTTACTTTTAAAAACATTTATTTTTTAAAAAAAATATTTTTTATTAATTTAAAAATAACAGTGGGTGTTTTATATCAAATCAAATTTGAATTTAATTGATGTGTAACATGATGATAAGGGTAATTTTACAAAGAGTTTTGAGAAGAAAACAAACGAGCCGTTAGTATCTTATTTAAAAGTTTATATTTTTTTTTAAAAAAAATTACCAAATAAGTGAATACTTTTTAATATATTATAAGCTATCGAACATCTTGTAACTTTTTTCTGTATATATATATATACACACACACTTTGATGCCAAGAGAAATAAATATGAGCGAAAATAATTTCATGGTGCAAACTTTTCAGGGGATACTAAATTATTTGACAAGTAGAAATCTAGTAAATGATCATTAATTTCAGGACCATATTGGGGTAATTAATAAATAAATATTGGTGTAGTATTCTGATTTTAGTTAGTGTTGCCAAAATTTAATGATGGGAATGTAAATTTATGGGTGTCCCTCGTTATGAATTTATGAATATCTATTGATGAGAGTTAGGAATATATTATAAATTTGAAGTCAAGGATAGTTCAATGAAATTGCATAGAATATGACACGTAGAATCTCATATGTTTATGTTGTTACATGAAGAGCGAGAGTACGATCTTATACTAATGAGTAACTTTAGGAATGTTATTGCAAAATTAAGTAATTTTTAATATTTTTCAAAATTGAGCCCACGATATAGATTATGACTTGATTAAAATTACTCATTGGGAGTTATAGTGAAAAAAAAACTTTATAAGGCATTGTCACCATTTATAAAAGCCAAACATATTTGGTCTATTCATAATCATCTGGACGATCAATGGTTTTTTAATTAGGTCAATTTGGCTCAGTTTCACTTGTTTAATGCCCAAATTATCTCAATCATTGGATTTAATAACTTTGGATAGTCAAATCAAGTGTGGAATTTGTCGAGTAATCGAAGATGAACAAACACACACAAAAACTCAAAATTTTGTTAATAATGAAGAGTCAATTTTGTTGATTCTAATATTCAAAGATATCAAATGTGCTCTATTAAACTTGCATGCTTTGTAACCCATGTACAACATTTAAGACGTCTTAAAAATTGCTAATTTAATTGCAATATTCTAATTATATTGCAAATTGCTAAACGGACTTCTTAAAAATTTAGGAAGGCATAGGATACTGCAACATGTGATTTAATTAAAATTTTAATTTTAATCTCGAATAAAAAATTGTCATCTCAGTAAGTCCAAACAAATCAAAATGTCTTGAACCTAACATGTCGCTTGGTATATAAAGTCATAGTCTAATTATCATTTTCTCAATTGTCATATACATAGAAATAACCTCATAGTTAATGTGTTGAGTGACTTGTGGTCCAACGGCATAAGTTTTCTACATAATATAGAAAGTCAAGAGTTCGAACCTAAATGTTTTCCTAACTATTCACAATTATGAAAAAAATCATAGTTAAATATGAACACATACACAATTATTTTATTGTATTTATTACCCAATCATCATTTTTATTTTATACTCTTCAAATGCTAACGTATTAGAGATTTTCTTTCCATATACTGTAAGCCCTCAAGAATTTTCTCAAACTATATATGTATATATTATAATATAATACTAGCAGTTGTTCCACACTCGATGTGTTTACATTTAATAGTACAATTTATATATATAAATAAATACAATACATATTTAAAACTATAAAATTATTATTATTAATAATAATAATAATAGAAAATGATTGTGTTTATATAAAAAATAATAATAATAGTGAAATGATAGCTATTTATTCAATTATAAAATTAAAAATAAAAGTAAGAGCATTTAACGAAAAGTACATAAAAATGTACTAAAAAGAGGTAGGAGCTTTTCTAATGATATGAATATATTATATTTGTGTGGGGTAGGGGTGTGGGGCGGGGGGTGGCTACAAACATTGGATTCCAATGGGAAGTAGTGATGAATTTGTCGGTGGGGGTGACCCACAAGAAGTACCCAAAAGTTTTGGCTCTAGTGGCAACTCACTCCCCTAAAACGAAGGGCTGTGTCCTTTGTCTTCCCCCGGGAAAAGTATTGAACCAAACCCAAAAATTTCAATGCCAATGACAGATGTCTGCAGCAGCACAGTGCTGCGCTGCTGCATCATACCGAATAATAACAAAATTATACACACATGCATGCGTGTCTGAGACGCACCTGCAATTTTGCGGCAGCCTGTCTGCAGGAAATGAAGGGGCCGGGCGGCTTAGTTGCTGCCACAATTTACTTGTGCATTGGTTTCTTTATTCTCATTTATTGATATGATATTCTACTTTCCTATCAACATGCCCTCTAAATGCACTTTGAATTTTTTATTTCATTCGTAGTTCATTTATTTCTTTAATATGATTAATATGTCAAGTATATTTGATTTTTAATTAATTATTTTTATAAAAATATATTTAATATACATAATATATATTTATAAAATAAAATAAAAGATTTGGATGACTAAATGCTCGAAATGTATAATGTACAATAGCAAATCTTGTATTATGTTGGGTTAATTGTGGGAAATTTGAGTCCATTTATCATTTTGTTTTTCTCCTTTTACAGGTATAATTAGGGCTATCAACGGATCAAATTTGGATCGGATCTGCCATATCCAAATCCGAATCCGATTAACAAAATTTATATCTGAATCCGACCCGAAACCCGATAAGATATTTGTTAATTAGTACCATATCCGAATTCGATGGATATCCGAAATTCGGTTAAAAAATGCGATCCGATTTCATTTTTTTTCTTTCTTGTTTTTTCCTTTTAAATTTTATAAAAATATTGTATTTATAAAGTAAATATATGTCATATTTGAATTTTTAACAACTTTTTATTATATATTAGTCAAAAAGTTAAATATTTGAATATTAAAGTCCTTTTTCACATTATATTAATGTATAGATAAACTATTATATGTTATTATATTTGATATTTTATCAATATCCATCTTATTTTTTAGGTTAAAAAACTCAATATTAATAGTATAATATAGATGTTAATATAGATATTAGGTCAATATAATATATAGATTTTATTTTAAAATATTATTAATATTATATAAAAGAGTATTAATTTAATAAAAAATATTAAAGTTCGGATTCGGATCTTTAACGGATCGGATTGCTTAATTCTATATCCGATCCATTTATTTCGAATTTCGAATATTTATAATCGGATCTGATCTATCGAATATTTTAATAGGATAAAAATTCTAAAATTCGGATCGAATTCGGACTAAAATCCGATCCATTGACAGCCCTAGGTATAATGTACAATAGCAAATCTTGTATTGTGTTGGGTGAATTGTGGGAAATTTGAGTCTATTTATCATTTTGTTTTCTTCTTTTACAAATATGAGGCCAAAACTTTCTTTCAATGATGTTGCAGGTGGAATAGTACCCTGACGGGTTAAGTTTTGTTTCTGACATTGGAAAATTAGAGTCCATTTATCATTTTGTTTTTCTCCTTTTACAGGCATGAGGCCAAAACTTTCTATCAATGATGTTGCAGGTGGAACAGTACCCTAACGTGGTTAAATTTTGTTTCTGACATTGAAATTTGATATATGATTATATACATGAAAATAATGATTATGTACCTCTTTTTTGAATATGAAATATATATTAAATTTAGAATCATGAATCATATTAGAGGAGTAGAGAAAACTTAGTTATTTTATAGGTTCCCCCCATCACTTAAGTTTGGTTCCTTCATCCAACCTTTTTAGTGACCATGAGGGAACTAACATGTCTAGGGATCTATGCAGAAAGATTGGACATTAAGAACACTGAACAAATAAAACCAACTTTTTTTTTTCCTTTTTTATTTATTTATTTACCTTTTTATCCCTCAATTTTATACTTGGCTCCAAAGGGAGCCCCTTTAAGTATGGCTGTCAACGGGTCGGATTTGAATCGAATCTGCCATATACGAATTTGAATTCGATTAACAAAATTCATATCTGAATCCGACCCAAAATCCGATAGGACCTTTGTTAATCAGTAACATATCCAAATTCGATTGATATCTGAAACCCGATTAAAATCCAATCCGATTTCATTTTTTTTCTTTCTTTTTTTTTTCTTTTAAATTTTATAAAAATATTTTATTTATAAAGTAAATATATGTCATATTTGAGTTTTTAACAACTTTTTATTATATATTAGTCAAAAAGTTAAATATTTGAATATTAAACTCCCTTTTCACATTATATTAATGTATAGATAAATTATTATATGTTATTATATTTGAT